>CM029918.1:59959653-60639653 GCA_017639245.1 Myiopsitta monachus | reverse complement strand
TATCTGGTAACTGCAATTCCTCAGGGATGAAATATGTATATAATAATACTTACTTTGGTGAAATATGGAAAGAAGTACCTAAAATGTTTTGGTTTTTATTCAGTGTACAACCTTTCATTGGAATTTTTGCCATACACTTAAATTTCTTGCAGAATTTATTAGTTAAACAGCTAAGAAATTTGGGGAATTTGGCACTTGGGACGGGTGAAAATCGGGAATGCAGCATCAGGAGACTATTTTATCTCACCACACTAGCTTTTCCTAGCACACTCAGCCTTCAGCATTTCCACGACAACATGACATCATATTCATGAATGCATTCATGTTCTCTCATTTGAAAGGAGACATGGACATGGTGTGTCCAGCCGCTGGGCATTGCACCAGAGCACTGCTCTGACCTGAACCTTTTTGCAGCCCTTCTTACATCCTACATAACCATCTCAGGAAATGCAGCAGCACACTTCACAATTAGGGCACCACTGTGCACACCAAGCAGCTGGGCACTACCTCAGTAGTGAATAGAATGCTAAAAAGCTGCACTGTAAGAAAGCCTGGAAAGAATGGGAGTCATCACCAGGAGTGAAAGAGCCACAGGGTAAAGCAGTGTGAGTGGGAATTGGGTGCAGTGACTTGTGCAGGCAGAATCCCGTCTAGTGTTTTAGGAGGTTACCAGGACCCATCAGAGGAATTACAGCTCTGTCATCCAGTTTCCTCATCATTCTGGCTACGAATATGACTAATAGGAACTACCATATTCAAGATAGCAAACTGACAGTAAAGACTGGAGAAACAAGCAAGAGCTTTGAAACTGCAGGGAATTTCTTCCTTCGATACATCAGTTTATCAGCACAGAATTAATGGTTATCATTTTGAGCTAAGGTTTCCAGTCTGTATTATGTAAAAACCAAATGAAAATGGACACAGCTTGCTCCCAAGAACAGATTTTCACTTATGGAAATTGAATTTTCCATGGATTTCTGAGAAGATCATGGCAGAATTTTCAATGTTGACATTGCTTGATTGAAGTTACCAAGACCACAGGTATTCACAAATGATGATTACGAATTTAAATTAATCTGGATCAGGGCTTTCAGTGAACTTCAGGAAATACAGTAAGCTCACTTTGGTGCATTAATTGCTGATTATTTAGGAAAGAACACCATTGTCATGAGATGGAAGAATTAGTTATATGACAGTTTGACTCCCTGTTACAGTTATTTGGATCTAAACTGCATTCATTAGGGGGTTTTGACAGGGAAGAGAAGAAGGTAAGAGAAAAATCTGTGTGATTTATCGGTAAAAAGAACAGGTTCACCCATTTCCTGGTTGTGGTCATTAACGCTATAATTGTGCATAATCACTGGCCTCAGTCCTAGTCTACATTGCTGGAGGCTAACTAAACTTTGCATCTGCATAGAAATTAAGATGCAAATATGAGTTGTGTTCATTGGTATGACTAGTGTAAAGTAAACAAAGGGTATTTCTATTGTATGTTTAAGGGTGAGAAACCTATTTTGTGAACAGCATGCTATCAGCGAATACTTCACAGTTATTAAGTAACTGCAAAAGAACATGGTCAGGTCAATGATGGGTAAGGAAAAAGGCATATATGAAGAGCACAGCAGTGTGGGGATACTGATAGGCACCTGTGGTCCCCATCTGTGAAAATGCAATTGTTCACTATCACAATTCCTGTGTTTTAAAACAAAACAAAAATTGTTGTGTTGGGGGAGAAAGTGTGGCTGAATGCCAAGCAGTAATTTTTAGGATGAAGAGTACAGAAAAGTTGGAGCAAAATGGATGGTTTAATTTCTCATCATTATTCTACTGAAGAATTAAATTTGCAAGGTCATGTTGCGGCTGATTCAGACGGAGGCATATCAGTGAAGGTAACTGGATTCAGATGAGTTCCCATCCAAGAGACACTTAAAGAAGCGACTGTTCTCTAAATATATGTACAAAACAGCCTTGTCTAGACTCATGTTGCATATTAAATCAAAGCTCAGTTTCCTGTAGTTAAAGGACCTTATTTTAGTCTCTCAACAAAAAACTGACTCGAGTTCTGAGATCCACTTTGCCAGATTTATTTTGATAGATAACACTATGTTACTTTTGCTTCCATGTACTTTATTCCTTTGTTTCTTTTTAAAATTCTCTACCAATGCCTGTAACAGCAGAAGTACACTTTACATAATTCCAATGTCTCACTAACACATAGTCATGGTAGAACAGACATGAAAAATACCTGCTACCTATAACCAGGCCTATGCATTTACTGAACGTGTTAGATGAGTATTTTCTCTAATACATTTACTTAATATATAGCTGCATTTCAGATGTGTTCACAATTGAATGTAGAAAGGTAAATTCAGAACATGAAAGAAAAGAAAGAATGGGAGTGAAATGACTGTAGAAAAAACCTTGTAGGATAATTTTTTGAAAAATTTGTAGTGTAAATTATTTCAGGTGCTAATAAATTTTCCTTATTAATATTCATCTTTCAATTTTCTTAGTTTTCTTGACTCTTTCACAGAGAAATATATGATTTGAGACCTTTTGAAGTACTTGAGAAATGGCTGTCAGCTGGTTTTGATTAGATTTGTTATTAACAGCTGACAGTTGGCTTGGGAACCTAACTGTGATATATACAAATGGTATACCAGGTTTTTCTTTTAGCCAGAGCCTAATTTGCAGAATCTTAAATGATTTGGTTCTTCCAGTTCTTGCCTTTTATTGATTTAATTTTACTTTTTTTCCCAAAATCTATCCGTAACTGCTGGCAGAAGAGCAGCCTGGGCACTAGCAATATGTAGAGAACACCAGATTTTTGTCTTCTTTCACAGGGAGAACTGTTTCAAGACAACATAACATTGAAATAAGTAGGAGAGGAATTATCTGTCAACTTTATTCCTCTGTAACATTTCTTACTATGCCCTCATATGGTTAAAACAACGTACAGCTTTGGGGTAGTTTGTGGAAAATAATATACAAATAGACATGGCAGGAAAAGATATGGTTACTTCTGCAACAAGGCAGAAGAGATCCCACCTTTTCTTACCTCACACACGCAGTGCCCGTGTACATTTTCTGTGTATCTATGTACAGGAATATACCTGTGTACGTTCAGCAACCTGAGTGTACATAAACTTCAGGTTTGGTTATTTCAGAGATGTCAGGAAAAGACCTGCAGTCTCAGGCGCAAACTCTTTTCCACCCTATAAGGTTCAAGAATTACTTAAGTTTTTACTTAAAACAGGTAATCTTCTGCCCTGACACCCACATAACCCCCTTCCCCCAAACCTCTGTCACTACATCAGTGTGCAGAAATAGTTTGACACTTCTGGAAAGATGTGTTTGATCAGGACTATTTGGAATATTTAAAGGAAACACATTGGGCAATGCATCCAGCTTGCAAATCACATGCTGGTTTGTAAAGCCATCATACAAGAGTTCCTCTCCCTGTCACTTAAACCCACTCCTTAAATCCCATGTGCCTTAATTCTGAGGATCCTTCGTGGCTCAGATCACCTATGTGTGCACTGTATTTCATCTACTGCATCTCTACATGCTATTTCTCTTTAGGACAGGGCCTCTGTCTTTTGCCATATATTTCCATTTGTATGTTGCAACACATGTGAAGGACATCTGTGAATTAAAAACATAAGAAGCATACCGGATAAAATTCAGACACTTTGAAAGCTGTAAAGCATTGGAGCAGCTTATTATAGGCCAGCTCAGTACCCAAAATGCAATTTTAGTACAAAAGCTTACACTCCATCCTGGTACTGTTTTTATCAACTGAATCCTTCTATTCTAAAAATACCACTTCTAGAAAATAAAGAGAAAACAGATGGCAAAGCAGAATTCTCTTTTGGTACCTAAGTTGAATTCCAAGCATTGGAAAAATATTTATGACTCTAAAATGGGGGAAAAAAGTCTTTCTCTCTGTGAGAAAAGGCTGTCTGAACCCAAAGAGGTTTGGGGTTTTCCTTTGTCAATGTCAGACAAACATTTAGCAAATAGCTTTGAAAAATACGCAATTGAGAAAACACATAAACCAGAATGATTCCATTTCTTCAGACACCACATGCATTGTGAAATTTAGCTTGGAAATGATGAGGGGTTAATTTTATAAGACAACTTGGTGTAGTAATTTTAATCTTAAAAATGTTGTGCCCATTTGGCCTTGTATATACGGCAATCTGGTTTCTTATTTCTTTTAAAGAAAAATGAAAACATTGAAATGGGGTTATAACAGCTTCTTTATTTTTTTTTCTGTATTCTAAATTATGCTTATTCACCCATACATTCCCTCTCCAAGTATTCATTTAGAAGGAAGGTTTTGCAATAGTCACATTTAATTTATCAGGGTGCAATAATTTGTGTTTCCCAATCATCTTGCAGACTTTGGTTCATTATACTATTGTTTCACATGAGTAAGTTAGCAAAGTTTGGATTGATTGACTCTAATTAACTAAAACTGGTTCCAGGCTGTGCATCCATTGTCATGGTAGCTAGCCACAAAGCCCCAAACTGTTCAGTAATGGCAATATAACATACTATCGATATGAAAACTCCAGCAAATGCTTAATGTTGGGCTTGTCAGAGAATGAAAGTAGCAATAGTGGAGGAGGGAGAAAAGGGACATTAGGACAAGCGTGTCTCAGAACATTTGGGGGAAACGCAGCCTTCCAGATCAGCTGGTGCTCTGATCTTTTCACTTCTTGTCATCTCGGCCTCCAACATGGAAAGAAATTTAAGCCAAGCTTGCACACTGCTCTGTCAAATAAAATCCCCTTTTTTTGTTTAAATCCTCAAAAGGACCCAAAACTCTAGGCTAAGCTAAGACTTGAATAATGTATGTGGACTTCTCCCTCTATATATTTTTAAAGGCAAAGTATTTTTGCTTGGTTTTGTTAGTCTACTTACACGAAGTCTGAATCTCTTGTCTATTATCATCATAGAATCATAGAATAGTTAGGGTTGGAAAGGACCTTAAGATCATCTAGTTCCAACCCCCGTGCCATGGGCAGGGACACCTCACACTAAACCATGTCACCCAAGGCTCTGTCCAGCATGGCCTTGAACACCGCCGGGTATGGAGTATTCACAACTTCCCTGAGCAACCCATTCCAGTACCTCACCACCCTTACAGTAGAGAACTTCTTCCTTACATCCAATTTAAACTTCCCCTGTTTAAGTTTAAACCTGTTACCCCTTGTTCTACTACTACAGTCCCTAATGAAGAGTCCCTCCCCAGCATCCCTATAGGCCCCCTTCAGATACTGGAAGGCTGCTCTGTGGTCTCCACGCAGCCTTCTCTTCTCCAGCCTGAACAACCCCAACCTTCTCAGCTTATCTTCATTTAGGAGGTTCTCCAGTCCCCTGATCATCCTCGTGGCCCTCCTCTGCACTTTTTCCAAAAGTTCCATGTCCTTTTTATGCTGAGGACACCAGAACTGCGCACAATACTCCAAGTGAGGTCTCACAAGAGCAGAGTAAAGAGAATCTAACCACTATTAAGTGCATTCCCTTACACGTGACACTGGAGAACCAGCTACATCGAAATCTTATGATAGCATGTGAATATTCACCTTTTCCTCAGGGTCTTTCTGAAATTAAGCAGAAGCAACAAGGACCTTCAGGTTCCCTTTCAAAGCTGTGCTGTCTCTGCTGGTAGCAGTATGCGGTGCCTTCTTTGACACACCCGGAACACGCAAGTCTGAAAGTGTAAAAGCTTTCCACCATCTTTATACTACAGGATGTCTGCTCTCCAGACATGCACCACCTGAAATATCAGCCTTTGTAATCATTACAAGGAAAATTATAGATAGCAAAACACTCACTGAAGAGCCAGTGCAAGCACAAATGACAGGACTGGTTTCCTTTGCTTGGCCTACCTGCATGACTGCATTGCTGCAGCCCCCAGTGTCTTGCTCAGGAGCTATTTCTATGGAAAGACCTGTGGCAGTCAGTGTTTGCTACTCCCAAGGAGTAACTCCTTAGTGTGATGTTTAGTCCATGCTCAACATGGTGCTGTGTCCCTTATTTTTAAAGCATATGATTCAAATCATGATTCAAGTACAGATATGCCATTTATTTCAATTTTTTCTATACCCTTTAATGCAGGACGTATCATAACTCTGCTCTTCACCACGGGAAGTGCAGTCTCCCTTTTACAGATACTGCTTGTCCCAACCTCACACTTTTTACAGCAGCTGCATCCTGCACCTGAGCAGAACCAGTTTCACCCTATGGTACCTAATACCTTCAGGGCTGTGCAGGAGGGTTGACCCATCATCTGCTGGGTGCCAACCCCTTGGCAGAGTGCAGCAACCCAGAGCCCTCTCCCTAGCTGCTTGGGGGCTGAACCTGGCTGCCTTTCATCTCCAATCTTTTAGCAGGCAAATATCTCCTGTATTCCCATTTGCCAAAATAAGGACTTGATTTTTATGGCATGACCGACCTCAACCTTCAACACAAAAAAACTTGTCACAGGCTGCTTCCAAAAAGCTCTTTGTAGTTTCATTTCTTCTGCAGCCTGGACGGAGGGATTGAGAGCAAAGTTTGCAGATAGGAGCCACGGGAGACCCTTTGATCCCGTCAGGCACATGCACGCAGCTCCCATCAGCTTTGGTACAATTTACATCCCTGAGAGTGATTGAATTGGGTCCCAGAGCCTGGTGCTGGCCCCGCTCTGACTCACTGTACACCTCCAGGCAAGTCATTTAACACCAGGCTGTGATACCTCTCATTGAACTACACATTACACCAAAAAGGGTCTCACGGAAGTCAATGGAGCTACTTGTGGAGCGTTTGTACTTAGTAAGTGTGTCACAATCTGGCCTTCGCTTAAGTTTCCCGTTTTAGTGGAAATTACAGACTCATTTCCAAGGTTGTGGGGCTTAATTAGTTTATGTTTGCAAAACACATCTAACTGCTGGTGAAAGGGAATAACCATTATTATGATGATGGTGTGTTTAGTGCATGGCAAGGTCTTGGGTCTTTCTAGGTTTTGCTTCATTTATTCTGTATAAAATAAAATTAAACAAAGGTGCTTCCTTTGCAATCACTGAAAACCTATTTCTAGGAACGGAGCACTCTTTCTTCTGTCAGAAGTGTTAAGGAAAAAAAAAAAAAGCCAAACAAACTTAGTGGGCAAAGCTCCCCAGAGCCTGAACCCAGGGCACAAACCCAGCTGCCACTGCAGGGCAATGGGACTGACCAGCCTTAGCAAAGCTGTGATGTAAGCATAGTTTGGATCAAGTTGTTGGGTGATGCTCCCCCAAACACAAATGCCATTCCCTTTTCCAGAGTCAGGATGTATTCCTTTTTTAACCCTAAGGTGTATCATACCTTTAAAACTTGGCATTAGCAAACAGTTTCCTTTTTCATCAGCTGTAATCAGGTTTTTTTAATTCTGTTTTTTTGTTGGGTTTTTTTGTTTTTTTAATCCAAGTATGGTTCTCATGGTGTAGTAAATGACATTAGGCTTTTGTAAATTCTTGCAGAATATAACAGATCATTGATTTTATAACACAGTCACTGCTTTTGCATTCTGATGAGATTATTAGTAGCAGCCTAGAATACAACATCCCTGCATACTGTTAGTTAAAAAAAATAAAAGTTTACTAAATGGTCTCTTGTCAACTGTATCTGAAAATCATTATAGTTTCTCTGGTTTCCTTTACATGGAGGGCTTCTTCTGTGAGCTGGTGGGTTACATCAGTATGAAGTTATAGAATTATTGTAGAGATGCTGTTTATTTCTCTATAGCTCTGTTTGTTTTTCTACAGAAAACCACTTTTTTAAGTATTCATAAATTGATTGTAAAAATTGTTCACATGCCCAAGACATGCAGTATGGTATCTGAGCTCAGTAAATATATTTTTCCTTTCACATTTTAACTGCAATTACATTAGACATTTTTCTCTTGTGACAAAGTATATACAAATCAAGCCATTTTCTGATCCTTTCACACATCCTGTCTTGCTGCCCTAAAGCAGTTTAATTTGCCAAAGGAGACACAAACCATCTGACATTTTCAGGCCAAATTCCTTCTCTTCCACCCTGCATTGCAGCTTCCCTTTGTACACCCAGTGTAGTACCTTCGCCCAGCTGCAAGCCAGTGACCCACATGCGGCACCAACCCAGGGTCACGTTTCAGACCCTGCTCGTCAGGCAGAGGGGAAGGGGCAATTTAAGCTTGGAAGGTGTTTTTTAAAGGCTAAAAATGCTGACATTAAAAGCTGGCTACTGACATGCAGCATTCTCTGCTTCCATACTCTTATTAACATACATCTGTATTAACACCATGACAGTCCACCCTACGAATTGGTACAATACCAAATAAAGAGCCTGCACTGTGCACCATAATGACTCTACAGGAGCCATTACATCTGATACAGTCAATATTATACATTTTTTAAAAATGTATGAATGCACATTTAACTGAGAGATCTGATCTGCTCCACCAGTTCTGGTCTATCAGAAACATAATATGCACTTTAAAACACTGCTTGCATACATTTCACATTTTTACCTGAGAAGCTGCACACAGGGTCACATACAAACATTTTCTTTTCTATGCCTGCCCATGGTGTGTTTGCTTCAAAAGAAAACAAAAATAAATGGGAGAGATGATGAAGTCCTGCCTCCGTTGCCTCACCACGTCAGCACCAGCATTCCCATCCCTTCTGCACCTTCCTTCAGCAGCTTTTGTTCCATGTCCCTGGCATTGGATATAGGTAGGTCTGCTTTTTGTACAGCTGTGAGGAATGAGCATTTCAGCAGAAGGAGCATCACCAGGTCTCTAGCTCATGGCCATGTCACCAGCAGTATATGACACCTATGCACATGTACACAGAAAACAGAGGACCCTGAGTTGCCGCCAGCACTCCCAGGTTACTTCTGCATGCACAGGGAGAGTGTGAAAGAGAGGGAGGGGAACTCAGCTGTAAAATACCGGCAGATATACTTCTCCCTTCAGTGAGATCATACCCTGGAGTTTTGCAGACAGAGCAAATGGTGTCTTGGCTCCATAATTAGGGGGCATATTGGGGTGGGAGTAGCTGATCTAGAGAGCTGATTTTGAGATGCCGTGAATGGCATAAGCCCAGGCTGGGTCTGAACTTGAGTACAGGGCCACCACATTGCTGGTGGAAGCCGCTGAACAGTCCCAGGCAATCCCAGCTCTTCTGAACATGCTGCTGTTCCCCTCTGGGGCTGCTGGGCTGCCTGACTTTGACTGTTGTGAGCAGAGGACATACGAGTTCAGCCATCCACATCACAAGAGACAGGGCAGAAAGCAGGAGTACAGTTAAAAGGCACCTACACATTTATTTTCTGAAAAGCAACCATTGCTTTAATTGCTACCATGATAAAATGTTTACATGTTAAAAATTCATGCCAGCACTTTCCCCCACCCATATCTGCACGCACAAGTGTCCCAGTACTTCACAGGCTAAAGCCAAACGTGGCTTAACTCCACAGCTTCCTGGAGACTTGCAGCTACTCTGTGTGCTCAGGAGTCATTCCTCCTCATCATCCATTACAGCCCTCTTAGGCTTTCTCCTTTATACCTCTATGGAGCTTTTACATTCTCACACATGCACGAAAGAACTAAATAGTTCGATCAGTAGAAAAGCATACATTATTAATTATTCCTATGAATCAATGGATGTTCACAGTAGTTCTGAGGCTAAATGTAGCTTGCCCGCATAACTAGGACTGCAATACCACCAACACTGCCAGCTCCATAGCAAATCTTACTCATGGATTTTCCCTGAAAGCACTTGTTCCTGGGCTCAGCTGACGAGGCGCGCAGCTTGGGTTTCTAAACAGAAACCTTTTTCTGTCACATGTGGCTTGAAAACACATAGCTGAAAGGCTCCAGCATCACAATATCAAGAGTCAGATCAGTTTCTATATTTGTAGTTCTTTTATCAGGCATCACATGGAAGGGTGCAAATGTACACTTTAAGGGGAGTGTGGAGGCAACGTGTATGCCATACGCAAAGTAGGCTTGTATAAGGCATGCTACATCAGCTCTTCAAACACGTACAAAGGCATTTCAGAACAGCCTGGCTAGTGATGGCAGCTGTAACTATTTCAGGGACAGTGGTAAAAATGGATTTTAGGGAAGCAGTTAGTGTCACTAGGGGATTTGGGGGAAGCTTTGAGTGGAGGTGGAGGAGTTTCTTGTATCCTGCACTTCCTTTGCTTCCTGGGTGAGAGGATCTGGGTGCAAGTGCACGTGCTATTGGGGTATGTCTTACATTAATGCTATAATGAAAAAACTGCTAATGCAAGAGTTGAGTGTTTGCTTAGTGCAAAGACAAAAGATGCCTGCTCTTCACTGACAGAGCTTCAACCCAGAGATGGCCACCAGCTTAAATGTGTGAACAGCTCTGGACAGCTCAGAGAAAAATATTTAACGAACAGTCGCTGATCTTACAGTTATCGCCTGTTCTCTTACCAGAATAGGAATGCAGTGCGCAAATATTATTAAAGAAATGTATGAAATAATGAGGAATCATTTCTGTCAAGTGGATATAAGATGCTAATTGGTGATGTGCTGAATCCCAGAGATGCTTGACATTCAAAAAGTGAGTGAAGTACAGCAGAGCATTTGTATAGGCCATCTGGAGATGTACACCATACTCTGCACTTGATGAGAGAGTGGCATTAAACTAAAATTTCTGATTCCAAGAACTAAATATGCATCACTCCAGGCTTCAAATTTCATAGATTGCTGGGAAGATCACAGATAAACAGCAATCTGGCACATCTCTGACTAGAGGAAGAGAAATGCTCTGTGGTCCATTCCTTACGCAATTATTAATGATTTGAAGAACTTCTATAAACTTAAGAAGCAAAAGCTTTGAAGCTAACATTCCCATTTATGCACAGTTCTGGCTTTTGGTGTAATTAGACTGTGAAATCTCTGTTCAAACAGGGATATCCAAAATACTGTACCAACTATGATACAGTTACAGAAGGAAAAGCATGAAAAGCACAACAAGAAACATCATACAGCCTAGTATGGTGATGCCTTCAGTTCTTTTATGACATCAGTATTTCCCTGGTAAGAGAACAAAAACATTATAAAAGCAGGTAGTGGCAGTAGCTGTTCAACATCCCATTTTTCTAGTTTCTAGAAAGCTGTAACTTATGCCACTAAACGATTTTTGTTCTTCCTAAAAGTTGCTCTTACAAAACACTTACACAGCATATTAAACCTTAAGATGATCCAGATGGTAGTGTCAAAGACATTACATTGCAAATACATACATTTCTACTTTCATCATACATTGCAATCAAGTCCTTACAGTGCTGTCAGCCCTACAGGCTATTTAAGTTCTAAATCCACTATGTTAGATACTGTACCAACGCAGAGCTACAAGTGAATCACAGCCTGCAAGCTAAGAAAGGAGCAGCACATGGTTGGAGGGTGCATAGTGAGTGACTTTCAGATAGAGATAAAGCAGAGCTCTCAACATAGCAGCTGTGTAATTGGTGCCAATTTTTATAGGTACCTGATGTAAAAAAAACCTTAAAGAAAGCAAAGAAGTGAATCTGCTGATGTTTGTATAGTGCTCCTCACAAGGTTAAAGAAAAGCAACAGAGAAAGTGAGAAAATGCTTTCTTTATCATAGATGTTAGGCAGGTAGGAGCTTCTCAGGTGGTCCAGGGAGCAGTCAACACCTCACCATGGACAAGGGCATGTAGGACAATCATAGATTGCTTTGGAAGGCAGAAATTTTGAGAAATTACATGGATAGATGTTTAGATACAGCACTGGCACATCTGTAAAGAGCAAGGTCAAAGCTGAACCACGGCCACAGTGACCAACAGGATGATGATGATGTAGATAAAAACCAGAGCAAACAGGGAGACTTTTGAAGAGAAAAATAAAGTCACTGTTTTTGTCACCTCAGCATTGAACTGGTGGCTAGTTATTCTTTAAGAGCTATTAGAAAAACAGACAGCATGAAGGATCTGGCATAAAGATCTGTGCAGGACTGGAAGACAGGCCAGGAGAGATGAACAAGAGGTGATCTGAGGGAGAGAAGAACCAGTGAACAAGAACAGCCCTTGGTAGGAAATAGGGAGCCTCCTCTTCTGAGAGGATGCTGTGTGAACCAGCAGAGCAGCCCTGAGAAAGCTGAATTCAGTTCTGAATTACAGCAAAGTAGCAATTTCCAAGGAGCTAGTCATAAAGATGGTGTTACGTTTTATGAAGCTGCTACCAGAAATGTGCAAAGGGATGTAGACTCTGTGTTATACTCAGTTCCTCATCCCTCTAAACATCTTGATCAGGGCCTACCCTCAAGGCTGTTCTCAGTGGGTTCTTGTCAATCTGACCATTCTGCTTGAAAATACTTGCGCAGTTTGAAGTGGCATATTATCCATAATTGCCTTCTTGTTCTGCCTTTACCACTTACCCCTATTTGCAATATCCAAGTCTGTTGGTGGGACTCAACATGGAGCTGGCAGCTTTTGGAGGCAGGGCAGGTGGAAGGTCTGTCCTTCTGGCAGTGACATTGCTGTAGTGATGATAATTCAAATAAATCAGCTGATCAAGATGAAGTCTTATACCAGCTGATATGTTCAGAGTAAATAGTCCCCTAGATAAGGAAGCCATTCTTCAGCTCACTCTCAGTAGCCCTCTCTGGGATAAAATATGGTGCCAAGCCTCTGGTATGTTGTAAAGAATTAGTGTTGAAAGACAAAGGCGTTCCTTTTCACTTCTCCAAGGTGTTATGGTGTTCAGTCATCCAGAAGGTGTTTTCACATCTGGTTCCAAAATGTATGAATTGAATCCACCATGATACAAAGCACTGAGCCAGGACAAGCTGATTTTGTTCACAAATATTGAAGGCAGATCACCATACTCTAGATGATGATGAATCAGGTGCTTATATACTGCTCTAATTTTACACTGAATCAGATATTGTCTGTCCTCCTACACAAAGCTGGTATAAACATTGTGTTGTGTTTTCAGACCAGGTATACAGGGGTGCAGCTGTGTGTTTCACCTGATTCACGACTGATCTTTACATTTGGGGATCTGATCCTAAACCAATCCATGGTTAATTAATGTGAAAATGTGCTCTGTCAGCAAGGATGCTACATTAATAACCCACCAGCATGCCAGGTGGAAGAGATCACTTTGTCTGCTCCTCTGCCATAGGAGGCAGGAGTGAAAGCAGAGAAAAACCTGGAAGATTTGCCTGACCTCTTCTTTAAAATTCCTCAGTGATGGCAGCTCCATAATTTCCCTGAACAATTTGTGACTACACTTCACTGCTCTTGTTTCCATAAGGTTTTCCCAATGCCTAAATGTAGTCTTCATTAATATCTATTGAATTTATAACTTCCTGTCCTACCAGTTTAGGCTATACTCCTAATATTAGGCTTTGATCATTTATTGTTAACACAGGTTTCATTGGATTTATAGAGTTGTCAGACACAGTATTTGTGAACAACTTTCAATTGGGTAATCAATCATTGCATCTGTTTTCTGTTATTGCGATTCCAATTCTGCATGTGTATACATGATTGATTTTTAGGCACACAAATGGTCCCATTAAAGACAATGCCACTTGTGGATTTACAGCTGAGCACGTAATTACAGGTTTGCAGAGTCAGGATATAGTAGTAACCATGCTGTTACACAAAAATCCTCTAATTTCAGTCCTTCAGGTACCTCAGGTCACAGGTATTCCTTCAAACCAGAAATGCTGAAAAATCATTACTGACATTCGCAAACTTTAAAAGTCAGTAACTGGTTTATGGCTACACCAAAATGGTCATGGTACTGATAATGTCTTGACAGATTGAATCTTCATTGCCTGGACAGCATATGTAAGAATAACTCACAAAGTATTTGTAGACATAAAATATTTTTTATAATGATTATTTAATAGAGATCTCGATATTCCTCCATAATAATTGCAGGTGACAATCAAAATTTTGGAAAATAAATATATTGTTAAAGTCTGATTTAACTAAGACACAAATAATATTAGGTTATGACCTCAAATTAACACTTCAAAGTGGCTGACTTCAGGGAACGGTTTTGAAATATGTTGTTTTGCCCATTCCATCAATTTTGATTAAAAAGTATTCAGACTATTTAGAAAAGTTGCTGAGAGAAGTTATTTAGAAAAAAATTTTATTGCAATGTGAATGAATAATAAAATTGCACTGAACTGTCTTTTCATTGTACTTACTCAAAATCGAATCATAAGTTTTGAGTTCCCTCAGGATCCTGGGTTCTTAATGCTGGTGAAATATGTCCAACCCACAGTTTTGTTGCAGACACTACCAATGGTTACAAGATTAGATGAGATGCTGATCCCTTGCTCCCAGCAAAAGGATGTAAGAGTTGAACTCCACAGAGAAAAATAAAACCCTGAGGAATAGAAAGGACGAACCTGGTTATCCTCGGAGTGGGTTCAGTGACTCCTCAGAAATCCATTTTCCTTAGACTGGAAAAGTGCTAGAAAGGCCAAAGAACGGTCAGTCTAAATGCTGACTTTTTCAGGGCTTGGAATCTAACTCAGGGACTCAATGCATTGAAGGTGTCTATCAACACACACAAGAGAAACTGCAAGGACTTGTCTTCCTGCTGCTTTTCACTTCTGTTTCAAATGCAGGTTGAACCCTTACCAGCAGGGAGGGATACCACCACAGTACACAGCAAGGAGCCACGTCTCTCCTAACCCCTTCAGTGAAGCGTCAGGCGGGGGACAGCACAGAGTGAGTGCTGTTTTCTCCGTATTAAGGACAGGCAGCTGCAGGGTTCTTTTGCTGGGCAGCTGCCCCACTTTGCCCAGCCTCAGCTCCCAGCCAAAGGCACCAGGGAAAAGACGATGCATTTCCTCAAGTTTCAGGATGTATCTCTGTCAGTGCATTGAGATGTGTGTGCCTGTGCCTGTGATGAGCTTCAGAGCCCATGAACAGCCTATGCTATTTGTCTCTCTGCACCCCAAAACACAGCAACATCATGACACAAAAGCATCTTGCTCATCTCCTGTAGCTCCAGAAAATTCCCATCACTCAGCAAGGCCTTTTGCTATGAATGGGGTTAAGGATATCACTGAGGCTAAGGAATTAGTAGGACTAGCTACTGCCCTCCAGTAGCTGTGACAGTGTCACGCTGTGGGACACAGTGACAGTGGGACACACTGAACCTGGAACACTGGAGCTTGGGTTGAGCTCTTCACTTGCCTGACAATTAGCCTGGAAACCATCCTATGCTGATCATCTGCTCCCCTTATTAACTCACTGTAGGAAAAAGCTGAGGGGAGAGGGAGAAAAGGGAAAGCTGCCATTTCTCTTTGTCTCTTCCCCGCCACAGGAACCCTGGGACTTTTCCCCAGGGAAAGCCAAGATGAGCTTCGCCACTGTCAGACAGGAGGAAAATACTGCTGTACCAAGTTGACCAGCACACGTAAAATACCAAACAAATATGTTTCCTTGTATACCACCTCAGCAGCAAGTGCTCTCATTCTGGCCTTGCATGATTTTGCTCTCATAAGTCCCAAATTCTATTTGGAGGTTGCAGCACCTCAGGTTTCTCTCTGAGCTCAGCAGAACCACACAACAAGGTCCTTCACACACTTACAAGGCTGAAAGAGAAAAGCAACATGACACACTGCACAGGGCTTGGAAGAGCTCATTCCTTCCATGGGCTATCTGACAGTGGGGTTGGGGTCTGCCAGCCTTTTGGCCTGAGTGATGGCACATGGCTGAAGTCCCCATGGGACCCCCTGCTAGGAGACGCATACGCATAGCCAGGGCCAGTGCAGGGCACATCCTCACTCTTCACATCTTGGTGGAGACCTCGCAGCTCACCGGCTGGTCTGCAGGACTCTGCCTTCCACCATAATCACTGCACAAAGACCCACAGGAGGGACAAAGGCCATGAGGGCCACTGAGTGCAACAGGAGCTCCACCACAGTCACCATGAGGAAAGCACTGCCCACAGTACACTGAGGGTGCCAGCCTCAGTGGTCCACCTGCCTGTCCCATCTGCTCAGCAGCAATTCCAACCCCATGGGTTTGTCCCCTGCCCTGCTTGCTGGGGTGATGTCCTATTCCCTCCTGACACTATTGTGCTTTTATCCATGGCATTCAATGCCAAGATGGCTGCAACTGCTGCTTCCAACTCCCACAGCAACATGGTATCTCAGCTTTCCGTGGTCTGCTTCTGAGCTAACCTGTCCCCATGAGAAAGGGGAGAAGTTTGAGAAAAGAGGTGTGAAATGGAGAAGGAAAACTGGTGCTTACTGTTAAAACAGACAACATAGAAACTATGTGAATGTGATATTGAAGGTGTGAATACGAAAGTACAGGTAATATAGAAGTTAGGCCCCTCACCTTCAAATAAAAAACAAATGATGTATTAAATTGCAAAGTGGCAATACAAAATAACACAACCTCTGTTCATGAATTACTTTGGTACATGCAATTATTTCTGCTTTTAATCTGATGCATTTTAATCTTGCCTTTTTCTTGGCAATAGCAGCACAGCATCCATACAAGGTGCAACAGCAAGCCGCCTGACAGCTTTAGCTACCAGAGTTCACTAATAAACATCTGGTATTTTTAGCGAGCTGCACAGTGCTACATACTTCATTTGGATATACTGGAGTCAACCTTGCTTTGGTTAAAGAGGTGTTTAATTAAAAGGACAAAATGTTAGCAATTCAGTAAATATCACATTAATTTCAAAGAGTGTAATTACTAAACATGCATTAATAGAAGGATCATAAATTATACTCATAGTTGTTATTTTAAAAATTGCTTAACTGTTAAGAATTATTATAAAGGGGTTATAGTTTGTCTTGTATTAGACATATTTGAAGTATTTTACAGTGTCTTCCCTGTTCATCACCACATTCCAGCCTCTGGGGTACAGCAGTCTGTCTGTTCTAGATGCCATTTAAAACTTTGCCATAATAAATACTGCTGTGATGCCTGCAGCACCCCCAGCCTGCCTGCAGAACCCTTCCCAGAATGTCAGACATGCTCCCAGCGTTCCCAGAAGTGCTGTCGTGTTCAGTGGTAATGATTGCAAGTGAGAAAAGGATTGTGAAGGTGTTAACAGTGGCATCATGAGTGTGAGGTAGTTATGTGCAGGTTTCTTAATGCTGCTCTTCTGGAAAAATCTGACACAGCGATGCCTCTTTCCACAAGGCGTTTACATCACCCTGTGTCATACTAGAAGTGTGTGATATAAATGCTGCTTGGTTCAATAGGTTAGCTATTCAGTCCTCCAGAATTTAAATAATTCTCTAATAAATCCGATCTGATATTCAGAGTAATTTCTATTGAATCCCATTGGTTTCACCCTTATTATCTTCTCCAAGTTCCACTGCTCATGGTGAGTCATCATGGTCTAAAAGGCTGAGTGTAAAGAGCCAGAAATAAGACATTTTTCCAGGAGGAAAAGTACATAAGCAAGATGTCCTTTCCAGATGCTGAGTTAGGGAATTTCATTTTGCTTTGTTAAATTCCCTTTGCAGTTACTGGTAGGTGCAAAATATTTCTTTATGTTCTGTCATAAACTCCTCTTCTGTTGTGGACTGATGAATACTCACCTACAGCTCCAAGTTACATTTCAACATTAAGCAGAGTCATAGTTGTTTCTGTTTCTTTATGTTTGTAAATACTTTGGAGTCCTTCTCCATGAAGGGTACTGCATAAAATGTAAACTATATTTTAGTGTTATTAGCACCACCATTTGCAGGGGAAGCTCTAAATTATATTTCATTCTTGCTGTAGTCTATCAAATTAATGTAATAAATGTAATGTTATATTAAGGCTTTTTATAAACCAGATGAAGGATACAATTTTTTTTTCTCTAAATCTTATAGAATTGAGTAAATCTAAATGCAGAGATAGTCTACAAAGCCCTACTTTAGTCTGTCTGAGATCCATCTTTCATTTTTTTGTGGCTCTTGTTCTCTTTTCTTACAAAAGTATGAAAAGACAGCAGGCAGGTTTACAGTGTGACCATATAGATGCATAAAAAATCACTTCAGGAATTCTTCAGTACAATCCTCAAGGGTGAAGAGGTGAGGGTAGATTTTTTTGTTTGTTGGGGTTTTGTTGTTGTTGTTGGATTTGGTTTTGGGTTGGTTTTTTGGTTTTCTTTGTTTTAGTTGGATGTATTCAGCTCTGTATTATTTAGATTTTAAAAAAATTAACACCCATGGCCAACTCATCAGCTCATCATTCAGGCCAGCTGAGGATGCAGGAGGGTCTCTTTGCAGTCTAGCAATTTTCCTATTCTGTCAAATCCCCTACAATTAAGTATGAGTGATCCTTTTCCTAGAAGTGGTTAGAGATTGAAGAGTTCTAAGAGATAGTAGAGATTATGCTCAAGGTTGGTAACTGGCCCCAGAGTGCTTGAGAGCCATGTATTAGCTATCCTGCCCACCCAAAGCTCAACTCTACATTATTTGGTCAGGCTACAATTTTTCACTGAACTTGATGTCAGTAAGGGATAGGGTTGGTTTATGACAATGATATTGCCCCCCCTCTCCTCCCAGTACAAGAAAGATCATCAAACTGGAGCAAGCTCAGGAGAGGCTGGGGCTGGAAAACTTGCCCTGTGAGGACTACTTGTTCAGCCTAGAGATGAGGCAGCTTCAGGGCACCTCACAGCAACCTCCAGTACCTGTGGGGAAGTCAGTCAAGAAGATGGAGCTGGCCTCTTTACAACAGTGAAAGGTAGGATGAAATGAGGCAAGAGACACCAGCTGAAAGCATATCTTCACACTGATATAAGGAGAAAAATTTCCCCAGACACACAGTAAGGCAGTGCCAAATGCTGTCCAGAGATGTGCAGTCACCACCCATGGAGCTTTGCAAGACTTGACCAGAGAAATCCTCAAGCACCCGATCTGAGCTCATGGCTCAGCCTGTTCAAAGAAGGTTGGATTAGAGAGGAGAGACCTGCTGAGGTTCATTCTGACCTGAATTTTCTTGTGATCCTGTTTTTCTTCTTCCTGGCAGAAGCAGTAATACAACTGCAGCAATAACTATGGCTTAGCAGACTGCCATATCATGTTTACAAAAAAAAAAAAAAGAAACAAAAAAAAAAAGCAACCCAGAACCCCAAATTCCAGTATTGGGAAGATTTCAGAGTGATTTTCTTTCTAAATCCCCTTTTTAACACTTGTTCATATAAAAAAGTTTTCCTTGGGTTGAAATGGAAAGTGTTAGGAAATTACTTTGCATAAAAAGGGGGGAGGGGGCAGCTAGAAGAAAATCAAGCATTGGGTGCTCAGCAGGTACTAACTGGGTGGTTAGTTGTGAAGAAAGTGCTTCCCCCAGGTACTGGGGTAAGGCAGCACAGAAACGAGTTGAGATATGGATGTGACCCAAAACCTCCCTTTTAATTCAATCTTTTTCCAGCCCATCGCTGGGATTTACACAACGTTTTATTGACTATGGTATCAGAAGCTATCAATTTGCTGCAGCCTCGTAAAAATAAAATAGTTATACAGAAGAGAAACTGCTGTGTCAGACACACTTCAGCTATTCCCAGCCTTCCTCGACCCCTTCATCTACCCTCTCATCATAAACATCACTATTCCGTTTGCCTCTTGCTTCTCCTAACTATTAAACAGGGAACCAAAAACATAGCCCAGAAGCTGTTAACACATGACCCAGAAATTTGTCAGATATTCAGTGTCTGAAATATTTGCTGGCACCAACTCCTAGGAAGGAACAAGCAAACAAGTAAACAGCATTAAAACTAGGTGTGTCTGTGGGTAAGAGAGAGATAAAAGCAGGGCTATATGTTTAAAATGGAGAAAGAGTGTTGTCTCATACTATCATTGCTGTGATAATTACCAGTTTTAACACATATTAGTGCAAACAATTGTGCAAAATTCATATAATAGGTGGAACATATGTTATACTCTGATTAAAAAAAAATGCAAGGAGTTTTTTTGAAGGAGTTAAATGCATTTTCTTATCACGCTCAATTGCTTATATCATAAATATCTCCTAAGCAAAAAAGGTGCACAATAACCATTTACCTCTTTGTTTAATTTCACATGTGTTAGAAATTTGTTAGTTTGGTGAATCCAATGGCAGATTTTGGAAAACTACCTTACTTTTGGCCTTGAAAAATGTAGACCTTCTGCAATACCAGTGCTGTTTACCATACCTTATGCATGGCCACATGTATAATGTATAATGACAGAGCATTTAACAACAGATAAAACAAAATAGCTTGGGTTTGGGGGAGTTATAATGCTTCTGTTGTGACTGTGTAAAGTGACCCTGGTGAAATATATTTAGTAGAGGAAGATGCAGGTATCTGGACAAAAACTGTGGCCTTGGGTGACTTGAAGCCATGAGGCACTGTGACATAGTGTTTTCCATTAAGAGAAAAAAATGTTTAAGGCAAAACATAAGATGAGACCCTAAACTTGTATTTTAGGGTCTGTGCCTAATTACAACTCATGGGTAAGCCATGGAGTAGAGCCCCTGTTAATCGTATTGCTCAAATGCTGGGGCTTGCAACTTTCCCCAGGAAGTTTTGGGAACTTCAGTACATGCACTTGCTGATGAGAATTGTTCCCTTAAGTATACACACAAAGAGATAAACTTTATGCTGTATGCCAACTTTACGATGTGATAAAAGTTTGTGTTTCAGGTACCTTACTGATTATCTATTAGGTGGAAGAAAAAGAATAAAACAACCAATTAGACAGTAGCTCTCTTATCTTTATCTTAGCTAACCTGGTAATTGAAAAATGGCCCCCATTTTTTTCCCTCCCCCACCCATTTCTGTGTAGCATTTCAAGAACTCTGTCCAAGAATATCACTGTATGAAAAAAACATCATCTCAAAATTATTAAAATCTCTGTGGGAATTCATGATTAATTTTAAGGCCTGGCAGATTAAAATACATTATTATGTACACTCTAGTGCATCCTTTCAGATATTTTCAGAATCTGATTTTGCTCTTTTGATACACACCAATGATTCTACATGTATCTAGTAGATTGCAAGGAATAGATTAGCATTAAAGAGGCAGTATTGTGTTGTTAGGTTGTTATGTGTAACTTGTGCTCATACATTAAGAAAAATGTAGCTGGCATTCCCTTGGACATGACCAGACCCCTTAAAAAAAGGAGAGAGTTATTAATAGTTGGTTGTAATGCATTTGTAGAGCACTTCTGAAATTTTGACCTTTAGTACATTAACTGGCTCTTTTTATCCAGCTCCCAGGCAGAGTAAGATCTACAGTAGCCTGCTTAGGAAATGGAAATAATGGGCTTATTAGTAGGACTTCTTAAACCTTCAATTCCTGAACTTTCTGTCTTTAGCTCTGGACCTAGCTTTACAATGAATCTATTGCTCTAACCAGCAAAACCAACAGCATTCAACATCAGGCAGACAGAAAAAAATGTTTTTTATTTGGAACAGAATGGCCAAATTGATCATTACTACCAAGCCATTCATTCACAGATTAGCTTTATAAATGTTAATGTTCCAGCTTTGGCCCCAGCAGTTGTATTTCCAAGTAGAAGCCTGAGGACCTATCTAGTATCAATTTTCCATCATTCAGAAACATCTTTGGCCTCCATCCTGGCAAGGTAAGGAGCTAGAGCGACTTAAGCCTTTTTTTATTAAGGCATGTTTTCTCATGTAATTCTGATGTAATTATCATTGACACTCTTCCACGTTCCACCTTCAGCTTGGTATCAACCTGTCTGAGTGGTGAGCACTTAGAAAGGACAAAGGACTTCAACAGCATTATGGCTGACATAACCAAATCCTCTGTCGCTACATAACCTATTTATATGCTCAGAGACCACACTGGGTGCAGGAACAGACTAGAGTTCATGACCAGTTGACCAGTCATCATGAGTATCATCATTTTTACTGCCTCTGTTACAAAGATGTCCCCTCTCTTTCGACTACTTTTTCCCCAGACAATGCACATGCAGCTTTGCTGAAATTATACTGTTTTTTGTGCCCATTGTCCTAGCAATAAGACTTTCATGCAGCAGAGATCTCTCCAGGTCATTATTCAATGTGGCCTCAAATGTCACGTCATCTGCAAACTTTATCTTAGTGCTTTTATGTTTTCTTCTATGTCACTGATAATGTTAAATGATATACAGCCAGAGCCAATCCCTGCAGAACCACAGCTAGCAAAACACAGTCAGTGGTGATTGTTGCTTTTAATTACATTCTGAGACATATCTTTTAACCAGGTTTAATGCATTTAACATGTGCCACATGGGGTTTGTATTGCTGTAGTATGTTAATCAAAATGCTTTGAAGTACCAGGTCAAATACTGTACAAAAATTAAAGTATGCTACATCAATATAATTATCAACTAAATGAATAATCTCATAAAAATGTTAGGAAGTTAGATTTATAAGAACTGTTTTCTATAAAACTATGTTAATTGTCACTAGTTCCAGTACATTATCTGTTAAACAGATCCTCTGTCAATGATCCCATTTCAAAACTCTGGACTGAGATCAGACTTGAGATGCTTAGAGCTAATGCAGTCATAGTACTTACTCTTTTTTAAACACTGGCACAATGCAGCCTTTCTGTTGCTCCTCTGCAACATCTGGATTGTTTCAAAAAACTAGTAGAAATGAGTACCAACAATCTAAAGAGGTCCTTGGCTAGCTCAAAATAAAACATCTCATGATTTTAAACATCTAACCTTCATAATGGCTGCCTACCATCATGCCTTTACATACTGTTGGGAATGTTGCAAACTAGTTCAATGGCAGTTTCATGACATATGAACATAGATCTACTTTTTTTCCCTAAATGCAAAAGAGAGCTTTCTTGAATGCTGCCACCCTTTTATATTATAAAAGTTTATTTTAATATTCCCATCTTCTTCTTTAAAAGCACCCTTCATTTCAGACCCTTTTTATTCTTGTAAGTCAAAAAAATTCTTCTGTTTTTCTTTCAACTCCTTTACCTGTAAATTTCCTCTTTGTGTCCACTAGCTTTATTATTCAGCTTTCTGTATTTTTCTGCTTTTAATGTATGTAAAAAAATTATTACTTTTTTTACTTTTTCTTTCTGTTTTTATATTTGTAGCTGTTTATATTTCCATGTTTTCTTAGCTCATACAGTCTTTCTTCTAGACCTACGTGAATTTGATGAGGTAACTATTTCTCAATTAAAACAGTTCTCTAAACAGTTCACAGTTATCATTCATAGTTTTTGCTTAACTTATGTTGCTCAGATATTTTAGGTTGTGTAAAATAGACCTTTTCTAAAACACCAGAGAGATGTATTGGAGGTTCAGGCTGTATTCTGTTTTCACATAACAAACACAGCCAATTTACAATCCTGAACAGTTGTCGGATTTTATTTCAGACATGAATTTCTCTTCTTCTGTTAGATGTTACTCCAGTATAACTGGATACAACCAGCATGGGTATTTTATTTTTTGGGGAGTTATGAAGTTGTCATCCATGCTTTTAAAAAATTCCAAGGACATTTTAGTTCTGACAGCCAAATACTTCCTGCACATGTCAATCAGATTGAAATCTGTTCCTCTAATACAGTTTTTTCCCCCTACATCTTATATATAGAAAGATGTTTAAAGGTCTGGCCATTCTGTTCTCTTTTGTGATTTGGTAGCCCAGAGTAGCTGTCGGTTGTCACTTATTTCATCTTGCTCTTTTTCTACTATACTTTTGATCATGAGTATTTGAGATCATTTCCTTTAAAGTTGACAATGACTCAGAAGCGCATACTGGTGCAGTGGATATAGAGTGCTTTTCTTTCTTTTCCTTTGCTCATCTGGTTCTTCCTTAAAAAAAAAAAAATAAATCTTAACATAACAGGCATTAAGTTCTTTCTTTTTCATAATAACCACTGGGATTTAAAACCACAGGTTCTGTTGTTATTGATTCACAGAAACATTTTTTATACAGCTTTACTTATAGACTCTGGACATTCCCAAACCAGAGGGACTGTCCAACATGTGTTTGGGAATCATTGCACTAAGAGGTAAGTAATAGCAAAGTGCAAGACAATGAAAACGAGGCTGAAGTGACGGTAAATCACACAGTGTTATTTTGAAAGGTGGCTCCATCTGTGTGCCTCAGACCCCGGAGTCTGAGCAGTATGATGGTATGATCTGCAACACCAGAGGCACTATACATCCCATTCCTACTATAACTTACTAAGATACCTGAAATGCAAACTTTTAGGCTGGACTTTATTCTCTCCTCTCTCAACTGTAGGTGCCCTCAAGATGTAGGTCAAACTTTGGCCATGTGAACTCCAGCTCTAATCCATACTCAGGAGCCCAAACTTGAAACTGTTTTCTCTAGTGTGGTTATTTTTCTCCGTATGCTTCAGTGCACCTACTTCTATGAAGCAGAAATGGGGATAATAGTAGGTGTGGAGAGATAATACTGTAAGGGCTCTGACATCAGCAGGGATGAGCACTGTAGAAGTATGATTATGGGAGGTGCTCCTGCAGCTCCAGTGGTACCTTCTGAAAAACTGTATGTTTCCTGCTGTGAAGGTCAGGAGCGCTGACGGCACTCAGCATCTTGCAGGAACTGACCTATTGTCACCCATTACATTTTTTTTTTTTGCTTTCCATTACCTTGCCGATAAGTTATGTCCGTATCTTACCTAGTGCAGCTCTGAAGAAAATCCCTCCCTCCTATATCTTTCCCTGAAATATGTAATTCCCTGAACCTTGGGGTTCAAGCTGGCTAGCCCCAGCATTTTGGATGATTGCCACAGCTAAGCAGATAGAAGGGGCAGGACAGCTTTATGTCCTGTCACCCTCCTATAATGACCTGGTTGACTGCATGGGCAAAGGGAGCGAAATAACCTACACTTCTTCAATAAGAAAAATAATGATTATATCCCTAAATAAGGACTGGAGAAGCTACTCTGCAAGGTATCCAATCTTGGGTTAGAACAAATTTGTGATGCTTGCTACCCAGATCTGAGACTTGCATCCTTACTACAGTTGTTAAATGAAAGACAGAACAGCAGGTTAATGGGCTGATGCAGTATCTTGCACCACAGGGCTCATCTCCTCACCAGCAACCACAGGAGAAGTAGAGAGCCAGGAAAAATGACTACAAGGTAGGGCAGTGATACAAGGTCAGTCTAGACACAGGAAAGAAAACAGAATAAAATCAACAAACAAATTTAGTGGTCTCTTCTTGAGATAAATCTGAAGGTTTGCTTTTTAGCTATGCTGAAAAGCTGTTTTCTTTTTACTTATTTCTTTGGCTATATGGGTCAGAGACTGAAGAAATCTGTGCAGGAAAGTAAGAGGGAAACCTGCATGTAATCAGTCACAAAATAGAAATGAAGATTTATAAGACAATCACATGAGCACCTGCCAATAATACTTACAATCACTTTGATTTATAAAAAAAACCCAAGCCTGGCATTGGTGTATATTTTATTGCCCTTGAATATTTTGAAGATTTTTTTTTTTATAAAAATAAAAATCACTGCCAGAACTCAAACAGTTTTCAGATAAAAATGGCTGATTCTTTTTGTTCTTCTGTGAATAAAAACTAAGATCAACATACTGTATGTTGTATGAAATCAACACCTGTGTGCTGTATCTTCAGGACTCGCCCCACTTCAGATAGACCTCCTCTTCCTGCCAAATATGCGAGAACTCGTCTTCTCCACCAACCTTTCCATGCCTGGGTGGAGGTACTATTATTCTGTGCTGCTGCTTTGCACCAAAATGGAACCTTTGTTTCATCTGCCAGGTGGGAAGAGAGAAGTTAAAATACACAGTGTTTGCAGTGATTCAATAGGTGCATTTAGTGCTTAGCAGCTTAAATATCTCCACAAGGAGTTTCATCCTGGGTACTTATCTGTCAGTGACCCAAATGGACTAGAGAGGAGGGATTTGGGCATGGAAGAGATTCAGGATGTGGAAGTTAGAGTACTCATGTCACGAGGTGATCAGAAAACTGATGCTGTGCACTTTCCTGCTCCTCAGTGAACTGATTCACATTGAATGGTCCATTTATTTATGTGACCATCTAGGGGGAAAAAAGTCTTTAATTGCAGACTCCATAATGTGTTCTTCACATTAAATTCCAAAGTGCTGATTTCAGTTGATTCTGTTTAGAGGTCTGTATAGTTTCGTTGGTGAACTGTGCTTATTCTTTAGCTCTCTTGGTTTTGATGACGTTATATGCTTTATAACAACATAAACCACCTTTGGAAGCCAGCTAAATATCATTAAACCCTTTGTACAGAAGAAAAGGAAGTTATAACCCTAAGAAAAAAAAAATCATGTAACTTTGTCCCAGTACTATATATAGGGAGATAAAGTATAACTAAATATCGGACTGAAAAATGAATTCTGTATATTGGAATAGACATCACCTTCTTAAGGCCTAATGTCATGAAGGAAAATCCATATTTTGGCAAAGGTAAATATATTTCCTTCTCTTCCCTGAGCCAAAGTTGGATGCAGCACCCAAGACTTGTTTCTCAGAGGCGATCTGTGTTTAGCTGCTTTGAAATTCCTCTTATGAGAGCTTGAATACCCAGGAACTGTGCACCACTGCTTTCCTCATCCCTCTTCCCACCCTTCAGCAAATTGTTTTTTCGGCCCCAAGGACATTGTCTTTCCATAGATATTATCTTTCCAAGGACATGTCTTTCCACCAGTCTTGTAGCTGTTCCTGCAGTAACCAGGAACAACTGTGCAAAAAGGCCATTCAAATACTTGCTGTCTTTTGCTGTAGCCAGAAATCCATCTCCAGAGTGCAGAGATCTCCATGAGGACTAAAAAGCAAAGATCAGTCTTGGAAGGACAACTTTTCCCAATGTTAGAGATTATTTCTTCTGGAAACAATTCCTGCAAAGGATTTTTCTGACACAAGGGTGTTTATTACATGAGCAAACTTGCTCACATCTATTTTCCAGAAACCCAAATGTTGTATATGACATGATTCCATGATTTCATTACCCATCATCTAGGTTGTAAACTACACTTAACCCTCTTTGAGAGGGAGACAGGGAAAAAGCCAGCAAGGTGATCTCGCTGTGCAGCTCAAGATTTTAAAAGCATAATAACTGTACTTTTTAGATAGTCAGAACTTAGCGAACCATTGAAAGTGACCCAGTTCATTGAGCGGAGCTGAACAGATGGAATTCCAGCCTTGCCATGCTTGGGTAACTCTCTGAACAATATAAAATCTTCCTTAAAAGCTGTCTCCATCAAGCTTCCTGCCTCACACATGTAACATTTGGGAGTGTTGTGGTCCCTTCTCTGTTCAGCTTATCACATTTTGGGGTAGAGTAGGTACAGACTCTTAGCATTGGGCTATTATTTGGGTTTTTTCATGAGGGCTTTTAAAAATTCTGCTGTTTTGTTTCAGACTTCAAAAAAAAATAAAAAATCATAGAATCACAGAATGGTTTGGGTTGGAAGGGACCTTAAAGATCATCCAATTCCAACCCCCTGCCACTGGCAGGACACTAGACCAGGGGCTTTCAAAGTCTCATCTAGCCTGGCCTTGAACACTTCCAGGGATGGGGCATTCACAGTTTCTCTGGGTAACCTGTTCCAATGTCTCACCGCCTATAATCCTATAGTGTGGTCTTGGTTTGCTGGAAAATATCTCAGCAGGCTCTAGCCCCTGAAATGCCATGGCTATTTTCCCTTTTTTCATTCAACTTGTCTACTACTGAATGCTGACAAAACATATTTACTGCATTGTTGTGATTTACAGCAAGTCACTTGCTCAGTAACTCTAAGGGACATGGTGGCCCTATGGCTCTCAGACAGAAACCAGCAGCACCACCTATGAGCTGGCTGCTGCAGCAAGGGAGATGAGAGGAAAAGTAAAAATAAATATGGTCAGAAGCCTGCCATCACCTCCTATAGGATACGAGCAGAGAAAGATGATCGTTTAAAAGCTTTGGGTAAGGTACTGATTTGCTAAATCAGAGCTGAGCATGGCAGAGGCCTCTTCTTGGAGCTGTAGAATTGCAAGTTCCCTTCAGAGCAAACTGTCAGGGCTCTGATGCTCATGGAATAATAGCAAGAAGCAAGCTGAGGTATGGAGGGCTTCAAGCTAAGTGCAAGAAGGTATGCACAGAAATACTGTAGGGCTTTAATCTTCCCACATGCCTGAATACCTTAGAAAACTGGCTCTATTCCAGATTCATTCTGAAGTGTCCTGTAGCAAGCTCTCCACTTCTCTTGGTCAGAAAAGTTTTAGGGTCTCGGTGTTTCTTTCATAGTAAACTGGGAGATTGTTGATTAGGTATGGCTTGGTGAGAAGAAAAATAAACACAGGATGAAGAAGTTATTTGATCTAATGGACAGTGTAGCCAGAAGCAGAAATGGGTGTAGGCTGGTTAAGAGGACTTCTAGCCAGCTAGAAGGTGTCTCTGAACCACTGAAGCTCACTCCCTTCCTGTTAAATTGCAGCAAGACCAAGTAGAGGCCAGTGGGTATATCTGGCATAGCTTCCCACAAATAACGGCTCTCCAACCCAGGAGACCTTCCACTCCACTCCTTGAATAAAGATGCCTGCACCTATAGCTAGTACTTGTTATTTCTCCTAGCGGAGATACCTGAAAAAAAGAGACAAAATCTTCCTTTTTTCTAGGTTGACGTGATGGCCCACTCAAGAGGCAATGCAAACCATGTTTTGTCACCACCTTTGCTATAGCCATTCAGCAGGTGAAGGACTGTTATTAATGCTTTTCATCTGCGCTTTGTTCAGCATCTTTTCTTTAAGAACATGCCCCTTAAGTCTGTCTGCATGGTAATGGGAGACAATAGAGGTACCTATAATGTAAACCTAGTACAAATAACACAATAACACTTGCTAATAACTTTAACTAGGTCCTTGTAATGTGGGCAAGTTCCTATGCTCCTGGGAAGGTTTTAATGAGCATATATGAGTCTCTTCTTCTCCTGCTCTTCCTTCTCCTCCTCTCCTGTACACTTTCTGTGTACAACAGTTAGGTTACAGATAGCTCTGCGGCATGTAAATGGCTGCAGCCACCTCTGTGACAGCACTGTTCATCACACAGCCTTGGTCAGCACCCCCTCTCAGACAGGCACCCAGCGCTGAGTCATAAGCACATCTGCTCTTTTGGGGGGAGTTGGCAGAGACACCTGCTGTATTACCTCCTGGCTGAACCAACAAGGGAAATTAAATGCAAAGACCTTATTGGTCATCAGAAATAGTAACCCACAGGAGAGGAGTTCTTTGATGGCTGTAAGCTCAGACTATAAAACACTGGAGGATGCTCCAGTGGCTGGGTGAGGTTTATATCCATCCCCTGAACTCACCCAAGTATTCCTGTTTGGGGTACTCTGGGATTTATAAATGCTAGGTGAGCCACACTGTAGCCCTGTGGTAGTCAAGGATCGTACAAGTTTGTTACTATACACTGCTCTGTGGCAAAGCTGAGGCAATGTGGCCAGGCAGGATGCTGGGGTAGCCTCACTGCTGCCTCACAGCCCCATTCTCCGTGCTGTCTGAACCAGGCCACTTGACGAGAGGCGAACCTGGCTACGCTGCTCAGTGCAGCCCTGAACTTTGCAGAAGGCACCTGCAGACCAGGGTTCAGCCATCACCTGCCCCCACCATTGGCACAGCCGGGGTTCAACTCACAGGCTCATAACTCCTTGGTTGTGCTTTTCTCACCGGGCAGAGGTCAGGGTGGCATTGCTGGCTACCCTTGTCCAGAGCACCTTCCCCTCTTGGTAGGCTGCAGATTCCCTTTGGGAGGCAAATAATCTTTGCTAAGCCTCTGCCGCAGCCACAGCGATATCTATTTAACTGATGGAGAGATGCAAAAGCAATCGCCTTGTTTGATCCATTGGGAAGCTGGACAGGGAGAAACTACACCCAATATACTAATGCCCAGCATGAGCTTAGTAAGTGTTATAATTAGGTGGCATTACTTAGTGCCAGAAAAGGCTATTGTGTTTTATGCTAAGCCTTTGGTTAAAAGATAAGAGCAGAATACTTTTCTTGGGGGGAAAAAATAAATCCATGTATATTTTCTTGTTTTACTAGTAAGGGTTCTTAATCAGTTGAATGAACTTGTATGTACTAGTTAACTTTGCTGGAGTTTAGTGGTTGTATTTAAAGCAGATTTTATCCTAGAATGATATTAATTTGATAGGATCCCTGATCTGTAAAACCATTGGTTATCTTGGTCTCTCCTGATAAGAAAAAAAAAGTGTCGAGGGTTTCCAGTTGGTGAGCACATTTGGGCAGAATCTTTCACACGTCACAAATTGCAGATGGGAGGCAGTGATCTCGAACATGCAGTCACATTGCGTGACCATCTGACACCTTCCATTTAGAAAAATAATACTTTCCTCACAGCATACGCTCCCTGCTGCAACCAGCACCAAAAATTATGCCTGGGAGAGCTGTTCCTCCTAGACTAAGGTCTTAAATATTTCTTAGGCTGCTTTTAAAAGATTCATGCAGCAGCACCACCTCACTCACATCCTGCTAAACCAGAGAAAATACTGAAATTCTTCCCCAGACAGTATTAATCACAAAATAGCTGAAAAGAACAAAAGGGGGAAAAAGACAGCAGGAAAATTATATACTCACACTAGTGAGGTGAACAATGGAAGGCTCTTGGTGTATGTGTAATTCAAACATGCCTATGTAAAACACCACACAGAGTTATTTCCTATAGCTACCAGTTTCTCAGCGGCATAAAATCCCACAACTGTGGGGAAGTTCAGCTTTCAAGTGCCCTGGTTTTGTGCATAAATTCCTTTTGGCAATGTAGTGCACAGGCGCTCATTCATTTGAAATAGCAATGACCATTTCAGGGTGTCCTTTGCTATATATTGAGGTGTCAGTAGTGATAAAAAAAAAATCTTTACTCTTTAAGGACAAAGCCATATGAATTTAAAGGCTGACATCTTGCACCAGCCTATCGCATCCTCTTCGTTACTATGTCCCAGTAAGTACCAAGAATAAAAATTAACCAACACTCATCCTTTCTACTGAAATTACAAGACTGACTAGGAGCACATTTTTTAATCCATGATATTATCAACAGTGAGATGGTGAGACCTGAAACAGGAGGCAGCTCCTGCTGTCCTACCTGACCTTACCAAGTGTAGCTATCTTAAAGACTGGGCCATGTTTTCCTGTTTGTCTGCCAAGCAGATGTGCCCCAGTAGCCACATCAGCCAAACACTTAATTTCTGCAGCGTCTTCCTCCTCACATCACACCAGCACTATTTCAGGTCTACCAACCCATATCTCTGTTCAATCTGTGTGCCCACGTGCCATTGACGCCCATGAAATAGAGATAGCTGTTAAAATGTGGGTGTCTTCCCAGAAAGTAAGGCACTGGTTGGGTGTTTTACAGTGAAATTTAGCACACTGATTGTAGGGCAAACAACTCTCCCCCCTCTATCTCTCCCCGCACACAGGGATATGACCCTCTGGCTGCTGTGAGCATGACATGAGCTATGGCTCATGCATCATAGCACAGCCCTGCAAGAGTCTCTCACACCAACCCCAGAGGGCTAAGTCAGGTCCCAGGGCACTTGTCATCTCAACACTTTAGCAAGGATTCCTCCAGCCTCCAGGAGTTTTAATAGTAGTTTTGCATCGCTGCAGATTTCTGGCCATTAGGGCTGGCTTGAGCCCACCAAGCAGCGTTACAAATACCCATCATGCAGAAATAGCAATTAGTGTCTGCCACCATGGGCCAAGTTTGAATTCATGGACCAGAGAAGACAGGCTCTACCTTCTTGCCTGTGTTCTGGCACAACTTTTCAACACCCTGAGCAGTGGACCAGCTCTTTGAAATATGAACTTCTCCAAGGTCCTATCTTGTACTTTCCAGCCCAGGTTTCCACAGACCTCCTTCTTCCCACAGCATCCTCTCCTGTAAAGTCCCCTTCACTAAGCAGGTGCCATGCTGCAGCTGTGTGAAGATTTTGTGCTGCTTTCACAGGGCACACATGACATCTGGACACACTGTTACCCCCTGCCTCGCTCCTGACTGAGGGTGGTGAGTCCCTCCTTGACAAAGTGGTGTGCACTGAACCCCCAGTACTGAGGCTATGGATTGCGTAGGTGCTATGTCTGCATCAGGATCCACAGGCTAGCGAAGTACCAGGCATCAAAAGTGGGAGGATAGGGAAGCACTGGTTCATGACAGACAGCCAAGACCAAAATGAGGGAGATGTTCAGCTGCTTCTCTGCTCCTTTATCTCCTTCTGTGGGTATTACGCAGCACCATGGCTGGTGCCAGCACGTCTCTGTGCATCGCCGCAGGTGAGTTTCACACATGTGGTGTTTGGCTAGACAGGGGCTCCTTCTTCCCCTTCCACCAACAGCCATGCTATACATGCTACTCTCTGAACCCAAAATTAGCTTCTTCACCTACCTACATGGTCATGGGACTGCCTCTTGTAGAGCAGGAGTTGCAGCTTTAGCCTGTTGCAGGACTGGTCCACTTTGGACTCCAAGACAAAATTTCTCCCCTTGGAGCCAGAAGTGTGAGATCCCGATGTATCTCCCTCCTGGGACTATATGAACGGAATATGGACTTCGGTGTTTTGTTTTAACAGTTTATAGGCACCTATTTAGATCATCACAGCCAGTGGCTGTTGCTTAGTGAGGATTACAGGCCTCAGGTTTGCTTCCCAAAAGCAAAGATCAAATGGTGGTCCAAATGCTTATCAGAGACAAAAAAAGACCTAATGACTTCCCAGAATGAGCCCTCCTTCCCAATGGTGGTACCGCCTGCCAGGGGGAGCTTGTGGGGACTCAGAATGAGAGCCAAGTCCTCCCTGTAGCTCAGGACAGACTAAGCTATTTTGGGGCAGATGGTTGGATATCCAAACCCCAGACTTTTCCCCCTTGAATCCCACTTTTCTGATCTGTTAGCTTTAAAGTTGTGACCTGCTGCTCGTATCTCATCCTCGTGCCTGCCAGGAGTCATTGCCGTGTCTGGATCAGTAAGGCTGAGCCAACTGGTGAACTTGTCTCATTATCTCCTTGCCGAAAACTTACAAGCGTTACTTATTCTTGGATACTTGTAGTATTTATGCTTTTCCTACCCAGAAGATTAGCTCAGGCATAACAGAGCTCAGAGCACAAACCCATCTTTTGGCATTAACTTAGCCTGGGCTGGCTGTCATTTTACAGCAGTTTGCACAAAAAGAGTAACAAGAAACAGCACTTACAAATCATAGATTATACCGTATTGGTTTAGCTTGTATTGTTTGCTTTAAATCTATATTGTGCTTTAAATGCCAGCCTTTAAAATTATGAGGGTGTTGTGGTTTAAGCCCCTCACGCAGTTCGCTCACTCACTCCCCCTGCTTTCTTCCCCCAGTCCCGGGGGAATGGGGAGGAGAATCAAAAGAATGCAACTCCCGCAGGTTGAGATAACAGCAGTCCAGTAACTAAGGTATAACACAAATCACTACTGCTACCACCAATAATAATAATGACAAGGGAAATACAAGGAAAGAGAATACAACTGCTCACCACCTATAGCCAGCCCAACCAAGCAGTGCACCCCCACCCTTCCGGGTCTCTGCCCTTCATTTTTACATCCTGGGCATGACGTGCTGTGGTATAGAATACCTCTTTGTTCAGTTTGGGTCAGGTGTCCTGTCTCTGCCTCCTGCTGGCTTCCCCTCCTCCCTGGCAGAGCATGAGGCTCAGAAAGTCCTTGGTCAAAGCAAATGTTCTAAGCAGTAACTATAAACATTGGTGTATCAGCGCTGCTCCCAGGCAGAAAGTTGAAAGCACAGCGCTGCACCAGCTACTAAGAAGGAGAAGAATGACTGCTGCTGCTGAACCCATGACAGAGGGCAAGGTTTGCTGTCAGTTTACAGCCTCTCTCCCAGCTTATAAGGGAATCTGCTTTACAGTTGTCCTCATTGTTCTTTAGTTGTGCAGTAGAAATCAAAGAGAGTGACCAGAGCCATAACATACCCTGGAGTTGTTTCACTTTCCAGGCAAGACTTCCATTTGGAAATACAGGTTCCAAAGCAGGCAAAATGCATTAGAAAGGTGCACTGCATTTGATCCATCTATTCACTCCACCCTGACCCCCAACCTAAATCCTTGCTCTGTGTCTGAATGCAGTGATGCAAAAGGCAGTAAGGGACTAAAAATTACCCATCTTGTCTTTGGCAATAGGTTATTTTGAGTTGCCACCTGAGCCTAAGGAAGATCATTCCTTTTTCTAGAAGATCACTCTATTAATGTATTCTTTTGACTGTTATTATCCTCTCTTGTGTTGCTTTGCATTTTTTTAGCCTGTCCTCACATTTCCTGTAAAACACAGTTCTTAAATAACTTCAGCCATGCATACGGAACTTCTGTGGATGTTCTTAATCCATGAAAACAAGATCTGTAGCGGAGAAACTAATGCAACCCTAAGTACAGAGATGCCAGTGACATTTCTTCAGGGCCTTTAAACTGATGAATATGATACTATTTTGGCTTGTGACAAATCCCAACGATGAAATGTCAGCAGTGTTTACACAGAAGTCTCCCTGCCACAGACAATGTAAAATTAACTACCTCCAGCACCACTGTCAGGATACAACAGAGCTGTTGTGTTTTTCTATGAGGACCAGAGTGGCAGAAGATAAGGAAACGGGTGTGGAAGCACCGCCAAATAAGAGCAGAAGGGCAGAGATGCTGTGAAGCTGACAGAGTGAACAATGCACAAGCTGCTTGAGAGCTGTCCTGGGCAGAGTTTTCCAGGCACACCTGGTGAGGGCAATGTCACAGTTTGTCCGGAACTCCTCAGTGGAAATTTGAAGCAAAATCACAGCTATCTTCCAGGCTCAGATTTTACATTACATACACAATGTCCAGGGCTCTCAGCTTCTGTGGGATAGCTACTGGGCAATGTTTCAGTGGGAAACTTGAAATATGTTTTGCCATGTAACCCTCTGACTGTGCATTAACAGCCAGGTCTAGGGATATAAAGGTAGACAAAGCCCATCTCAAGGAATGGGCAGCAGAAAAGAATCCAACGGGATCCTTCTGTTAAAGGTCCCGACTTTGTTGAGCACTTGCTTTGGCAAAACACAGGTACCTTTTACGCACAGATAAGTATGGTAAGGCATAAAGCTTCATAGCTGATGCAAGACACACTGAAAAGCCGAAAAGCCAAAAATCAGTGAGAAGAAAGAGAAAAATATCAATGGGAGGGCTGACCAAGAAATGGGTGAGAAAAGTAGAATATTGGAAGAAGCAACTTCCTATGTGGTGATGGTGGAGAGGTATGCATAAGGACAAACTGGTGCCAACAGGATCTTGTTGAAATCTCCCATACACTGCCCTCTGCCTTGCAGCAGTGGCTTCTCGTGTGAACAGGGAGCAGGCACTGCAGGGGTGAAGTTTGGTGGGCAGCAAAGGAACTCTGGGATCAGCCACCAAGGCTGGTTATGCCTGCTGACTGCTGCATGAGCAGCGCTTTACAATCAGGTTAGAGTCAGGAGGTAATTCACTCTCATGGGTCCATTAAATTGTGTGGCTGCATGTCAAAACCATTCAACAAATCCAACCAGTGTTCTTTGTGCTGTATGACATCCCAGGATAAAATAGATGGAAATGTGTTATATTGTGGGCAGGAGGGGTCTGGATGGTCCCTTCCTGAGGCACTTTTCCTCATTTAGGGCTTTGCTTTAGGTTTCAAATGCCCTTTATACAAAGGGAAACTGCAGTCCTGTTCCCAAGGCTTTTGAGTATCCAGACTCCTCTCTCCATGCTTTCTGGTCACTGGTTGTGCTCCTCGAAGGCTATTTTGTCATGTTGTAAGGTAAGACAAGGCTGTGACCCAGATTCTGGTCTCTTGGGTGCTGTGGCTCAGCTGCATATACTAATGTTGCTTGGGGTTTCACTGTTTCCACCGTTCCTACTGTTCCTGTAAATTTGATTTCCCACTGCAACACATAAAGAGCAACAATACATGCTTTGAGGCATTATCTCTCACCTCTTTGTCCTCAGACAGGAGAAAAAGAAGTTCCTTTTAAAAGCACTGCACTTGTATTCCTTTGGCTTCTGCTGCTTTTCATATTATTTAATGTTTGTTGCATTTTTGTATGATTCTTTCCCCAAGACCTTAGATAAACCACAGAACGCTAAACAGAACTGCAGTTACTTTCCAGGACAATAAAAGCTAAGGGTCAAATGAAGAAGAAAACATCACTTCAAGGTAGGCCTATAAAATCTGGTGCATTTCAGGGGCAGCCCAGGAATCTGCAGTACAAATGTCTGACTAACAGCTGGTTGCCATGTCCTAGAAACACTTTTCCTGCTGCAAGCATGTTGGAAGGCATTTTAAGGCCAGTGCCAGTTAAAGAGATTCAGCCCAACAGGGTCACTGAAAGATCATGGGAGTCCTGAATGCAGAATAATTCCGAAAGGAGCCTTTTGTATTTCACATATCATAGTATTCTTCAGAATTTCATACTGCCTTATAGAAAATAACAGTATGTTATGTATGTGTGGTGTTCTGCATTTTTCACTGGTTCCTCAGAGGGTCCTCTCTGTCCCTCTCCATTTGTTTACTCACGGGCAAGAAGCTGGAATTACATATCTCCTGAGATCCTCAATTGAGAGAGCAAATTACTGCCTGCATCTCTTTCTGGTTACCTACAGAGCAGGGAGAGGAGAACAAACATAGTGCCAGGCATGGCTTGAGGGGAGAATCTCCCTCTTTAGAGTCCTGCCAAACTTACTTATTGTCATGAGAGACAATAATAATGCTAAAGATGAAACAGACAACACAGTGATGGCAGCTTTGTTCCTTAGAAAGGGAGAAAGGATTTTAAAAGGTTCTAAAATATTTTCCAAGGAGATCACTTTGCCCATGACAAAAATGTGGCAATTGCGCAGGTAGGACACCACAGCTGGGGAATAACAGCGCTTCACTTCATTACAGTGTCTGGAAGGGACATATGACCATATGACCTCATTTCAGCAAATTATCTGCTATGCAAAGCTTGTTTCTAATTGTTGTTTCTTTCTTAACAGCAGAAGACAGGCTTCTGAATCTGCACATCTGCCCTACACTAGTATTTTTTAAAGGCTTTAAGTTCTCTCCCCAGTGTCTTCTCTGCATGAAGTCTTTTTCTTCGGACAACTCTTAGAATATTTTGCAAAGATTTTTATTGTAATTCCAGAGGCCACAGCATCGGGAGCATTCAGAAGGATGCGGCTCGCTGGACTGGAGCAATGGGGAGGGTAGAATTCAGCCCCCCGGCATGCTTCACCAGGCTGTGCCCTGCCAAGCTTTCTTCTGCTTTGCCTCCTTGGAGCTGCCCCGAGCTTGAGAGTTAAAAGAAAACTGCAGCCACATTATGGAGGCCAGCAACACAAAAGTACAGTGCGAGAAGCACTTGTCACCATGAATAAACAGTGAAATGCATTTTTTTAAAGTTGCTAATTCCACTTGGCATTTCTGAGCCCAGAGTGGGAAACATCCATCTTGTTAAAAAGTGATGTCATTTGTGACATTAGTAGTATTAGAAGAGACTGCAAACGAGTTTTCAACCTGCTTTAATAATGATTTAATGACCAGGAAAGTGGTCAATATTTTAGGGATAAATTTTCCACTGTGTTTTTAGCAGGCTCCATTTCTGACCATACAGAACCATGTCTACAGATCTGCAGGGGAAATTACCTGAGTGCTTGTGTCAGAAATGTACACATGAAATATTACACCTGCAACACTCACTGCCCAACACCGAGTTTATATTGTGAATTTATAAAGTGAATTAAAAATCCCTTTGTCTTTCCCCAGCCTCTGAAAAAACAGTCCCACCTCTCTCTGATGAATCTATAAAATAATGCTTTATCCCTGTTTTCTCTCAGATATTTTTGTGCTTCACAACAACAACAACAACAAAAGCTTGAGAGTTTTTGATACAGAGCAGAAGGCACCATAATGTCATTTACTGGTAGAACTGCATGACATTTGGATTTCATATCCTGGTCACAAACTGAAATTTTTGGCATTCTAAACTGCTTGGGTAATCGATGTGCAGATGCTTCTTAAGAAAGTGAATAACCCAAACTGATTGATTAGGGAAAAAAAAGGAAAGAGCTCAGGTTTCTTCGTTTTTTAATGCTGATTCATTCCATAGTTATGCCAGTGAAAGCAGAAGCCTTTCAAATGGCTTTGGGGTTTTGTTTGGCTGGTTTTGCTGAGCGAATTCTTCTTACGCAATTTCACCCCTACACAAGAAATATTCTTTTAAGATTATTTAATCATAGGCAAAGCTCCTGAAAAGGTAAGCGTGGGTCTCCCTTCTTGGGGGAAATGGGCTAATATTTTCTGAAGTAAGTAGTAATTAGATTTGTTATTGTCTTAAACTAACTTTTTTTCTTTCCTTTTTTTTTTTTTTTAATGAATTATGCTCTGAACTTTCCAAACCTGCGTCACTCAAGTTCTCTACTCTCCTTAAAAATCTTGGTCCTGCAGCAAAATTCTATGTATGACCTCATTTCCATAAGGGTCTTTTTAATACATCACCAAGCTAGATGACTTGACATTATTATTATTGATCATAAGTCATACTAATGCTAATAGTAACATAATGAACTTCGGTTGTTTTACGAGAAGCTTAAATATATATATTATTTTAGATAATCTTTCAGATAATTAGAAATCAATTAGACAAATTGTATCCAAAGAGTCAGTTTCTAAAGGCCTTGCTCCATGGATGTTCAGTTCATTAAGTCACATTCCCAGTTTGAAGTTAATGGCAGAACTGTAGAACTGTAGGTTTTGACCCAATGTTGTGACACCATAATATTGATAGATAATTTTGCCAGCTCTTTTCTCACAATTAAAATTCTTTGGGTTTTGGCCATCAAATGCCTCATGGTGGTAACTGTAAAAATCTTATCTATGTCATTGAGAATAATAGCTACGTTTTCATTTTAGTGCACATGATAAACAAACCTCTGGAAACTATGTTTAGCTCACCTGCTCTGGAAACTATGCTTAGCTCACCTGGAGCTGGATTAGTGACCATAAGAGTCAAGGCAACTGGATCATACCATGCAGGAGTTACTCCAAGCTTTACCCCAAAACTTGTTGGCATATACAATAAAGTGCAAAAGGAAACAAATGACATTTCACTTCTCTTTTTCTTCAGACCTTCTCAGTCTGGAGGTGGGCCGGGTATCGTAAGACACAACCAGGGAAGTCAAGACTGTGCAGATGGGTTTATGATGGGAGGCTGGGAGAGCAGGGAGGAAATGGCAGAGCTGCTAGGCAGCTTCTGGAATTCCCATCTTTGGATGCTCAGCAGAAAGCCTGGTCCAGACAGCGAGCTGCAGGTGGACACTGCTCGGCAAGGTGTGGTAGAAAGCTTCATGCATGACAGGAAAGGGATGTGCTCCTCTTTGTCACTGTGTGGCTGTCAGCTTTGAGAAGAGGTTAAGTGGGAGAAGAAGGGGTCCCTCATTAACAGGACAGATGTCGGAGGGAGCAGCACTTTCTAGTGAGTGGCAGAAATTAATAGGGAGGTGGCGATAGGCTGTGGATAGAGTACAGCACAAAAGTGTCATACTGCAAGTGACAACAAGTGAAAATTGGGAAATCTCAACACTGGGATCCTACTTAAATGATGTGCTACAGTAAAAGCTAACTCAGGTAGGAGATCTGAGAAGGAAGTTAACAGTAGGAGTCCCAGAAAGCTGAACATTTTCTTTCCTCTAGTCTTTACTCTAAATTTGTCTCAGAATTCATTTGAAACCAGAGCAGGGATATCCTTGTTCTGACTACCTTTCTCTAATCCTCAGAAAACAGCTATGATCCTACAAGTCGTTCAAGGTATTATTGACTTGGAGGATTTGTGTGCCCATATACATGCATGCATGTGCATGGGCAGGTATATGAGATTGTACTCCCAATCCTAGCACAAAGCACCAACCAAATATCTGTAACCTGACAAATCTGGAAATCTGTGAAGTAGAGGAAATGTCCAGTCAGCCTAACACTGTGGTATGGAGTTCCAGCCAGTCAACAATGATGGAGTCTTATTTGTCCCCTGAAGAGCCCTGGAAGAAGGTATGTTGAAATACACCTGATCAGAACATCTGCCAGAGAAGGTTTCCACTGAAATATATTACTTCCATAACTTGATATCTTCCTGCAAAAAATGCCCCAGAGGTCTTCACTAGTTTTCCCACTTTATTTTCTGAATGTGGGAACCCACATCCCCTCAAAGCTACCCATTTGCCCATGTTCCCTCAGTCTACCAAGCAAAATGTCTGCAAAGCACTTGGCTAAACTAGAACTTTAAAAAAATTCTCTTCTGTAAGAAACAAAAAAAACCCAATCCCACACCCCAGCAAGCACCCAGTTTTGAAATTTTAATTATTATTTGGAATAGGGAGTATTTTGAGTACATAAGCATCCTGCATGACTCTGTTGCCAACTTGGAGGCACATGAAGATATTTCAGACGTCACTATTCTTAATATTTCTATCATGTATGTGTCCTAGAAAGGAGGAGTGTGTTTGAAGAAGAGTATCACATCACACAGATCCAGCAGTTCACTGAAGGGCAGAGAACACTGCAGACAGGAGACAGCCACGGGACTATACAAACATAGACGTTCAGTTGCAGGCCACAAGGCTCATGGTGGGTTTTCTATCATCTGATTTTGTTGAAGGTGTGCTCAACCTTTGAAAAGTACAGGAGCAAGGGGTGGCAAATTGTTTAATCATTACAGGATGGCATACTATATCACATGTTCTTGGTCCCTGGCCTGACCCAACTCCTGACCTGTTACACAAAGGTAAGCAAATTCTTTTACTGCTCCAGTCCAAATCCTGCAGTCTGCACTCAGGCAAAACAGTGACTGCAATAAACATCTGCCTTGCTGAATGTTTTATGGGTAACCACAATAACACTGTTTCCTTCTTCTTGCCCACAGCAAGATCTTCTGGCACCATAGTCCCCTGAGGGACAAGGCCAAATGTGGCATGATTTGGCGACAGGCTGTGATCAAAATCAAATCTGAGCACCAGTGTACAGCAGTAGTGACCCACTTTCATTCTTTATTTCCTCCTCGTCTGCGGTTCTCAAAAATCACTTGCCTCTAGCATTGTCACTTCTTTAACTCTCAGCCTAGAAGATCTGCTGTGCCAGAGCACCCCATGACTCAGAGAGATCCAAAAAGCCTGAGCTTAGCAGCATGCCTACTGAACTGAGACAAATAAGATGAGCAGGTCAGTCTGACGAGCTAATCAGAACTCTCCTCTAGGAAAGATTATGCTTCCAGGACATACTCCACATATTGCAGAAAGCATGTGGAATAGAGCCAAGACAGAGATACCAACTCCAGCATAAACCCATGCTCCCTCAGTCTTGCACATCCTCAAGGACATTTTCTCTTTTGACCTAACACTCAGAACACGTATAAGTAAAAATTTTCTTTTCTTTCATTCCTTCTCAGCTGGGGAGTGCTTCTTAGCCCATCTTTCTTTGGTCACAACACTGGGGATTCTGCAGCTACTGAAAAATTGTCTCCAAGTGCCCAAGACAGAATAGGTACAAGACAGACACTCTGATATTTCTCACATCTCCATGTGAACCCTGAAGTCCTGTATATCTGATATCTGTTGGAGGGACAGTACGGCTCGGCACAAGCAATCCAGGAAGTTCCTCGATTGTGTGGAAGACAACTTCCTTCTCCAAGTAATAGAGGAGCCAACAAGGAGAGGTCCCATGCTTGACCTCGTGCTCACCAACAGGGAAGGGCTGGCTGGAAATATGACGCTCCAGGGCAGCCTTGGTTGCAGCAAACATGAGATGGTTGAATTTGAGATCCTCAGGACAGTGAGAAGAGCGTGCAGCAAGCTCACTGCCCTGCACTTCAAGAGAGCAGACTTTGGCCTCTTCAGGAACATACTCAGTAAGGTTCCACGGGATATAGCCCTAGAAGGCAGGGGGGCCCAAGACTGTTGGTTGATATGCAAGGATCACCTACTACAAGCTCAGGAGCGATACATCCCAAGTAGAAAGAAGTGCAGCAGAAGGGCCAGGAGACCTCCTTGGATGGATAAGGAGCTGCTGAGGAAAATGCGAAGGAAAAAAAAGGCTTATAAAAGGTGGAAGCAAGGACAGGCGGCCTGGGAAGAATACAGGGATGCTGTCCGGGAAGCTATGGACCAGGCTAGGAAAGCTAAGGCCCACTTAGAATTAAACCTGGCTAGGGATGTTAAGGATAACAGGAAGGGATTCTGTAGGTACGTAGCAAATAAAAGGCAGACTAGGGACAACGTGGGCCCCCTCTGGAAGCTATAGGGAGAACTGACTACCCTCAATTTGGAGAAGACTGAGGTTCTTGATAACTTCTTTGGCTCTGTCTTCACTGGCAAATGTTCTGACCACACCACCCAAGTCTTGGAAGGCAGACGCAGGGACTGTGAGAATGAAGACCTTGGGCCCACTGTAGGAGAGGATCAGGTTTGACACCATCTTAAAAACCTGAATGTACACAAGTCTATGGGACTGGATGAAATCCATCCACGGGCCCTGAAGGAGCTGGTAAATGAGGTTGCTAAGCCACTGTCCATCATATTTGAAAAATCATGGCAGTCAGATGAAGTTCCCGACAACTGGAAAAAGGGAAATATAACCCCCATTTTCAAGAAGGGGAAAATGGATGAGCCAGGGAACTACAGACCACTCAGTCTCACCTCTGTGCCTGGCAAAATCTTGGAGCAGATTATCCTGGAAGGCATGCTGAGGCACATGAAAAACAACAAGGTGCTTGGTGACAGCCAGCATGCCTTCACTAAGGGGAAATCCTGCCTGACCAATTTGGTGGCCTTCTGTGATGGGGCTACGGAACTGATGGAGAGGGGTAGAGCAGTTGATGTCATCTACCTGGACTTGCGCAAAGCAGTCAACACTGTCCCATATGGCATCCTTGTCTCTAAATTGGAGAGACATCAGTTTGATAGGTGGACCACTCGGTGGATAAAAAACTGGCTGGATGGCTGCACGCAAAGAGTAGTGGTCAATGGCTCAATATCCAGCTGGAGACCAGTAACGAGTGGTGTCCCTCAGGGATCGGTGTTGGGTTTGGTTTTGTTCAACATCTTTGTCGGTGACATGGACAGTGGAAATGAGTGCGTCCTCAGCAAGTTTGCTGATGACACCAAGCTGTGTGGTTCAGTTGATACATTGGAGGGAAGGAATGCCATCCAGAGGGACCCTGAGATGCTTGTGAGGTGGGATGATGCCAACCTGATGAAGTTTAACCATGCCAAGTGCAAGGTCCTCCACCTGGGTGGAAGCAATCCCGGGCACAGCTACAGGTTGGGCAGAGAAGAGATTCAGAGCAGCCCTGTGGGGAAGGCCTTGGGGGTGTTGGTCAATGAAAAAATGAGCATGAGTCGGCAGTGTGCGCTGGCAGCCCAGAAAGCCAACGGTATCCTGGGCTGCATCAAAAGGAGTGTGTCCAGCATGTCGAGGGAGGTGATCCTGCCCATCTACTCCTCTCTCCTGAGACCTCCCCTGGAGTATTGTGTACAGTTCTGGTGTCCTCAGCATAAAAAGGACATGGAACTGTTGGAACAAGTGCAGAGGAGGGCCATGAGGATGATCAGGGGAGTGGAGCACCTCCCGTATGGAGGCAGGATGAAAAAGTTGGGGCTGTTCAGCATGGAGAAGAGAAAGCTGCCTGGAGACCTCATCGCAGCCTTCCAGGATCTGAAGGGGGCTTATAAGGATCCTAGAGAAGGACTCTTCATTAGTGACTGTAGTGATAGGACAAGGGGTAACGGGTTCAAACTTAAACAGGGGAAGTTTAGATTGTATATGAGGAAGAAATTCTTTACTGTGAGGGTGGTGAGGCACTGGAATGGGTTGCCCAGGGAAGTTGTGAATGCTCCATCGCTGGTGATGTTCAAGTCCAGGCTGGACAGAGCCTTGGGTGGCATGGTTTAGTGGGAGGTGTTCCTGCCCGGGGGAGTGTCCCTGCCCATGGCAGGGGGGTTGGAAGTAGATGACCTTAAAGGTCCTTTCCAACCCTGACTCTTCTATGATTCTATGATTTGTGACCCCAGTGAGTCTTGAAATGTTCCTTAACTATGGCAATAGGACTGCTGTTGTTATTTCATTTCTCTGTCTCAGGCAGGAAGAGCACATGCTGTGACAGAAGAGCTGTAGATGGTACCTATTGACTCTACGCAGTTTCATTAATGTCAGTTAAACTCTAGTAACGCTGCTGAGGCAAACATTCTCAAGTCTGAAACTCATCATCCCTCTAATTTTTTTTTTAGACACCCAATAGCACATTTTGCAGTCCTGAAAGTGCCACAGAAGATCTCTGTTGAAGGTGTAAGTAAGATGTTGATTTACATTCCCATATTTCCTAATCTAAGCTCCTCTTATGTAGACAGCCATACCAACATTTACTGTTGATCAATAGCCTTGCTCAAATGTAAAAAAAGTAGCATAGTGGCTAAATGGCAGTCTGGAACTGACCCACTGCTCAAAACTGGAAGTGGTTATATCCGTTCCATGTACAGTTTGGCCTTCTGTGGCTTTGGGAGAATGGCAGATAACTGATGAACAGGAGCCCCCTTTCTGCCACTGTACATGCTGATACATATATGTCTGACTAACATACTGATACATATATGCCTGGCTAACACATTTGTGAACTCCTTTGGAAAGCAAAAATTACACAGCTCTCCTAAGAGCCATTAAATGAGGTGGCAAGATTTTGTTTTGCTTTGCTTCTGTTATGTTTTGCTTAGGAGAATTAGTGCTAAGTCTCCATTTCAGAGTTTCAAAGATTGCTATTTTGCTTTGGGTCACAAGTGAAACAACCTATTATAATTCCATTCTTTATAATTTTTGCATTGAAAGGAAATAGAAAGACTGCAGATTGATACACACATACAAAGGGAAGATCTGTAAGAAAAACAATGCTGCTCTTATCTGCTATATGCCTTTTTAATAAGAATCACCTACTACTGTTCTTCAGATTTTGTAGCACCAAATTCATATGCAGGTCTAAAATTGAAATTAAATAAGCAGTGACTTGTGTGTGTGTGGTGTGTATAGTATAGCAGATACTGGGGCAGATCGTCAGCTGGTGTAAATCAGCCTAGGTCCATTGACTTTAATGGAAACTTGCCAACTTACCCCAGCTGAGACTCTGATTATTGTTTTGCAAGTTCTTGCATTAAAGATAAGCATTCAGATTCTGCTGTGTTACGCTGTTGTAAGTGGGAGTAACTTCACTGAAGTCTCTGGAGTCTTGCTAGATGTACCTTACCTGGAAAGCAGAATTTAGCTCGAAATCTTGATATGACAGTTAAGCAGTTTTTACCTCTGCTACCTTTCATCTCTTCCCCTTTCCCTAAAAAAAAGAAAAAAAAAAAAAGGAATTAAAAAAAAAAAAAGGAAGAAATATCAGGCTGTCATGGAAATTCTCAACTAAATCTTTTCTCTGACTCTTATTTCCAGGCTTTGTGCAAATAGTTTATTTGATTTGGCACCTACTGCACAAAAGGTTGCCCCTTCTGTTCTATCAAGGCTGGTATCAAGAAAAGAGAGAGAAAAATCACACAGCTGGTAATACAGAGAACCCAAAAATATACAAAGACATACCAGAGGGAATAGTCATCAACATAAAGTGAACAAGCACCCAGACTATTGATTACATGCTGCTCACAGAGCACTAGGCATTTCTGCCAACTTCTTTCCACTCTTACACTGAGCTGCAGACAGCATGTTGTACTTTGCATCATCAGTTTTGATGAATAATGCACTGATAAACACTGTAGCCAATATTCTGGAGGAGCTGAGAAGCCAGATGTCATCTGGACCTCCAATAGTTTTAACCCTAGGTCTCTGACAGACGCTGAAATAAACACTAGACATGCACTGCAGAACGGGCAATGCCCAGATGCGAGGTTAGGTACAATATTAAGCTGGAAGGCATATGAAAAATGAAGGGGCATCACAATCTTTTCATGAACAACTTCCAGAGGTGCTGAGATAGTGAGAAAACAGCTCCCTGGCATGAGCTGTGCGCTGCGAACACCTGCCAGGCGCAGTATCCCTATGTAAATAGGGGCATCAAGACAAAAGAGGTGCTGTTAGCTGTGTCAGTGCATCCCTCCATTTTGAAGGGACCAAGTAGAGGGCTTGGTGGACTCAGCCCCTTGGAAAAGCAGGATCCCTGTTCAGAAGAGCAGATGTATTCTTCCCCTGCCTGTGGGCTGGATGTGTTAGGATGGCAATCATCTGGGCATCTTACCAATACGACAGAGCCATTCTGCTCACTGACAGCAATGTGTAGAAAGGTTTCTCAAGCCTTGAAACTTCATTTGGTGTTTATCTTACCTATATCCTCACCAGTAAAGCCCAGTGTTTTTAAGTAACCTATGGTCTCCCTACATTCCCCCACTGGTCAGGGAACCTCAAGGCCTGTAAAGGTTTCATTTCAGTGAGTCTCAGCAGAGCAGGTACCCTTTAGAATTTCACACATCTTAGCAATATGACCAGTGAGATTATGCAGTTTTGGAAGTAAAGGCTTCTGCTCACCCACCTCAATCCAAGGTCTCAGCATGCTACGTAACAGTAATATTTACTTTTTTAATAAATGGGGGGAAAGGCTCTATCTTCCCCAGAATTAAAGTGTAAAGGGCTCAGAATTCTGTTTAAGGAAGATCTGCTTATATAAAAAGCCAAATTAGGCTTTAAAGGCTGAGTGTATGCCTAAGCAATAGAAGAGCAGTTTCTATCTGCTGGCACTGCAACACTGCTAGGGTCAGGAAGCCCCCTCATGGTTTGCTCTCCAGGAGGAGGTTGTATTATTTGAAGCATCCTAAATGTTCTGCTTTATTTTACTGCCAGAACTTCCCAAGAAAAACTGCATGTAGAAAAGAATATGTATGGCTTAAATACAGAGGGGGAATGTTTTTCCTCTCTTTACTTTCACCACTTTCTTTTGCACCTGAGTAACCAATCTTGGCATAGCTGGCAAATGCTCTAAGACATGCTCTACTCCCACATTGAGGGGAAATCGAAAAATAGGTAACATGATCCTTATAATGCTATTTCTTTCCCATTCAGCTTGTCAAATAACTGACAAATGTGAAGCATGAATAAGGACCTCTTAGAGGTATGAAAGAATCCAAGAAGAAAACTGCCATGCACCTGGGAAGTGGTTAAAACAAAATAGTAGATAGGAAAACACTTCCATAGATAAGGGGTAAGCTGCAAAAAGGCAGAGGCAGTGACTATAGTGGAATTTCAATTATACCGACATTGGTGGGCATAGCAGTAGCAGAGTCATTAAGGATGGATGCATGTTTCTGAGTGTGGTACCAAACTGTTTTTTTCGGTTTGAAGAGCAATCAACAAGACCAGGGGCTATTTTGGACTTAGTCCAAGGAAATGAGACTAGGTGGAATGAATAATATAGAAGATAATAAACCCTTGGGCTAGGTTATAATATCATCAAATTGGAAACACTTCTGAAAATATTTGTGAATGGTTATAAAAGTACAATAATTTTGAGAATGGAATGAGTTGAAGAAAGTTGATTGGAATCAACTGTTTGTGGACAATAATGGAAAAGCATGCAGTATTTAAGAAATGGAGAGTGCTATTTCTATTCAGTTTATTAGAATCAAAGTCAAAATGATAACAAAAACAAGCTAATGTGGCCTCAAAAAATGTAATAAAGGTATCAAAATGCTCTCCTTATTTAAAAGGCCAGGCATCCTTGAAAAATGGGAAGGTTTGGCAGTTTTAAAATGAATGAGAACAACATCAAGAGAATACCAACAATGAATAATAACCATTAAATATTTCAATCAAGACTGAAGCCAAGTTGCTCAAGTGTATGCATGCAATGTAAATGGTGAAAAATAAGAAGAAAAAAAAGAAAGATGATAATGAAACATGGAGCACTCATTCGTATCTATTTCCACAAATAAAAGGACCAGTGTCAGGCTTTCATTCTGAGAGCAGTTCCTGTGGCTGTGGCAGAGTCAGGATATGAGTTCAGACTATTCAAGGAGTGCACCCTTAAGGAAGCTACCAGCAGCGGGAAACCAGGATAACAACTTCCACACAGAAGGGTCTGATCCCACACTTGTGTTACTGAAGACCACTTAGAAGTGGCTGCTTAAGTATTTGTGCAGGGTCTACCCTGGCAACATGGTGGTTATTCTCACTCGCCAGGACAACCTGTAAGATTCCAGAGTTAGAAGTACACCTTGATCCATACAAATTACTCCAAGGACATGGTCAAATGATAAAAGAGGTCATTCAAGCACACGTATTTTGTTTTGCAGCGATGCAGTTGAGTACTCTGCTCTATCAGGACGGATGCAGCCTTCAGCTGAGGGGAGCAGTAACCTCTCCCAGTAAGCTGAATCCTTCCCAGTTTGCCTATGTTTCCAGCTGCCAGTTCTAAGCAAACTCTCCGTATCTTCTCCCAGATGTCAGTTTGTCACACCAAAGAGGTCCTTTTTCATTCTGCTCATCTAGTGATGGAAGGGCCAGAGTCACCTGGATAAATCTTACCCTGGGAAGGAGCCCAAAGACATTGCCTACTAAGAGTCTCAGCAGAGAGACAGATGGCAGAAGCTTGTGAAAACAAGATGCTGTGTGGTGGGTAAGGGGAATGTGCTGAGGGAGGTACTTCACCTCTTCCTGAGGAGAAACAGGATGTCCTTGGTGAGAGTGTGCTGCAGTCAGCAGAGAGCCCAGCCAAGCAGACACAGGGCTGGCCATGCCTGGCTGAGCAGCACTTTGTGCCCCTGTTCAGCTGGCAGCATCCCCTGCTGCTGTACAGAGCCTGTGATGGGGGTTGCAGCTTCTCCCAGGGAAGGAGGTGCCAGAGTGCTCCTCCTTCCTTCCCCACAGCCACGTATTTCTAAGCCCATATCACCAGCTGGGAAGCCATGAACTTGAACTCTAACCTTCCCTAGTATCCAGAAAGGTTGGAATTGCTTATTTCAGTTCAACCTTGCTAAGCAGAGAGCTCAAGATGCCAGGGTGCCTTTTTATTATCCCACATTTCAAATCAGGCCTCAGGTGTAGAACCCAAGCTCCAAGACAACTCTTCTGATTTTTAGCATGCTTAAGCTGAAGACAAAATGGTAACCAAGTTTCCATGAAGAATGCAAAAGGCAAGAAGAAACTGAGGATTATCATGACTGGTTTCTGGATCATGATGCAGTGGTTCAGTGAGAATTAGGAACAATACGAAGTTTGACAGAGTTCTACACAGAAGCAAACATGGTACAGGACAGAAAGGAACTGGGCACTTAAGCCACAAATTGGCAGAAATTATGGTTTTAGCTTCAGATGTAAGCATGAAAAGCAGTTGATTTTGTCCAGCTACGTGTTGCAGAAATGAACCCAGTCCAAATTAAGCTTCCCAAGTCCCCAGACTGTAGATGGAGACCTTGCAGCAGCTTTGGGTTAGAATGTGAAAGGTGTCCAAATATGATCAAGATCAACCCTTTGTGTGTCACCCTTCACCCATCTGTGAGACTTGTTGGAGAGGTTGGCCTGAGTAAAACTGGAGTTTATTGCATGAATCACCCCCCCTCAAACACTTCAGCACCTATCAAGCACTGAGCATCCCCCATCTCCCCTTGCAGCCTCCTCTCCCTTTGGATGCTGCACCACTGATTCATATGCCCCACTGGAGCTTGCAGGACCCCTTCTAGCTTCTTCTGTATGCTGGCCTGAGGAGATGCTTCACACTGTGCTCACAAAACCCACAAAACTCAGTGGAAATTTCAGCCCTGTGATAATGATCCAAATTTCCATGAGCCCATAAAGAGCTCTAAAAAGTGAGCAGGGAGAGTGCAAGATCATGCATACCTGTGCAGAATTACTTGTCACTTAGGCAGGGAAGCAGAGAGGAGGATGTAAAAGGAGCAGAAGCAAGTGCAACAGCAGGGCTACATCTTTCTCTCTAGAAAACTCAGAACTGCAGAGTGCAAATAACTGTTCCCAAATAAAATGGGTACTTTTTCTTTTAAAGTCTGGAGAAAACAAGACTGACAGTGAGACATAAAACCCTGGGAAGCTCAAATCAGGATATCGGGGTGTCTTCCTTTTCTCCAAGGATCTGTATTAAGTGAAGAACAAAGAAAGGATTGCACAAGTGTAGAAACCAGGGTAATTTTTTATGTATTTGTTTTTAAATCCTACCACAGAGCCTGGCTGCAAAGAAGAGCAAGCCCTAGCCTTTGTGGGAGTAGAACCTGCCACATATTTGCCCTGGGTAATGAGCTCAGAGGAGGAGATTTGAAAGAAGACTTTGCATTGTTCGAGAAAGCTCTGGAGCAGAGGGAGGGTGGAATTCCATCTGTTCACTTCCGCGCGGTTCAGTGAGCTGCTTCACTTTTAATGGTTCACTAGGCTGTGACACTTAGCAGAAATTACGGTAAATGTTTTTTAAAACCTTTACATTATCATTTAAGAAGCGCATGACAAGATCACTGAAAAGCTAACCCTTTGATCTCTGCCTCTTGTGAGGCTTTTCTGTCTGAGAATGGAGACAATGTACCATGTGCCACTGAGGCTGGATAATGTGTTGGTGTGCTTACGTTCACTTTGCACCCTGGTTTAATGGCGTTCTCCATGGTGGCTTTTTTCATGCTATTGCAAAAAAAAAGAGGAGATTGTTGCCCTTAAAATCTATAGTCGCCTCAGCAGTTCTTATATAGCTCGTTGTGTGTTCAGAAAGGTGAAAAACAGCTTGCACGCCAGCTCAGATAGAAGTACCCTATGTTACTGATCAGGTGGAATTCCACATTGCCTGCTTGAGTGATTTTGTGAACAATGTAAATCATTAAGTAAGTCTTTGCAATGGTGCAGAAAGGTGATGGGGGAAGGGAGCTCTGTATCTGGTGCTTGTTTAGTGCAATTTCACAGGAAGGCTCTGTTTTCCATAACCCTTTGAAGAAAGCCAAGTGGTAATCAACAAGTTCAGTTTGACTTGAAGGTAGGGATGGGAAATCATGGTAAATTCTTGTGTACTTCTGTGTTTAATCAGCATTTAGGACATTTTTTTCTCCCTACATTTTCTCCTTTCCATCAGAGTTTTCAGCACTTTCTTGTATAAATCAGTCTTTTCCATCTGGAGAAAAGTCTGTGAGCGTCTGGAAGACTTGGAGCAACCATTTGCAAGTCTTCAGCACTATCGAAATTGGCCCTTTAAATACCAAGGGAAAATCTTTATCTTTGTGCAACCTTTATCTTTTTGCGAAGAAGGGAAACACATACAAATGAGGTTAGACTCCTCACACATCCATGGCTCGCAAAGCTTTCTGCTGCCTTTGCTCTAGTCAAGGAAATGGTTTACAACTTCCTTAGACAGACCATGTCACCCATCAATGACATTGCACAGGCAGGCGTATCTCAAAACCAGGCAGCATGAAAAAGAAATGAGGGCTACAGGTTCCAGACTTTAGAGACCAGTCTTACCTTCTCCAACCTTCAAGAATTACATACTAAAGCCTGTTTTGTTGTTAGGGGACAACTGTGCCTATTCAGAACCATTTATTTTCCTTTTGTTGATTGTGTCTGATCCACGTCATGGGCATGAGTTCACAGAATGAATTCAATCCCTTCGCAGTGTGAAGATATCCCATAGGAAGCAGGTATCTAAAAGACATAGATTCTAAACTATATGGTGTCTACTGAGCTGACTTCATTGTGCTCATATTTTACCAAGAAGCAAGGTCAGCACACTTTACAAATACAATTTTAGCCATCAAAAAGGAAAAATATGCAGTAAAATGTAGTAAATAACCCAGAGTTCTTGCTATATAGCTCTGCTACTCTATTGGTTCTCTTGATAAAAAATGTCCATTTTCCTCCTACTAGGTGGAATCTACCAGAAGAGCATCTCAGATCAGAGTTATCAGCACTCAGAAGAATGATAACTACTCTCTGAGTAGAGACAGAGAGGTCATCAGAGAGAAAAAGGGAGAGGGAGAAACAAACAAGGACTGCAGCTGAATTTCAGGTCAAAGAATTTGATCCTTTGGACAAGCCAGTAGTAACGAAAAGGAAGGAAGTAGGTGGGCTCCTTATTGTCCTATTTAGCTGCTGATTTGAGTAAGGCGCTACTGACCTTGAGAATTTGTCTGACATCTGAACTAGCACAGATAAATTGAACAAAAAGGAGCAGCTAAATATTGGCACCATGGATCTGTTTTGCATTGCTCCCTGCAACATCTCCATGCTGTGCTTTGTCCATGATCCCAGATCACCCCCTCAGCTCCGCAGTATTCAGGCTGGGGAAGCCCTCATATCATACTGCTCACATGCTAGTTGCTTCTGGCTGTCTCTGACTTGTCTCAAACAGGCACAGAGACAGCAAGACAACCCCCTCTGTCCCTCCTCCCCCCGACTGTTGAAACATAAGTCCAAGTATTTCTTTTCAAGCAGCGCTCAAGTCTTTTCTTCCCCTCTTGGGGATTTGCAAAAGCTCATTTGAAGTCCAGTGTCCCTGTACTGGTGCAGCGGCCAGTGAATGTTTTATGCTACAGAGACATGCTACCTCTCAATCTAAACGTGGAATCCTTCCCACAGAAATATCCATATCTCATGAAGCTGGAAAAGCAGAGCCAATATAGAGCAAATAAATCTATCTGCATGTGGACTTTGACTGGTATCAAACTGGCTCATTTATTGTCACAACTCTTTGCTGGGAGACTTTTGTTCTGCTGTAGAGCTGCTAAATTCCCCCTGAGTACCATTAGTGTTGCTGCTTTTTATGTCTCTCTCCATGACACTACTCAATGCAAGTTATAATTAACTCAGAGGAAGTAGAAGGCGATGGACTTGGTCTGTTTAGGGGGAGATAAGTGCAGACTGGGAAAAGATAACGCCAAATAACTTTGGGGGCTTTCTAGTATCCCCTGAACACTTGGACCTTGGTTATTTTTAGACCTCACCTTTCTACTGAAATGCAGCTCAAAGCCAATTGTTGGCTGCAAACTACAGCAATCAGGACTAATTTTCAGAGCTGAGGGAGGACTTGAATAATTTAACTTGTAAGGCCTTTATACTGGCCTTTTCCACAAGACTGTACTTTAGCCTTGGAGAACTGCAGAAGCCACCCCTGGCTGAGATCCTAGTATCAAAGGTGAAAATGTTTCAATTTTCCAGCAACACTGGACAATCCAGAGAGCAACTTATCATTTAACTATTAAAGATTAAAATGTCAAATGCAGGACCTATCCTGTAGATACTTACATTTGTGTGTGCACATACAAGCTGGAGGGCTAGTATGTAGCTGAGGCACACAAAGGCAGGCTGAGAGAGAGTAGCGCAGCATTTCTGAAGGTGTGTGCACTTAAATAGGATCCTGGCAAGGTTTCTTGCATTTCTTGAAGTACTACATTGTGCAAGGAAAAGTTAAAAACTAGCAAACTAGTGACCACATTGCACATGGTTTGGACACAGAAATTTTTCCCCTAGCAGCAAATAGTGAATGCTAATAGATCTCAGTGACCAGCTCACACAATCTTTGGAAGTCAATAATAAAAAATAAAGTGTCCTTACACACTTTCACATCTCTCCTCCTGCTACATACAGCCATGGAGTCATAGAATAGTTCACATTGGAAAGGACCAAGGATCTTAAGATCATCTAGATCCAATCCCCATGCCATGGGTAGGGACTCTTCACACTAGACCATGTCACCCAAGGCTTTGTGAGTAACTTTATACAGCTGAGTAAACTGAGTTCCGCAGGAACACTCTCAATGCACATTACTCACCCGCGTCTCAGTAACGTACACTCACGGTCTAAATAGTTCAAACATTTGAACTATTCAAAAAGTGAGTTTCTGAACCAAGAAGCCAGTTGAATAACTACCATGCTATTTTGATCTGCATTCTCATTTGAAAACTCATCATTATTTACACGATATGCATAAACAGTACATTTGGAGTTGTTATAGTCCATCATGTAAATCCATATTTAAGCATTATGAAAAAGAGGATTTGTGACTCAGTAGATCGCATTAGCTGTAGAGCAGATACTCTTGTTGATCAAATCTATTTTCTTACTGCCCAAAGTGCACCAAGTCCATGTGATAAAAAAATCTTTATGACATATTTACTGCTGTGTGAAGTGATGTGGTCATTTTTAATTTCTTTGTGCTTTTCCTATAATATTCTAAGCAGCATGGCATCCTCTGAGGAGAACAGTAGTCTTACTCCAGGTGGCCAAGCTTTGATCTCAGCTAGGTGACCGTGAGTAATGAGCTCCCACAGGATTAACAAAGGTTCCCACAAGTATTTTCCCCCTCACTTAGTAATGCCTGTGATGTTCTCCGTGCATGTCCTCCTCACAAAAAAAAAAAAACATGCCAACTTCATATACTCCTTTCCCATCCAGAAAACATCAGCTCCATACTCCCATATCCCCTGTTTTGAGCTGCTATCCCATTGATTCATCACACTTGCACATCCCAATAGCCATTTATCATCAGCAGCATTTAGAGCTGCTGTCCTTGACCAGCGGCTGTTTTGCAAAGCAAATTCAGTAGAAATGAGCTGGGTGGTCTCTTGTCAGCAAGACACAAGCTTGCTGGGCACTTAGCCCTCCTGCCAATTCTAACCCCACGATGGTGGCTCAGACAACCATAGGGTCTGCCCTGACACAGTAATAGGTAGTCAAGAGATGACTGATTTTTCCTTCTATTCCTCAAGTTGACAGTCCCTTGCAGACAGATGAAGATATCTCCAAAATGCTAGAAAGAGCTCTACAGCTAGTGCTGAAGGGAGAGACAATAGCTCTTCTGTCTTGCACATGGCAGTACAGACTTTTCTTGCTTCATGCTGGGCCACAAAGACCAATTTCATTCTTCTTGCTGCTGCTGCCAATGCTGCATCAAATACATGTGTATTCGGACATGGACTTAAACGTAAACTGGAGAGATCAGCCTTAGCATTTGGCTATCAGCTAGAAATATTCCTTCTTTTTCCACCCAAGGTGCAATCAAAAGATATCTGCAATTGCTGTGACTCTATTTATATGGCAGAAGTTTTTAAAGACTGCAAATGAGCTAATATTTTTAGGATACTTTTAACTGCTGCCATTTTGTGTGCATTCTCCATGTATGCTTAGAGGGGAGATAGAGACAGATCTTTGTCCTTTCAGCCTCCTGCAGCAAAAGTACTCTCTATTCTTTCCACTCCCTCCAGTCAGGTCATGTTTTAAAGGCTTTTTTCTTTTTTTTTTTTTTTTTTTTTTTTTGCGATATAATGGGAAACAAACTTCAGATCATCAAAGATTTCTAGAAACTGATGTACTTCAGAAAGCTGATGCTTTGTTATTAAAACTGAGACTGCCTTCACAAAGCCCCAAGGGTTGCTGCTGTAGCCAAATCTTGTAGGAGACCCCCCACAAATCCTGTTTCCATCTTCGATGAGAACAGCTAATAGTGGGGTGACACTCGTGGTGCTGTGCTTTTTGACCTTGAGGGAAATCAATCGCAGTCTGAAATTTGGAGGGGAGTCAGAGAGAACTGAAGGAACAAGGAAAAGGTAAGACAATTGAAATGGCAAAATAAGGGCAACATTTTGCCTAGCAGATGTTCAGCATTCCTACAGCCTTGTTACCTTTGTTTAAATGTTTGAATCAATGCTGTTAGTTTAATAAACAAACAGATGCAAAATCTGCAGCTAAGTTTTAGGGGTGAATGTCAAGGCACAATGAACAATCTGCATGTCCCCTGGGACTGTGTTTTTTGGGTCCAGGATGGGAAACCTGTTGTTAGAATTGTTCCCAGATTATATCCCACTGGCCCTGATTACCTTGATGTTGGGGAAATGTCTCGAGGGACATAAATTGCCTAGAATCATTTGCAACAGCTGCCAGCAGCTGTGATTCTATGTTATTACAAAAGCAATCTACCTTCCTGGGAATTTGATTTGCAAAAGCAGAAGAATTAATAGAAATAGAAATAAAGGTTTTAAAATAAGATCAGTTTCCTTAAACCAGGTGCCCCCTTTTGGCTCAAGTATCCCTTATGCTCTCAAATGGGAATAATTTCAGAAGTGACTGTCATGAGATGGTACCTGCTTATGTAAAATAAATCTTCCCCTTGAATTTGGGCAGTCTCGAGTCAATATTTCTTGCAGAAGAAATCTCTCCTTTAAGCTCAGTATATTTTCTGGAACAATGGATATTGAATTGTGTCTGTTAATATAATCACTTGACATCTATCGTTTTGTATATTTCGTGTTCCAGTGAAACCTTCTCTGTATTGCTAATGAAATAATTTTTTTATGTTCTCAATAATCATTACTCTCTTTAATGAAAAGTTAGGGCAGGTCTTTCAGTCCTTACATGTGGGAATAATTTCTACCCTCACATTACTTTCTCGAGTAAGTTAAGCTGACTTGTGTGAATTGAAGTTTCGTAGGGATGGCTTGTTCATAACTTAAGTGCTAATTGACATCAATTTCAGAACATGACATTCTGGAATAAACCCTACTTTAAGACATAAATGCAATTACAGTTTTTATAACAATTAGTATAATTATGTTTTGGGTAATAACTAATAAGTCATTACAGTGGAATGTAAGGTAATGTCTTCTGCCAGCTGCCTTCAGATGTTCTCTGTCAGAGAGACAGCGAGAAAGATCTGTCCCGAGTCACATAAAGCATCTCCCACAAACATGGTAAATAAAGGAACAATAGACACAACACTTCTCTCTTTTAGTTTTGAGGCATGACTAATTCTAGTGCCTGGAAATTTTGAAGTTCTAGTATAATGAACAAAACAAATTGGTTTACGCCAATGCTTTTGCATCAGAAAAAGAGTTAGGTCCAGATACATCGGTCTGTCTAATAACGGATTATGTAGACAAAGTGAGGTGCTGGTACTTTATTTATTTCCTATCCCCTGCTCTGCTTCCTCTTTAACACTAAGGTAACTGTCAGAAGGGGACCCAGCTATTACAGATGACAAGGGGTAAATGCCTTCATGTTGTCCTCCAAAGGTTAAGGTTTACCAACCTCAGTTGGAAGCCACAATCTCCCATAACCATTAATCCACTAAACTCCAGTACGAAGTGAACATATTTATGGCTGCAGTCACTAAAGGGTGAAATAAAGATTAGTTTTTAGTTAGGAACGCAAAGCTTTTTAGATCAATACAGACCCACTGCTGAAATCAATCTAAAGTTTGGAATTTTTAAGTAAAGATTTACTGGGCTTCCTTGTACAGTTAATTTTCCAAAGGGGGAATAGCCTCAGCAATGTTACATAGTAATCAAATTGAGTAAACACTAGTCAGTTCGTAAACTGACCTCAGTTATGCACATAGCAAATGAGTGTACAGCGATAAAAATACCCATAATGTGGATAGTAAATTTGCCAATAAACAGGTAAAGCCAAAATGCACATATAGGCTAACATGATAAAATATTAGTAGCTACATTTGCCTATTTGAAAACATAAATAATCAATAGACATTAATAATGAAGTTGTTCATGCGTTTCTTTATTACTGTGCATAGTAAGTGTTTCAATTATTTCTACTTAGTTTGATAGATAAATGTATATGCACATTTCATGCCTTTGAAAGAATATAGGATTACTCTTCAAAACAAACGCTACTGTTTAGATGAAAGAACAAGTGGACTGGAAATACACAGCTTGTTATACCTCTCTGCTGTTCATGTTTGATGCATGTATACAATTTATTATGCAATTTCTTGAGATTTGACAAAGTAATTGTCTGGCAAAACATAGCTTTAATGATGGTTTTTCTGCTTCATACAAAAGGTCTGAAGGTAGTGTAGGAAAATGACTTAATAGATCAGTGTCTATTAATGCTATTAATGCGTATTACATATATACGTGCGATGGTAGCCCAAGTTATTTTCTGAGTTACCGCACAATATGTTGTGAGATTCCATGTGGTAAATTTGTTTTTCGTCATCAGAGCTACTGCATGAAATCTTGTATGTTGAGCTGTAACTTCCAAAATAACTTGGGTCACTGCCCGAGCTTTAGTCTTGGTGTCTGTCACTGGGAGCTCCTAACGGTGGACCAAGGACTGTGAAGAAGGCTGGATGTTATAATAGCACCATGGTATCTTAAAAAAGACAGAATTTCCATTGTTAATCCTGTTTTAAAGGGCTTGTCGCTTGGCAGTTAAAATCCAGTCAGGTCTGAAACCAAAGTCAAGGTGCAATATATAAATTTCCTTTTAATCATAGTCATTTTAAATCTTTGTGGCTATTCTTAGGGTAAGGAGCACAAAAATCTTAAAGTTTTATTATTTTGAATACTTTTGCAGTCTTTTGTAACTAAAATATGTTTAATTTTAAAAAATGAAATCTCTCAGTGGAGGGATGTTCCTCGTTTTGTCTGTTTTATCATCGGTAAAAGAGTACTGGCCAGATTCATAGCTTGTGTGAGCAAGCACTAGGTCCACTAGGACTGTAGCTTTACATCAGCAATGAGGCTTTGTCTGCTGACGAGCTGCACTCAAACGGAATGGAAACCTTTATTTTTTTTCAGTGTCATTTCTCAGCCCTAGGATATTTGGGATGCTTATTTACATCTTGGCATAAATGAATATGTGGGATTAGGCAGATAGGAAGATGTTATCTTGTGAGCAATAGTACCTGAAAGTCATCCAGGCAACTTGAGCCAAAGGAAAAAATAGAGATGAAATTCTGATGACTTGGTCCTGCCATAAAGTATCACTTTATTCTATCTCATCTCAATTTTTTAGAATTAATGATACCTACCCTCATATCTACCTTTTTGCTTCCCATATACGGCTTACGGATGAGTCTGTTCATAACAGGGAAGACTAACGTCTCTTAATCCTCCGGTAGAACTAGGGCTACTATTGATATAGAGCTACTATTGATTTCTTCACATTCCCCATTTGGCACCATGAAAATACTCAAAAAAGGTGAGGGGGAACAATTTCTAGTCGCAAATGGTTTACACCAATGCAGACCACAGATGATCTGCTTGTATTCCAAGGTGATGTCACTCAGAGCCAAATAAAAGGATGATATTATTATGTGAACTAGATGCTAACCAGAAACAGCTGGCTGGTGAAACATAGAAAGGCGCCAGCCATTCAGTGGTGACTTCTTTTTGTTTCTACTGCCTGGGCCATACTCAAGCCAGCAAGCTGGACACAAGTGTTCACTTTGCTGAGAAGCATGGAAACCCTTCTGCAAAGGAAAGGGTTTTTCCTGCTCACATTTTCTCTCCATTCAGAGTATCTGCTAGCAAAGTTAAATCTTCCCTGATGAAAAAATGTATTTGACATTGCTTCACCAGCCTCAGGTTGCCATTTTGCGGTTGGACCTAATGGAGGGAAGACAGAGGTCCTTGTTTATATGGGTAGCCAGTTAAGTCAGAGCCACTGATGGATTTGACCAAAATCACTCTCACCCATTAGTGAGGGTCAACACCAGTTAGGAGAATAATGCTTGACCTTCACTGGCTACATAAAGATTACCTGATTTTAAGCTGAAGCGGCCCTGTCTCCATGTTTTGTGTTTGGTTTTTGATGTTGGGTTTTCTTTTTTCTCTCAGCAAACAGCCTAACTTGAGTTAGCAGGCTCTGACTTGAACAGTACAATTTGAAATATGCAGAAGAAGCAACATTTCAGTACGGTGAATAGGTCTGATAGATGATCTCTGGAGAGAGATCACCTTTTTCCCCTCTGTGGCAGAAAGAGACTGTACTATTTAAGCACAGTCCTACTATCTAAACAGCCAGATCAGAAAGTGCTCTCTGTTATCTTAGGAAGATAGAATAAAGCAAGGGGAGACCATAAACCTTAACTCACATTTCCTTTGCTTTTTTGTACTTACTTTAAACTTATGCCCCCAAAATGATGTTAATAAGTACCTTGATAGTCAAAGTTAACACCACATTTTATTTTAAATCCTTATTTCCTCATGGGGGAATCGATGTCCAATGAGTCCTCCCTGCTACATACACTGGGAGAAGACAATCTTGGGGCAGCTGAAACAGCACTACTGGAAAAATTTCTGTCCCCAGAGCACTTAGATGTGATGGAGAACAAAAGTCTTTGTCAGCAGACTTCACTTGAAAGGGAATTAAAAATTTTTCTGCAATTCTTCTCACCTTTAAAAACCGCTAGTGCTCCCTCGGGATTTGTGAGAGCCATGTTAAACCTATAGATTATGTATTACTTCATTGCAAAAATGTCCTCTAAATCTAACCATTGCAATCCAGGTAGTTCCTGTTGCTCTGAAGCTTGCCCTTTCCCCTATGCGTCCCAAAATGCTGCCTCAAGAAACGAAGCAACTGGGATGGAGCACTCTCCCACTGGGGGATGGCTCCTTACAAAGCTGGACCATGACTTTAGAACAACTGCAGCATCACGTGCCACCAACATATCTTCCTCCTAGTTTTGCAATGGGTCCTGCATGCAGCAGGCTGGGAAAATTCAGCCAAACTGAATGATGAATGCAGACATGTGCCCCATGTGAGGAAAGCATTCCCCTTCAAGAAAGCACTTAAGAATATTATTTAAGAAATGCTTAAATGCTTTCCTGAACAGAAATGGACTTAAGCACAAGAGAGCATCCTTTAATTGGGAGTACAGCGCAGACACAGTCACTAAAGCTCGCATTATGTACCTGAAAATCAAGTCCCAGAGCGTAAGCTTTTCTGAGTGATGGTTAGAGGGTTCCTAGGTGTAGCATGGTTCTGTACAGAAGGATTTGCTTAATCCACCTTGCTTTTAGATTTCAATTTCCCCAAGCTTAGCAGCTTCTTTTAACAATTCCGAGTTATGCCCCCCCCCCCAGTTTTATTAATAACTCTTTCAGAGGCAATACCTTATATTTTGATTTTTCAGAATCTACTGGCTTTCTGCAAACTTCGTTCATGTCATCTTTATTGCACAGCATTGTATTGAATGACCCTTTAAATTTTTTTTTCATGTCATTTACACTATTGCCTTTTTGGGGACTGTAAGAGGAGGAAGAAGTTTGCCTTTCGATGCTCTTAGACTCACTCATTTAGGGTCCTGTTTTAAAGCTCTCAGTCTACCCCCACCAGAACTTTGGGTATGCAGGGCAAAAGTCTGAAAACTTAATGGTATTATGACTCTCTAATACAGAAAAAAATCTGGTTTGTAATACATCCAGGCATACAGACAATACCTCACAATATGCCTGTATGTGTAAATAAAACCAGTCAGTATCCCTGGAGGAACCTAAAGCACTAGGCAAGCATGGATTAACCAGGTTACAAAGCAGGCTGATCAAGATGCCTGTGACAGCTCTGGGGCCAATTGTGCCAGTCTCTACAGCCACACGGTTGCAGCAGCCACTGGCATAGCAAGCGTAACAGTAAACATTCCAAAATACCCAGCTGGGGGTGGAGCTGGGCAGATGTGCTCAGCAGGGACAATGGACCACAAGTTGGGAGAGCCTTGGCCTGCACTAATGAAAACTCTCTTTAGTATTTGTTAAACTGAAGCACATTGATGGATGTGCTAAAGGATGCACCTGGGTCAAGGTTGCTACATCTATATTATCAGACCAAGATAACTTTTTATTTTAGATCTCTCTCCCTCCCAGCTCCTTGCAATACTTCTCATCTCTGTGAGAAAAGGCCCCCTCAGTGAGCAAGGTACCTGTGAGCTTGGGTGGTTCCCAGGCCCTAACCCTAAAGTGTACAATCACTGTGTGCCAGTGGTGGGAATCCAGACATACAGACTTGTGGGCCCTGGCTCTAATAACCACCACCTCAACCTCCTCACATCTTCCTCTCCTGCCCTAGACTGAGTAGTTCATCTGTACTCCAGGAACAGAGCTGCTGTGATGCCAGGTCTACCTTCTGAAGTGCGAGCATGAAAACTGCCATCATCATCAGAATGAAAATGAAGGAAGAATTATACAACAATGTTTGGCGTTATTGGTAACAGCCAGTACTGCTGTTGCCCATCTATTTGTATGGTATTTTCACTACAGAAGGGACCTGAATGCTCAGATCTGTCTAAACAGCTATAGTGTCTTACCCAACACAAATGACCCAGTTAATCTGTAGTAAGCTTTACTTCTCTGGAAACCTGCCCCAAGAGAACTTTCTTTTCCTACAGTGAGAGTTCCCATTCACATACAGGTGGCTCTGGAGAGTGCTGCCATTTCTGTTCTACCATTTGAAATACAAGAGTGGCAGAAATGCAGACTGTTGAGAGAGTTCAACGGGACAGACCACACGCACAAAGGCAATTTCTGTTCCCCAACCAGGGGAACCAGCTGAAGCTCTGCTTCTGACAGTAGTTTCAATGACAAAGGGGTAGGTGTACAGAATTGATATTTATTTTTGTTCCTAAAAAACAGGATACTGTGCATGTAACTTTATTTACGAGCTGTGCCAGGATATCAGTGTATGTAGCAACAACAAAATCTGCAAAAAATCCCCACAAAACATCAGTTGTGCAGAGGTATGTTTCATGGTACAAGCACAGGTAATACAGCAGTTCTAAATTTCTCTTTTTTATGTAATTACTCTTACTGAAAAGTATTTACCTTGCTTATTTACCAAGTTATTTTCCCCTGGGATTTTAATGACAATGCCTTATACTGTCTTGATGAAGGCCTCTTCTGCATGAGGAAGAGTCCTTTAATTGCAAGATGTGATTCAGTTCCTTGTTCAGTATTGACCTCCCTACTACAAACCTCTGTAACTTGTAGTAGGACAAGACTTCTGTAAATTGAGGAATTTGAATGAATGGAGAGGGATGAGCTAAAGAAAGACAAGTAAAAGCACAACATCTCTAAAACACTGGCTTTGAAAAGATGAAAGCATGGGACACTGTCTGCTGTTCTTTGGAAATCCTGCTTTGGGATAGAGCCCTACAGCTATAATAGGGAAGGGTCAGGGGACAGTAGGTACTCAGTGCATTGGGGGAGAGGATCTTCACTCCCAGTTGTTTCTCTTTGGTCTTTGACAGACTAAGGCTTATGAAATAGAGACAGGAAGTCCCTGCTTAACCAGGCGGCAAGTACATCTAGTTTTGCTCCAAATTAAAAATGGATAATTTTACATGGTGCAGCTCTGAGAGTAACTGCGGAAGAAAGCAAGCATGTGGCATTTTCTGCTGATAGTTGTTGTCTGCAAGAGATGAACTTCAATTTTCTACTTTGCAGATAAAATGAGTGAGTTAGTTAGAAACTTTGAAGTCTCCCTTTGAAAAGTGTTCAAACCCATTTAGAAAATACCATACCCAGGACTTCTGGAAACATTTGTCCAATGTAATTCATAAGTGACCACGAATTTTATACATAAGTAAGACTAAACTTTATTTCAACTTGAGTTAGTGTAGCAAAGTTAAGTAAAAATTACCCAGATCTTTTCACTAATAAGCAAAACAAACCAGTATGCTAGTTCCAGAAACTTGCTACACATTGGCACAGACTTATTTTGGCAGCTTACAAGGGTACAAGAGTATATGACACATCAGTCAGCAAAAACTGATACAAAACCTCATGAGGATTATTTACAACCATTACAGCAGTAAAGTTCAGCAGCACAAGCATGATATAAAAACTGTTCTTTCCATCTACTATGGTTGGGAGACAATTCACATTGCTGAAGATACAACCACTATCGAAATGGGGGCATCTTCTAATCCATGTTTTTCTTCACCTGAGCAGGGTCAAAATCTGAGTGGCCAACAAGATACAACTGGGAAGAAGGGGAGGCATGACAGGGTCAAAACAAAGAACGTGGTTTTAGAGGCAGCATATGATGGTGTCATTCTTCTGGGAAGAATACCACGCCCTAAAACACCAGCTGCCTAATCTCCCTTGGAAATGTCTTGCAGAAATAACTGATGTCCAAGGGAGGAGGAAGGCAGCTATCTGGTGAGGAAAACCAGAAAGGTATTGCAGAACACCTTTTAAAAGGTCACCTGAAAGTAAATAAAAGCAAAACCTGCCTTGATGCCTTTCAGTTCCAGTCCTATGCATTCCTGAGCAATTCCAGCTCTGTAAACACATTGCCATCCTTGGCCAAGTCAAAGACAAAGACCATGAGACCTGGCATTCAAAGTCCCACTCCTGGTGTGTAGTTTAACTAGTGTGTAGTTTAACGAGCAAGGGCCTGCGTATTATCTGGGAAAGGGGATGGGGCTCAAGGCTTTTACACCAGGTAAAACTTTCTGTAAGTGCTCACCCCAGTCTCCTTTCATGTGCATTTCATTCAAGGGCATACATTCCACCTTTTTTTTCTGTTTTTTCTTTTTTTTTTTTTGACAATTGGAGGTTTGACAACAGACAAACAGAGCTATAAATGTGAGGGTACAATATATCATGAGATAAAAGTGTGGAGAACATGTCCTCTACCAAAATGCCCCTTGGTGGAAAGAAAAAGCCCAAAATGCCTACAATGAGAATTGATTCTGTTTCTTACAATTATAAAGGAACAAAACCCAAAACAAATCCCCAACCTATGGGCTGTGCTGTGCACATTTCTAGGGTTTCAGCTCTGGCAGAAAGTTGAAAGGTTACATTCGTGAAATAGCAGCTGCTTCCCTGCCATTTGATTCAGCCTTCTGCATTGCAAAGTCTCGAAACTGAAAGACAAATCTGACAATATGCTAATCTTCCAATAAAAAAAAAAAAGTGACTTCTGAACCCTTATCTGTTGAAGAGCTGACAGTGAAGTTCAGAGACGGTTGTCTAACCAGACAAAACGATAGAGAAAATATGCCTTCAAACAAGATCATAAATCTTCAACAGTGCAGGGGAACAAATGTAAAGGGAACATTTTACTACTAACACTATTTAGTAGCCTCACTTTCTTTCTCTCCCTTCCACCCCTCCAGCCTCATCATACTTGCAGGGAAGGAGAATGTATCCTGTCAAAGCAATAATATAAATACAACGGGGGGGGGGGGGGGGGGGGGGAGAGGGTGTGTGCGTGAAGATATTGGGTGCTGAAATCAGACATTATTTCCACCACATCTGGGGTGTGGGGGGAGAGCAGAGACACAAACCAAATACTGTGCAACCTGAATACAACAGACTTACCCCCCCTCGCACATACACACACTCGCAGACAAAAAGTTTGCATATTGCACAAGGCACTTGAAGATCATAAATCTATGCATGAGAAAGATGTAGTGGAAATTTTTGGGGGGATTAGAGTTTATTTTTGTCATCTCTGTGAGACAGCTACTCATTCATCCAGATCACAGCTAAGAAAAAAGCTGGTCACAGAAATTAGCAGTTTCAGCTCAGCAGCAAAGTCGCCAGCCTGTGAAGGCAGAGAGAAATTGACTAATTAGCAATGCGCACTAAAACTTGACGGTTCTTTATAGAGAGAGAGAAGAGAGAGGGAGAGCAAGAGGGAGGGAGGCGGGGGGGGGGTGGGGGGGCCTCGCTTTTTCCCCTTCTTTCTTCCAAAGATGTTTGAAATCGCAGTCATTTACGCTCGACAATTTTTACAATAGCCTTGAGCCATAATTTTGCGAGTCTCTCCAGCATCCATCCCCCTGTATGGTCTCTCTCCACTGGCCATGCACGACCGTTTCTCTCCCCAACCGTGGATTTCCTATTACTCTCGTTACGACTCACTGAGCCCCAGGCCCAAGGATAATGATGTGTTGTTTCTTGGTAGCATAATTTGTCACACGTACATTTTTTCTTCTTCTTCTCTTGCAGAAAGCTCTGCGCTCTCTCTCTCCCTCTTTCTCTCTCTCCCCTTCTCTCTCTCTCGTACATTTTCTTGCTGTTGCTAATTCATGGTGATCAAATGATGTACGACAAAATAAATTGTAAAGAGTGACTGCTCCGAGTTGGGAACCAGAAGGTTTTTTTTTTTTCTTTCTTTCTTTTCTCTCTCTTTTTTTTTTTTTTTTTTTTTTTCGGAAGGAGCGATCAAACCTTTAAAAAGGAAGGACAATTGATTTTTTTGGGGGGGAGCTTAAGTGAACCTTTACTTTGGCAGCTGGTTGTGGAGCAGGTAAGTTTCTGGCCTTGTGTCTCACCGTCTCTGTGCATTTTCTTGTGTCTCCTGATTTGTTTGTTGTTGGGGGAGAGGCAAGGGGTGCCTGTGTGTGCGGGTGTGTGTGCTGGAAGTGTGTGCGGGGGAAGGGGGGGCAGTTGTGTAACGAACGCGTTTGCAGAATAAACTCCGATTGCAAGAAATGAGCAAAACGAGGAAGAAAGAAGGGGAGGGAGAAAGAGGAGGAGTGTGTGTGTATGTCTCTCTGTGTGTGCATGTATGTATGTGTGTGTGTGTGTGCGGTGGGGAGGGGGGGATTGACCGGGTCCACTTAAAGGGAGAGGCTCCGGGAGGTTTCTGTAGCCGGCGGCGGGGCGCGGAGCGGGGCTGAGCAGCGGCGGGGCAGGGGAAGCGGCTGGAGGGAGCCCCTTGCTGTGCCGATAAATGGGGCGAGGCGGGGGTGAAGGGAGGCAGAGGAAGCCCAGCGCTGCCGAGGAGCGACTGAGCGCGCTGCAATGGCAGGAGCAGGTCTCGGCGGGATCCCGCTGAGGAGGAGGAGGAGGAAGAAGAGCGGCGGCGGCGCTGCGCGGGATGCAGCCAGCGCGGGTCGGTGGCTGCGCAGACCCCGCAGGTGCGGCCAGAGCTCGGGGCCGCCTCTCTGACCCCCCTTTAAGGGACGGGCACGGGGCCAGGGGTAGCGGAGGGGCCCGGCCGCTCCAAGGGGCCGCCCGCCTCCCCGTCCTTCCCCCAACTTGAACTTCACGTAGTTACCGGAGTTACAGCAGCGGCGCCGTCTGCTGCGAGGAGAAGGGAGCCGGGCAGGACAGTGGCGAGCAGCCCATCGCCGGGCCCGGGGCTGCCGCTCCCCCTCCACCCCCCACTTGCCCCTATGTACGAAGTATTTCAATGCCCCTCGGTGGGCCGATGAGTGGGGCTCAACTCCGGGGCCTGGCAGCCCCGGGGCCCCCGCCCCGGGCACGGCGCCCCCGACCCCTGCGAGGAAGCGGGTCCCGGCTTCGCCGAGTTGACAAAGCGGGCGGAGGGGGCCGGGGGCTGACGGCGGGGCTGCTTGCTGCCTTCCCCGGCAGAGTTTCAGTCACTTGGTAGTTTCTCTTCGCATCGCGGAGTTTGGGGGGCTCATTTTGTGTGTGTTTGATTGCTTGGGTGCCTGGTGAGGTTGAGGGGTTTTTTGGTGGCGGTGGTGGGGAGGAGGCTCAGCTTTGAGAACGTCCCCGGCTTCCTTGCTCCTCCCCTGGAGAGCAGCCCGGTTTGCACCGAGAAAGGAGGAGAAAGGGGTGGTGTGTGTATGGGGGGGAGGGTGACAAAAAATAAATCTTCGTCAGCCCTCCCAAGTTGCGGCCCCTCCGGGCGAGCCCGTCCGTGCCCGGGGCGGGGGGCGGCTCGGCGGGCGGAGAGGAGCCCGTCTCCGGCTGCATCCCCCCCCCCCGCGACCCGTGCGCGTACGGCGGGATGCGCCCTCCGGGCCTCTAAACCTCTTGTGTTTATTGTCGTGTTGTCCCGTGTGTCCCCCCACCCCGCTCTCCTCCCCACCCCTCTGCCCAGGTTGGAGGAGGGTTTAAAAGGCAGGTGTGCCGGAGGCCGCTCGCCATGTCCAGATCCGGTGACAGGACCTCCACCTTCGACCCCAGCCACAGCGACAACCTGCTGCACGGCCTCAACCTGCTGTGGAGGAAGCAGCTCTTCTGCGACGTGACCCTGACTGCCCAGGGCCAGCAGTTCCACTGCCACAAGGCCGTGCTGGCCTCCTGCTCCCAGTACTTCCGATCCCTCTTCTCCAGCGGCGGTGGAAGCGGCGGGCACCCCCACGCCCTGGGGCTGGGGCCCGGCGCCCAGGACGGGCTCGGCGGACCGCCGAAGGAGCCGCCGCCGCCGCAGCAGCCGCAGGAGGAGCCTGGCACCCCGTCCTCCTCCCCAGAGGACAAGCTGCTGGCCAGCCCGCGGGCCATCAACAACCTGGTGCTGCAGGGCTGCTCGTCCATCGGGCTGCGGCTGGTGCTGGAGTACCTATACACTGCCAACGTGACCCTCTCGCTGGACACGGTGGAGGAGGTGCTGTCGGTCAGCAAGATCCTGCACATCCCGCAGGTCACCAAGCTGTGCGTGCAGTTCCTCAACGACCAGATCTCGGTGCAGAACTACAAGCAGGTGTGCAAGATCGCCGCCCTGCACGGCCTGGAGGAGACCAAGAAGCTGGCCAACAAGTACTTGGTGGAGGACGTGCTGCTGCTCAACTTTGAGGAGATGCGCGCCCTGCTAGATTCGCTGCCCCCCCCCGTCGAGTCGGAGCTGGCGCTCTTTCAGATGTCCGTGCTCTGGCTGGAGCACGACCGGGAGACCCGCATGCAGTACGCCCCGGACCTCATGAAGCGCCTCCGCTTCGCCCTCATCCCGGCTCCTGAGCTGGTGGAGCGGGTCCAGTCGGTGGATTTCATGCGCACCGACCCCGTGTGCCAGAAGCTGCTGCTGGACGCCATGAACTACCATCTGATGCCCTTCAGGCAGCACTGCCGGCAGAGCCTGGCCAGCAGGTGAGGGGAGCGCCGGGGAAGATGGGGGTGGAGGGGTGGCTTCCCTCACGGACGCCCCTCGGCGGCTTCTGGCCGCGGGAGGGTGCGGGAGTCCCCGCGGGACCGGGCCGGGGGCGGGCAGGGACGCCGCGGGGGCCGGGCCGGGCGCCCTCCGGTGGGGCGAGGGGCGGCTCGGAGGCTGCGGCCGGGACGGCAGCGGCAGAAGAGCAGCGGGGGGGCCGAGCCGCCCGCCCCCGGTGCCGCCAAAGTTTTCGTCGCTTCCCCTCGGCCCGGCGGGGCCGCTGCGGCAGGGGGGTGGCGGTTGGCGGCCCTCCGGAGCGGGGGGAGAGCCGGCCGGGGCAGGGGCCAGCAGCGCGGCGCCGGGCAGCGGCGAGGGGCGGGAGGCCTCCTGGGAGGTGGCAGCGTCCGCCTCGCTCCCCGGGCTCCTGGCGCGGCGGTGGCAGCGCCCTCAGCCCTCGTGCCAGGCCCGCGGGGCTCATGTGTGAATGTGAGGTGTCGCCGTGCGTGGGGGAACCTGTTGTGGTATTTGTTATAGGCCACATTTATTTATTTCATTTCCCCCCACAGTGTTACTCCTTAACAAGGAGTTGCATCCTCAGCGCGTTTTAAGCTGTAATATCGGAGTCCTAGATCTAATTAACTATTTTCATCAGTAACTCCGTTATCTGTGAACACCCCGGTGTTTGGTGTCTGGACAATATGTCCATATTGTGCATGGAAACTTGTGAGTTCATAATCCTTACATCTATGACATGTCAGTTATTTTCATTTAATAAGGTAATGAATCATGGTGTCAGAGATTGACAATATGAGGTTGGTGTTAGGAAGTGAAAACACAGCATGTAGTTTAATGAGCAGTAAATATATCCAAAATGAAGGGGATATTTATTTTTCTCCTTTTAAAATATGTTTTTACTTCCTTTCATTCAATGAATAGAAAGATAATACCATCTTCCAGTGCTATTATTATACAGTGCAGGGTACAAAGCCCACTTTGTATTATTCAGCTTTTTAACTAATAGGTGGATATTATTAATGACTTAACAGCAGCAAGAAAAACTAGGATGTTATTAAATTTTTTAGATAATATGCTCTGTTAGCATTAAATGCAGAGGATTCTTTATATCTTCATATAATGGGTACCCTGATGCTTTAACTTTGGAAATGCTGTGCCTTCTTTAATTATCACTGGCTAGCTTGCTCTGTTAGTGTTTCATTGTGCTTATCACCTTGCTGTCTAAACAATTCTCACTCGAAACCTTACAGTAAGAAATGAATACCAGCATTTTGCCGTGCAGACTGGTTTTGAGACGCCACTGTTGTAGCTGGTGCATACCCTTTGCATTTCAATATTCAGAACTGTTGACTTTCAAAAGTGCGAAACCCACCACATCCTCCTTGGTCAGGGTGCTGCACTCGAGGCGGAGGCATGCCGGGGCTTGTGTCCTGGTGGATAGCTGAGATACAGGCTGGCTTGGTTCAGTGAAGATACCTTCCAGCTTCAGTGGTCCATGTCATTTGAAGGATATGTAGTGGTGTTCTGACCACTGAATGCTTACAAGTGTCATGGATGCTGCTAGAATCTGATACTTCTGGTGATGGGAGCTGGCTTCCCCTGTAAGTGGGAGCATACACAAAAGGTTCCACTTTATGTAGACCTAGTTTAGATTCTAAGTTTTGCTTATTTAATGACTTACAGGGGACTCCAAATACCACAAATACCATGGGTTTTATTTGTAATAGATCTGCACATATGTGCAAACAGTGGTATTTCAGAGACCCTTAAACATAGTTAAGGTTCACCTTCTCAACTTTAATGTGTGTTTAATGACAGTGTTGTAACTAGTTTCTCTTGATTGGGTTCTTTGGTGGTGGTGAAATCAGAGCAAAACCGTTTGGATTTCTCTTATTTGTGAGCAGGCATTAGAACTTACTCAAAATGTTAAAATGTTGGAGATGCTGAAATACTCTGTGATACAGGATGCGATTGGTATATTTTCACTTTTGGTCTTGGATAATATTCCTGGGAATTCGTAAAGGTCACAAAGGCCCATCTTTGAATCTTAATCACTTTAAGGTTTCATCAGGCTGCCTAAATCTGCAAATGCCTTCTTAAACATGAATAAAGAACTATACACAAGACTGTAGAGATTTTCAGACACGTCCTTCTTGTTACTCATAGTTTCTCTAAAGTTGCAATTTGAACAGGTTGACATTCATTCAGTAAAATTTTATTTTAAGGAAGAAAATCTTCAAAGAGTTCCTGAAGTTACCAATTTGTAGAAGGAAATCTTTAAAGTAACTAACAGCAAGGACTTTAAAACTTTGATTACCTCTTTTGTGAGCAAGGGTGACCTTGGTAATTTGGAATTTAAACATTAATGAAAGGTCATTCATAAAATATTCACATGTCTTTAGGAAGAGATTAACTGTTCCTCTTGTGCAGCATAATACATACTGCACAGCTTGGTGTGGGTTGGTGAGAAATAGAAGCAGCACAGTGCTGTAGCCACCTGCTTACTGTGTGTTGAAGAAATTAGGAGAATCACACTCAGAACCAGCCGATACCTTTTCTGGATTTTCAAAAAGAAAATTCTATTGTAATATACTACTTAAAAAACACAAGTGTGTGCACATGCATATGTACATACCCATTTCTGTGTTATCACTTTGGAGTACTTTGGAACTGAAGCCACTTACATTTCTGAAACAAAACAAGTACAATGGGAAGCTTGAAATCTTAACGGTGAAGTTAACATTGGTTATTTCTTTAAACTTGTTCTTTATGTGGTAAATCCCATGTGCTTGCTTTTCTGACAAACACAAGTTTTTACTGTTGTCAGGGCTGGAGGAAAGGAGTTTTGGATCATAAGAACCAGTCTGTGTGGTGTGAGCAGAGTTACTTAGAAAGTTTGTGCTACAAATGCAGATCCGGCAGCGCAAGTGATGCTGGGGAGCTAGTAGTTACATGGCTTGGGTTTTGTGCCTCAGTGAAAAGCACTGTTTACCTGCAGGGAGAGAAAATTTATTTTTCCTTGAAATTTCCTGAGAGAAGGAAATACTTGAATGCCCTCATTCTGTAAAATTATGTTTCGAAGTACAGCAACTAAACGATTGTAGTTTGAGAAGTTGAGGAATGACGCTCCTGACCTGTGAACCTTGGCGTGAATACTGAGGTTCAGGACTTTACCACAGCAGGTGTGTGTTTTGGCTCTGATCTGGCATTTGATCAGGTGCTCAACTCTAAGCTAAGTTAGCAATTCTGTTAACTCTGTGACAGTCACCTGCAGCAGGGTCTCAGCACACAGGCTGCTATCACTGACTGACTCTTGAGGCATAGTCAGTTTTGACATCTGTAGGAAAAATCCCAATTGATTTCACCACCCACTGTGGTGATCCTGAGTATTAAGCTTAAATGATGTTTGTCTGTCCCTGGGAGACGTAGGTACATCTGTGCTGTGTCATGTTTTCTGTAGTTCTGGGACTAAAATGCATTTAGATAGAGGAATGCTTGCCTTCCCATTATTTATTTGACTCTCTGGACTTCACTAGAATATTAAGTTGATTAAAATGTCTCTGTGCTTTATTGTGTAATATAATATATTTTATATAATACACGGTATGTGTTTTCAATTTTTAAAAAGTTCTGGGTTAGAGCATTACCATGTTGCTGGAAAGAATGTTGCTTTCAAAAATGAGTGAGCTAGTGAGAATTATTATTGCTCCCATGTTTACTTGCAACTATGAAAATGGTTAAAAACACATCACTGCTGTGAATCACCTAGCTTTTAACTTTAATTTTGCTTGTGCTCATGCACAGTATAGCTGTAGATAGAGAAAGGAGCATTATAGAAAAATACTTAAAATACAAGGCTTATTGTTAAATGATCTACTTAAATATTGTTGCCTTTTTGCAGAATACTGATGTGATTTTATGATTTCACTCACCTGTAACTAGAATGACTTATTTTCCAGACAGACATGAGAAGGAAGGCAGGGTAGGAGGAAGCAGCCCTTTGTGGCCTGGGAGTTGTTTGTTGGGTGCAGGACATACACAGCTCTTCTCATTTGGGCTAGTCAGCTCCTTCCAGGATTTGCAGTCACAGCTGCATCAGGTACCTGAAGGCAGAGGGGAATGAAGAAAGTAAAGCTGGGAGAGAGAGGAAGATGCAGAAAGGGAAGGAATTGAGATATCCCAGGGGAGAAACAGGACACAAGTAGTGGAAACAAGGCAATAAAAATGAGGGAAAAGGGGAGAGTAGAACAGTTACAAAGGGAGAAAAGTGAAAGAATAGAATAACAGACAGGAAAGGAGACAAGGAAAACAAAAAAGACCCTGGCAGATAAAAAGAAGAAAGGAAATGAAACAAAAGGGAAAAAAACCCACCCCTAATTCTTAGCAGAAACAGCATCTGTTGTCAACAACAAATAAGTGTTCCAGTGTCTGGAAAAGCTATTTCAGATGTGGGGGAGGAAAAATGGACAGGGATCAACCAGCTGATGGAGATGGGAAAAGTCATAGGCAGGAAATATGGAATTAAAGAGAAAAAGAGAAAGGAGGAAAATAAAAAGAGGTAATTAGGCTAAGCCTGACCATGCTGTTTTCTGGGTTCAGTGAAGTCCCAGCATGTTCAGACCCAGCTGCTTTTCTATAGTTCTTGCTCCCTGGACTACTAGACCTTGGGGAGATTAGAAGAGCAAATTCTGGTCCTGGTGAAGCTAACTGTAGAGATTTTTATTTTTATTCAATTTCAGTGGGGAGAGAGTGTTATCCACACTGCTTGGAGTTAGGTAATGTTAGTGAAAGTGGCAGCAAGTTAAACAGTGATAGGTGATGAAGATGATATGGCCAGTTTTCACTCAGTAGGAAGGTGGCAACTGTTGTTGAGGAAGGAAAATGTAAACTGCTAAGCAGCATCAAACCCGAGCATTTACGTAGAAGACTTCTGTACCCAGTCTGGTTTACTTTCTACAGAGGAGATTAAAAATTTGAAGAAACTGGTTACCTCCCTGGGCAATTAAATATTTTCCTTCTTGAGCACACTATTTTGTCTACAAACCTCACGGACTGTAGTTCAATTTGACCTAATTTTCTACTGAAATTTTTGTAATATTTCAGTAGGACATGTTTGATGGCTGTATAAGGATTTGCATGTTTTTTTTTCGATGAAATACATTGTTGTGTGTTCCAGTAACAGCCACCTGCCTGTCTCTTTGTGATCCTGACACCAATATTTGGATTTAGCTAATATTCATACTCAAGGTCAATTGGAAGTGAGATATTTCAGACCTCAAATTAACATCTGAAATAAACAGACTTTGAAATATATCTTAATTATTAACATTGGCAGTGTGGTGTAGATGAAGCGAATATAAGGCTCTGGTTTATTTTAGATCAGGTCTTACATGTCTGAATTAATATTTGGGAATTGTACCTGTGTGGGAACTCTCTCAGGTGAGCTGCAGAAGGGTGGCTGACACAGTAGAGGCTGGGGGGAAATGAACCACAGACTTGTAGTCAGTTTAATCCTAGTTAGTCTCAGCTACTTGCCATGCTTGCCTTATGTGCCTGTCTGAGCTACACCTCCACCTGTCCCTTCTCTTGAATCCTCTGCTACTCTGGCCCCCCAGTGCCCTTTTCCACCAGGCTCCCTACCTCACACTCCAGTGCTGACTGCTCTGGATTTCTCATCTTGGCTCTCCAGATCCATGCTGAAGCTGGCTGGCCTGTGCTGTGCTGCTCCTTAGCTTTCTGACACTCTGCTCCTCTTAGAACTTGAAGCAGCTTCAAGTATCTGCATCTCCAAACTCATTTTCCAAGGAGGAAAATCTTTCACTGAATTTCAAGCCACTTTGTTTTATAGGGAGAATTAAATTAAAATAAACAATCAAAAAAATTACCAAGCCACTCATACTAAGGGCAAAATGCCTGTGAAAATGCGAACTTCATTCTCTAATGCTGTACTTAGCAAAAATGCCCATTTCCACCACCTGCACCAGTCTGTGCAGCTCATTTACAAATCCTGCTGGACTCCAAAAGAACAGGGCTGTCTCCCATGAGACATGCCTGCGCTAGTCTTGCCCGTGCTTTGCTAGTGCAATTCAGGACTTTCCTGTCAGAGAGCATAGGTCACACAGGTGGTGCACTTTGTGAGCCGGTGTCACTTTTGTTTTTTCCCTATAGCAGAAGTATATGGAGGTTCTAGGTCTGTAACTGCTGAGCAGTAAATGGAACAGAGCTGTGATGATGTAATTGTTTGGATTTGTACTTGAAGAGAAAGTATAGGGAGCATTGGAGGCAAGGGGAGTGAGGAAAGCAAGCACAGAACACAAAATAGGCAGAAAATAGTTTGCCAGGAAAAAAGCTTTAGTTCTGTTAAGCTCACATTATGGAAAAAAAAGTCCTCATAATCTGTAAAAACACCAATTTTTCTTTTCAGACAAGTCCATGTTTTAAAAACCAGAGCAGCTTTCTAAATCAGGCTGAAGTTTGTTATCACCCTTTGCACAGTATGGCCTGAAAAGTTAGAGCAGGGAAGTTAATAGGAATCCTGAGTGAAAGTTTTGAGCTAGACTCCACTGCTCCATAAACATCTCTGTTGTTGATTTTGTTGAAGCAGATCCTGGGTGATATTGCAGGTTTCCCGAAGGACCACCTAAAGAAATTAAAGAATATTGGAAGTTGAAATTCATTAGTAGATACTTCCTGGCATCATTTCTGATATTTGCTGCCTCCCTGAAATTTTCTATAAAGATCGTCATGCCTGGTACTTAGTAGCTGACACTTCTTGCCATGTTCTTGGAAAGCAGACAATAAACTTCGAGCAAATATTATCAGCTGCCAAGTTCAATGGAAACAGACGGTTTGCAGTGAAGCTGGAAGTAAATAGAAGTTGGTGCCACAGTTGGTTCTTCCTGCCTTCCCCTGACTGCTGCCTCCCTTCAGACAAAAAGCCCCCAACCAAATAGTGGAAAAGGTAACTAGTTGTAAGCAGCAATTTGCATTTCTTCCCCTCGGCTTCCTAAGGAGGACTCTCAGCTGGAGAGAGCGCAGCCTCTGATGAAGAGAGCTCCTGCCATCATGGACATCTTATATAGAATCAAAAAAAAAGGACCTTACTGACTTTTCACAGTCTGAAAATCAAAAAGAAGAGTTGATTGAAATTTCCTAAGGGAAAAATGAGGATTTGACTACCCTGAAGCATTCTATAAACATTTCAATTTTACCACCTCTCTTGAAAACAGCAACAACAAAAAAACAGGCAAAAAAGGAGGTAGGGAAGGGAAAGCAAATTGCAAAAGAAAAAGAAAAGGTAAAATAGCCTTGACATTTTCCTTAGTTTTATTTTTAAAAGTATTCAGGATCAAGGGAATTTCCTTAAGGTTTTTCAGAACTTCCAACAATATGGAAAATCAGTTGTTTGCATAGTTTTGCCAATAAGATTGGTGACATGTGAGGGCTTGTGACTTCTTTACCAGTATAAGCTTTGCTAATAAAATTCATTTAATTCAAATCCCTTAGAATGCTTCAGGTAGTCCCTGTGTGGCTAGTAAGGATATCTTTAGCATTCAGATCTCAGTGAATTTAGCAGCTTGTGTTCAAATATTCTATTTGTGTAGATATTATCACTATACAAGTACTAGTCATGATCTCACATAGGCAACACATGTATTAAAGCCTGTCTCAAGGTAAGGAACAACAGTTTTGTGTACCATTACAGCAACCTTGACAGGATTCCATATGGGAAAGCTACTGAGCATTTTTTCTGGGGAATTGTACCAGTCTCCTGTCAACATGAAGAATAAGCTGGCAACACAGGGAGACAAAGATGAGAAGGGCATTCCTGTGTGCTCCTCCCAAAGGAACACTGATGGCAGATGCGACTATTCTAGGATACTTGCCCACCCTTAAGTTACCTATTAGTTCAGAGGCTCTTCCTGCAAAAGGAAGGGACATTCAGTTTAAAAATCTTCCAGCTAAAAAAATACTGTAACTCTTCAAGATTTACTTAGGGACTGTTCTAAACTAGTAAGAGCAATGGGATTGGATTCATAAAGAAAAATCAGTTTTTCCAAACAGATTCTAAGTTTTTTAATAGGGAGATGAGAAACTGGCAGCTGCAGAAATAGAGGAAACTTTTAACTTGTCAGGTAACTTAGCAGCTGTTAAGTGTAGTCTGTCAGACAAAAGATTCACTTACCCTTAGACATCTGCTTTTCAGATAGACAAAAAGGAAAGGTTGTTGGAGCAAACAGTGAGTTTCATTTTTTTTTATGTTCATTTATTTAAAAAAGAATGCATTGGGGGAAAAAAAATTAATTGATTCAGAGGGTAAAACCAAGTCAGTGTCTGCATCAAATCATTCCCAGCTTAGTATTTCTGTTCCTAAACTTCAGTCTGTCAGTGGTCAGCAACATGTACTAAATGAGCAGGAGAGCAGGTGTCTCCTGGGCATCACCAAAGCCCTTCAGTGAGTGTTATGGTGTGCTCTGCTGCAATGAAGACTTGTATTCAGGGCCTTCTGCTAAGCATGAGAATGAAAAAGATGAAAAGCAAAATCTTCATGGCACTAAAATGAATTATAAGACTGATTTTCAGGTACAGCATAAATAGAAATTCTTTTGACATTCTTTCAATTGTGCCTTAGGTGTGCCTTAGAAGAGTCAGAAAAAATCAATTCATAAAACAACACTCATACATTCTGCATGTTTTTGAATGTATTTTGAACCTAAGAGTTGAATAATTTCTTCATCATAATTTACAGAAGACCTCAGCATGCTTTAGGTTTTGATAAAATTGAGATACTCTTTTAGGTCTGTACTTAGCCCATAAGGAGAAGAATATTCCTGGTGGGCCAGAGGTGCGACGCAAACCTTATCTGCAGGACCTCTGATGGCTATGAGAGCTCAGTTCTTCCCCTGGCAGTGTTGTAGGGTTACGAAAAGATTGGATGCCTATTCACCTGCAGGTTGTGATGTTCATTAATTCATCCTATGTGATAGTAAAACCTCACAAAATCTCTCCATCCAAAATAAATTTTACATTGTATTTTATAGCTTTCATCAAGTTCATAGTTAAACTGCCAGGTAATGGTATTTTCTGTCTATTAAACACATGTTACTAATCATGGCTATCTTTGCAGTCAACTGCGGAAGCCAAAATCCATTGAAATAAGCAGTTTTCATATGACACTTCTGTTGCTCTGAAATGCCTGTTCAGGAGCAGGGAAGGTAATTGTCAAAGATCTCATCGTGTGTTCTGTGACGGCAAAACAGTTTCTTCAGTCACAGGCAAATGGATGCCTGCAGCATCAGTTCAAAGCTGCAGACTGCAACTAGAGTCGCCATTACTTTTTTGTTGGATGCAACACTCCTTCGAATGCCTTTTTACAAGACAAAGGTTGCTAAGGACCATCCCGGTTTCTGGCGATTAAATGAAGTCTTTAGTGTTAACAAACAAAAGGCCTGTAACTGAAATGCTGATTGGGAAGGTGTATTTATCTCTTAGTATATTACCTTGAGGTTGATATCTAAACCTCGCTGCAATATTTTGTTTCTGCTTCAGGTTAATACAGACACTATTTCAGAGATTCTTGCTACTACAGTATCACTGTGTGTCTGCCTCCAGTTTCTCAATCCTTTGATGTAACCAGATTTGTGGTTGTAATTAAATGTCACCACCCACTCACCTGCTCTTGCTGGACCAGGGCTGGTCTTCTGCCTAGGTTTAATTGCGCCTGAATTCAGGGAGCTCAATTTGGCTTTGCTGTAAGGTCAGCACTCAAGCAGGAGCAATGCATTCCATCTCTGTGAGGTCCGTGGTCTGAAAAGCCACCTGGCTTACTCCATACTCAAAGCCACAGTGGTAGTATATATTAAAAGAGAATTAATGATCCAGGTTTTTGGTTCTATTATAGCCCTGAGAAAAGTACAGTTGGATAGTTTGGGGGGTGGGGGGTGGGGAGTCAGTTGTTATTTTTTGTGGGGCTTTCTTTTAACTGATGACCATGTTCTAAGGTGCAGTTTTCTTTTGGATATGTAACACTACACTAAGTGCATTAAAAACCACAGGATTGCCACATCATTGTTGTATTCTTTCAGTTTCTTCGTATTTGCTAGTGCAGAGAGGGAAGCCTTACTGCATTGTTTAAAAACTGGAAGAGTCTGGAGCAAACCTGTTGTTATAGGGGCTTGTTTTCTTGCCAGCCTTGGTAGAATTAACTTCTACTAACTGCTCAGATAAGAAAAGCCCATTAGTGCAAGATTGATGGCTATCCTAACAAAGAAAAACAATGTTCAAGAAGAGTATTTCCCATTCATGTGTTTTCCATTAACACAAAGTTAATGGAAAGGTTTCCAGAAAGAGCTTTGAGTGGGAGTGGTTGTCAGGAGTGTTGAGGTCTGTTGCTATCATTTCTACTGCTTCCTTGTGAGTTGATAAACTCTCCTGGGCTCAGCATTTTGCCCTGTGTTTTCACAGTTTAGACTACAGATCAGTGACCTGAGCTTTAGCCTGATGCACATCTGCTGCTAGCTTTGAAGTGAGTAGGGTTTAGGTATGATGATGGATATTCAGCATCTCTGAAAATGAAACCCTCTATATGAGTGGTCAAATTCCCAGGTTTGTGTGCCTGAAGGAAATTATACAAGTTTGAAAATGTTGACTTTAAAATGTAGTTTGGTTTCCAGTATTGTAAGTAGGCAAAATAAACTTCATACCACATGAGGTACCCAGGGACTTAATTAAGGTGAATTAAGTGTTTTAAAATCTTTGCAAGACAGAAACTGCAAAGTGTGTGCAGAATAATAAAACACATGTATGTTCACCAATGAGAAATAGAGTTTCAGATTCTAGGTATAAAAAATGCTTTTTGGATAAGGTATGGATATATTTGTCTTAGCTTTTTGCCATGACATCAGCCTGCCTGGTCATGGTTAACATTATTTTAGCCTTCCCTGACCAGTGTGCACTACTGTGAATTGAACACAAGATGATCGTAACAGCCTTGCTAGGGACATTGTGAACTACGGCATGTAACTGAATAGTATATTACATTGCAAAATAAGGACTATGAAAGGAGAGTGTTTCATAGAATAGAATCATAGAGTCATAGAACAGTTAGGGTTGGAAAGGACCTTAAGATCATCTAGTTCCAACCCCCCTGCCATGGGCAGGGACACCTCCCACTAAACCATGCCACCCAAGGCTCTGTCCAACCTGGCCTGGAACACCACATTTCACATGGTAATCTTGAGTTATCCAAACAGTAAACATGTAATAATGAGAGAAAGAGAGAAACTTTATCTTGTTAATGTATTGCACATATTTTTAAATCCTACCTTCATCATAGTGTTTCAGTGAATTACATTTTTTTTATTAATATTTGGAAAAGTCATCTGCATATGAGCAGTGATCAATTCCATGTCTTTCATATTTCAAAATGTACTTGAAGATTTTAACAGTACTGCTCAGTGCAATATGAAACACAAAAAAAAAAAAAAACCAACAAAACAAAACATAGTAAAGAATTACATTTCTTTTTCAAAACCTAAAATGTAGTGATTCAAACCAAAACTTAAACAGCAGAACTAGCTCCAAGAAAACACATCCGGTTAAAACATGCATGTCTTTAGTCACTGTATTATCTTAACTAGGTTCACCGGAAGATTTCTCAATATAGATGAATTAGATACTTTGAGTAAAAGAACTCCTCTCTTCTTTGCCATCTGAGAGTTCCCTGTGCTTTTGTAGAGACTGTGCTGGCTATTAAGTTCTTATGAAACTTTAAAAATTAAGGGCTTCTGCTCATGCTACTTTCCATTTTAAATATGTAAAAACACTAAATATTTTTTAAACATTCCCATATAGCAGTGCTGCTCCTTCTCAAGAAACAGTTCTCTGATTGTTTAGCTGAAAAAGTAATGCTAAGGATAGTTGCAGCTGCCAGAGTCTGGAAACTCAGAGTCATATCTGACATTTCATTCTTCACCTTAACTATTGAGCCTTGGCCATTCATTGGTTTTTCACAGTGCTTTGGAGTTAGAAGGGAGTTTTACAGATGAAAGATGAAAATCAAAATAAACTCCTTTATCAAGTAAACTTTGCAAGGGCATTCTGAATTTTACAACGCACAAGGAGTTGATTGTCATATAACATACAGCACAAGAGGGTTGGAATAAACAATTTATTCTCTACCGTTAGGGATGGCCATGCATAACTGACTTACGGCTCTGGTTTGCTCTGCCACTTGTTACATGTGCAGTCACCCCTAACTTGCACCAAAAATAGTTTTACTCCTGTGTTGCATAGTTTTTACCAAATCTTCTCCCATTAAAAACTTTACTGGGGAGATTGAACGTTTCTAGATGCTGGCAATTCCTATGAAAGCTTTCCCCAGTTTGGTCTGTCTGAGTGGAGCCTGTGCCAACAGTGATCATGTGGTGGCTCCCGATATCCTACACAGATATAGTCAGGTACAGATAACAGTCATCGTTTGACAGTACATAGCAGGTTCAGTGTGGAGGTCAAAGGCTGGCTTGTCAGAAAGACTGAAGGACCACAGGGGCTTCCCCCAAGTCAGGAGTGAAGCAGGGGAATAGAATAAAGTGGGACAGTGTCACTGCCTCTGGGGTGTAGTTCTTGCCTCTGCAGTGAGGGTTTTATTTCTTATGCTGTCAATTCAGGACCTTCCTTGAGCCCTAAATCCATTTAAAAACAAACAAGGCCTTCTGCCAGGTAATTCCCTGGCCATCCTTGTGATAGATGTATCTGCAGTCTGTAGCTGTCTTTTGAAAAGCCATTTGAAAGGTTTTATTCCGAAGCATTATATGACTCAAGCCTCCAGCTGCCTGTTGCCTTCCTGGAGGAGGTTCCTTTTGAGTAGTGCATGTCTACAGCACAGCCTAGTTCATTTTGCCCAAAATTCTCAAGAGGGAGTGCAGTCCTGATACAAATGTAACTAAGTGGGCCCCCAACACTCATTCTACCTAGTAGCTGGAGCTAAGCCACTGGTGTGCCTCAATAGTAGAGCACTCACTGCCACAGTGCACTGCTGATATTGGAGCACTTGGGTGGCAGATGGAGCCTACCATATGCAGTTGTGGTGGTGGGCTTTGGCTCATGGCAGTCTGTACCTTTCCTGGCCAGGAGCATTTGCTGAAGACTGACATGAAGATTGGTACAGTGATGTAGTCGTGGTTTGATGAATGGTGGTGCTTTAGCAAGGATACTTTCCATCACACACATGGTCCTCCAGCTCATTCATTTGTATCAATGCATGCTACAGAGCTACATCACCTTCCTACTTAAACAGGAACATTTTGAGCATAGACCTTTATCTCAGTGCTACCACACCCAAGCTTACTATAACTGATGAAAGTTCAATTATATGCAAAGTGACTATTAAAGCATCAGGGCTCATCTGGGGGTCTGGGCCTCCCCTCCCCTTTTCATTTACAATTGTGCTAAATCCCTTAATGTTGTGAAGAAATCGTACATTCATCAGGTGGAGTGTTGGAGGCCAGGGTGCAGATAATCGCTTTTACTGCATATGAGACATTGCAGTCCTGTTCTTAAGAACTGCCAGGCAGATTGGGAATCACGGTCACGGTTAATAGCAGCGAATTGCCAGCTCTTGATGGGTGGGTAGTCACTCCTTTCAGTGGTTGCCCCCTGGGGGAGAAGGTAGAAAAACAGAGGGAGGGAATTAGAGTGACTTTGCACAGTTGAGCAGGTTCATGCCGCTGGATCAGTGGCAAGCATTGGCAGGGCTCCACTCTGGGGAGGCTCACAACAACATCACAGTCTCATTTTTACCAATTGGTGTTGCTATAGCCAGTGGTGCACAGGGGGAGAGCAAAGAGAAGGGGGGGACTCAGGGAGGGGAGTGAAGGCAGGAGTCTGGACTAAATTAAACAAACAAAAGTGGTTGTAAGTAGCATTTAACCCATAACCATTAGCCCAGTGCTGCTAATTGTACTAAACTATATATCTGAAGTTCAGTGTGTGATTAAAGAGTTGGCTCACAAACTCTCTGCATAACCTTAATTTTTTCAAGGTTCTTTGAGTGTAGAATGGCTTATAATAATGATTTTGACTAATACGATTTTTGACATGCAACTTTAATGCTTAACCTTAGTACAACTCCAGAGCATTTCATGTGTATTCAGCTGTAAAGAGTGATGATTTAAAGGGATAATATAAGAAAAAGGTCGTTCTAGAATGAACCTCTAACAAATTGCATAAAGGAAGCTTATTACTCCATGAGTAGAGAGATGTGCAGCTTTTCTGATCATTTTTCTGCTTGGTTCAGAAGATTGTTGAGACATGATTGGGAAAAGAAACACAAAAAATGAAATGGAAAACTGCAAGCAGTGAACATTCTTTTGATGGTGGTGATTTTGTTGCCACTAAGAATACTTCTCAGTAATGTGGTTGTTCATCTTTCCTCTTGTTTTGGGTGAAGAATTCGTTCCAATAAGAAAATGCTGCTACTGGTTGGAGGATTGCCTCCTGGACCTGACCGGCTACCCAGCAATTTGGTTCAGTATTATGATGATGAAAAGAAGACGTGGAAAATACTGACAAGTAAGCGGTTTATTTTTGTACAGTTGTCTTGATGAATTTAAAAACATGCTTAATCAAATTAGACACTTTATTGATTTGTTTCTCTTCAGAGATTTGTTTATGTATCACAAGGGGCTTCACAATGGAGCAATAAATTGAGGTTGCAAAAGATGCTGATTTTATAATAGGATAGGCCTAAATTAACATTGGCTTAAAATCATTCCAGTAAGTTTTTTAAGTAAACTTGTAAGTCTTTCATACTGCAACATGAGTACATGCATACTTATGTACATATGAATCAAATCTGGTTTAGGAAAAAAGAAAAGGCAGTGTTTGAGGCAGTTTTCTCAGAGTGAGATCCCTGATAGTACTAGAGCACACATTTGATTCTCTTTTGCATTTTCATTTCCTTCTTCCAGCTTTATCTGTTGTCCACAATCATTAAAGAAAGGTTTCCTCTGTACTGCTCTGCGTCCATTGCTGACAGAACCATTTGCGGAAAATATCAGCTACAATAAACAGTGCATGGAGGCTTCTATCACAAAACTCTTTCCCACCTTCTTTTAAAGGTTGATTGTGTTTTAGAGTAAGTATTTTGCCTCAAGCATTGAGATTTGGAACTTATTGTTATGTTGGTTTTGATTCCCAGTCTGACTTGGTCATGGAATCAAATCATAGCATCTTGAGTGCAGCAGGCTGTGTGTGTATTAGTCCCCTTGTGGCTAAAATGGCTGCATTGGTCAATAAAACTAAATTTTAACTGTCAAAATTGCCCAAAGCAGTATAGATAGAATAATAAATGAGCAATTTTGATCCATAAATCAAAGCCATTCTTCTAAAACTGGACAACTGGTAAAACCTGGATTTCCTGATAGACCTGCTTTTTTTTTCCCCCCTGGTAAAATACATTTTACAGAGTTCTGTTCTTCATCCCTTATCCTAAGTCCTTTAATGGAATACATCAACATTAATATTATATGCACAGTTTAGGATGAAAAAGAATTAAAAAGACTGTCATGATGCACGACTTAAAACGATGCTTTTGCAAATTGCTTTCTACCATGGAAAATCTAGGATCTGCTGCAATGTAGTAACTGCTTAGGTATAGATGTCCTGGACTAATAGTTGAGGGTATTGTATAAGAATGGCAATTACAAGGTTCATATGAACTGTACATTACAAAAGTCTACAGGATCTGTACTAGGGACCATACTATGCTTCACATTTTTCAGACCAATGAGATATGATACCCATCTCTGAATGCTACTTCTAAGAAAGTTCTGGAGATGGTAAGTCAATGAAAAATCAGTGATATTACACAAGGCAGAAGTGTTTAGGTTTTTTGAATTTGTTGTGCCTAATCCAGTGGCTCACCAGGAAAGGCAGGACAAATGGATCTCTTTCTTCCAGATCTGAACTCTCTACTGAATAAAAGCAAAAAACCCCACTTTATTCTAAATCTTACCTATCTGTAGATAAATCAGATTTTGTGAGAATGAAATTTACTCAGTTTTTGGTTATTTACATTATAATGCTCTCTTCAAGACTCTGGGAAACTGGATCCAGAGGCATGATACCTACATGTTCTGGTTAGAAGTCCATTGCTAGTATTTGAGTAACACCACTATCTATGGTGGTGCTGAGAGTTGTTTCTGAATAATTTTATGTAATTTTATGATAAGAATGTTGTCTTTTCTATGTCACCTCTAGCAAAGAGTAAGCAAAAAAACTCTCTCTATTCCAGTTAATGTACATAACCTGCACTGAGATTAAAATGATAATGCATCTGTTATAGTCCTAGCTGATGTTCAAGCGCTTTGTGCTTGGCACTGGGTGTCCTGAAGGTCCCAGGATCTGTCTCAGGTGGCAGCTGAGACAATGGTTGACAAATACACAGCCCTCTTGTGACATGAGTAACTCTCTTCATACAAAACCTTCTAGAAAAGCTGTGCCCTCTTGGCCTGGACTACTGTTTGAGGAACAGAGAGGAGAAAGGAGAATGCTTGTCTTTTCACACTGAAAAAGACTAAATGTTAGCAAGCATGATTTCTTAGAAAATAGTATTACTACTCACCAAATATTATCAATATTTGTATCAATAATTATTTAGTAAAAAAATAAAAGTTTTAATAAGAGTTTTAGGTATATCTCCTGCTTTATTTTCTAACTTAATATAAAAGAGAGAGGAAATGGAGAGAAGTTGGAGTGGAACTTTTGTGCTCTCCTTTCTGTAAAACACTGAAGCATTGGAGTGCAGGGACTTAGAGCTGTGACTGAGCAGTTTTAGGAAAGACCACAAACTAATCACCTTACAACATGGTGGTAGTTCAGTGCAGTCATGGTGTTATATCAATATACGATGACATTTACAGTGTGTGGGAATTTAAGGACATTGTTCTGTCTTTATTTTTTGATGTATTTTTTGCCATCTTGGAAGAAGTGTATTTATTTCCTTTCTTTACCCTTTCACCTTGTTCCTAGACCACAGTTTTGGAAAATAATTGGTCTGTTTATTCTTATCAAAGATGTGCAATCAGCAGTGAAGGAGGAAGAAATTTTTCTCTGTTTCTTTTTCACTTGTTCAGATAGAGCTGTCAGTGCTGAGGTTGCAGTTCACCCCCAACTCATCAGTGCAAATGAGGAGTTTGCTCCTCAGTGGACAGGGACAGAGCAAAAGCTGTGTCCTGCTGATGAGATTCTGTGATGGGAAGAATCTTGGACCTTATAGTCAGTTATTTTAGGGTATTCCATCTTATTATTACCATAGGTGTATTTGATTTGGAATGGGTTGCCCAGGGGAAGTTGTGAATGCTTCATTGCTGGTGGTGATCAAGGCTGGGTTGGACAGAGCCTTGGGTGGCATGGTTTAGTGTGAGGTGTCCCTGCCCATGGCAGGGGGGTTGGAACTAGATGATCTTAAGGTCCTTTCCAGCCCTAACTATTCTATGATTCTATGATTTCCTCCTGCACTAGCAAACATTTACAAAGTCTTTTAACCTTCTGCCCTTCACTAGACTCCCCCCCCCACACCAACAAAAAGCCAGGTTTTGCACTTAGTGGCTTGCTGTTCCAATGTAAATGCGCACAGAAATTCTCCTTTTCCTCCTCCAAACCTACCTACGTATCTTGTTTTCTGCTCTCTATGCCAGTGGCATTTGGGAGTAGGTAAGGTGGGAAAGAAGCTTGCAGACACTTAGTCCTTGGTGCAGTGGCAGGGCCATTGAGGAGGAGATGGTTGAGAAGGGACCGAATCTCCTCTTGTCACTCTCCACTGAGATGAGCCCCAGGAGTTACTCAGCAGGGCCTGAAAACCCATTTGAGAGGGAGTTACTTGCCTATTGCTTTTTTCTTTCTCAGTGTATGGAGAGTGGCTGTTGCAGCCACTCAGTTGCTTAGGGCTCTGTGTCCTGCCTTATGTGATACATAAGGAACAGAAGATCAACCATCAGTAACTACTGACACCATGTAAGCTGTGGCACTGCAGTTGAAGCTATGAAGACAGTTGCAGGTGGAACAGCACAAGCTATCGTGTATGACAGCTCAGCAGAGTAGCAATCTCATTTTGTTCATACGACAAGGCTAGATCTATTGGCAGGGGATACTGCCCACCTCTCTCTGCCTGGCTAGCCAAAGCACCAAATGCATCAGTACTAATGGGAGTAATTCTAAAGGTATCAGGAAAACAACTTGCCTTGTTCATAGACCCAGAAGAGGAGGGGAAGCATGCACCCATTTCCAATTTTTTAGTGTCATCATCTATAGGCAAGAATGCTATGGCTCAAGGAATCGGTAGATTTTTCACAGTCTAGTATTACTCTGTATTTTTCCTGTTTGGTATTTCTCAGAGTTATTTTTTCAATGTTGGCAACAAAGAATAGAGACAGAATAAAGGGGGAAAAAAAAAAGAGAAAGTAAGTGGCATTTTACAGACACTTTCTGCCACCTAATTTTACTTCATGTGGATACAGTCCTAATCTGAGATATGTAACATGCACATTGCTGTTTAATTTGAAACACTACTTAGTGTACAGTCATGCTTGAGCCAAGTCAAGGCTTTTATAGACTGTATGGCAGAGCACAGAGAGCAGATTTTCACTGTGTGGTTTCTTCAGGTTTGTCTACACATGCACAAGCACCAGTTCATTTTTTAACGGGGTACTACCTAGGTCGTGCAGCAGCCACAGGCTGCCACTGCCCTAGGACACAAACTGAACAGCTGATCAGTGTATGACAGTCCTTAGTAACAGCAAAAGTTCTGCTTTATTATAATGAGGTTTCATTATTCCATGATATTTTGCAGTCTTCACGACTACTTAGCGGATGTGGGGCAGTGAGGATGTCTCTGTGTCACTACTTCATGCCTTGCTGCTCAGAAGGAGCCACTGCTGCTTCAGTTTTAATTATCAGCTATGGTCCTGCCAGGAGTCCTTGCTTAATCCTAGAACCCGTTCAGTTGTTTTGTTTTAGCAGCAATGTTTAAGATTAATTAAACATTGAGGAAGTGAAACAATATTTTTTGCGTTAGAATTATTCTATAATAATTGCAAGTTCCAAAATCTAGGGCCTATAAAGATTTTTTATGTTCAGAATTGCATAGCTCTCCCAAAAACCCTACTGCTAAGGCAATGATGTATTACTTTCACTTTCATTATATGTTTTTAATCAGAGCATGACTTCACACTAGACAAAGCGATGCTTTATGCATGGTCTCCCTTGTTTTTTGCTAAAATCTTTTGACATGATTAATTTTACTTTAATGCTTTTGTCTTGTAATGGTAAGGATGATGGGTATAAACCAGGGCAAAAAAAAAATACATGCTTTTCTGTCATAATGCCTCTAAGCATTTAAAAAATATATTAAGTGAAAGAAAAAAATATCACAAGAGACTGCTGCAACTGGAATTAAATTTCTTGCTACATGAACAGAGGATACAAGAAACAAAAATGATGCAGTCATTGTTTTAGTTTTATTTTTTCGTGTATTTTCCATAGCAATGTGTCCATCTGTCTGATTTGAAATGAGCAAATGAGTAGGAGAGCAATGAGTAGGAGAAAAATCATGTCTTAGAGATATGTAGGTGTACAGCAAATCCTCCTTTCCACTCAAAATTCCTTTTGCTCTAAAGCACAAAAGGGTAAATAGAAGGGTAAAATATTGGAAACATTACTGAACTCTTCCATAGCACGTTCTATCCATATGAAACTGTGGAAGGAAGGTAGAATGGTTTGCTTCATGTCATAGTCAGCCTCAGAGAGCCTGGGTCACGCTACTCACCAGCCTACATCATTTCTGCTGGAATAGGTTGTGTTTCTTTCTTCTCTGCCTTCTTTGGCAATTTTGTGGTCCCCAGTTGTAGCAGCCTTTCCTATACAGAATGATACTTTCTCCTTCCTGGGCAAATTAGTAACAAAACTCCTGTTCCTGTTTATCTGAAATGGCTTTGGGGTCAGCAAGAGCTTCTCAGTCCTTCATGTGTTGGAGTGCTTTATCCAGTTTCCTCTTTTCCAATTTGGTTACTTACAGATAAGCAGTATGATTTACATGCTCACAACAGAGATTCTTGGGAGGTTTTTGAAGGCTTAAGTGTCAGCTTAAGTGCCACTAGATGCCTAGCATGTTATGCTTTTGGAAATGTTATATCTTTATAAGCAAATAAATTCATCCACTCTAGAGCTTTTACCTTTTAGAAGAATGACCAATGTATTAGAAGTAAAGGCTTCCTCCTTCAGTTTACCCCAAATCAATTGGTAATTGAATAAAAGAAGTGATGTTTGCAAAAAGTAAGCTGAGTCAGATGGTCAGGTTCTCTTGACATGCACCAGTTATAATTTCTTTCCCCTTTTTAATCACTTGTGAGAATAGTGCACACTTACATTAATAAAAAATGTGTCTTGATGAACATTTATTGGCAGCCCTGATAAAATTTCTCTCTTACTCCATTTATCCAGCAATCAAGGATGCTGCAGCTTCTGCTTCACTGCTGTGTCGAGGGTGGTTTCAGCACTGCCTTGAAAAGCTTGAGCAAGCATTAGCATATTGCTAAGGCAGAAGTCTTTATATTACCCACTAGACAGATTTAATAAATGTGGGAGCTGTGTGTAGAAGTTGCACAAGTATATGTATGCACATGCTGTTATGTATCCTCCTTCTTAAATAAATACACTGATTACTCTAAAAGCTAATTTTAAACATAAATTCTATTTTTGTTTTCCATCCTTATATTTAGATCCTTTTAAAAGGTTCAAAATCAGGAAAATATGATCACAAAAGAATAGATACTCTTTCACAGAAAAGTTGACCAATTGGTACAACTATCCAACTTTAAACCTGGATTTAGGAGATTAATTCTAGATGGTCAGGCACACAGCCGGTAAGACATATGTTTTGCACATACAGGGAAGTGAGAATATAGAAGTAAGAAACAGAAATATAGTGACGAGTATTTTTTCACATGTGACTGTTAACCACAACTCCCATTCTGAGGATGATGCATGGGAATTCAACCATGCAAGTGCCATTAATGGTGCATACCTCCGTATCTAAGAGCAAGGCAGAGCTCTAAGAATGAGTGAAAATGTAGCATGTTCTGACAATGACTGCTGTATTTGTGCGTTAAATGTAATTTTCTTCTGCACTACCATTTGAGATAACTTTTAAGAAATGTCAGCACTCTTTCTGTGCATTTTTCTTTTTGATTATAAATTTGTTAGCTTCTGCTTTAACACAGATGTTACCCGACTGTGTATCTTTTGTGATAACCTCTTTACTCTGTGCCTCATTTGTGTGGTGTCTTGTAGATTCTAGGTAGCTTTCTTTTGTTGTATTCCCAGTTCCTTTTTATCTTGATACTCTATGTCTTTGAAATGGCAAGTCTTATCACTGCATTCAGTCTGTTTGTGCTGAAGCCCTCAAGTCTTTCAGGTTCTCCTGGCTACTTTCTGCCCTTCATTATGGACTTGTGAGCACCCTCTGCTCTGAAAACCAGGCTGTTCATTTTCTTCTACATATACAAAGATGCCTGAATCTACTTTCCTTCTTCCTCAGAAACTCCACTGGCAAATGGTTACTTTCAGGTAGAGACCAGAAGTGTTACCTGAATGTCCTGTTCCCTGCCTGTGCACAAACAGGTTTGTGGTTGAAAACCTGAGTGGGACAAGAGAAAAGGACACAACCCCATTCCAAGACGTCTTTAGGCAGGGCACTGAGACAGTGTGGAGCTTAGCTGTGGGTGGCTCTAAGTAAGAAGGTGGCAGGTGTAAGACAGGCGATTTATCAGGTATCTGTGCCATTTCCACAGCAGATGCTGATGCTGATTACATCAGCAGATGCCAGTATAAGACATCTCTTGTGGAGATGTCTTACAAAGAAAGCTGCTTGTTCCCAGAGAGGCCAGTCCTTGCCATATCCTTGCAGAACCTTTGACTCAAAACCTTCCTCCTGGATCACAGAACTTGCCATTTTTCTACTTCATCTTTCAACTTGAGTTACATATCTTTACAGGTAGCTTGAGAATGACTGTTCCATTTTGGTGCAACTTCCACAGCTTTGTTCCAAGGCAAAATGAAAACAAATGCCTTTACATGTTTTTGTAAAACTGAAGTTGTATCAGAACATCCCTTCTCATCTCAATGTCTCGTGTGGGCTGGGGAAGAGGCAAGCAGTTGAGGTTCGAGTCCCTGCTTTGCTTAAGTCAGAGTACATTTATTTGACTTACATATCCCTCATATATGTTCCAATGGGTATTTCACAGCCCCACCAAAGAAAGATTTGTCCATCTTTACAAAGCTAACTGCAAACCAGAAACTGTATACCTACAAATAACAAGTTGCTACAACTTCACCAGTAAGCTCAGGTGAGCAGCAGAGCACAGATACTTGGGCTTAATGCAGCCCTGGAAGATGTGCAACATTTTGAGTGGTCTCAGCCTGTGGGCATTGTGTGTCTGCCTATGAACACACATACCCTGGTCCAGGAGGAACTGAGAGCTGCATTCTCCTGTCTTCTGTGCAAAGCAGGTGTTCCCCCTGGCTAGATATAGATTTCAGTATAGTCACATAATTTCTAGTGGAAGGAAATAATGCCAGAATGTACTTATGAGATCTGCTTGTGCAGATCTTAACGCTATATGGCCGCTGTCTCTCAAAAATGAGCCATCTGAAGTAAATTCCACAGAAAATTTTGTGGCACTGTGTGAATTTAGTGCTCGGTGCAAACATGGCTTTCTGTTTCTTAGATGGTTTAGGTAAAAGCTGAGTGTTTTTCCTTATCTAGTTGCTCTGTATGTATGATTTATGCAGCATTAATGGGAGCTAGGCACGTGGAGGTGGAAATGAGCTCTGATGTGTTTCTACTTTAAAATGCTTTGTGAAGTTGCTTACTTTTTTCAGCGTCTTGTGTGACATTTTATGTGTAGATGAGTTGCAAACAGGATGGTAACACACCACTATATGGGCAAAATATAATAATAAAAATTCTCATATAAATCTTCAGACTTCTTTGAGAAATTGATGCATGGTTTATAGTTTTTCTTCTCTCCAGTGTTCTTAAAACAAAAGGCAGTTCCCTTCCAAGAAGTCTTTTGTGAGCAGTTATTTGCAATACAGATTTCAGAAGCCTGCTTTAGCTTTCTCAGTTTTGCAAGTGCTGTTAATGGCAAGAGGTGCACATTTTGCATCCCCAAATTTATTTGCTGTTGTATGACCTTATTGTATTGCGGTGGCTCATTGTTTGTAGGAAATAATTTATCTTTTCAATTTTCCTCTGTTTTCTCACAGCTTCATTAAGTTGCTTTCTCCCTCACCTTCGCTATGCCTTCTCCCTCCCCTACCTGGCTGCCCTACTCCAGTATCTTCCTCTGTTTAAGATAGAAATAACAATTATTACAAATTTGAGAGGTTTTTTTCTAAGCTTTCTGTCTCCTACAAGGTGTTGTATGAGCTACAGCTTTCATTTGACTGAAATCTGCAAGAACAGACTAATAGGGCTTTACGGGGATGGTTTTTGGTATATTGTTCTGTCATATTTATATATTGTGATCCTACTTCCAAACGGGCATTGTGGTACTGTAGGGTATGCAACTGCAGGATGACTGTTCACACCGAGAAAAAAAGTGTTAACAAATTGAATAATAATGAATTAACCTGCAGAAAAAGCATTTTGCCCTAGTACACAGGAAGCCTGCATAACTAGAGCATATAATTTTAAATGAAGCAGGCACTAGGAATGCCTCAATGGGTGTGATGCCGACAGTAGCTCATAATTCATGGATATGAATTATGGCTGAATATCAGGAAAAATCTTCCTGACATTGAGATCTATTAGGTTGTGGAATAATCTCCCATGGGAAATAGTGGAAATCTCACTGCTTAACATCGCTGTGAGCACTAGAAAAGGGACAAATCCTGACCTGGCCTCAATCTTTTAGGGCATATTAATTAGCTGCTTTGACATATGCCTTCCTGCCAGGCTAGGCAAGTGAAGTCTTCTGGTATTTGCTGGGCAGGAGCAGCAAAGGCAGCTGTAGTATGAGCTACCCTACCTTGCCCCACTACCAGGCTCCCTCTGCTTGTGAATATATCACACCAAGGGGTAAAAAAAACCGGGGACTTTGAGCCTCTTCAGAGCTCCACTGGCTTTTGACGAGCTGCAGCTTAGGTTCCAAACCACTTTGCTGGCAGGGGGCTCACACCCACCTTCTGCACATGGTGCAGGATGCCCCCGTTCTCCACGTTGGTCTCCTCCAGTGATGCCCTAAGACCCCTATTACTCTTGTGAGTTACTCAATATACATGAAGGGGTGGGAGGTGCTGTCACTGTCCCACAGAGTAGTCTCTTTGTAACAGGACACCAAGGCAGGGTGTTGAATGCAGTAAGTCACGTTGCAAGTGTCTGAGAGTACAAGAAGGTGCTGTTGATGGACTCAGGCAAGTGGCAAAAGCCTAACATGGGCTGCTGGTGTCCATAACAGCTGCAGGGAGCAGTGTGTGAAATAAACCAGGCTGTATTTTTGGCAGGGAGGGGGACGCTGGATTCCAGCTATGGTGCCCTGGGCTAACCTGCATTGTGTGAACTGTGCTTGAGGGCTGAGGCTTGGAAGGAAGCCTGGTGTTTGGCATGAGAAACTCCTGCTTGGGATCCTTGGGAGCTGGTGAGAGGGACTGTGAAAGGGAATCGGGATATTTTCTTCAGTATGAATGTCTCTTTTTCTCTGATCTGACTCTAAGGGCCATCTGTGGAGACATTCTAGGCCAGGCTGGATGTGGTTCTGGGCAACCTGAGCTGGTTGAAGATGTCCCTGTTCATTGCATGAGGGTTAAACTAGATGACTTTTGAAGGTTCCTTCCTACCCATATTACCCTATGATTCTATGATTCTAAGCCTATTCAGACACTCACTGGGCTCAGCAAACACCCAGAGATTCTAGCGGCTGATGCGAGCCTGTTGTTTTCAGTAACAAATTATCTGTGACAGAATCATTTCAAAATTTCCCATTTTGTTACAACTAGATAATGTATTTAATGCATATGATTTAGCTTTAATTTAAGGCAGGGGTGGAAGTCTTCAAATCTGAGATGGCTACAGCTGAAACTATTAAATCAAACTTGTTTCTTTGTGAGTAAAAACTAGATAAACGCAAATGAAGTGACAAGTTTTACAGTGATGACATTAGCCAGTGCCTCAATGTATATTGGTAGGCCAATGTTTTGAGTTCTGGGGGTTTTTTTCTTTAAAAAGGAGGGGAAAAAAAGGAGGAAGGGAAAAAAAAGGAGGTTTGACTCCAGAATCTAAAAGTAGGAGATGGTCAGTGCTTCTCCTCAGGTTAAGCAGGAAAGGAAAAACTGAGAGGGAGATGTGCTTGCAGCACTTTCAAGGTGGGGAGGGTTGGCAAATTATGTTATTAGAAATCATTAAAATAAATTTAAATAGAATTGCCATGATAAGTGATGTAAGAGCCATGTTGCTTCTATTCCCCTCCTTTCCTCCCCAGTTTTACACATGGAAGAACAGAGTGTATGGCTCTGATATGTACTCACCAGTAGCTTCTTGCTTGCAGGTTAAGAATTACAGCTGCTGTATGTGCACTGCCTTAACAATAACATACAACATATGTAAAATATACTTTTCTGATTGAAAGACATGAAATTAATGTCAAAGAGCTTCAGGACTGGAAAGAAAGAACCAGATTTTTTTCCCCTTTGATGAATCATTAAAGATTAACAGAAAAGAAGTCAAATTAAAGGTCGTGGAGCCATCATCTGCCCTCATGCATGTGAAAGACATTGTGCAGGCATAACTAAGGCAGAATTTGACTCCCAAATTAACTCTTTTGCTGGATGCAAAACTGCAAGAAAATCCTTATGACCAGCTTTTAAGTGTATATAATGAAAAATTGCAGTAGCAGAAAAATGTCTTCATATCATATTTGCTGATGTTCAGCAGTGTGTTTAAATACATGCTTAAGTACTTTACTAAGTACTGCCTATAAACAACTTCATATGACAGTGCATTAACACAGGACAGAGTTTGTCTGTATGCAGTTTCAAGAGAACTACAATTATTTTAAGCACTAAGGCAGCCAGTAGCACAGAGCTGGATGACCTGTGGTGTCCAAAATCCCATCCTTCTGGCTAGTCTCTGTGCAGTCCTTGTCTCCCAGCTGCATTATCATTAATGTCTGCACAAGCTCATTTAAACTTTGTTTTATTCAGCAGAATCACAACTGCTGGAATCAGCTGGGCATTTACTAGCTCACATTAACTTCAGCTTGAGGAAAGAAAGATCTGTCCAGGTCAGAGGTCTCCCATGTAAGGGTTTATACAGTGCTCAAGGATCCAACTGAAGTCTTGTTAACGTGTGGGATATTTCAGGGACTTTCTGAGGCACATTTTACCCAGCAAGGTTGGAGCCACTGTCCTCCTGTCAGCTCTTGGGCTGTCTGCAGTGCAGCTCCAAGAAATTATCTTTTCAGCACTCAGAAGTTTTTTCTTAACTGCAGAGATTTACAGCAGCAATAAAGCCCTGACATAGAATCCCTTTTCCTGAATCTGTGATTTGGCTTCACTCCAGGTGCTTGGCCTCTTCTCAGAGAGACAAGGCTGCCATGGCAAGGGCTTTCCCCCCAGGTAAAATGATGCTGGTGCTCGCCTGAAGCAGTTGCAATCACTTGAGGGCTTTGACTTGAAACTTTCAGTATTGGAAAATTTTTCATTGTCCTCAGAGAAAATAATTGGTTCCTTAGAGAAAAGTCCTCTGTCTTTACGTGGCACAAAACAGCAGTGTTCAACAGGAATGAAGATGCATCTTTAAATAACAGAATGCATTATTTGAATAATGCTAAACTTGCTATTTCAGGAAAAGAAAAGTATTTTTTATACAGAAAACTTCTATTGATCTACAACCTTCTATTGATTTTCACCAAAAAAAACCCCAACATTCTTCCAGGGCTGGTCGTTTAACCGTACAATACTACAGTTACTTGCCTCTGCTTCTGAAGTCGCTAATTACCTTTTTGCAGTATGCAAGAAGTTGCAGGACACTGTGGGGGCTGCAAAGCAGCAGGGTGCTGGAGCTGCCTGTGGGTGCTTGACAGGGATGGAAAGCCTTTTACTCCTCACAGAAGCAAGGCTGTAGAGGTAGCACCAAAGTACTGGAAGACTAATGACTGTGCACCTATTGTGGGTGTTAGGAGCCCCATGGAGGGTGCAGGCAGGGTTGAGGAGTGGCTGGTTTCATAGGTTGCATAGTTGGACAAGGAGGGCACATGCCGTAGTTGGAATTCATCCTGGGTGAGCTCCAGAGTCTGGTGCAAAAATGTCATGCAGGTGTTACAGGAAAAAAGCCACAAGCAAAGGAAGGAGAGTCTGGGATATTAGAGGTAAGAAAAGTGAACTGTGTGAACCAAATTCATACCACTCCTTGAAATCTATGGATGAAATCTATTACAATTTAATGTCTGTTCTACTTATGAGTACTTAATTTGGACCAAATCCATACCACTCCATGAAATCTGTAGATGAAATGCATTTCAAATTTAATGTCTGTTCTACTTAGCAGTAGTTAATTTGTGGTTGTTCACTAGAGCAATCCAAAGACAGACACTAAAAATCTGGAAGTATTTGATTTACCCATTTGTTGACTATTTCTATACACCTTTTTAATATGGTGTTTCCTGCCACCAGTGGACACAGCACCTGCTGAACTTTGGCTCCAACTGGGACCTTTCAAACAAAAGAGAACCTGAGAGTACACCGGCTGGGGCTAAGTCAGCACATGAAGTTAGTTCAGGTATCACTATACCATACTGTAACAATTTCAGTACTCACAGTTCTACCTTGAGACTGCCCTCTCAAAGAGCAACAATAATACTGCCCTTTGTCATGGGTCTAAATAAAGCCTGAGTACCTAATTCTGATTATTTCAGGGAAGTTGCTGCAGAATTACGTTAGCAGTGTTGCCAACAATTTTATCTCTGATCTTGCACATTTAGTATGTTGAGACAAAGCTTTGTGATTCAACTGATTATTTTTTAAATGGGAGGTTTTGATCTTGTGGTTGAAAATTAAAAGTAAATTGAAAGTAAATTGAAGAAAGTAAATTGAAGGGGCATTGGGTCTATGTAGTGTCTTGCATTTAGTGGTCTGGTTTGTAAGTTTTGAAAATGTTTTGGGTTATCAGCACTTGTACTGTAGAGTAGGGAGCAGATAACTAATCCCACAGGATTTGTAATGTGATTTGAAGATAAGATTTGTGCAAAAGTGCTTAGTATTCATGTTTATAAAAATTATGTTTATTCACCCTGTACTGCAATAGGAATTAATGTATTTGTGAACTTCCAGTGACATGGATCTCAGCAAGCATCCCGAGCAGGTTTTCATGATTGTTCAGAGGTTCTGCATATTGCAGAACACCAAAAAGTACTTCTTTATCTCAGAAAACAAAATAAATCAGAGGACTTATCATTTGAAAGCAACATACAGCTGATCATATGGCACTGTCTTTGCAGACTCAATGCCTTAAGTTCAGCTTCAAGAACTCCACAGAATTTTGGCAAAATTATTTCGCTAATAAAAAAGCCACACTGCTTCTTGGGATATGGATGGTCAGTGTAAAATTTCAGTGGTTTTGTTCTGTGTCAATGAGATACACTGGCATAAGGCATAGACTGATTTCACCAGTTCATTTTGCAGGTAGTTGTTATAATTTTTTGCTTGTCATCTGTGGATTTTTCTGGGTCTAAATCTTTTGTGATTCTGTTATGGTCAAAGTATTGCAAGAGATGCCTCTCATCTGCTTTTCTCCAAGATAGCACCCACCAGTTCTGCCACAATGCCTGCTGCTGCTTATGTTCCTAGGTGGTTACAAATGTAAGGTGAAATGTGCTCTTTTAAATGATCTAATCAGTGCTTTAAGGTAGTTTAAGCTAGTGGCTTTTCTCTAACTGTAAGAGAGTAGAAACAATTACTGCAGCCCAGCTGATAAGCAGTGACTTTCACAAGCACAGTGCTAAACCAAAGCAATTGCTTGATCATGTTTGTGCTCTGTAGGATGAATCAAAACTGTTTGTATCAAAGGTGACCTAATATGTATAAAAACATATTTATTTTAGCCAGATGTGGATCAGCAGTATCAATATTAATATTTTTGATAAATTGCACCACATTGGGGATTGTATTCTGTCTTTACTAATATATAGGAAGACAGGCAAACTCCTCAGACAGGATCGAGCTGCATTAATGTCCAGTACTGATGCACTCCACATTTTGTCAGTGGATTAAAATAAGAGCTCCTCAAGTGCACTTTTTTATTTTATTTCCCTGTGCTTTTTCTGCCACATCTTTTTCATCTGTTTCTCTTTGTGAAAATCCAAGTTCATCAGGAATGAAGGCTGAGTTGAGTTTTCACCTGCAGGGTGTGTGGCAGGACATAAAGTTGAGCAGCACTAATCTGTCTACCCATGCTCATATTCCAGTTCACAGCTAAAATGTAATCTTGCGTAATCAAGTGCTGCATTGCCCCTTGGGTGTACCCCATGTGTGACTCTTTCAAGATGTCTTTTGGGACACTAGCAGGAATATAGGCCTGTGCCGCCCCAGCTGTGATAGGCTGCAAGTTGCAAGTTATCCTGTTGTTGGGTAAAGAAGAACTGAGGGTGTCAGTACTGCTGCCCCATGGTAAGAGCATCCCCAGCAGCTGCCTCAGGTAGCCTTCCTCTGCTGAGTGGAAGAAGGATTTTCTCCACCCATGCCAGACAAGCAGAAGAAGACTGACTTCAAAATGATCCTGTCTTTTTCCTCTCTTTCTCTTGGCCACAGAGAGGAAGGAGAGAAGTCTGCAGGAGCTTACAAGGCTGGGCTGGGTCATGAAAAGTTTCTGTATTTTCAGGATATCTGTATTTTCATGGGTAGCTGGAAGAAGCTGGATGTTGGGAAGAAATGCTTGGTTGCGTTTTACATGTGGGTTTAATAATAACTAGTGTTAGTGGGCCGGATGATGCCTTGAGAGGTGCAGTTCTTCTTGCAAGCGCTTGGAAAAGACTTAAAGAAGGTGTAATTTGGCAGCAGTGCATATGCAGGTAAATACCAGGCCCTACACATTCCTGATGGAATAGGCACACTTCTGCTTCTGCATGCTTTCCCCCAAAAAATTGTTCTTTAGGGAGACAAGAAGACAGCTGTAATCTGGCCACCTTTATGCAGTTCAGTTGACTATTTTAGAAAGGATTCTTTTCTTTACCTTTAATTCTGTAGGTTGATTTTTTTTGTGTCATGGTTTCCTCACATCCTTGCCTTTCCCCTTCCTTACCCTTTTAATGAGGAACCACGCACTTTGTAACATGCGGGCATATTGTTTTACCCAGTTTCCAGATCTTTATTGAGAGAGGAAGAGAAATTTGGTGGTGTATTTCTGGGGAAGGGAACTATGCCTGCTGTATTTCACTGGGACTGGAGTGTGGAGTAGAAAAGCAAATGTGTGTGTACTGCCAGAGGAATCACTGACTGATCCCCACTCAGTCTGGGTTTGGGGAGCTGCAACAAAACAAGGCAAAGCAGGTATGACTGATAACTGTGCCAAAGCCTGAGCACCTGCCGTGCCCATTGCAGGCAGCAGGAGCCGGCAGGGCTCAGCATCTTCCGGGATTAATGCGCTGAGCCTTCACTGGGGTTTGTGTTCTCCATTTGATTTCTTCCCTTTCACAGCGAACACAAGGAACAAGCAGAAGTTCACTGCTTGGGAGAAGCTGGCAATGTCTTTTTTCTGTGCTGCGTTTCACTTCTTTGTTTTTTTTTTGGTTGGCTGCAAAACCTGAAGCCAAAAGATGATGGAAGTGCCACTCCCGGGGAGGGGGGAGCCGAGCACGCTGCACCCCATCTAGTGGCTGAGCCTCAAACTGCTGCCGGGAGGGAAATGCGGCAGGAGGAGGAGGAGGAGAAGGAGGAGGAGGAGGAGGGCTTGGTACACTCCGGCCATGGGCTCGGTAGACTTCGGACTCCACAGCATCTTCGTGGGTGATTCAGGGATGCTGAAGCTGCCGCAGGATAAGGGAGGCATTAGCTGCCTGTCAGACCTAGGGCAGATCACACAGAGGGGACTCGCACCAAGCTTGAAAAGAGCCTTAGACAGACGGCGATACCAAGCCCTCCGGGGTTAGAAAATGTGAGAATTGAGCTGCTTTTGTAACCTTAATTCGGCCTCTGTTTTCAAAAGCATTAAGATACAATCTCTAATGATATCACACACTATTCTGTGTCACATGTCAGTGCGCAGAAGGGACCGTGCTGAATTCTGGCTTGCTGTATTTCTTCTGTTTTTCAGCAAGTAGATCCTGTCTGTCACACGCTACTGAAATCTTTTTAGAAGACAGAATTTTTTCATAAGGTTTTCTCCACAGACTTCACAACAACAGGGGCCAGCTGCTTCATTGGCATTTGTTGTGGTATTTTTGTTCCATGCTCTTTGTGTGGAGCATAGTCAGTCATTGTTCCCATTTTGCAGATAAGGAACAGAGGTGCAAGAATGTTAAAGTCAAAGGTATCCTTTATTTGGGGTGCCCATTTCAGGACCCCTTGGACCATGTTTTCCAGGCTGTCTCTCCAATCTATCTCAGTTACAGCAGTGAGCACAGAGTGCTCCTGTCAGGCTCTCTGAAAATGAAGCGCATGTCATTATAGTCCTCAGAACAGGGGAAACACGTATCTGTGGAAAAAATAACTTAAAGGACTTGTCTAGCACTGCAGTAAAATTATGTGGGAAAGGCAGGGCCAGGGTCCCGTCCTCCATCTTGGTGCACATCTGCCTTAACTCTTGCATCCTTCAGCCTCTCCCTACACACTTTCCAGAAGTGAAGCAACCTCTTGCGGGCAGAGGTCTTGTTCATTCTTACTTGCTTCATTCATAGGGTGGCTTCGTCCCCTGCACAGAGCCTGTGGCCATGTGGTAGGTGAAGCTGTTGCTGCTGTTTCAAGTTCCTTTCCACCCAAGCCCCATCCCATGGTCTTATCTTCTCCTTCATGTCAGTGCTGGAACTGATTTGACTCCTGGGTGAGCCTGCTCAGGCATGAAAGCATTTTCCATTAGATGATTGCTTTGAAAGGGCTCACTAGGGGGTACCAAGAAGAGACTATGCTAGTGCTAAGAGGGGCCTAGGTTGCCTGACTGTGAGAGGGACAGGGTCATAGCAACACTGGGTTAGACCCATTTAAATGATTTGGTTTCATGTGCTGAGGTTGTAGTTTCGCAGCCATGGTAAGCCGATGCAAGCTGGCGCTGCTGATGATACATCAGTCCTTCTCCTGTTCTCATGGTCTTGCTCTGCTGCTCACTCCAATTTGTGAGGCCATGCAGGAAAGCTTAGCAGGAAACATCTGGATTAAATTCAGTGCACCTTAAAAAAATACTACTTTCTTACTTGTTCATTGCTTGGCTGCATGCATGCATCAACCATCACAAGGAGTGATGGGACCTGGGACAAGAAAGGGCAGAAATGTTTCTTGCAGTGGCAGCTTCTGCAGGTCTCTGGTGTTCATTGAAGTAAACCTTCAGCAAGATATGTAGCTGAAAAGTATCATGGTTAGCTCTTTAAGGACCATACCAGCATAAATAGGGAGGTGCTAGAGGAGACACACACTATAGCCTCTTATAATGACAGTCCCTAACTTGCAAATGTCCCACATCTCCTCAGCATTTTCATAGACTTGAAGGTGAAACAGCCTTTTCATGGTATGCTGAAACAGTTCATCATGTAGGCTGGCTTTGTAGATCTGCTGTACATCTCTGCCTTTTTAGTTGAGGCAGTTGTTAGTGACAGTGAAGGCTATGTGTCCTGGGAACTAGGGAATGTGAACAGCACAGATTTCCACCCAGGTGTATTGACAGCGGAGGAGCATTGAGAGTGCAGGACTTGGAGCTCTGGATCAATATGTGCCTCTGTGTTCACTGATTTTGCCATCTTTTCCTCCAGTCCCAGTCCTTTCTGCCTCTGACCTGACCAGTCCCCATCCATTTCTGTTTCATTCCCTTCTTGAATTCAGTATCCACCAGAACCTGGTCCAAACCGTGATTACGAGCACAGCGAGTCCCAGTTCCATTCATGCTGACTCTGTGTGTCAGTCCTTGCTTCTCTTCACTTAACTAACTGAATTATACTTTCATGAACAATGTTGTTTGCAAAATTAAATTCTTCAACAAAAAATGCAAACTAGTTGAGGACACTTAATTCTGTGTATTTTAAGTATTTGGGATTGATCACAACAACTTTACTATACGTGTCAAATCCTGCAGTCCCAGCATGGCCAGTGATTTAAATTAACCTGACTTTTCATCCTACTTGTCAGCACTCCATGACCATGCACTAGTGTGTGATGTGTGAGTTACTTGTGATTGTGTGTAAACATGGTTCAGCACATGAATTTTGACACTGCTTGAATTAAATACCTGCTGCTTGTGCTATGATTCTCAGGTTGCTATTCAGTTCTTGGTATTCAGAAACATGGGTTTGCTTCTGTTTCCTGGATGCTTTCTAAATCCACAAAAAGTTTTTGAGGAGACAGAAGAAAATTTCTGGCATGAGTTCTCATATGGAGCGAATTTTTCTAATCATTATGATTAGACATCACAACACATTTTATGTATCAGTTCTTCTGAAAATATTAACCAGTGCTTTTATTTTAGAAAGCAGAAGAAAATTAACATAAATTTAGTCCAAATCTATGAATGGATATTTTTTTTTCACATATCTGTTCTCATTTCATTTTCTGTGTGTAGATTTATCAAGTAAGTGATCTGTGCCAATTTTATAAGCATCTGGTATTGCTGCATACATCAGATTTCCTTACCTGAAAATGTGGGTTTGCCATTTCTCATCCTTAGGAGCCCATCTGTGGAAAGAGGTCTAGCAGAGCAACATTTCTGCCTGGAAACATTTCTCCTTTGTTGGAGAAGCCGGTCTTGGTGTTACCCCGTTTATGAGGGTTGATTCCTGTGTTTCCTTCTGTATTTGTACACCTAGTGGTTAGTACATTTTAGAGTGTGCTGTTATTGTCTATCCTGAGCAAGAACAATATTAATTAAATATAGTTTAATTCTGTCCATCATGAAAAACTATCAACAGTAAGACACATATTTCCTGGTACTCAGAATGACTGATTTGGTGGTAATGAGAATGTTAAGCTTTGTTGGGGCATCTCTAAAGTGTTTTTTTTTCCCACGGTTCTGGTATGGACATGCGGATTCAGTAAGGTCTAGGCTGCAGTACTCACTCAAACAGCAACATTCCCACCTATGGGTATGTGTCAGGACATGATGGGACTGGTGGCTCCACAAGGACAGGTCTCAACATGGATCCAAAGTCCATCCAGGAGATGAGGCCAAAGACAGGACTGGAGTTGTGCTTCAGCTTACCTACATGGGGTCCATTCAGGCCCCATCCAGGCTGCCTAAACCTGAGCTGAAATGCAGCTCCTGCTCCCATGGGCAAGTGATGTTGGGGATTGGCTGGTCAGGGCCACTGAGTGCTGTTGGTGCCCTCAGCACCCTACTGCTGTATAAGTAGCCTGTTCATTAAAGATTAGTCCAGAGCCTTCATGTTGTCCCTGACAGGGGCTCCTGAGCTTTCCTGAGTTTTTTAGTCAGCCTAGGCAGGACTTTTCCAACTTCTGCATGCTGTGCTTGGGCATGCTGAAAGGTAGGTCTGTTGGCGTTTTAAACTTTTCTTCAGATACCCATGCAAGTTATACCTCTTCTGGGAAAGAAAGAATTTTTTTTAAGCTTTTTTCCTCTTCATCTTTATGTCTAGTGCTTTAGGTATGTGATGGATCCTCTTGCGAACAAAACCTTTTGTTTGTGAATATTGAAGTATTTAAAAGGAAAAGTCTAAATATACATAGCAGCGAAGGTTTCAGTTTATCTATTATGAGTTACGTGCATTGAAACTGCTGTTTTAGAATGGTGAAATAAGGGCACATCTCTCCTCCATGTAGTTTTCCAAATGGAAAATCACATTTTTCTGCTTCTTCTGGAATGACTTCAAGACTTAGTGGGAAGAAAAAACCTTTTGGTTGCTGTAGATTAATTAATATGTTGGTTTAGTGTGGAGAGCAGGGTAGGAAGTACTGAGATGGAGATAACAGTAAATGCATCTCAAGGTCAAGTAGAAATGGAGCCACAGATAAATGCAAGAGGTCACAAGCAGCTGGGCATTAATACACCATTCTTAGTCAGGGTCTTCCATCCTGTGGCCCTGTTAGAAAAGGGAATACATGTCCTTGAGCTGACATCTTGGGGGATCTGAAAGCCTCCAGTGGGACATAATAGTATTTCTTTCCGGAGCTTTCTGGCAACTCTGCTGTGATTTTGTCCCATCAGGGACTATTCATCATTTGGTCCATGAGGAGATTCTGTTGTGAGAAATGTCACACATGAATGTTTCATTGTGAGACTATGACAATATGACGAGATGTCACATTGGAATGTTGGGCTCTACCTTTAAGTCCCGGGCTGAGTAGGTACATGGCATATTCTACTGGGGAGCAGCCAACGCGGAGGTTAACACTGCATAAATCACAGTGTTGGCTAAGTGTCTCCCGACATAACAGTGCAGGATTTTGGTGCAGGAAAGTCAGTTTTTAAGGTGGGAATGCACTATTTTCCTACTTTATTCAGACACCATTGATCTGAGTAGATAGCTTTATTTTATGATTGAAATGAAATCCAAGTGGGTGCTTGTAGCTTTGAAAATATAGAGCTAGATTTTGTTCTCGCAAACAGTTGCTGAAAACCCAGCAGAACATTCCACTATAGGGTAAATTTCACTCGTGGAAGCAGACAGGTCTGTACTCAGAACTTGCACCCAGGTAGCTTTAAAACCATTTATTTCAGGGGGGAGCTGAGTATGCCAGCTATTCCTGATGTTATGTTTGCCCCATCTGGTGTGTCAGCATAAATTCAAGTGCCTTACTTTAGATGCTCACATATGAAAAATGTAGCCAATTAAAATGATTAAACTGAGAACTGCACTGAAAAAGCCTGGCTAGTGTTATTCCAGAGAATGTATCAAAATAATAACTCCTGACATTTGAATGAAAAAAAATGTTATTTTCATTAGTAAGAGATATATTCATAATGTGAAATAATTCATATGAAATATCTTAATTTTATGAAATACCATTCACTGTGATGTGAATTTTTACAAGGACTTTCGTCTGCTCAGATAACTCTTTATTAGTGCTTATGTTTTCTTGACTAGAGGGTCGGTTTGGGGTGGTAGTACCTTTACTTACCTGCAGCCTCAGTTGAAGTAGGGACGGTGTCCTAGGTGAACTCAGCTGCCCTGTGCTCATCCTGCCTGTGATGGCTTGAATAGACTGGCCACAAAACTGGCATGGGGATGAAGAGGTTGTGAATTTTCTAGCTGAGCTGATAGAGTTCTCTGTGGCACAGCTGGACCAGGGCTATGTCAGTTATTTGTTCTTAAAGGTGACTTCAAGACACAGTGCTTCATGTTAAGATTTTCTGCTTATGGTCACTGCTGTTGGCTTGTCCTAGGCTTCCCACTGAGTTGAGCTCACACTCACGGTTGTCATTAGTGTGTTACTAGAAAAAAGACTTTACATGTATTTGCTTGAATTTGAGGAGACAGGGTGCAGTTTGGCCTTAGGAATGTTAACAGAGGTATTTGCCATCTACTGTTGCTCATTCTCTTTTGACTTTGTTCCATTATCTTTTGAGCAGAGCAGAAAATACCAGTTGCCTTTTGAGCAGAAAAACCTGTTGCATTTAAGGTCAATGGTAAAGCTCCCACCATGTTCACTGAGGCAAGAATTTCATACTTATTGTGGTCAGTCTTTCCCCACAGTTATTAAATAACAAACAATTGAAGTGAACAATTCACAGAGGAATCCCAGTGTTTATTTATATAACCTCCTTGGTGAGAAGTAACAAGGAACGTTCAGTAATAAATGCATAGTTTTCCTGCAAATGATGTATGAACCAAAGAAAGGTGAACAGTATCTGATACTCTGTTCTCGAGAAATAATTGGATCAGCTGTGGTCTGGCCAGCATTTTGCAGAAGGGGTTGGGAATTAAATTAATATTGTATTTCTGCCATGAGCAAATCGCAGTCTCCTGAATTGAGTTTGTAGGTGTCTTCTGTTCTGGAAAGAGACATCTTCTCACATTACTGTGCCCTCTGGAGAGCCGTGGAAATAACCAGTTTTCAAATAGCAGTAGCTGAATGTCATGTAGCCAACAGGTGAGGCTGTTAATATTGTGGAAGGTCATTGTTGACTCCATATGTCCTCTGATAATGACATCCTGGTTCTGGAAATGCACTTGTCTCTTGCGTCATCTGCACAGGTCATTAGAGGTGATAAGCATGACTTCTTGGCACTTACTGAGTCTTGAAGGGGCTACGCTCAAGCTGTGCTGTAGCTGAGGAAGAGATTTCTTGGCTTTCCTTGAAGTACCTCCTGTATCCCAAGCAGTTGTACAGTTCAGGGCAGTGAAAAATCTATGGGGGTTTTATCTTTTTAATTTTTCTTTTTTATTTTATTTTTTTTTTATTTTGAAGAATCAAGAGTAAGCTCTGAAAGCAGAGCAGGGAACGGCTATGGACTGTATCACAGTTTTCAGGTCTCCGGGGACCAGAGCTCATCCCTCCTCTTGTCTTGAGAAATGCCATTCCTGTTCCCCCTTCTTCCCTGCTCTAGTTAGTGTTGAAGTGATGACAGACAAGGGAAGATGTAAGGAGAAGGAGGAACTGATGACATCTTGATTGATGTATGGAGAACAACCAGATGTTTCCTAAATGTGCAATTTTTGGCAGAAACTACGCAAAACCAGGCAAGACAAACAGCCCACTCTATTGCTTTTTAGGTATCACCCCCATACAAAAGTTGGAGGTGCCTTTGGAGCATCATTGCATCTGGGTGACCTCGTAGACATTATGGTTAGGAGTGTTGATTTCATAAGCGTTTGGGTATAAGCTATAGACTCTGTTTTCGAAAGTAGGTCCCAGAACACTGTCTGGTGCCTTTCCTTAGCTAAGGTTTGGGATATGTGAGAAGCTTTTGCTTGGGACAGCTAGAGAGTGCTGCTGTGTCTTGCACCTGCATCTGCATCTGAAGAACGTCCAAAAGTATCATCTTCTGCACAATGTCACTGATGTTTGTGAAGTATTTCTCAGCATACACCACTGCAGTCTTGGGCTCCACTGTCTTCCAGATCATTCTCAAGTATAAATCACCCATTTCTGTATGACCTAGAAACTCTGCATGTTACAAATCTGTACATGAGAAATTACCTCCCACCTTACCAAGGGTCAGCTACCAATCATCCATGAATTGCAAGGGAAGGTGACTGGTGAGGCTGTTGTGTTCTGTATAGCTGCTTGGACTCATTTGTGCTCTTGGTCCAGGAAAGCGTAAGGTTGTCAGCCACGGGCCTCCCAAGCTTTGGGAAGTGAGGGGCAGGGGTTTAGAAAAGATGGTTTCTGCTCACTCCAACTAATCTGTCCATCTCACGTAATTCTCTGGCACCCATCACCTTGGTAGGTAAGCATGTTTCTCAGATGACCATGGCTTGTTTTCATTTTCTCTCTTTTTAATAGTCTTTTCTCCTTCATTTTGTATCAGTCTTTAATAAAGTTGAGAATTCTTGCCCTGGGTTTTACAAACATGTGTTATTAAATTTTAAATCTGTTTTGAAAGTGCCTCTATCCTACTCCCTCCTAGTAAAGTGACCTTTTTAAATGGAGGGAAGTGGGTTTAGATGACAGTCATGATAAATGCGGTCATGTTCACTCAATAAAATAAGGCCCAGTGCATTTGAGGATAAATCAGTGAAATGTACAGCCCCACCTGTCTGTCTCCATCATTCATTTCCACTGTCACTTTCACAGTGGCTGATGGATCACAGTTGCTGTAAAATTAGACAGCCTTTAATCTCATTTCATCCTGATTAGCTTCTCCTTACCCTTTCCCTCTAACTCACTGACTGACACGCTAAAAACTCACACTGGGCTGTGCTTGAGCATGGAGTACAAACTTCTCTTCAAATACCCTTTTCATGGGGCAGGCAGGTGTTCCACTGAGTTGAAATGGAGAAATGAGAAGATGGGATTTTCACATAATTAAAGCAAAACAGCAGAAAAAGGCTTCTATAAAACTAATGACAGCCTGGCCATAGTGTGTGATGGGTCAAATTCTTCCTGTTACACCCTGGCAAGCCCAGTGAGTTTGAGAAGATTGTTCCTACTAGAGAATAAATTTAGCATGCTTTTTGCCATGTAATTTTGACTGTATCTACAAAAAGCTAGGTCCTTTATGGGTGTGTGTTCATAAGAAACATTTTAAAGCACAAGTTTTCTGGTGTTTTCAAGGGGTGTTTATAGTGGTAAAAACCCCCTGTTCATTGCCATAGTTCTGATTTCTGTGTATAACTCAGGATTCTGAGGGATCTGAAAATGGTGAAGGAGAAAGACTGCAATGGTGATGTCACAATTTCAGTGTCGAAATTCCTTCCCTCTTATATGTCCACACTGTTGCTCCATCCTCCTGTTTTGCCCAGCTCCCTCCAGCCCCATGGGAAGATTCATGAGACCAGGAACAGAGTTTTTCCCAAAAGCTCAGTGAGAAACAGAAGTCATAGTAAAGGTCTGCAGTGTTTTAGTGCAGTCACCTTTCCTTCTGAAGCCCAAATACTACCTTCCTTTCCAAGGCAAGCTTCCCTTTAGCTTTCCTGTGAGTTATGGATGGTAGTTTGAGTCATTTGGGCCCAATCCTGTATCAGAGGGAATGTTGGCATCAAGTTAAGTAGGAACCAGGATTAAGCCCTTAGTTTTCAAGGTTTAATTATCATCGTAAGTGTGGGAGTCTTATTGCGTAGTTTATGTGCATAAGAACTGCAGAAAAACTTAAAATATAATTTTTTCCTCTACTGGCCCTGTTTTTGTCAATATGGAGGGTAAATAAACAAAAGTGTTTGCAAAAATGAAAAAATGAAATTTGCAAAAATGAAAGCACAACATGTGAAAAATATGCATGTGCTGCCTGCAGCCACTTCTTTTGATAAAGCCTACATTTCTCCATACTGACCTGCCGAAGAGCCTGGTTGAGGGCACAACCACAGGCTTGGACCTAACTGGAAATCATGATAGAGCATTGGATTAGGTAAACCCCTGCAGACTGATCGTGGGGAGTCTCTTCTTGAAAGGAGGGGTTCCGAAAAGCATCTAACGAAGACAGCAGATTTCCCATGGGAGACTGAAATTCAGTGTGTAGTACAAGCATCGCCCAAATCAAGGAAAGTACTGGGGTTTTGAGAGAGATTTTAAAATAGGAAAATGTCTGCGGTTAAAGAATGAGATAAATATGCTAAGAGGACTTAGAATATAGCAAAAGTATGTTTTCATTCTTCCATCCCACTGTAGGAACCTCTAGGTAGTATTAAATCTTATGTGTAGGATTACTTCCCAATTATATAAAGTATACTAGTAGCAAATAACATTAATTAATAAACTTTCACTGTACCTGACTGCCCAATTTAAGAATTGTTTCACTCACATAACTTGAAAGAGCACCATGCAAACGATATTTGCCCTTTACCAGAAACTAAAAACAAACCTGACTTATTCATCATTGCCTTGGAAAAACTTCAGTAAGAAGCTTAAATGAGCCCACTTGATCTTTAAGAAAATGTGTCCTAAATAACAAAGTTGTGCGTTTTTCTTCTTATTATTATTTGCATATGCTGTACTGCACAACTGCATTCTGAGAAAAAGGAAAGATAATAAAACAAATGAAATGAGAGATATATCACCCAAACTAATCCAAGTGTGAGACAGGCTGCCTCTTTTTTCCTTTTTTTTTTTTTTTTTGGCATTGGCAGAAGAGCACAAAGTAAGAGCTGGCCCTGAGTCATATTGATTTCCCACTGCACTGGTTTCCTAAGTGCTCTGTTGATCCGTGTCAAGCAATAAGTTCCCTGCCTGTACATGCACATCACCTCCCCATTTGTCCTCACCTAGATTTAAGGTGCCCATATGATGAGCTGAACAAGGACATCATTTTTCCTACTGGTGTCACTGGGCCAAAACTACTCTGTGTGGTAATATAACTAATGCTGTGTAAGTTTGCATTTACCATATAATATCACAATAGAGCGGTATAGCACACCACAATAACGTGTATATTATGGCCTTATTTTTGCCCTTATTTTATGTCCATTTGCAGTGGAAAATGTAAATTTAAAAAAAAATGGATTATTGTGACTGTAGTTGGTCCATAATAATTGTGACACCTCCCCAAAAAACAGATATTGTAAGCCTAATGCCCCAGTTTTGATCTTTGTTAACAAAGGGCTTCCTGATTAGATGAATAGAAAATGTGTGATTGTGCTGCTAATGACATTGTACAGGAAATTAAGCGTATACATTTGGAAAAGGCATTAAATCAGCAGGACCTTAATTTAAAAACTTAAAACTGTATGGAAATGCAGCTTGTTCATTGCTGTGTAATAGAAAGCTACTGAACATACTGACTCTTCTTCTGGAAACATTACCAGCAGAACAAAGCTGGGCTGAGGGTTTTTTAATGCTTCCTAGCCTACTAGGATTCCTAGCATCTGCTTATTTTCAGGGGAATTTCAGGCAACTTCACCCCTTTTTACAAGTTGTTTTTAGAACAGCATATATCTACTTGGGTGGGGGAAGGAGGGCACTGAGGGACCAGAATTCCAGCTTTTTTCTGTAATTTTTTGCAAGATTGAATAGCGTAAGATTACTAATAAGTGGCTTTGTCTGCTGCTAAGTCAGCGGACATACATGCTTGGGGTGATGCATTCCTCTGTTATTTCACACAGATGTAATCTCAGTGTTGTAGTTTGTACCTTTGGAAATATTTGATGAAATCGGTGCCCTGAGCTGACAAAGAATTCTCGCTTTCCTTGCAGTTATGCCATATAACAGTGCCCATCACTGTGTTGTGGAAGTGGAAAACTTCTTATTTGTGCTGGGAGGAGAAGACCAATGGAACCCTAATGGTATGTATAGAATATTAAAAGGCAGAGGCAGCATCTGCCTTCCTGTGTCTGTCAGGTCGGCAAATGTAGTCACTAGCAAGGGATTTTGAGGACCTTCAGCCTAATTGTTAGCTACTTCTAGATATTAATGTAAAAAATATCTGGTACTTTAGCATTAATATCTCCGTCATTCATCAGCTCCCACATCCCTTGAGAAATGCCACAGGCAGCAGAGCAGACTCTTTCAAGTGCATGCACCAGGCAGCAGCTGTTAAGAATTGTAACTTTCATTTCCAGTCTCCTTCCAGTCATAATATAATAATGCAATTGCAGTAGATGAATGCTTCTTTCCTATTGTCAAACAAGATATTTGCAGTTCAAGTTGTTAATGTGTTAATTATCTAGACTCTGAGATTCTTAAACTGGTCCTCTTCTTAGTCTTGTGCAAGAGCTTCTCATATAGATTATCTGCTGCTACCTTCTTTGATTTGATTACTTCATAAATTTACTGCAAAGAGAAATTAAACAATTTAACAGGCTTCTGAGCAAAGCAAAAGGAGAATACCATGCCTTGCAAAATTCACAAAATTGTCAAGACATTGTTAAAAAGCTTGCACACGAAGAAAGAGTTGTAGTTGTAGCAGTCTGTGTAACAGAGATAATTATGACTGAGAAACCATAAAACAGCTTGCAGGTACACATTTTTACTTTAAAACACCAGAGGATCCAGCTGAAATTACATATACTGCATATATTTTATTGTGAATGCCCCATTTCAGCATCTGCACTAAACCAAATTATAGAAAATTGTTACATCTGTTCACTTCCTAAAACCTGAGACAAACAATCTAGTCCACCCTATAAGCACTTTTCCAGTATAGTTAAAATTATCCCTGAATGTCTCAGGAGAAGAGTCTTTTAGTTCTATCATTGAATCTCCTTTATATTAAATAGGAGATAGCATGGTATCACTAATGACAATTATTATTAGGACCATGAGCTACATCCAACAACTAAGGGCCCCTGTTGTGCTTGGTGGTAGACATATAGATAATAAGAGGTTGTTCCAGGCAGTTTATAATTAAACGGTCATGTCACATGAAGGATAAAAAAAGTATAATTACCCACAATTTAAAGTTGTGGAAACTGAGTCACAAGGTGATGGAGAGATGTTAGATGGAGTACATATCCTGCATCTGAGATAGGAGTCAAGCACAGCTGTTTGTGAGATGGTTGCCCAGATCAACTCCTGAGCTGAAGATGTTGCAGAGACGGCTTCCGTGTTCTCTAAATACTAGTATGTGATTTTTATGTAGAAAAGATAGGAATAATAGAGGTAGGAGCATTGCTGATACTGATCTCTTTATGAATTTACTCTGAGAAATGGATCTTGTCACAAAAAGTCAATCTGCAATCATAAATCCTGTTCTGTTGTTGGGATAGTTCTTTCTTGAAACTGATTTGCTCTAATTATGCAGCTACATGGGAACTGCTTACACATACCTGCTTGAATTTATGTAAAGGCCCTTGTCTGTTATCCGCATAGCACAGAAGGGGTTTCAGATGGACCTAGCTGGAACTGCCTTGCCAGAGCATTCCAAGGGTTTCAATTTGAATGAGAATATGCCAGGTGTTTTTCCAGTGGAAAGAAATACCCTTGAGATGGGGGAAGCAGCACTGTACATTTCCTTATCCATCAGACTGGCAGACTGTTGGGAAGCTGGATGGGCCATGGGAAATGTCCATGCCCCCTCCGTGCTGCTCCTGTGACATTTTGACAACCTAGGGAGCATGGGAGATATTTTTTCTCACTTTTTCACATCCTCCTGTGGCTATGCCTTTCCAGTCACAAGGGATTGCCGCATGAGTAAACACTGATGAGAGCAGCTGGCAGAGCACAGGCATGGATTTAAGACCAACTTTCATAACCTTCAGAGCCCATCACCTTCTGGCATGGCTGCAAAGACCTTCCTGTAGAAAGCAGAGAGCAGCATCTACCTCCTTTTGTCCCATCATCCCGCTTTGCTGCTGATGATTGCTGATCACCTGTCACAGTTCCTGTGTTCTGACAGGTGCTTCCTAACATCTGTAACCTCCTGACTGATGAGCAAGGCAAAATAATAGATACAGTTCTTTTTCAAACTGAATTCCAGAGCTAAACTGGAGTCAGACCAGTTACACCAGGCAGCTTAAGTAGGTCATTGAGTCCTTATCCTGCCATCACACACATCATATGGCCCCATTTTGTAAATATTCTAAGATACATTTGAAATGCAGATGAATTTTTAGCTCCCACTACTCCTATTGGAAAACTGTTACAGAATCCAGTTGTTCTAAGTGACTGGGAGCCTTGTTCTAATTTCCAGTAAAGTGTATTCTTTGACTGTCTAAATCACCTTGTTCTCATGCCAAAGTTGGCCTCTAGCTTAAGTGTTTCCCCTGCTGGAGATTAGTTCCTCTGATGTATTACAGATGGTGCTCCTATGCCCTTTCAGCTTTTGTTTTCCTGGGTGCAATAAGCCAAGTTCTTTGTCTCCTGCCATAAGGTAAACTTTCTGATCCTCCTGTTGCCACAGTAGCCCTTCTTTGTGCCTGTCCTAGTTTGATTTCATCTCCTTTCCCATGAAGTGACGAGATCCATGTCCTGTGTTACTTCTCACTCTAGGCTCACTGAACCCTTCTCTTTCTACCCTACATTATACAATCTTCTACATACATGGTATTCATAGTGAATATGTGTATGACACATGTTATGTTAGGAGGCCACGGTCCCCAAATCATAGGTTTGTATCACAGCAATTAAAAAGCTGCTATACAACCAGTGACCACTGAAGTTCCCAGTAACTCTGAAAGATGTAGTCAATATAGCAGCAATGAAACCTCTGCTAGAAGTCCAAACTTTTGATCAGTACTTACATTGCTTTGAAATACTACTTTTTGAAATACAAATAGGTTAATAAATGTTCTAAATAGTGAGGCCTAGAGCCAGTTAGATGCCTGCTGTTACTGCTTTGCGATTTTTCAGTCTATAGCTCTTGGTGCCTCTGTAAATTGTCTGTGTACACTAAAGGAATTCAGATAGGGACCAAGCCCAAAGCCTCGCTTCGGTAAGCACAGTGGCAAAATGACCAGTTAGCCTTAGTGTATAGGGATCTCCCCCTGTGTCTTGAGATGTGTTTGAGTGGTGCTCAGCATAAAGGGCTTTGGTCCTCATTAGGCACCTCGGTGGATTTGAAGGGAAATGCTGCATTATTTATCAGTCTTCTGCTTTACCCTTCTCATGTAGAACATGCTTGTAACATAGCGAGGGAATGAGTTTGCTCCCAGACAGAGTGGTCAACATGGTTTCTTCCTCTGTTTTCTTGTAGAACATGATCTTAAATTATTATGAATATAAATTCTAGCTGTATCATTATTCTTCTCTACAATCTTGATGGTGTATTTATACATGCTGAAGTAAGTGTGGAATGAAACAAGCAAAGCGAGCCAATCTTACAGAGGCTTGTCCAATGGAAAAATATTCACCTTGTAGAATACCCAATGACCATTTATAAAACTGTGACATATGCAGTCGGGTTATTCTGCTGGTCTGTGAAGCCTCTAATTCAATTTTTTAGTCACACATACATAAACAAAGGTTTCTGTTTCTGAGATCCTCATCTGTTGAAGTCTCAGGTGTTATAGGAAATTGCCATAGACTCTCTTGCTTCAGTTTTCTTGCTTTGATGTCAATCTGCATGTAAAATAAGGTGAAATCTTAATATCGTGAAGTCATGACTACAGTTCTTAGGCTTGACGGCAGGGATAAGCTAGTTAGCTTGTGTGTGTTGCTCATGTTTCATATTTTAGCTAACGCACTTGGAATAAAACTCTTAAGAATGTATTACCCCTTGGATGCACATGTGTAATTCCGTCTGACTTACACTGAAAGTACATGGTAGCATAAATCGTCTAGTGCAAATACTGCATACCCCGTGCTGATGACTTATGCAGCTCCTGGTTGTTTGCACAATGCTTTTTACAATTTTCCACATAAAGATGATGTGAGGAGAAAGAAAAGCACATGTTCTCCCTTTGATTTTTCATCTGGCACAAAACACTCTAGTCATAGAAATACCATGGGGATGCCTTCTTTTGGGCAGTGATTTTGTTTAGTGCTGTGATTTATTGTGGCTGTGAAAGTACCACAGCATCTATAAGTAAATTTAAATACACATTTTCAAGATCTTATTACAGAGAGCAAGAATAATCTCTATCTGCTTTTACTGCTAGCAATTGCTAATTCAAACCTTGCAGTGCCCCATTTGTTGAATTATTACTATACACATAGTGTAATCATACATTGCTGTAAGAGGGGGAACCCTTCATAAAAGCTTTCAACTTGTGAAGTATATGTAATATATATTACAATCATGATGTTAAATACATGAAACAAACAGCTGAGTGTCAAAATAATCTATCTTTACAGGGAAACACAGTACGAACTTTGTTAGCCGATACGATCCCAGGTTTAACAGCTGGATACAACTTCCACCCATGCAAGAAAGGTAAAAACCTGCTATGTGTTTTTCAGTATACGTTTTATCATCCTAAGAGCAGCTGAAGTTTGTCTTAGTTCCGGGTGTGAGGAGGCCTACAGAAGCATTGAAAATACTGAGATAAAACTGCAGCATGCAGTTGCATCCCATTTGTCCCCTAATTTTTTTAAACTTTCCAAGTTCAAAACTCCAGATGCCAAACCCTGCAGTGCTAACTCATGCAAAATAACCATGGACTGTGTGCAATTACTGGTTGCCTGAGTACGGTCTGAAGGATTTTTCTGAAGTCTCCATAGTATCCTGTCATGTTCCCTGACTGAAGTGTCATGCTGAGTTTGCAGTAAACAAGCAGTAATTATAGTCAGATATCTTATAGGGAACTGAAACCTTTATATGTTGACTCCATCCTGTTTCATCACGCCAGCCATGAAAAGCTCTCCTGAACATGTCTTCCCTTGTCAGAAGACTCTTGATCCTAGGTGGTCTTTGAGTGAAGTTACTGTCAGCTAATGCATATAAATCAGTCTGCAGAGGTGCACGTGGACTTGAGCAGTGGCATGTAAAGATGGTGTAAATTTAACTCTGGATCCCAAATGCTACCCTGGCAGCAAAAAAGTCCCCTGAACCTGAGCTGAACGATGCATGTTTTGTAAGAGGAACCTCGGAGGCAGAAGATCCAAAGTTAAAATGTTACATGAAAAGCATTCAGTGTCTGTCCTCCAGTTCAACACCGATGTTCTCAGGGATCCGATGTACAAGAGATCTCACTTTGTCTTCCTAAGACAGCGTTCTTTGTTCCATGTCCTGTCAGTATTATAGTTATTTTTCTATTGGCTGACCAGTGTCAAGGTGTTTGCCAGTCATAAATATATTGAACTCAGCGCAACCTTGTGATTCAAGGTTTGTATTATGAAATACATGGAAATGTGGATGTCTTTTCAATTTCCAGAGGTAAAATATCAGTCTGTAGAGTTTTTGAAGGACCTTTGTTCAGGATTCAGTTTGATTGACCAAAGTCCGCATGCGGAACCGCGGGCCATGCTTGTCACCAAAAAATACTGCATTGTACCAGTGCATGAAAAAGGGCAAATGGAACAGGTCTGAATAAGTTCCCTGTTGGAGCTGAGTGAACTGATAAAATTAGCTATATAAATAGAGATAAAAAATTGCATTGCAGTTCATTATAGTCTCTGGCTTTATTAATAACGTCATCCTTTAAAAATTATTTACTGAAATTCCTTTTTCTTTTTTAGTTGTTAATAGAGCTAGTGCTTTAGCTAAAGAGGTGCTTCTGATTTAGCAGCACCCAACCTTCTCCCTAATTCCTGCCAGCACTGTGGGATAACCCTACGACTTGGTTATTTACCTTAAAACAGAGGGATGCCTTCCCCTCTGGTTCAGGCCCCCAGACTGAGTCACAGCTGTCTCAGGTGCTGGTGCAGGGGGGACAGGAGGGATGACTGTGAGATTGTGCATCACTGTACAAGCCATCCTCAGTGAACCTGGAGGCTAACTAGTGTTTGTACAGAGCCTGAAGCAATTTGGTGGAGCCTAATCTGTGTCCTAATTAGGACTTCTGGGTATCTGTAAGCAAAACTCCTGAGGAGCACATGTAGCTGGCTGAATGGTTGGGTTTATTTGGCTGACAAAGCTCAGAAGGCAGAAGTCGATAGTTGAGGGTTGGAGAAAGCAGACAAGTAGGAGTTTTACCACATCCGCTGTGGCCAGTTTCACTAGAAAATGAGTTTATAATCACAGGTATGAATATGACTTGCCTTGTACTCTGGTGGAAGCTGCTGCCTTCAGCCAAGAGCCAGAAACTCTGCTATGCATTGTGATTGCTTAGCAGCTGCCCGGTAATAAACTGTGATGTATTAGCATCTCAGCTTCTTACAGTGTTATTTAAATGTAATGGTCCACTCACACATAGTTCCCTCTGCAAGGGGCTTTACTATGGCAACATTAATTGTCACCTCTTTTGTTCAGGATGCAGAACTCATAGGCTTACCCGTTATTTTTCTTCAAAGATTCCCAAGTATTGGGGTATTGTTGGAAAACAGGGATTTTCACATCTTTCTACACACTTTCTAAAATGTTTTAAATGCTTTATTTGCTCATCTCTAATGACTTCCTCAGAGTTGTTGCAGCTTTTAGAGGTAGCGTCTGGCCCAGTTTTTGGAAGATCATACAAACGAGAGAGCTTTTATGCAATTTCCCAGCTCCTTTAGACAGATGAAATTCCCATTAAAGTCAACAGGCTATTCCCCACCCCTCCCAGGAGTACAGGGTCATGCCCTGTCTCTGCTGGCATAATGCAGGCACCATTGACAAGACAGACTGTTTAATGGGTTTTTCTGAGTCATTATGGTCCATCAAGTCAAAACCTACTTAGGAATTTTAGTCTGAGAATAATTGGCAGGACAGACTATAATAGCTCCTTTGAAATGACTGCCAGGTAAATGTGGACCTCATTCACAGGCAGTATATTCTCAAGCTGAAAATCTGTATGAAATATTTGATGAGTAAACTTTTATCTCATATGCTAAAATCGATATCTGATTGATTTTACTCTATGAGCTATAAAGAAAAGTCTAATCCCGTTATGGATTCAGAGCCATCGGTGTATTTTCTTTAAAGCCAAATTTGGTTTCTTTTCATCTGAAGAACACGACAAAAAGACATGCTTTTGAAAAGTATGTGCGGTTTTCAGGTGTGCATTGTTTAGAGAAGCAGCAAGTGACTCATAAGCTTACAAAACGCCCATATGCCTGACATTGCAACAATATTGTAACAATTGCAAAATACAACATGCACATATGCCTGACATTGCAACAATATTGTAATCCTATTGTAACAATAGGATGCTTTTTGGAGAGCAGTTTAGTTAGACCAACATGCCCACTGGTCTTTGTAGCAGATGTGTCTGAACTTGTGGCATGAGCCTCGGCTGGACAGCTTAGTCAATGCTGTTGCATCTTGCCAGCTCAGCCCAGAGCTGGAAAAGGTGTATGGAAAGAAATAACATTTCAAACATCTTTTTTCTTACATTCCAAGATAAAAGCTTTCTGTTTAAAGACCAGCAAAAAGCACAGTGTCATGCCAGGACCTGGAAAAACACAAGTGGAAGTGAGCAGGTCAGCGTCTTCACTGAAGCCAAGTGAACTGAGAAAAAATGCCGCAGAAAGAGAGAGAAAACAATTTCACATTTCACTCTACACTTTGACTTTAATAATTGTAATGTTAACCCTTATCAAGATTGCTTTCATTTTCAAAAGCAAAGTCACTTCTAGAACTGACTCTGAAACCAGTCCAGATATCGCAGGGATCAGTAATAGCACTGCTTGATTTTAAACCCCAGACTGGCAGTTGTATTTCTTCTTTCAGGATATAAATTCATCATCTCAGGAAATCAGAAAGAAATTCTTCCCTTTTATATGTGCATACTTAGGCAAAGTATTGAGTGAAGGGGTGTGAGGGAAAAGCATTTCAGAGATCAGTGAATATTGAGTACTTGCAAATCCTGAAGAAAACCACAAAATTATTGTCTTATTGTCCACATTCAGATCTTGAGGTGCATTCCAGTTATCTGATTAGAATGGATAGTGTCTTCCCAGTTTAGTGGGGAAAGTTGTCGTGCAAAGATTGCTGTATTAATCTGTATCATATTTTACAGCAGTTTAAAAAGTCATCATCTACCAGCATGCCCCTTACACACTGCATCATTGAAAAGTGAAAAAACAGAAGCTTAAAATATTTGTGACAGGAGCTGTAGAGGGAATATTCACATCCAGGCTGAAGAATGAAGCGCCGACACTTTCATTTTTGCTCCTTACAGTGACACTGTGTGGATGAAATTAGGAGTACACATTCAGATCAATGTCAGTGAAATCCTAGTTGAGAGAATAATACCTGCAGTTGTACCTACCTCTGCTTATTAAATCTGAACTAAAAGAACACTGAGAGCAGTTTGTTAGTGGGCTCATCAGAGGAGGTGCACAAGGACAGACAAGTGGATGCATGAGCACCTGAAGGACTGATAACAGGCACCCTGTGGGTTTGTGGCTTCAGGACATGGGAGGGTTGGAGAACACAGGCCTGCCCATGCAGGCTCTCTGATGTCTAATAGGTTGTGGCATCTGCATCTTTTCCTATTTTTTGGGCCTCTATGGGCTGTCTTGCCTCTAGCCTGTCACATACTCTCAGGAAGCATATAGGCACTTGGTTGCCTCTAACACCTATACCCTCTGTCAAATTAGAGTGAAATCAGCCAGCAGCTTTTTGTTGAGGAGACAACACTCAGGCAGACGTGGCTACACCTACAGTGTAATCAAATAAGCTTTGTTTCCATAGAAAATCAGGATAAAAACATAGATGCACAATTTGCTGCCTGACCATGCAGAGCAATATATGCCATCAGCTTCTATCTGCCCATTGACAGATAAATTAAATGGTCTTATTTAATTCATCAGTTGAGCTGGAGGCACTTAGCAGTATTCCTGTCCTCTTACTTCAATCTTTGTTTCGAGTAGTTTTATCCCTGTGGTGGTGTTCCTACTCCACTCAACAAGGGGTGCTGTTCCACACTCTCCAAGCTGCCCATGTGCAGGCAAGGTGAAAACAAAGAGGCAGGAGGTGCTCAGTGACCCCAGCTGGTGAGAAGCCCTTTCTGGTGTTCACCAATCCAAAAACTAAGGGCAGAAGCAGGCAGCATTGTGTCAGATCTGAATGCCCATCAAGCCCTGCTCTTCCCATGGCTGTGTCTTCATGTCTGCCTGACTTCTCCTCCAACTTACAAACCACCAGCCAGTCTCAGCCACATTTAGCAAAGAGGGAAATTTCTCCCGAGTATTAAAGCATACCACAGACTTTGTGACAATAGGCAGCTGGGTAAAGAAGAACTTATTCCGGCTTTCACTAAAAGAAACCCTCCGGAACATGTGCCTGGGTAGATGGCAGGTTAGAGACACAGCACACCAGGCTTTGCTAGCTCATCTGGCCATAGAATGGCTGTAGGGAAGCCTGGAGAGGAGTTGGGACATACTAGAGCTGTTTACTGCAGGTGGCTAAAACTTTTCTCAGAGTCAGTTGGATGGAGACAGACCTCTTACAAGTTAAAGGGTGGATATGTAATGTTGTGCCTAGCATAAGGAAAGTTGTTCTATTTACGGTACTGCAGAAATAAGAAAAAAATGATAATTGAAGAAAAATTTTGATGATGTGGTTCTCTTAGTAAATTGGGAACAATGACCCTTGAAGGACCATAAAGAAAGTGAATGTCAAGATAATTTATTATTGTTACATTATCTACCTCATTTTTCACTTTGTCTTACTGAGTTGTTACATCCCTTACAAGGTAATGCCCCAAACATTAATGAGCAACTTTTTGTCTTTCATGGGTGTGAAAAAGCAGCAAGCAGCTTTGAAAAGGGCTGTTTTCTGCCAGGTCTATGCATGGTTAATTGTTTATACGCCAAAAATTAAGTACTTATTTGATGTGGAGCATGCTATTTGATTAACAAAGCAGCCGCAGTCGCTAGGATAGCTGTAAGCATGGACATTTCTACTACCTTAGTTCAGGCAGTCAGCTGGAGAGGAAGAATAAAGTGGTTGATGTGGCTAATTGGTTTGTTGTTGGCTTGTTTTGTTTTGTTCTGCCCTGTCCTCCAGGAGAGCCAGTTTCTATGCCTGTCGCCTTGACAAGAACTTATACGTAATCGGTGGGAGAAACGAAACTGGCTACTTGTCCAGCGTGGAGTGCTACAACCTGGAGACAAATGAGTGGCGTTATGTGTCCTCCTTACCTCAGCCTCTGGCAGCCCATGCAGGAGCTGTGCACAATGGCAAAATATATATTTCAGGCCAGTGTCTTTTATAATTCCTGCTATACACCAGAAAAAAAATACAACCCAAAACCACCACCACCAAAAAAGCCCCAGAACCCCAAAACATAGAGATAAATTCCTGCTGCAGCACAATTTCTCTATTTAATTATTAATTAACAGATGTATATTTGCTTTGCAGGAGGTGTTCACAATGGAGAATATGTCCCCTGGCTGTACTGCTATGACCCTGTGATGGACGTCTGGGCCCGAAAACAGGACATGAACACAAAGCGAGCAATCCACACTTTGGCTGTAATGAATGACCGACTGTATGCAATCGGAGGAAACCATTTGAAAGGTCACATTTTTAATAGAGAAAAAGCATTTCAATGTCCCCCATCTCCTGATAAAGAATATTTCTGTTAGACAGTCATTGTTAGGTACATTATAAAACAGGCAACGCAATTTAACAGGACACTTGAGCCAGCAATTTTTAAAAGAAATATTTTATGCAAATTATTTTAAAATTATAACAGTACATTAAATATATGAGTAATGAATGCTTTAGATAATAAAACTGGGAGCTTCCATTACTCAAAGGCATGGACAATTTGTCATTACCAAGAATTCAATGAAACAAACAGATTATTCTTTGACCCTAAAGTACCAGCAATATTTTCCTCTGTAAATCATTTTCCAAAATGTGCAGTTAGAGAGAGCTTTATTCAGAGCACCACACAAAAACAAGCTCCTGATTTAATGAGGAGAGAGAGAGAAAAAACCCTCTAGCCATTAAATATTAGGACTAGGCTTTTAGATCCCTTTTTAGTATTAAATGTAGCTTGTGAATTATAATTCTTTTCAGAGGCCTCTTTTTCTCATCTTTTGAAAAGGGCTGGTAATAAAATAACTACTGCTTAGGCATCTGGAATTTCTGTCTTAATACCTACATGCTGTTGCTATTACTGCTAAAGAGATTCTGCTTAATCCAGCCACTTAGACAAAAAGCACAGCTCCTGCTCCTATGTCCTGTGACAATATTTGACAGTTTATATTCAACATTTTATTTCTTTCTCCTTTCTTGGAAAAAAAGTTAAAAAAGCCTTACAACAACAAAAGAGGAAATTGTAATTCGACAGAAAAAGTGATGTTAAGTGCCAGTAACACCAGGCCATGTGCCTGGAGGACTGGCACCTGAGTCCCCAGGAGTCTCTGCAGCTACATGCTGCTTTGAAGATCTGAGTGTCTGTGGAGCATGTAGGGGATGTCTCAGATGGAAATTTTCCCTGGTAAACAGCACCGGAACAGACAGCCCTGCAGCCAGGTACAGGGCTCCCTACCACCAGTTGCAATGGGTGATCCTAGACTGGACCTTACAGGCTGAAGGGGGTAAAAGCTGCCTGCGCACGTGCACCTACAAATTTGTAGATGTTGCAGAGCTCCACAGTGCTGACTTTTTTTCCTAGGAAAATAGAAGTTAACATATCACAGCTCACCTACAGCTGAAGCACATGCTTTGGTTTGCATAGGCTTGAATTGCTTCTGTCCTGCCTTCTTTTCTTCCACCTGGTTTCACCTGCCGTCCTCTGGGAAAGGAGGAACTTCTAATGAACATTGTATTTTTGTCTCTGCAGCTGTTGGTCTTGGTGCCTTTGTTATGTATTAATTACTTACTGTTGTGAGAGGCATTTAACACCAGGCTTCTGGCTGTCTGGTAGAAGGGTTTTTTGGAAAACTGGTTTCCTCTGTACAGTGAAACAAAAGGAGGAACTGCAGGGAAAGGGAGGATGGAGGGGACTAAAGTGCAGATGAAATGTCACAGATTCTTCATGGGAGCAATAGCAGTGCTCCATGGCAAAGTCCTCCTTTGTGCAGCTGGATCTGTATACTAGTGTTAACAGTGCATTTACCACACCACAGCTAGTCATGTGCATACTGCAGTTTGTTACAGAGCTTCTGACAGATTCTGGGTGCACTGTGGTGGCTTTTCTGTGGCCCCTTGAAAACTTCACAGCAATGAAAAATTATTTCATCATAACTATGCATTCCTGACATAAATAATGCTCTGTCAATCGCGAAGTACCAATATCACCAAATGCTCTTCTCCAGAAAATCTAACTTCTCTTTTCCGTCATACCTTGATGGAGAAGATGGCAGTGTCAAGTAAAGCATCCCAGCATATTAAGAAAACCATAATTTTACTGCAGAGCTCTAATAATGAAGGTAATGTGAGATAGGGAAATGCTGAAATATTGGAGTAGGAACCAGGACTCATAGAATCATAGAATAGTTAGGGTTGGAAAGGACCTTAAGATCATCTAGTTCCAACTCCTGCGTTCTGTGTTTGTGTTCAGCTCACTTAATTGATGCAGCTTGAGACACCCGTCTTCCCTTAGGTGACTACAAAGCAGCAGTTGCATGGAGCCATTTTCTGTCTGTCAGGGAAGGTTGGGACCATCATTTGTACATTTTCTGTCATCTTAAAGACTGTCACATCACAACTGTGTGCTTAGGATACACCTTAAATCAGCTTGAAAATGAAAACTGGTCCTGAACATTGTATCTGTCATACTAAGCACCTTGTCCCTCTGTAACCAAGTGGCATCAGTTGTCTAAGCTCTACCTTGACTCGTTAGACATTGATTTCTGAGCAAGACTTAAACTGTTGACTTTTGAATAGATTAGATCTGCTGATTTTTGGAAAGACTACCAGGACAGTCTTTTCCTACATGTTCAAACTTGCATTGGTGCTGATAGATGAAGAGAAATGTTGCTTGAATCTGCTTGCATCATTGATAGGTTATTACTGGGTGTTACTTTCTGATCTGTTTATGTCTTACATGTACTTGTGATTTGCAGAAGACTGTAGAACTAATGGTAAAAGCCTTCAACAGATTTATTTGAACTGAAACAATGAGACATTAATGTTATGGAAAATAGCTTAAATGCATACGGCAGTATTTTCTAGAAGAAAGTTTAATGATGATATTATAAATTTAATAATGTAATGGTAATTGTAATTTAATAAATCTAACAGTAAAACAAATATTAAATCAGTATGCCGTAATGCATGTACTCTTTTCTCAATGGCCTCATCCAGGTTTCTCCCATCTTGATGTAATGCTTGTGGAATGCTACGATCCAAAAGGCGACCAGTGGAATATTCTCCAGACTCCTATTCTGGAGGGTCGTAGTGGCCCTGGCTGTGCAGTCCTTGATGATAGTATTTACCTCGTAGGAGGCTACAGCTGGAGTATGGTATGTATCTGCTTTCTGAAGTGACCCTTCCATTCCTACTGAGTTCTTGCAGCCAGTCTGTATGTTACTCAGATAGGACAGAGAGGAGACAAGGGATGAGGTAGCTGCAGGGGCAGGTTTTGGTTTGGCTTTCAACTTCTGGAGAACATGGAGTATTTTTCACCTTCGTGCTTTTCTATTTAGATGGGTTATTATCAGGCTGTATTCACTGATATGGAGTGATACAGAAAACAGATTACGTTTGGCAAAGTGATTGATGGGTCTATATGCTTATAGCTCTAAGGCACTTGTAGAGGAGCCTGATTTACAAAGTCTGGGTGCTCAGCCCATATGAAAATGAAACCTCTTGAAGGGCTCCTAAATCAGAGCTCAAAACCACAAGTCAGTTTTGAATATCTTTAAAGCTGATGTGTGACATGGATTTTACCAAAGCCACATATAATATGACTTTTTGTTCTATTACAGGGAGCCTACAAATCTTCTACCATTTGCTATAGTCCCGAGAAAGGAACTTGGACAGAACTAGAAGGCGATGTTGCTGAGCCCCTTGCAGGACCTGCTTGCTCAACTGTCATATTGCCAGCCTGCGTACCATACAACAAATGATAGTCAAGGAGCACTGACGGGAACACTGATTGCATTTGGGAAAATAATGACAGGTGACGTAAATGTTTTATTAGAACAGGATTCATGTTTTAAAAAAGCTACCATAATTGACCCCTTATTCCATATTTAATGCTTTTGGAGCAAACTAAAGGAAAACAAAAACCAAGTATTGTCCCATCTCAGATAGATGCCGGTGTCTTACGAAGCAAGTAGCTAAAATACACCGAACATTACATGCTGACAGACTGCCATTTCAGACTGATTTTAACTTTTTCCTGCTGCAAAGACATTCCTCACATCAAATTTAACTTTAAAAAAAAAATGAAGGCTAACTGTTCAAATACAGCCTGAAGAGACAAGATCAGTATTGTGCATTGTATCTACCTGCATGTGGTCTGTGTTGAAGTCATGAGGATGTTGTTTTCATGAATGCTTCAGAATTCAGATAGTGAAAAGCTCACACTGCATTGCAGAATTGTCTCCTCCTCTGTAATCCTAACCTACAGCTACTTCACATGCTCTGCAAGCAACACAGCATCAGAAGATTATAAAAGGTAAAGAAATATCATTCAGTTTTTGCACAGCTTTGCAACTAATACACTCTGCGTTCAAAGTCCCCATGTGTCAGTGCAGTGGAAAGCAGACTACAATGAAAGCCATGCTTTACAGAGCACTTCTTGCAATAGCAGCTTAGGGATTAGGATCAAATTCTTCTAATCACACTTGTGTACAGTCTAAGTCATTTCACTGAAATCACATTGAATGGCTGTTTTTACATTAGTATAACAGAAATTTCATCCTACAGCTTAAATTTGGGGTTTGGAAAGTAAGTTGTTTCTATGATCACTTAACAAAGCACTGTAACCTTTACTTACTTTTCACTGACCTGTTAGGATCATCCATGCTAGTTGCTTCCAAAGACAAGACAACTGCATTTAACTGTAAATGTATTACTTTGGACTCTTAAATGATTATGCACAATTTTGGAGAGGCACTGGTAAGTATTTAAAATGCTCCTGTGTGGTTGATCTTAAAATGTACTCTGAAAGATTTTTACTATTGATCCAAAGTAATGTGAGGCTCAACTTTCCACTGCCTTATAGCCTGTGTAATTACTTACACATTGCAAAGTGAGTTCAGAATGCTACCACCTGGGACCAGTAGCATTTAGGACGCGCTTAATGAACTCATAGTCGCTTGCACAAATCAGGCTGTTATGTTTTAAGCTTATGTCTTTCTGTCCTGGCTTTGTAAAAGCAGTGCCAAAATCTGAGCCCGATTCTTCACCACCTTGCAGTTAGCATAATCCTGTACACCTCAGTAAAGTAGATGCATAATTCTTCCATTGTGGTTTACTGGTGCTGCATCCGTTATCCTCAGGACCGTCCTCTTCACTAGTATAAACAGACATTGCTCTATTGAAGCCAGTGGATATACTTTGGTTTATGTCAGCTGAGAATGTAACATTTAATTTGCCTGGTTGTAACTGTCTGCACCAGGTAAAGGGCAAAGGAGATTTGGATCCTGCATTTTCAAGCCTGCATGTATCTTCCACTACAGGACTTAATGCTAGTGCATTGAGCAAGGAGCAGGAAACTACTGGATGTTGGCTTCTACTGCAGAGGCAGTAAATGGGAGAAAAGAATCATTATTTGCTTTGCAAAATAGAAAGAGGGTGAATGTACACAGAAATTATACTATATATTGATGCTTGAGAGCAATATGAATCGTGGAGGGCAAATACCATGGGGCTGTTTCTCTCTGGCATCAGTCCAGTTTTATTGCCGTGCAACTCCCTTGCTTGCAGCAGAATTACACAGTTGTAAAATCAGAGTAATGCAGTAAAGACTGATACCATACAAATGCAATAACCCAATAGATGAGGCAGCTGCACGCCTGGAAAAGAATTGTTTAAACAAAGTAATTATCTGAAGATGCTAATATTTGAATGTGCCGTTGGGGAGTTTTCCTGTGAGCATCACTAAGAAACTCATAAAGGTGGAGTGTATATCCTGAACTCTCAATCCATTTCTACTATATAGTGCAATCTTAGTTGGTTTTGTATTTATTTATATTGTTCAGATCCAAGGGATCCCTTGTAAAATATATTTGGTGCAATCATGACTTTTTTTTTTCTTTCCTGTTGAAAGTATATAAATATAAATATATATAAAAAGAAAACTGTTAAGATACTAAATGAAGAAACCTTGAATGACATTTAAGATCAGGATAAGGTCTGCCATTAAACACTGACTGTCACCTGTCTCTACTAAAATGTGCCATTTTTAAAGGATATTTGTTGTCCTTTCAAGTGGTTCTTTTTTTTTTTTTTCTTACCAAGATAATTTAAAGATTTATGAGGACTATATGTAAATCTTTTTATCTTTCAGGAAGGCATGACCAAGGAAAGTGCTAACTGAATAAGTCACACAAAGAATGTAAATTTTGTACAGTACTAGACTGTGTAAATGAAGCTTGCTTGTAGGGGGGAAACTTTAAATAAAACTTTATGTACTAATTCAACTGTCTGCCATATTCCTACTTATAAAATGTATGTATAAATAATATCTACATTAAATTCTTTGGAACTTTTTTTATCATGTAAGATGTGTAAACTTCTTTTGTTTCGTGGCCATCCATAACAGCCTCGTTGCTCTCCAGCACTTGTAAATGCAGTGACGCAGTAAAATGCAGGGAATCAGAGTCTCAATCTGAGTGCCCATGCCTGGCCTGTGCTTCCAGCAGGCAAAGCCCCACCTGGGTGCCTGCAGGCAGGGTCTGACCTCAGAAGCCTAGGGATGCGATGAGACATTTTAGGAATTCCTCTGCCTCGCACTGCTTTGTGCCTTCCTCTGTCCCATGGTAAAATAAGTGAAAAGGACATCACTCCACTAAATATAGTCTTATTTGGGGGAATTTAATGCTAGTCGGGGTGATTTCTTCCCTCTTCAAAATGTCTCTCCTATGGAGATAGCCTTCTACTATAGGTACTTCTGTTCTTGGAGGGGAAGTGCTAGCACAAGTGAAAAGTAGTGGAGTTGGGACAAGAGGTATGGGCAGGTAAAGGCAGGGGGTTTACCAGGAAGCAGAATCATTATCAACACCAGTTACTGTACTACATGAATTAGTTATTCATTCATGCCTGTGAAACTTTGTCAGGGACCACAGCCTTCTTATGCAAACCCAGTGGGTGCCCTGAGCAAACAAAAACGCAGTCCTTAGAGCAAGTGTGAGCTGTGCTGGAGGTGGGATGAGAGCACAATGAAAGTCTGGTCTAACAAGAGGGGATCAGTCTGTCCAAATCTTTCATGAAGAAGGGAAGGGCAAGCCAGCAGCAACTATGGTAATATAGCACAATTAATCGGACTGTTTCATTAACAAGTTTATTGCAGAAGAAGAAGGAAGAGAGATTGATGGATATTTTTTAAAAAGTAATGCAGGAGAAGAAGGAGGAGAAGGTGGAAGCAGTGGACAGATATCATTTAGAAAGGAAGGGTATGAAGTGAGAAATAAGAGGTAAGAATGAAAGAAAAAACAGAAAAGGAGAGCCTGCAAGAGGGCAAAGTGTGAAGTTCTTGTGGAATAAGGGCACAGAGAAAGTAAGGGCTGGAGTAATGAGGAAGGCAAAGATGGTTTCTGAGAAGCACACATCAGAGCAAGCCTGGAAAGAAATGACAGGAGGGGTGATACAAAGAGCAGAAGAGAAACAGGAGAAAATGCAATAAGAGGACATGAAGTAAACATGGAACTAAATAAGCACTTGATGATGGCACTGCTCCTGTTTTCTTCAGCTGATCATTTACAGTGGTCTAGCTGTCAAGCAGAAGGATCAAATCATCAGAGTACTTTGGTGTTACAGTGTTTCAGGCTTTCAGTGTGTGTACTTCAGCACAACAAAAGCCATGAAAGAAATGCCCAGTGGCACCTCTGCATTTCCTGGGCTGTGGCAAGCACCCAGCTACAGCCAGCATGGGTGGTAGGGGAGGAGAGCTGCTGCTGGTGGCGGGAGGCACATGAAGTCCTGGGACCTGCTGGGCTGGAGGGAAGTGTCCTTTCCACTGCTGATTCTCAGATGAGAATTGTCTCTGGGAGTGGGACATCTGGAGCGTTCCTCCATTCTCCTGTGCTGTCCTTCCTGCCAAAGATTAATCTTTTTGTCCTCAGCATGACAAACATGACTAGGTACTTTTGCAGAAGTGGGCCTGGAAAGCAACAGACCAGTCAGTAAACAAGAGCTATTTTCCTGGTCCTGAGCTGTGCTCCCAATCATTGCTGGAGAACTGTGAGAAAACTGGACTGCTGCTGACTTGCAGTCATCTGCGTACCCTTAAGGAAGGCAAAAATGGCATTTCAGAAATACACTTTCCATTGATTATAGCATTCTCTTCAAAGGTGCAATGCACCTGCTTCCTAAAAGTTGGCTTTGCTTTCCTTCATGTTTGTCTCCCTTCCTGCTTTAAGTACAACAATTTACTCTGCTAGCTGCATCTGTGAGCCAATTTCCGAGAAAAATCCGTGCCAAACCTCATTACATACACCAGTTTGTATTGGATTATAATCACTCGCAAACATAGCACTCTAGTTATCTTGCTTTTAAGGGACAAGCCAGGACAAAGAAGACAGAAATCCCAAACAGTGCTAAAGAGGCTAGGACAGATTTTGCCAGCGTATACACTCCTGAGCAGTTTAAGAGACACATTCTCTTTTCTATTGTTAGTGTGGCAGTGGAAAAGAGTCAGTGTTTCAGCCCCAGGTCCAGATGAAGGAAGCAGCAACAGCAGCACTGGAGGTCAGAGTGGTTAAAGGGAAAGGAAAGTACACTAATGAATTCTGGAGGGCTTGTAATGCCATAAAAGATTCAGTTAATCTGCAGCATAGATGTTGATCAGTGAAACTGAACCTAACTCTCTGGACCTTGTCAGATGTATTCTGTGCATGTCAGTGTTCCACACCAATTACAGATTTTAGAAGACGCTCTCATGCAAAACTATATGCCCTAATATATAAGCCAGCTCAGATGTAACTAAAATTAAAATCTGACTGTGGCAAATCTCTGTGATCCTGATATATGAAAATCCAAATAAATGATTTGTTCCCAGAAATGAAAAATAACTTCAGCAGGAAATTTCAAAATTACTTATGCAGGATTAATCCAGTTCAATGAATGCATCTTGCGCTGATTAATAAAGCAATCCTGAATTGCAAACTAAAACGAGAGGAGACTTCTGGTGCTGATATATTTGTGTATTTCTGAAGCTAGAGAGAAACGTATGCTTGCAAGAGATGTGGTCAACCAGTGTAAACAGAGATTGAATACATACGGTGATTTTCTAATTGTCTGTTTTCTCCCTGCAGCAGAAAACTACCTTTGTGTCATTGATCCTCTCTTGAAGAACACAGGTACTATGTTACCTGCCACAATATTGAATGAAAACAGGGCATCTAACACGATTGTACAATGACTTCAATTAGCATCTAGATGACATCTGCAGTCTTATCCAGCAAGGAAAAGCAAAACTTGAGCTCCTTTCTGCTGATTCTTTTGCCACACAGAGTAGAAATTTTGGTCAAGTAGCATTAGCTTTTGTGATCTGCTGCCCTTGAATTTAATTGGGCTTAGAGGTGAGCAGACACAGGGCACCTATTTAGAAAGTGAAAATAAGGGAAAGCGACTAAAACAAATGTAGCATTTTTCCGAATTTTATTTTAGCATACACACACAAAAATCAATTAAATTCTTTTAAAGTGGTCTCATCATTTTAACTAAAAACCTATTCTTCAGTTTGGAGAAATATCTTCAATCATTGCAGTGTTTTTGAAAGGAACATTTATTAATGGTTGAGGTTATTTTGCAAAATACCTTTAAAATCCTCATGGGTTTATCTTTAAGAAGTGGTTCCTCATATCACCCTTAAGCATCTTGCAGAAAACCACACTAGAAGGACTGTAGTTGTAAAGCTTGCTTAATATCTCGGTGTATCTGGTGTAGTATTCAGATCCTGATGCTTTGCAAACTCATTTCCATTTTTGTTTGCATTTGTGCAGAACAATTAAGTTTTAGAAAAAGCTTTGGCTGATCAAGAATATTGTGTACGAATAGGGTAAGTGAACTTCAAACATACTTCGCTGGGAATAGTGATACTGAGAATGAGATCTGTTGCATAAGAAGTAACAGAAAAATTGTTGCTTCCTCTGTATTTAAGGGTTTTGAGAAAGGTGTATAAATATACATGTACACATTTGCACCTAGAAACTGTCAGGTTCATAGACCATAGCAAGGACTGCTGTGCTGCTGGTTTTGCTAGAACTGTAAACTCAGTAACAGCACTGAAACTTGAATGTTTTTCCTTTAAAAACCACCTCTTTAACTGCAGAGATGCCATTGGTCACAGCAGGGAGCACAACCAGAAGGAGGATGTCTGTAACTATAGCAAGAGAGCACATTAAACTGTAGGTCAAAATCACGACTGACTGATTACCTTCAGGGTGAAAGTAAATCTTCAGGCTTGCCGGCTGATATGAAGCAGCGCTGACTGGGGCTTGCCAAGGTCGTCCCCCGCCTCCCCCATGCCACGGTGGGGTCGGCAGTGCCCAGCACTCTCCCAGCAGACGTTTGCTGACTCGCCTTAACCTTCCTAGCGATGTGTGACGGGATGTAGTCATCGTCATCATTAGAAAATACTTCCTAATGTCTCACTTAAATGTCTCATTAGTTTAAAGAGATGATTCCAGGAAGAACCTAAAAGAGAAAACAAGTATTTTCCAAAAACTGAAGTCTGCAATTAAATCACCTTAAACTTTTGCAAGTGGCAGAGCTTGAAGCTGCTTTTCCTTCTGGTCTCAGTGGATAAGGAGAACTGTTTATTCCCATACTTTTTGCAGAAGCTTTTTTTTTGTTTGGAAGCCCAGAGACTACCAGTCTTCATTTTTCTCTAGGCCCATGACTCAGTCTCTCCTCCCTATAGATTTTACCTCTATCAGCTGTGTAATTTTTCCCTTCTTAGCTGATCTCCAGCTGGCCCACGTCTTCAGCTGCACATTGACTGGTGCAGGGAAGACCAGATTTCTGTCATAATGTGCAGTAATGCAGTCCAGGGTGGCAGTGGACTGATGATGCATTTCAATGGGGTCTTTCCTCCCCTAGTAAGCCTCCCTGTAACTTGCTCAGGTCAGAGCTGATCAGACTGGGGTTTTGGCACTATTCAAGAAAAAACATCCTCTTCTTAACAGCACATCCACTGAAGAGGAGGATTAAAACCATAATCTGGCTGTGTTTTAGATACAGAGCCCAAATCTTTAAGTTTACATACAGGACTGCATGAAGATTAATTAACCTGATGTAGGAAGATGTGGCACCTTTATCAGTGACTGGTCACTCAGGAAAAAAAAGTAAATTACTGTTGTGTTTTAACCTCTTTTGCTGCTTTTAGTGGAGTAAAATGAAAGACATTTGCGAAGAACTACGTTTGGCAAACCACAACCCCTTGTGAATTATTCTCCAAGCATTGACTTTTGCCATGGTATATTCCACTGGTTTCAAGAGCCACTGAACATTGCCAGTAGCTCCAGCAGTGGTCTGTTTTGACTAGCGCAAGAGTGTCAAGCTCTGGATTCCCTTCTCTTGTTTTTAGGTGGTGGCTTGAGGCAGAACAATTTTCATAGCTATATGTATTCATTCTTCCAATCACAAAAACACCAGCTCTCTGGTTTGTCCTGTGAAAAATACACTGGACATCAACTTCAGCTGATTCCAGCGTGGTTACTTATTGTGAGCGCATTTACCATGTCCATCCCCGACCCTGTAGTTCAAAGTTCAATCAGAAAACCTTTTACTATAATCCCTTGTGATATTGGATGTGGTTTCTGAGTCTTTGCATACAGGGTTGCAGTAACACTGGCCATTCCTCTTACAGTGGAGTAAAAGGAATAATAAAGGCTTGCAGCCTTGGCCTGCAAAGTGGATGTATATTAGACTCCGTGTCTACTCCAGCCTGAAGTGTCGATGAGTGAAGCCTCAGACTAGCCCTACAGCCCAATCAGTATAAACCTTGCATTTCAATGCCAGCCCACTAGGCAGGCCACGGGCTGTGTGGCTTCACGTCCTCTTCTCCATTCCCTGAAGTGTGTGATGATCCCTCCAAATGACTGCCTGGGTATCCCACTGGCACAAGGTATTATTCCCCAAGCTGTGCCCAGCCTCTGCCTTCCCGAGGGCCTCAGTCAGAGCTGGGCAGCAGCACTGACACTGGCCATGTGGCAGGGACTGTCACTGTGCCCTGACCCTGGCCTGTTTCAGATGAAGCAATTAAACCGTGTTGTTTTAGAGAATTAACCATGCGAGCATGTTAAGACCCAGCAGCAGACCCACCAGTACAGTGCCCTCGTACTTCACCAGAAGACACTGGTAATTTTTTAGGCCTGGAACAACACTTTATAGATGAGAAAAAAAAAGAGTCTTCAATGTGTACTCATTGGTTCCAATTAGAGGATGAACTGTCCTCTATTTTTCAAAGTGTGTTTAATTTTGAATGGGTTTCTCATGGACAGTGGGCTACCATTGGCAAATCTCATTTTGACAAGTACTAATTATGGACAACGTAGTGGCAGACTGTAATCTCTGTCATGAGAGCTATCAACAGGGAGACAGGGAAGGCTTTAACAGTGGGTGGCAGTACTCTGGGTCAAATTAATCACCATCATAATGACAATGAAATCAGTAGAGCTTTGGGATGTTAAGTTTGATAAAAGAAGCCATTCTGTTCTGTGTCTGGCTATTTACATTGCAGCCTGGCCTGAGCTAATCCTTTGTCACGGTGTTCAGGGCTGGCTTTTTTTGGCACAGGAGAGAGAACAAAGAGCAGCCCCCCTTGCAGAAGCAATGCTTTTATGTCCAGATCTGAGCTGCTGCAAGTGGATTACCTAAGTGTGAAGCAGACAGCCCCAGATTTGCACAGACTGCTGTTCTGAGGCACGTGAAAGGACTCAAAAATGTTGGTGGAATTTTGGGGTGATGCAACCTCAGAAGTGCTGATGTGTGAAGTCAGCTCCGTTTGCCTTTGGCTTTTGTCAGAGAGATTTAGGAAGGTCTGTCCTACCTCCTTTGCCTCCTTTCACCATGGTCACAGGGCTTGAGGTCTGAACAAGTACCCTATTACAGCACAATGTAGGCAACTGCCAGATGAAGAGACATGCAGTGCACGCAGAAACAGCTGGAAAAAAAAGAAGTTTCTAGGAATAACCAGGTGAGCTGATTCTGCATGTAAAGATGATACTCTAAACAGCTGAATTGTAGCCCAAGTCAGCCCTGCCCTATATGGGCTCGCTGACCAAGAGCGCTTCATACTGCTTTATTCTGCTTTAGATACATGTTTCATGTTCTGCTGCTAATGGCTGTTCCTATAAGGCAGAACTTTGGAACATTTCTTAGAACCCAGCACAAGCTCCCTGTGCACCCCCAGAAAGAACACGTGCAGGGGCTGGACAGGAGCTGCACCTTTACTAACAGCTCTTCAGACTGCACAACCAGGGCAGCAGGGCCCAAGGCATCATCCAGCACACCCCAGCAGGTTTGTGTGGACACAGACACAGAGAAAGGGTGTGCAGCTTGGATGCTGGGATAGCACAAACACAAAACACCTCTTTGTTTTGCCACACAGGTATCCACCATCCCCTGTCCTACCCTACTTGGGGTTATTTTCCTATGTCCCCTGTGTCTTCCGATAACTTATCAAATGCTGCTTTAATGAGGGTTATATAGCCCAGCTTTTTGTCTAGGGCTAGAATGGAGAATTTTCATTCCTACATCCACAGTCCCACATAATAGGAAGAATCAAATGTAAAACAATGTCTTTTCATTCACCTGTTTAGTACCAGACTGGTGACAAAAATATATACCTACCCTAAAATCCAAAAAAAACCTGCCAACCATCCATTTTGGATCCATTTTGTAACTGTGCGGAATAATCTGTTCTTTTATTAGAGTGGTTAAAGGAGATTTAGAGGGAGGAAAGAGCATGGTGACTTCTAAGGGAAGAGTGAGTAATTCAGTGCAAAAAGGGTAAATTTCATCTGCACATTCTTAACTGCGAGGACATTCTGCACATCTCAGGAGTGCACTAAGTGGTGCAGTAAACCAGTAAATTAGAAGAATGTAAATTCTTTAGTAGGAATTGCACGCAAGGGAAAAATGCTTCCTCATGCTCATATTTGTTTTCATGAAAATAATGTACACTCTTCCTAAAATCGTACTGGTACAGAGCTGAGTAAGACATCAAAACCAGTAATAGATATAACACTGGACTAAGAAATGGCAATGACACAATTATCTGCTGTGTTTCTGATGATAACTGTGATAAAGCAAGGCGCCAGCATATTTAGAGCCTGGCACCAAGTAGGGAGCCTTGAAGCTCCCTTTGCCTCTCACTCACTCTGTCTCATTTATCTCTCATTAAACTAAATTGTATTCTTATTGGCTGACTGACCTCTGATACTGTTATTAATTGATTTATATAGTGCCTTTTGCAAGCCTCAAGGCACTTCAGAGAATTGCAAATATATATATAGGCATCAGTTCACCAATCACCTAAGTGCGGCCACCTCTGGGGTGGAAACTGGTGGCCACTGCAGTGGCACTGGAGAGACTGGGTTAGAAAAGAAGGCAGACTGGTGGAGCCAGCATTTCTGGCATCCTATTGCCAAGCAGCTGCCTTGAAATCAGACTGGAAGAGTCAGAAATCTTTCAGAAAAAAGACTAGTTCTGGCAAAGGATGAATGAACAGAGCATGTTCAAAACCAAGTATGAGGCAGAACATTTTAATGGTGAATTCAGTGCCCAAGGGTAGTTGTGGGAAGGCCTGCATTCTTTCACAATGTCCGGATGACTACAGAACTCCCCTGGGCATTGTTCCCTCAGAGCTTCTGTGCAGCCCTCCTCACAGCACTGCCTGACCTCCCCACTGGCTTTCATCCTCAGCAGCATGCATCTGCAAGCCCCACAGTGCCCAAAGGACTGCTAGGGGTACTGGCACGAGCAAACACCACATACACGTGTGGAGCAGTACAAGGAGACAGGCCTGGTGTTTCCTCCTCTCGGCACGTCAGGCACTTGGAAAGCTGACAAGGATTTCAGACCAGACACTGGGGCTTCCTGGCTGTTTGAGCCATGTTCAGCTCAGGACCCAAAGTATCCCAGACATGGCTGCAAGCACCACTTCTGCGTTTCTTTGATGCTCACACTGTGGTGAGTGATGAAGAATAAAAGGATAAAATAGGCTAACACACACAGAGCAGGTGGTCACAGAGAAAACAAGGAATTGCACACACCAACACAATGGCACAGATCTACTTAAAACTCAGCAATGACTCCCAGCACCACAGCAGGACCACATCTGTGGTCCCAGTGAGCATCGATGCCAACCTTTCAGATGTGGGGACTGTGGTTTTTCAGTACAGGCGCTTGAGCATTCATAATAAACATTTTTAATACTTTCCCATCATCATAGATGAGAGAGCTTTTTAGTTTTGTCTTCATTTGAAATACCTGAATGCCTCTATTTTTTTTTTTTTTAAAAAAAGCAGCAGCCTTTCCAAAGGTGCAAACATAGCAGAGAATATCAGAAATAACTTTGTTATTTTAGGTCATTAAAGCTTAGACCTGAGTGAAATGCATTGTATAGATCTGAAGGTTTGGACCTTTCCCCATTAAGAAGAACCCTGAACATGAAAAAGTGCACCCTGTTCCAAAGCAGAACTAATTTCACTGGCTCCATTAACAAGTAGGTCTGCTCTTGCCTTATCTTTCAAGAATTCTATACCTGATTGCATTTATGTTCTCATTTAGCATCTCAAAATGGGCAGTTTCCTTCAAGAAGGGTTAGTACTTGACTCACCTGCTTAGTTAATCTGACTAATTAGCATACTGTCACCCATTAACTGCATTAGAACAACAACTGTAGCTCTCACTGCCTCTCTTGTCAGGAAAACAGACCTCTTGTAGTTTGCAAGGGCATTGGTTGCTCCCTGTCTTCTTGTATCCAGGGGATTATTTATTGCACCAGCAGTGGATTTGCAGATAGCCCTGGAAGGGGCGATATAATTCTTAATATCCTGCAAAAACCCTTAGCCTGTAATCTTTCCTGGTGACTTATTGGAAATTATCCTAAAATTAAGTCCTTAACTCTGTAAGAAGCCTCTCTGGCATCCAAATGGCTCCCATGCAGCTCTTCCAACCGCACTGAAAGAAACCGATGGTGGAAATTAAAGAAGCTTTTCTTATGTATGATAACTCACAAGAAGTGTATCGATATTAAAATCTTTTATACTTCAACCAGCCATGGCTGGACCTATTTCCCACAGCTATTCTAGGTGTATCAAGCCATGCTCAGACAGAAGTAAGATTTGTGGGTCCTTAGAAGAGTAATTTTCCAGGAAGCATGCCTTGCAAACCAGGAACATTTTTATTCATGGAGTTGATGCTTGGAACTGCAGGTTAAAAGACTGAGCTAGGGAGGCCAAGCCACTGACTGCCAGAGCTCCTTAAGACAACTGCAGAGGTACTCAAGGAGATTTACACACCTAATTTCAGCCTGCCCCAAATAGGCTGAAAAGCTGTAGGACTCAGATAAGTGTGAATTTCTATTATTTATCTCAAATGGCTGTTCACAGGAAGCCTAATTATGGTCACTTAAATGCCAGGACAGTTAATCATTTCACTGCTGCTCACTGTACCAGAAATACCTATCTTCTAGCAGGCTTCCTCTGCATCACCTGCACGCAGGTGAAATCTGCTGGAATCACACACCTTCACACCACACTTCTGAGGAACAAACCTGCAGCCTGCAGAGGACAGCACAATGGGTAGTATCTCATTTCTCCCTTGCTGTTAGCATGGAGCTGTTGGATGCTGGTGTTTGGCTGGGTTATCCAAGTGACACTGGCTTCACTTGAGGTGCCTTGGAGACAGTGTACACCCACATCCACAGGGTGTGCCTGGAGGCTTTGTAAGTAGGGCTCCTTGCCTCCTCAGCCAGCAGTAAGCATCAGCAGATGTAATAGTTGAGGACATGGGTTTTCAACATAGTATCACAAGCTTTAGGGATCTGAAATGTTTAGTGGACCTGATGGCAGTGTCACTGTTTGACGACAGCAAATTCAGTCACTAATGACATGTTGGACGATGCCAGAGCTCACACTGATTGAGCTCTGAGTAAAAGCTGAGCAACTGATCCCCTAATCAAAAATCCCTCACACACTGCTGTCTCCACAAGAACTGGCGCTGCTTGTACACCTCTCCCACTATACGGTCTCACCACCACCACTTGTCCCCACACTTAAGGCTGAAAAGCAAGAGGTCGTAGTGCAGATGGAACAACACCAACACAGTTCAGGAACCCAACTCTTGGTTTCAAAGTGTCCCTGATGGAACTAACAACAATTTTGTCCAACTTACATCAGCAGCTAAACTAGTTTCAGGACCAGTGGAGAGTAATATTGATTTGGCTTTCTAAGAATAAGGGAGCTAGGCACCAGCTAGAGCACTAAGCTGGTATACGCAAGACAAAGCCCTTACTCTGGGCACAGGATAACTCTTTTTTCTTCACAAAAAACAGTCCCCGGGGCATATAGCAGCTGGAGCACTAGCACCGACTTGTGAAATGCCTTGCTCCCTGAGCTCCAGCTTGCTGTAGAAATTGATGCTTTTGTGCACCGTGATCAGTGCACAGTGAAGGACAAAGGTGAAAATAGCTTCAGGGTGAAAGAGATTCTCTGTATGTACCAGTCCTCTTTGGACTTCTCTTCTTTTCCTCATTATGAGCCTGACCCAACATTTAAAAATTTCCCAGTCCTGCATTTAGCACAAATTCAAGACCAAGTAAATAGATAAAGGAGGACAAAAAGGGGGCACTTAGGCCGTATTTTGTGAAATACGGTCCAGTTAATGCAGGACCTGATGTACTTCTGGACTTGAGCAAACTGAATAGAAGCTGAAGTCATCAAGCCTGCAAAAGTAGCAGGTGAATTAAAAACTTTGGCCTTTTTTTAAGTAGTTCCATAAGCTCCATTCATAACATTAAATCTCTTATTTTAACATTAAGAAGGAATGCTCATATTTTGTATTGCCTCTCTTAGTACTTCTGAACTGTTTTTGCAGTGATATGATTTATTCTCCTATAATTTCTCTCTCATGTTTGAGACTTTGATTCATTGTTTCCCTGTAAAGAACAGCTTTGAACTTATGCTCAGTGAAGAGCTGACGTGTTTCTCCTTTTTCATCTTTGGTGTCTATAGCATGTGATGGCTCCTAATCGGTACCCAAGGAGCAGGGGGCTGCTGGGTGACCACGGCTGCTGGGGTTGCTAGAAACCACTGCTAGTGGGCTTGCTAGAAAGATGGAAGCAAGGCAACAGGGCTGAAGGCAGGTTGGACAAGGATGGCAGAAATGTTGTTCAAACTAGGAGCAAAGCTGAGATGCCTGAGGACTGAAGGGAAATTGAATGGTGCAGGGTAGAGGTGGGCTTTGAGGGGCAACTGGTAAGATTTTTCCCTCCTTGCCCCGCTCACTTCCTGCTGTCGCATCCCTGCCTTGTTCTGCTTCTGCTATGTCCAGAGTGACTGCAATCCCATGGAGGATCCCAAAGCAGGCAGCAGCACAGCCCAGCACACACCACTAGCAAGTACTGATGAGTCCTGCCATCCAGGCTGCAGTGGGGAAAATCTGTGAGGAAGGTAGGTATCTTTGGTTAGACCTGCTGATTTGGCTGTAAAAACACAGACAAGCTTCTATCTTTTTCTATCTACAGAGAAGCTTGTGCCTGAAAACTTGGCTATTTTTCCAGCAACTGATATAGTTGCTCCAAGAAGAAAGGGTATAATTCCCTCCTGTAGTCTGTGTCTGTCATATCTGTAGACTGTCATAGTCACAACATGCTTAGGAATTTAGCATATGCCATTCAGTGTGGACTGCTGAAATACTGTCCAAGAGCCAGCAGGGTCCACCTCAGACCATTTTTAATTGCAACCTATATGTGTTCAGCCTTGCTGATAAGCAGCAGAATTTATTTTACACAGCACAGAATGTGACAGAAGACTGGAACTGAAGATTGGAAAGCTTTAACGTGCTATTGGGGTTCTTTGTTGCATGAGAGAAGCATCTGTATTATTTGTATATAATTACTAATGATAGGGTAGCAGCAAAGTGACTTGGTGGAGGCTAAATAATTTCTCAAAAGCCATGCATTCACAGAAAATATCTCCACTTCATCTTTAACTTCTGACTGCAAAGAACAGGTTGGCAGTGCAAAAATCATTCCTCTTATTGATCCATTATACATCCGTCTTTCTGAGTGAGTTTTATTGTTAGAAATATTATTGAAAGCTTTAGTGAAGACCTGAACTCTTTAATCACCAAATAGGTCCTTCAAAAACCTGAAATCAGTCTGGGCTTTGAACTTTCTGTCTGGTGATTCCACCAGGGGCCCAGTGGAACCATAAAAGTTCAGCTGCTTTTTTATCCCTTGCTGTGATACTTCTGTCCCAAGGAGCCCAATGTTATAGCATTACATGCACCACATCTCTGTCTCCAGAAGACAGGAGGGAATTCTGTTGAAAATCCTCCACTTTGAATGGCAGGAGGTGCTCAATGCTCAGTGATCCTAGGCTTCAAGAAAGAAGTTTACTGTACTTAGGAAGAATCGCACCTCCGTATAGCCGCAACAGATCAAAATGGGAGAACGCAAAGACACTGTATGGTCACGTGACTTTTGACACATCACACAGCATAAGGATTTGCTACTGATACCTATTAGTGCCTCTTGCACATTCATGCCTGTCCATCCGCTTAAATTCACATGCTTGCCAACATCCCTGCTGAAGTCAGGCTAAGAGTGCAGGCAGGAGCCTGCAGGGTTCATCTAGCTTGCCTGTGAAAAGCTGATGAAAACATTCTTCTCTTCTATTACATTTAGCTTTACATTACAAAAAAATATTGAATTAGAACTTTAGATAGAATTAATAATTGTCACACGGGTTTTTATCTCATTATATCAGCGAATCCAATTATCTTCAATTCACAATCCAGTTGGCTTGTAACACATGATTACAGGGAAGGATTTCAAGCACCCTCAAACTGTCTTCTGAGATGTCTGTATTCTCCAGACAAAGGTAACTTTAGCAAAAGACTTTGTAAAATTTTGGCTGTTGAGCAGGTCACAGTGTGAAAGTTCATTGGGAAAGTTATCCCCCTCTTCTGCAAAGCTGGCACAGGCTTCTCAACAGGGTGAGCAACATAAAAGCGTACTTCCAATTGCATAATCTGCAGTTGCTGAGGTGAGTAGCTCCAGAGAGGACGCCTTCAACACCTGGGTGGGGGGAAGCTCAGCCTCCAGGAGCCTCAGCACAGAGCGCCGAGAGCCACCGAGGGAGCCTCAAGTCCTCGACAGCACTCGCCCAGGAGCCGGCAGCTCAGCTGACACGAGCAGCTGACTCACAGGGGCGGAGCCAGGAGGAGGGGCACCAGCTCTGAATGGGTAAAAACCTGCCCCAGGGAGCGCGGCGACCTGGGCGGGTTCGAGGCAGTTTGCGCTCGGGCAGGCGAGCGGGATGGTGAGCACTTGCCCTATGGTCAGGGTCTGGTCTGGGAGCTCTGCTCTGGCTGCCCCGGCGGTGGCCAGCGTAGGCACCCAGACAGAGCCAATGAGAGGGGAGGCTGCAGCGCAGAGCTCAGGGTGTAGAGAGCACCTGCACTGCTCTCCTGAGGTGAGGGAGCACAATGGGCAGGGCTGCACTCGGTGCTCCCTGGTGGAGGTCCTCCTGCAGCAGGGGCTGAGCTGTGGGACGCTGTCAAAAGGCTGAAAGGTGTCAGGGTAGCTGAGAGGAAGCAGCAGTGCTTGCTCCAGGCCCAGGCTGTGCAGCGGCCTCAAGCGTTCCCTGTAGCTCTTGGAGGGAAGAAGGAGGCCGCTAACCCAGGAAGCTGGGCAACAGTAAGAAAAAAGCAACAAAAAAAGGAGGAAGAGGACAATGAAAAGCAAGGGGCTTCCTCCTAAATCTGTTGTCCTCATCCAGAACTGCTTTGCTGTCCTGCAGGGGGCTGATGAGGAACCACGCCACCACCAGGAACAACCGGCTGATGCACTGGTAAAGAAGATCTCTACTGGTGCTGCCAGGAAAAAGCTGCGGGCTGTGGTAGTAGGGGACTCTACTTTGAAAGGCACAGGGGCACCTGCCTGGTGGTCTGACCCAGACTCAAGGGAGGTGTGTCGCCTACCAGGGGCACGGATCAGTGATGTTGCAGAGAAGCTGCCTGCTCTAGTCAGTTCCACTGACTATCACCTACTTCTAGTGATCCATGTGGGTGCTACTGATGTAGATAGCAGTAACCCGGAGATCATAAAGAAGGACTACAAAGCCCTGGGAGAGGTGGTTAGGGGCTCTGGAGCTTAGATTGTCTTTTCGTCAATTCTCCAGGATACAGGGCAGGACCTTAAAAAGGCTAGGAGGATTGGCCAGGTTAATAAATGGTTAGAAGGGTGGTGCCATAGTCAGGGGTTTGGCTATCTAGAACATGGGACTCAATTTCGTAGGCCAGGTCTATTGGGGGCTGGTGGAGCTGGTCTGACACAGAAAGGGAAGAGTGGATTTGGTAGGAGGCTTGCCAGACTGGTCAAGGATGCTTTAAACTAGATGTGTTGGGGGAGGGGGGCATCATTCCATCCCAACACACCCAATCACTGGCCACCACCTATAGTAAACATTCAGAGCAATGTACAGATAGTCCAGCTGCTCCAGCCAACGAGCCGGCTTCATTTGGAGCTCGACTCAGATGCCCCTATACAAAACCCCATAGCATGGGGAACAAACAAGGAATTAGAGATGTGTGCAAGTCTACAGGGGTATGATATAATAGGCATCACAGAAACATGGTGGGATGGCTCTTATGACTGGAGTGTTAGGAATGGAAGGTTACAGGCCCTTTAGAAAAGACAGGCCTGGCAGGCGGGGAGGGGAGTTGCTATTTATGTTAGGGGTAGGCTGGAGAGTATGGAACTCTGTCTGGGGACAGGTGAGCAGTCAATAGAGAGTTTGTGGGTCAGGATTAAAAGTAGAACAGTGATGGGAGATACTACTGTGGGTATCTGTTACAGACTGCCTGATCAAGAGGAATCTGTGGATGAAGCACCCTAGAGACAGATAGGAACAGCCTCACGCTCGCAGGCCCTCATTCTCATGAGGGACTTCAACCACCCAGAGATCTGTTGGAGGGACTGTACAGCCCAGCACAAGCAGTCCAGGAGGTTCCTTCATTGTGTGGAAGACGACTTCCTTCTCCAAGTAATAGAGGAGCCAACAAGGAGAGGTCCCATGCTTGACCTCGTGCTCACCAACAGGGAAGGGCTGGCTGGAAATTTGGTGCTCCAGGGCAGCCTTGATTGCACTGATCATGAGATGGTTGAATTCGAGATCCTCAGGACAGTGAGGAGAGCGTGCAGCAAGCTCACTGCCCTGGACTTCAAGAGAGCAGACTTTGGCCTCTTCAGGAACCTGCTCAGTAAGGTTCCATGGGATATAGCCCTAGAGGGCAGGGGGGCCCAACACTGTTGGTAGATATGCAAGGATCACCTACAACAAGCTCAGGAGCGATACATCCCAACTAGAAGGAAGTGCAGCAGAAGGGCCAGGAGACCTCCTTGGATGGATAAGGAGCTGCTGAGGAAAATTGGAAGGAAAAAAAAGCTTTATAAAAGGCGGAAGCAAGGACAGGCAGCCTGGGAAGAATACAGGGATGTTGTCCAGGAAGCTATGGACCAGGTTAGGAAAGCTAAGGCCCACTTAGAATTAAACTTGGCTAGGGATGTGAGATATAACAGGAAGGGATTCTGTAGGTACGTAGCAAATAAAAGGCAGGCTAGGGACAATATGGGCCCTCTGCAGAAGCTCTCAGGAGAACTGGCTACCCTGGATTTGGAGAAGGCTGAGGTTCTTAATGACTTCTTTGGCTCTGTCTTCCCTGGCAAATGCTCTGACCACACCACCCAAGTCTTGGAAGGCAGACACAGGGACTGTGAGAATGAAGACCTTGGGCCCACTGTAGGAGAGGATCTGGTCCGAGACCATCTTAAGGACCTGAATGTACACAAGTCCATGGGACCTGATAAAATCCATCTGTGGGTCCTGAAGGAGCTGACAAATGAAGTTGCTAAGCCACTGTCCATCATACTTGAAAAGTCATGGCAGTCAGGTGAAGTTCCCGACTGACTGGAAAAAGGGAAATATAACCCCCATTTTCAAGAAGGGGAAAATGGATGAGCCAGGGAACTACAGAGCAGTCAGTCTCACCTCTGTGCCTGGCAAAATCTTGGAGCAGATTATCCTGGAAGGCATGCTGAGGCACATGAAAAACAACAAGGTGGTTGGTGACAGCCAGCATGGTTTCACTAAGGGGAAATCCTGCCTGACCAATTTGGTTGCCTTCTATGATAGGGCTACAGAACTGATGGACAGGGGTAGAGCAGTTGATGTCATCTATCTGGACTTGTGAAAAGCATTCAACACTGTCCCATGTGGCATGCTTGTCTCTAAGTTGGAGAGACACCAATTTGATAGGTGGACCACTCGGTGGATAAAGAACTGGCTGGATGGCTACACGCAAAGAGTAGTGGTCAATGGCTCAATGTCCATCTGGAGACCAGTAACGAGTGGTGTCCCTCAGGGATTGGTGTTGGGACCGGTCTTGGTCAACCTCTTTGTCGGTGACATGGACATTGGGATTGAGTATGCCCTCAGCAGATTTGCCAGTGACACCAAGCTGTGTGGTTCAGTTGATACATTGGAGGGAAGGAATGCCATCCAGAGGGACCTTGACACGCTTGTGAGGTGGGCTGATGCCAACCTGATGAAGTTTAACCATGCCAAGTGTGAGGTCCTACACGTGGGTGGGAGCAATCTCAGGCACAGCTACAGGTTGGGCAGGGAAGAGATTCAGAGCAGCCCTGTGGAGAAGGACTTGGGGGTGTTGGTCGATGAGAAAATGAAAATGAGCCGGCTTCAGTGTGCACTTGCAGCACAGAAAGCCAACGGTATCCTGGGCTGCATCAAAAGGAGTGTGACCAGCAGGTCAAGGGAGGTGATCCTGCCCCTCTACTCTGCTCTCCTGAGACCTCACTTGGAGTATTGTATGCAGTTCTGGTGTCCTCAACATCAAAAGGACATGGAACTGTTGGAACAAGTCCAAAGGAGGGCCACGAGGATGACGAGGGGACTGGAGCACCACCTGGATGAAGACAGGCTGGGAAAGTTGGGGCTGTTCAGCCTGGAGAAGAGAAGGCTGCATGGAGACCTCCTAGCAGCCTTCCAGTATCTGAAGAGGGCCTATAAGGATGCCATTCATTCTTCATTAGGGACTGTAGTGATAGGACAAGGGGTAATGGGTTCAAACTTCAACAGGGGAAGTTTAGATTGGATATGAGGAAGAAATTCTTTGCTGTGATGGTGGTGAGGCACTGGAATGGGTTGCCCAGGGAAGTTGTGAATGCTCCATCGCTGGTGATGTTCAAGTCCAGGTTGGACATAGCCTTGGGTGGCATGGTTTAGTGTGAGGTGTCCCTGTCCATAGGCAGGGGTGTTGGAACTAGATTATCTTAAGGTCCTTTCCAACCCTGTCTATTCTATGTCTATTTTATGATTCTACTTCTGCCTCAGGAAAAGCATAAGGAAAGAAAAGGACAGTGCTGGATTTGAGCCAAGGTGTTGATACACCCTCTTGTTCCAGAGAATAGAGGTGATACCCCTGTGAAGGGTCCTTCACCCTAGGATGAACTCAGTCTGTCTACCTTGCTCTCCCCAGCCTGGCTTCCTGGGCTCTGGATTGAACAGCACAGAGAGAAGGACTGCATTATTTTGCTTTGCTCAGTGATTTGGTAGTTTAGCCAGATGCCTGCACTGCCTGTGCAAAGGGTCAGTTCCCACTCTGCTTTGCCAAGGACAGAAAATTACAACATTGATGTTCTGATACTAAAAGCCTATTATCACATCCAGTGGCTGAAGACTGATTAGAGTTTCTTTTATTATGCTGATATTTAATCCAACATATACATAGAGTTCTTATAAACAGGAATGGACTTGGAAAGGCCATCTATTCACTCATCAGCTATACCTAATCTTTCCTGAGCAATGTTTGTTAACCAGAGCCTAAGCCTAGCAATAAAGATGCCAGCATCTACCTAGATAACCTGTAATAATGCTTCATTGTTGTTGCTCTAAGACATTTCCTAATATCTACACTAAATCTCTCCTGATGCAGTGTAGACTCCTCACTGCTTATTGACAGGTTATTGTTGTTCTCTTTGAGGTTATTCTTGCCCTCTTTGCATTTTTATTTTTCAATATGGTTAATCTGATTCGCTTTAATTTCTCTCTTCTTTGGATCAAACAAGCCTGGTTCCTTTAATCTTGCCAGAGTTTAAAGGAGAATAGAGAAAATGGCTAGATTCACCTTAATTCAGCAGCATCTTTCTTTAAGTGCTCAAAATGTTCAAAACTGGACAGTGTTCTCCAGCTGAACACCACACCTGCACTGAGCACAGGAAGAAAACTTTATGTATGTTGCAGACAAAGTGATGCTTTTTTTATATACAGCCCAGTGCAATATTTACCTACTTGCTGTATGATTAACTCATACTTACTATAACTTCCAATCTTCTCCATGACCTTTATGCTCTTTCAGCTATTCCCATTTCTTGGGGGGTTAGAAGTGCAAATTTTCCTTGCTGAATGTAGTGTTTTCCTTATGAACTTGCACAGTATGGTTTTTGTCATTGCCTTCTCCAAGATACTGGATATAGTCTGGATCCTAATTCTGCCTTTCAAAGTGTTTGCAGCTCTCTCAGCTTTGTGTCTTCTGCAGATTTAACAAATATGCTTTTTATTTCATCAGCAATGTTGTTACTGAAATTTACTCTGAATGAACATTTAAAACCCAGTATTACCATGAGAGACCTCAGGACATTCCCCCTTGAAACATGCTCCAGTGTGACAGCAATCCACTAATTATTTCCTTTAGTTTTTTGAAGTGGTTTTAGACTGACATATCCGGACAGTATTTCCCTTACTTCCTTTCCTTCTTCCCTAATCCATAAGGCCTGTTATCCTGCCATAGAAGTAAATTAGACTGGTTTAATATAATTTGTACTTGACAAATCCAATTTGTCCTTGCAGCTAGTTTATTTGTTCCATGAGTTTCTGGCTCTTCCTTTCCTTGCTTTCTAAAGATAAGCATTACGTTTATCACTTTCCAGGCTTATCCCATGTAACTTATCTGCCACACATTTCATTACTTGTTTTCATCTCTAGCTTCTTCTGAAGGTGAGATTTGGTCAACTTCAGAGATCATCAAGCAGCACTTTTTTAAGCTGACACACTCATACGCGCCTTGTGACGTGTGTGATCAATGGCTTCAGAAGAGCTTTGGAGCACTCCCTCAGTGCTAACTAACCTTATTTCAGATAAAATATTGATGCTCACACTTGTGGATAAACTACAGCCACAGCTGCTTCAGTCTCCACAACCATAGCACTGCTGCCAGCTTGTCAGCTCTGCTTTGGTTAGCTTGCAGTAGTCCAAGGTAATTTTGTCCCTCAAGGTAAGTAACCAGAAATTCCAAATTTCAAACAAAGTCATCTTTGAGGCAGGTCATTTCTCAGATTTTGATTTAAGAAAAGTCATGTCCCCAGTATAGCACAAACAACTGTAGACTGTAAAGGACAGAAAAGTCAAGTTTCACAGCCTGCGTCGATTTTCTATCAACTCATCAGCTCCTGAGTCCCTCATCCTGGCTTCTCTCACCTCTTTGGTCCTTCCACTACACCAGATCCTGCCAGCGCCTCACGAAGCACAGTGTGAGAGAGATAGGCAGGGTGAAAAGCCCAGGAAATGTGTGGGAGATGACATATGAGGCAGCTGTGGAAACAGGATGAACAGAGTTGAATGGAGCAGCATATAGGGAAAATGGGGGCTGTGCGTCCGACTAGGCATCATCAGCTCCCTCAGTCATACTCCTTTAAAAAGCCCTAGAAGTGGCTTTGAAAATTCTGGTATACAAATAACCAGTGAATATTAACAATAATAATACTGAGCAGAATGGTGTTCACTAAGAAAGTGCCCATTTCATACTGTTGGATTATTCTGTGGCAGTATCAAATTTCCTGTCAAACTGCGAACAGACACATTTTTCGACATGCAAAATTAATTATTTGCTCTCTCTTGAAAGGGAAAGTGAGTTTGTCAGTGTCATGGTTTAAGCCTCTAAAACTCACGAAGTTGCTCACTCACTCACTTCCCCTCTTTCTTCCCCCAGTCCCGGGGGGATGGGGACGAGAATCAAAAGAATACAACTTCCACAGGTTGAGATAAGAACAGTTTAGTAACTAAGGTATAACACAAATCACTACTGCTACTACCAGTAATATTACAAGAGAAATACAAGGAAAGAGAATACAACTGCTCACCAAGCCTGACCCAGCCAGTGCACCCCCAGCAGCGAACCCCCCAGTGCACCACCACACCATTCCGGGTCTCTGCTCTCCGTTTTCACATCCTGGACATGACGTGCTGTGGTATGGAATAACCTCTTTGGTCAGTTTGGGTCAGGTGTCCTGTCTCTGCTTCCTCCCAGCTTCCCCTCCTCGCTGGCATAGCATGAGGCTCAGAAAGTCCTTGGCCAGACCAAACCATTACCAAGCAGTAACTGAAAACACTGGTGTTATCAGCACAGCTCCAAGGCCCAAAATCAAAATCACAGTGCTGCACCAGCTACCAAGAAGGAGAAAAATGACTGCTACTGCTGAACCCATGACAGTCAGGCAGGTGTACAACCTGTGTGTCCCACTGCAGGAGTCTGGTGGGCCTTTCTCAACATTTTTTCACCATCTCTCCAAATGACGTTCAATTGTTTGACCGGGATTTCAAATGATGTGCCCAAGCGCTCTCTCACCTTTGTGTGTGTGTGTGGACCTGGATGGAAGTTTCATTTGGTTTAACTGTAAATCAAAGAAAATGTTCTTGATTTAAAACAGAGCTTTTAATTGAGGGTCACATTTCTTCAAGAGGATTAGGCTGAGTTAGAATTGAGCACTGTTCATTTCATACCTTTGAGGCACAACTGCACCCTGTGTTATGTCTCTCTTCAATGGATACTAAGCATTCGTGCTCCTATAGCTTCCCATCCTTCCACACCTCCCCCAGGATTGTTCAACTTTTTTTTAGGGGGGATGATATTACCCATATTGCTTAGGAAGCTGTAGAGGCCAAAAGACAATCTATTTATTCCTACTTGTTCTACAGTTACTGTTCTAATAGCTCATCAGAGGATGTGAGCTACTTAATTACATTTCACCTTCACAAAGTGTTTTATTTGAAAGAACAGCATGAGAATGCTAATCCCCAAAGTAAGGCAAACCAGCTGGTGAATGAATGACATCACCAAAAAATAAAACCTGGGATAGATTTTCAATGTTACCAAATTTTCTCAGGCATCTTCCACCATAAAGGCACATTTCAGGCACTCTTGCTCCAGATTCCCAACGAGCAGTACCTGAAGTGATGGCACTTTGCGTCAATGGGCAGCCTGCCAGAGCTGATGGCCATGGCTCGGCTGTGCTCCCTCATTCCGGCATCCAGACCACTCATGCAAGCACCCCTAGCTCATGTTAAACATCTTAACTGATACACAAATAATGCTGGAAAAAGAATCAAAATTAAAATGTTTTCTATGGATGAATGTGGGCAAAAGTATTTTCTTTCACCAGGGCAAGATGGAAGCCACCTACTCCATGCTTCAGCCCCAGCTACACCAGCTGGCACCTACACCAGGCTCCAGCCCCAGCTAATCTGCAGCTGAGTAAGTGGCAGCAGGCGGAAAAGATGCTGTGACCTGTGATCCTGTCAGCCCGTCTGTGACCCGATACAGGCCCCAAGGCCTTTGATCCCAACTGATATTCCAAACACAAGGAAAATCCCTATACTTGTGTTGCTTACTTGAGGCAATACATCGCTATTCAAGATACAGAAAGCTACATTAATATTTTTTAAACTCTCAGCATATTTAAATAACTTTGATAAACTTGTAACCTTGAGTTATGTCATAAATTAAGAAAAATTCCAGGGCAATAGCTTAACATTATGAAATTATTACTAAACATTTTACAATTTTGAAAAGCTTGAATGCTACGATTTAGTGAACAGTTTCATCTGCTTTCAAAGGTAGCCTTAAATAAAAACTATATAAGAACTGAATGATAAATTAAAAATCACTAATATCTCCCTGATGAATACTTATGACTCAAAGTTGTTTCAGTGGAGATGTTATTATATAAGAAATAAATAGATTGCATTTGTTCATGCTAACAAGACATTGTCCCAGAGACACAAGCTGTCCAAAAGGTGCAGGCGTGGTAACAGGAAAAAGAGAACTTTTAACAGTCAGACTAAGCCAAGGGAAACTAGGAAGGAAGCGAGAAAATACTAAAATAAATAGTGAAGAATGAGATGAGGAATGAAATACATCCCACAAAAATCCTGTCTTTCAAGGGCTGAAGTTCTCATGTCTAAAATCTCTGCTTCAGACCAGTGAGGAACAACTGAGGGATATAATGGGGGCTGCAGCAGAATTAATTGCTGTTTCTAGCAGATTATAATTTCATTCTTACAGAATGGTTGGGTTCTTCATCTTATTCTGTGTTGACAAAATGTACTTCCATTCAGCTGAATCATGCAGTACAATCCCAATGTCTTCTTTCCAGGGCTGCTTTCTGCAGCCAGTGCTTTTATGGGACTTAGATGAGTTTTTGGTGATTCATAGTACTTAAACTACTCAAGAGCACTTTTTCAATTGGAAAATTCACTTGAAGAAAATGCATCATCAGCTTGATTGTCCATGCATGAAAGAACTACAAGCAAAACAATAAGCACCATTTTTTAAAACCTACACTTAAGCCAAGAAAAACAGTTATCATGAACTATTAAAAGACCTTATTTTTCAGTTTCCATGAATCTCTCATGGAAAACATGGGTTATCCTTGTCTCTGCATCCCTTATTCTGAGAATCCCAAATTGCAAAGGAAAAAAAAAATATAATGTGCACATTGTTTTAGAGTTGTTAGCATGATACATAGCAACAAAAATTATATTATCTACAACAGATTAAGCCACTGCTGATTTAGCCTTATTCTTGTAGCAGTCTTTTCCGGGAAGAAGCCTATTGGATCTAGGCACTGAATACTCTTATTTTTCTCTTTTGTGCTTTCAGAATGCTAAATATAAATAAAATTCTATTTAAATCTTTTCAAGATTGATGGAAGATGCTCTGGTATCTGCCAAGTGCATTGTGGATTTGAAGAATATGTCAAGTACTTAAATGAAAATGGACGCCTGCATTTTTGACATTTATCTGAAGGAAAACATACTATCTGTGGTTATGTGTGTGCATGTGCCTATACGGCATTTTCACAGATGATTTGATAGTGGCACTTTCAAAATATTTCTACTCCTAATAGTGTCAATGCAATCTTTCATACTTACTCCATTGTGTCATTGTTTATTTATTTATTCACTTAAATAGACTTATATGATACATTAAAAAAAGTCTATCTGCAACCTCTGCATACTTTCGATACATAGGAAAATACAATCAGACTGGTGAAAACAAGTCTAAAACCAGCAACCTCAAATCAGGAAACAGTCACTGAAAAATATATTAAAAACTATTCCCTGCTCCAGGTAGTTTTTCAGATAACCTGCACACACCAAGACCATGACAGCTATTTGAGAAAGTGACTTCAAATTGTAAGAGCCTTTAAAAAAGAGGTGCTCTGAACTTACCTAGCCCATTCACCAGCTTTGTGGCCCATGATCATTGGGGACCGGAGATGGATCCAGCAGATCTGAAGGTCAGAGGACTTGATGTGGTAGGACACACGGACAGGAGCAAGCCAGGAGTGACAGCTAGGTGTGCTCCTCTAGCAGCTTTGCATGGTGAACTTGAACTGAAATATGGGTATTTCTACTAAAGGTGATACGGATGTAGCCTTTGTGTTCTCAGGCTCATCTATAAGCAGAATGCTTGCATGGTTTCCTCTTTTTCTGCCATTACTAGGTAAAAAAGTAGTGTGAAGAGTACATAAAAGCTTCCCATCAAAGCTATATGTCATGGCCACTTGTCCTTTGGTATGTGATCTCCCTAAGCCACATACTTCATTTTGATCTTCTAAAAGTGCTGTAGGAAGTCATTCCCATTAACTGGTGCCTCTAGGCCCTGGTGAGGATTAATTCAGTCCTTCACCTCCACATCGGCTCTAATTTTCTACTCTCTGTCCCCATGATTTGGAGATCAATCTACATTGCTCCTGACATTGCAGGCACTAAGAAAACTCAGAATAAGCACATGTACTGTGACCACCACACTACCTCATTCAAATACATTGAGAACTTGCTTTCCCCAGTTTATTGGCTTTGATTTCTTGACTTTGCCATGGCAGACCGGTTGGCATCTCTCACCTGCCCTGTTCTCACAGCCCTTCCCACCACCGCTAACAGTACTCTCCCTTCTCCAGTTCATTAAGCCACTGACCTACTGAATCTCTCCTAAAATAATTATTGCTTTCCTTATGGCCAAACAGACGTGTTAATGGCACATGGATTTTTAGTAACACTCACTGGTTGCTCTGAACTAGCCCATGGCAAACAGCCCTTCCTGCCTTCTGCTCCCTTGAGCTCTCCTCTCTCCAGCATCCGTCACACTGTTGCTGTGTGCCTGGATGAGGCCACTGTGCTTCTCCTGATGCTGTTCTGCACTACTCTTCCACACAGTATGCATAGACACAGTGGGGTTGTGTCTCCCACACACCATGGCTCCTTGTTTTTGCCTCTCAACCCATCAACTACCTAAATCCTGAGAAGTGTTTTTTTCTTGTCAAGCTGAGCACAACCTCAACACAAAGGAAATAATACCAGTATGTGCTCTGCATGCCTTTGGCAGAGCTAGCCTGAATCCCCTGCACTGAACTGTTTCATCTACACAGATGCATTTGCCTTTGAAATAAATAATATTTTCTAAAGTTTGCAGCAATTCTGCTAGGAATATAATGCCTGATCCTTCCCTTGTTTTGAGCCAATATAATTTATGTAACCATTATCAATATACTCAGGACTATGATACTCCTATATATGTTCTTTTAAAACCTTAATTCCCTTTTTCTCAATGTTTCACGGTAACACACAGTTGTACCAGTAATAGATAATTGTCTTCTCTCTCATGGCAGTTTCCTTATTTGAGTAATAATTTTCAAGGTGAATATAATCCCAGAAATACACAAAAAATACAGAAAAAACATTTTAGCATTTTTCTCTGAAAAGAAGCTTTCTCCCACCAAACTAACACCCAAGTAATTTTCAAGGTTTGGTTGTTCCAAATAAATCCTATCCTTATTACAGCATTGTTTCGAATTTTGTTGCAGTCACAAAATGCTTAGTTGGTAATTCATAACAAACCATTTAATTTTTATTGACTTTAGAGAAGAGACTGAAGATCATAGGAAGAACAACCTGAGAAACTTCCTAGAAACTTAGAAAAAACAGAAGTTGCTAGCTTGTATACTACAGATGGGCAAAGCATGTAGCTAAAAAAAAAGGATAAGATTGTAATTGTGAAATTATAGACATGTGGCCTGATGTCAACACCAAAAAGACTGGGATAAGCATTTTTTTAGTAAACTCACAGAGGTGAAAACCTAGTCTTGAAGAAGTCAAGTCACAGCAAACCTGATTTTCTTTTCTCCCAGGGTAACTGGCTCCTTAGAAGGGAAGCACCTTAGATTACACTCTTTTCATTTTTGTGGGTTTATATGCATTTTGATGGCTTTTGAATGGCAAAAAGTGCAAATATAATATAAATGAAAGGTATATGTAGTGCTTGAGACATTTTAAACACTTCTGAGTGGCTGTGGAAACTCCCAAGTGTGCAACTGGAGGTGTTTACCAAGGCTGCACAGTGTCTGTTGGAAGAGTTCACTTCCCACGGTCAGTAACTGCCTTTCCAAAGATGTAATCCCATTGCTCACCTCCATGCAGATAACAATTGGCAACCTAGCGCATAAAATATTTCAAACATTTCTATCTGATAGAAACGCATTAGAGTAATCTTTATGAACTATCTGGAGGGTAAATGCATCTTTAAAAGAATCAGCCTCTAATAACCAATTTTCTAAGGCTATATGTAGGCAACAAAATTAATTACTAAATTTCTGAGGGTCCAGCAGTTTCCATTTAGCATTTGTGCAGCTAGATAATTTTTTTAGGTTCCTGTATATTAATTTAGAAATGTAACACTGAACAACGATTTTGAAAATCTTGACCAGATAATTAAGCAGCAACCCAAAGAAAGCACAGTTTGAGCAGCGGGGTAGACTCTCTGGGAGGAGTGTGTGTATTTAAAGCTAGCACTTCTCAGGCTGTTCAGTGATCGAGGCTGACAGTGAGTGACTGACAGCAGCAGATCACTCAGATACTAGGACTGGTCAAAAGTTTGGTTTTCCAGAAATTTCAGTTTTCGTTTACAGTGTTCTGTTATTTCAGTAGTAGACATGAGGCAGGGTCAAGGTAAAGGGAAAAATTAACATTTGTGACCCTTGCCATAAATGTTGTGATTTTTTTCTGAGCAAATTTCAGATATAATTAGAATTTTATTAACTACACAGATGGCAATCAGTACGGTCTCTTACTGAAACACCTATTTCTTCTGCTGCTCCAGATTCACAAAAAAATCATTCTTTGCAAAAGGAGCTGCATACTGATATATGAATGCTAATCTTTCTATTTTTTAGAAGTGTTCTTAAAGTTGCTGAGTGACAACATTTTACTAGCAAATTACTACATATTCATAGCTTCTGTGGGTACAACAGCAATGATGCTGAAATGGGGCTGAAGGCAACACTTGCTTGGTTTTCTGATCAACTAAATTCTAAGGTTTTGAAGCCCTGATGTAAGGCTTAGACTCACTCTGTTCTGCTAATATTTGTCTTCCTTATCAGTAGGTCAGAAATGTGGATTTGAATCTGGGGGTACCAAGAGATATTCTAACTGAAGATAATCTAACCCAGTAAGTAATGCTGACTTCTATTATTTAGGAAAATAAAATCAAAATCCCCTACAGCTCTGAACCGGGTCACAAGCAGCTATAAACAATGAGTACTTCATCATGATCGCTTTCCAACAGAGTTTTCATCAGTAACCCCACATTTGAGTCATTCTGACTCAGAGAATTGCCCTGTTCTCTAATGGAATATTGAAAATTATATTCCAGTTTAATAGTAAATCTTACCTTTTAAACAACTGAAATACTTTACAGTTGGCCCAGAAATTTCATTTAAGGATTAGTGAACCCTGTTTTGCATGTCATGAGTAATTTACCTCACTTTCGTCCACTCAGAAGTGGTTTTATCTTAACACTAATGAAAGTGAAGAGTTTCACTTTGGTCACTTAACAAAATCTATTCAGTGAGTAATCTTGACAGGAGTGGTGACTTAGTGCTGAAGATTTAAAATCCAAATTAAACCTCACCTTTTCTTCTTACTACCATTTTCAGCTTATACCTTCAGCTCAGGAAAACTTGCAGGATATGCTGCTAATATCTGTAATTGCACTAGTATACTAGTATTCCATCAAAATAATTTCAACCGTGGATACACTGAACTTCTGTGATATTCTGTAAGCTTTATTTTATTAATGAAATAAAGGTGCTGTATGTTTCAGAAACAGGGTTGTACTTGAACACTGCTGTTTCTTCACCCTTGGTTTATACTCATGTTCATCTCTTTAACTGTTAGAGGTTTTCTTGTTGTTTGGTTTTTTTGTTTTTTTTTTGTAATAGTTGTTTGTAAGAATGTGCAAAGCAGGCTTAGCGACAAAATTATGCTGGATATTTTGCATTAAAGTTATTTCTAAACAGAACATTTCAGATAAGAAGCAAAAACTTGAGTATCATATGTATAAGAGTAACCCTAACCATTTAGAAGTATTAAATGAAAATGAATGTGATGCTGTAATAACCCAACACTTTATAAAGTTAAAACTATAATAATTCTAGTCATATCTCTGTGTGAAAATGAAGTCTCCCATACAATGTTAATAAAAAGTATGCCATTATTGCTATTTATCATGGTATTGGAAAGACAGAGTCAAAGAAATGGAAGTAAGCAACCAAAAAAGTTGAATGTGAGAGAAAGACATTCTTTTCCAAGGATATTTCAATGAACATCATACAAACTTTGTGTTGTGCTTTGCACTGATTGTCTTGTAGCTGCACCGTCATTTTCATGTCATTAGCTTAATTAAACTAACTTTGCTTATGATTAGCTCTATTAATACAGTAACAAATAGTTGACAAAGATCTGTAAGTTTTTTATGAAGCACAAAACAGGTACTTTAAACAAAAACTAAATTTCAGTCACTGAATGATGGCGTTTCAAGGAGCTAACTTTTAAATAGTTTTAGCCAGTGGGAAGAGATGGAAAGACTGTCCCCTTGTGGATAGGAATATGAGGAAAATGATACTGTAACTCACTGACAGCAGCAGTAACCCTGAGCATTTAGAGCTTCATTAAGATATTAGCTAGAATACTGCCTTGCATATTGCTCATAAATCAACATTCGAATGTACAAAATACTACGGAGAGCCTGTTAATTTTAACTAAACAGAGGGCAAAGACTGAGCTAATGGAGCATCATTGCTAACACCATCAGTCCAGGCTACCACTAAATATAACTGCTGCAGGCAGCTGCAGTGTCACCCTCATTTGAAGAAAGCTATTCTGTGATGGACAGATTCAGAGTAGAGAATGGGTGAAGGCTCTACAACAAAGACAAAGTCTTGCAGTAGATCTGTAAATCAACATGCTGCCCACTTGCATGTGTCTGCCAAACCTGCGCTACAGCATCCATCTACAGTACATAGCACCAGCCTTAACCTCGCTCCTACAGCCACACAGAGGGATGAGAGCAGGACTGATGCACAGCTGGCTGAAGACACCCCTCCATTGCTGCAGATTATCCCTAAGTGTTACAGATTCCCCATACACATCTTTGCCTCTGATCCATGAGAACTACCAGAAGATGCACCCCATCATCACTCAGATCTGGGATTACTTCAAATGGTATGATAATTTCAATGGTAGCGTCAAATTTCTTCATGGGGAAACAGAACTTCACAGGGCTGCTGAGATGGCAGGGGATGTTTCTCATAGGAAGTGTTCTGGTTTATGAAGTCCAGTCCTTCCCCATTGCAGGGGGTTACAGCCTCCCTGACAAATTTATCTTGTTCTGACTTTATTAAGAATTTTCTCACAATTACTTAATTTCTAGGAATTTTCTGAAATATCACTAGAAACCTCACAATGCTTGGCCATATTCATGTTCAGTGTACATGAATATGTGCATGTTCATGCTATTATCTTTTTGTTTAAGCAGCCTTTTTTACCTCCTTATCATTTAACCTCTGACAGAGAGTAACCATATTCCCTCCTAGCCCTTGCTTTGTTAAATGAAGCAAGCTACACGCCTGCAGCTTTACTGTACAGGACAGGCTTCCCAAATGATTTCATAATGTGTCAACTACAGTGTCCTGTAAGGTCAACTTCTCCCACCAACAGCCATTCAAGAATGTATCCAGTCTCATCAAGTACACAGCCTTTCTCTGTCCCTAATGGAAAAACTTTGACTGACGCCTTCTTCAGTAGTATTGGGTTTTTTAGACAGCCACTTCTCAGAGGTCACTCCTTAAAGAACCAGCTAACTCAGCAGCTGATTTTGTCAGTCATTTGTTACTGGTTATTTTCCAGCTTGTAGCAGAAATTCTCATTCTTCTAGCCATTAAGTAAACTGCAGTGATTAAGAAACAAGTTGTTGTCACCCTTTGAAGATCTCTCACCACAAAGTCCTAAGGTTTGTGGCTAACCAGTCCAACTCTGGCAAGTCAAGGTGCAGGTTGGTGTGTGATTCAGAGTGGGGTGATAGGGAGATAAGCCTGAAATAATACTTGTCCTTTCCTAAGAGAATGTCCTGAGTTGTGCTAGGTAGAACTCACAAGTTGTTCTCCACAAAAAGTGAGTATGTTACATTAACTGCTCTGTGATGCAGTAAGTTGATTGAGGAGTTCCTTGAAGGGTTGAAGATGAAAATTTCAAAAACCTCTGGGGAGTCATTACAGGCCTAGATAGAGACAAATATTTTTAAATGCCTATGAGCACTTTTAATTCAAATACATCCCCTTCCCAAATTTGTGACACTGGAGGAGTTTGATGTGCACATTGGCAAATGCCCGAAGGCCTTATAATTTGGACAGTGCAGGATTCTGGTAAAAACATCCAGCTGTGCATGCAACAAGCCTACATGGATATACACTGTTTGCATGTTATGGGTAATGGTGACTGTCAGATGAGAACAAATCAAAAGTGAAAAAGAGGAAATTCTTAAAACCTATTTCCTCTGTCTCTGTCTCTAACATTAGGAAATAATGAGAAACCAGACTGTTCAGTTTCTGTACTTCACAGGGGGAAGTGCTACGGGGGTTTTGAAAGTTCCCTCTTTCCCCCTCGGTGATGAAGCTTCACGAAAAAAGAGTGCATAGTTGCATAGTTTCACAATCCTAATTCGGGACAGCTGATGAAGCACAGCGTGTGGAAGCCTGTACAGGATCTACAAAAGGCCTAATATGGCCCTGCTGCAGAGTCTGGAGTGGGGATGGACTGAAGTGGCTGTCACCTGTCACAAAACCATAGCCCTTGGTAGCTGAGGGAGAGGGAAGGTGAACTGTGGAGACGATTGGGAAGCTCAGTCCAGGGGCATGAGCACAAAACGCCTGGCTGTGGTGGCAGCTCTGGGACTGGGGCAGGCCACAGGACCCCTATCTTAGAGCCCAGCATTACCTCAAGCTGACCATTTTGGTCTCAGTTATTACCTTTTTAGCAAACATGGGAAGTTAAATAATTTTGATATTGGCCAGTTCTGTATTTTCTGTAACGTGCACAGATTTCTGGCTGCCGTAACGACAGCAACATTCAGGCAGAGAGCAAAACCAAAAGCAGACAGATGCTTTATTCTTCCAAGCCGGTTTAAAAGCAGACTGAGGCCCGCGCCCCCACGCCCCGCAGCCCAGGACGCCACAGCGGCACCAGGGGCTCCGGGCGGCCCGGCCCTGCCCCCCTATGCCGGGCGGTGGCTGCCGGCCCCGCAGTCGCCAGCAGAGACGGCGCGCTGCTCCTCCGCACACACACCCGCAGGCGGGGGCGGTGCCCGCTCCCTCTCAGCGGGGCGGCCTCTGCCCCGCCCAGCCTCGGCCGGCCTGGCCCGGCCCGGCCCGGCCCGGCCGCCACTCGGCGCTCGTCCATGGCGGGGCAGCGGCTGGGCGGTGAGGGGGAGTTATCGCCGCCGCTGCTGGTGAAAATCGTGATGGCCGGGGAGTCCTGCGTGGGGAAGACCTCCATCGTGCGGAGGTACACAGAGCCCAGCTCGCCGCCCGCCGGGCGCTCCCACCTCCTCCTACTTGGCCACGATCGGTGAGTGACCACGGGCCGGCGGCGGCCCCAGGATAACCGGCTCTGCCTGCGCTCTCCCGCGCCCCTTAGTGCCCGCCAGCCCGCCGCACGGCCCAGCAGCCCCGCCGTGTGGTTGTGGGCACGGCCGCGCTCGCCATCGCCCCGAGGGGCTGGCTTGTGTCCCAGCGACCCAGCGGACACCCGGGCGCCGGCTTCGCACCCCCCTTCTGAGCAGCCTTTCCGTCCCCGGGTGCGCCTCACGGCCGCGGACCGCTTCGAACGCAGCCTTCCTGGCGCTGTGTCCGAGGTGTCAGATCTCCCTCAGTTAACTGTTGCATGTGTCCAGCCACGTCTAGTGGAGTAAACATTTGCTGGGGTTTGACAGTGTCAGGAAAGATGTCATCCCAGCTCCAGAACCGTTCTGTGCCGGCTGTTGGTCTGGGACATTCGGAACCTACTCTTAAACTTATGGCAACAACTTGTTTCTTACTTCTTATTGCCCACGACTCCAGGCAGAGGCCCTGTTGCTGTATACCAGTCTGGGTGCGGAGAAAACGATATCTACCTTAGAGGGTTGCTAGACATCAGTAAAATGCCCAGTTCCTTCATCTTTCATACCAGAAAAGGATTTAACTTTGTGCTAATAATTTTAAGGTTATAAAATCATGATATATTCTACTGTAGGTAGTCATGTACTGATTATTAAAGCAGGTCCATTGCTGTGATGGACATCGCTAACCCTGCCCGACCAAGGTGGTTTTGCTTCCCTACTGTGCTGGCTTCCCAGGCACCTCTGCACATGGGGAGTGATGGGGAGCCCCCAGTGTCATGGTGTGCCAGCCCTGTGGTGCCACAGGGAATGGCAGGTTGACTATCCTTATGGTGAAAACCTGTGATGTGGATGCACTGCTTTGATTTGCTGTGGAGATTTTCATAGAATCGTAGAATCAGCTAGGTTGGAAAAGACATTTAAGATCAAGTCCAGCCATTACCCCAGAACTGCAAAGACCACCACTAAACCTTATCACTTAGGACCTCATCTACATAGGTTTTGAACACTTCCAGGGATGGTGTTTTCCTCAATTTCTGGTTGGGAAATTTTCATTTTTAGAAGTTTCTGCGTCTGTACTAATTTTTTTTTTTCTGTGCTCTTGAAGAGGAAGTTAAAGTCTACACAAGAAATTGTGTATTTCTGCATTTGGAATATGCATGGTCCTGTTTTTTTATTTTTCAGTGTGGGGATGAGTTGGTTTAACTGAATAAATAACAGGTAGTAGTTGATCTAGGGAATACTTAATGTTAGTAAGGTGACTTTACCTACTCACATTAGAACAGCTGAACACTTTGTATTTTCTTACCCGCTCTTGCAAAGCAGCTTCTGAAACCAACACAAACAAAAAATGAAGAACTCTACTAGCATTGCAGGTAATGAAATTGATCCTTGTAACAGGCAACTTGTTACCAGGCTTAGCAAGGAGTCCCAAAGAATGGCCATGAAAATAAATATCAGCTTTGTTGATGTGCTTCATATCGAAACATAGATTCCTGGCCATGAAGTTATTATTTTGAGACACGATTTTATTTACTCTTAATTCAGTCCACTGAAGAGTCAAAACCTCTTGTATGGTGGTGATATTAAAAAATACATTTTCCAAGTTATGGGTTGAAATTATTTAAGGAATAGTTTGGATAGAAGAGCTTTGTGTCAGACTTATAATCTTATTAATTTTATTACTGTTCCTGAAACCTATTCTCATGAGATTTAAAATTTTTTAAACAAATGTTTAACTGAAATGTAAATAAATCATATATATGTGGTAATTGTAACCTGAACGTGATTTTAAAGTTATTTCTGAAGTGCAGTGTTCTATTTAATTCCCTCTGAGGAGGTATATTAGAGCTTAAAATTTTAAAACAAATGGTACTGTGAGTGATGTCTTACAAAAGAGTAATACTGGAAGTGGAAGTTTCTTTTTCATGAAGACAGCTACAATCAAGAGCATGGCTTTTTGATCATGGCTCAGAACAGTGTAAGGAAAGAAAATGCAGTGCAACAGTTTTTCTGTTCATGATGTCTTCTCCCTCCGTGTTGGCACCATCAAACCAAATAACTGATCTCACCTAGATGCCTAGTGTCGTACAAGCTCAGTCATAAGATCTCTATCTGTCATGCAGCCTATTCAGGCAGTTCATCTGATACTAATTGATTTTTCACCCTACCTGTCCAGCTGAAATGGTGATTTGAGTAGAGGGAAGATTATCTAGCCTGTGCAGTCTCTCAGCCATCTGAGTTCCCTGACAAAATCATGTGCCACCACCTTCCTTAGTGGCAAAGGGTGGTAGGCACAGAAGTTAAAAGTTTCTGTCTTGTTACTGTCTCATCATGAATCAGGTTTATATTACTGGGGAAAATACTAGCTTTATTGCAGGGTGGAAAAAACCCAAACCCAAGCAAACGGTTTTGTAATAGGATTCTGTAGTGGTGGACTTTTATAAAATGATGTATTTTGTAGTTAGTTAAAAAAAAAAAAAAAGCTGCCACAGTAAATTTTCATTGAAAGCTTCTTATGCAGCACTTAAACACTAAAGGCTGGGTGCCCTTCCTCCTCTGCAATTACGCAGTCTGGGTAAATTATAAGCAGATATAGTTTTCTAATTAAACTTATATGCATCATAAGGCGAATGCATTGTATTATGAACAGACTATAAAGAATAAATGTTTTTGTTTAAACAATGCCATTGTGTATAAAGCCATAGAGAATGTTTATGAACAAAAAAAACCCCATTTGTATGCAAGTGAGCAGGACTGTGATCTGACAGGGTGCGAGGTGGTTATTTTGCTGTATTACAGTAGGGTCCTGCAACACGCATGTTTTCTGAGAGAAATATTTCTGTAGAGGTGTGAGTCCTCCCAAATCTGTCATAGTTGGAAGTGCTACAACTTCCACTTCAGGATTAAAAACAAATAAATATATTATTTTGATTTTTTTCCTCAAAAAGAAACTTCTGCTTTTTAATGCCTATATTTAAAAAATATATATATTTATTCAGAGCAAGGTTACAAAGTCAAGCGATTTATGTATTTGTTTTTAATGCACAGTGAATAAGAGAACCAGCTCTGAAGTCTCTCTAGATTCCCTGCTGCTCACTTTAGAAGGAAATAAAGTAGAGTTAATCAATAGAAATGAATCCAGTTGAAGGTAAACATGTCCTGTTGGGTTAACAACACTAGTAGTAGTCTGCATCTTAATTTTATTTGTTATTTTTCTACAAGGCTGTATTTTTTGTCACTCTTACTTTCTTAGCAAACCATCTTAAGCCATGAATTGCTTTTTTCACCACAACAGTAATTGTCTGTACTTCTGACTGCTTAGATACCACCACGCTTCAGATACGCTTTGGCACATGCAGGAGTGATTCAAGTAATGCACCAATAGCTAGTAAGCATTAAGTACCGGTAGGCCTAACATGGTGGAAACTCAACCCGCAACATCCCTCTGGGCTCTTGTCTAGCTCAGGCACAGGAGTAATACCAGCTGCTTCCTTCTTTGCAGAGTTGAAGACTGTCTTGGTTTCAGCTGTGCGACAGTAAGTGGGCTAGGTAGAACTGCACCTGGGCATTTACCCTTCTCTGTCCATGCTGTCACTTTTGCATCCTGCCAAGCTGCTCAAACTCACATTTTCACTGGATAGACATATTGGGTTTTTTGGGGCCTTTTATGTCAGTAACTTGCCAGCTGTATTGGGGTGAAAAGTGTGTTGTAATTTTCTAGGCCAGCTGCAAGAGTCCTCCTTGAAGGACTCTTGCAGCTGGCCAAATACTACTTTATAAATATTGAGGGAAGAGAGGAGCAATTCACAGCTGAATTCCCCTGTGACTGACTGTTTTGATGCTTTTTAGATCTAACTGTCTTTAAGGTGCAGTAGTCCTAATATGGATGTATTTACTATTTGGAATATAAATAAAGGAAATTAATCTCATGGCTATAAGACTTGGAAATAACAACTAGAATTTGAACTTATACCCATCTTACCACTGCTTGGTTTTATCTGACAGCTTAAAAGAAGAAAGTACAAGCTTTTGCAGTCAAATAATGTCAAGAGCAATAATCAATGCTTGCTTTGTTATGTTGATCATGTTGTGTAATACATGGGCTTAAAAGCATCTGAAATCTGTGAGCTGTCTTTGGCATTACATTTCTAATTTTTCTGTCTTTCCAATTTGCTAAGTTTGCTGGAAATTTCATACAAAGACATGAACAATTCATGCATGCAGAACATATTGACTTCGTTTTTCACTAACATTCATTGGCCTTTTAGGTCAATAAATTTTGAAGTTGACTTAAGAAGTCAATAAGCCTGATTTTAATTTAGATTAAGTTTTAGTCTGATTCAGCACTCTGCTTCCCTTTTTATAAATAAAAAAAGCTTATAGCAATTTATTATTAAAATGTATGTCAACTAAGAACTGTTTCCTATAGGTCTGGGAATCCCTGGATGGATTAGAACTTTTTGCTGTATTCCCAATGCACCATTTGAAAGTGACATTTCAGCCTCCCAGTGCGTATTCTGTCCCTCTCAACTGCTTTAATGTCAACTGTAGGAAGTGATACAAATAATTAAACAAACCATGTGAATTTCAGAAGCAAATGTTTCCATTACGTTAGAGTCCCACCTTACATAAGCAAATCTGACTTAAATTACATTTCCATCTGACATTATTAATTCCATCAAGGAAGCTTTGTTTAATATTAATTACAGATACCAATTATATTATTTCATCTTTCCTTTCCATTGGAGATTCAATAAAAATTCATCAAGTGAAGGACATGATTATCATAATAATTTTAAAAATCCACCTAAACTCTTTTACCACATACACACAAAAATATTAATAGCATTGGAATCATGCATGTGAGAGTGTACTTGCCAAAGTTTTATGCACAATACATCTGTCAGTAAAAAGGAAGGGAGCATTTCCTCTACTGCCATTTTAGTTTACTGCCACTGGATGCTTTCCTTTGATGAAGTAATTTGGCAGACAGGTTGTTACAGAAATCAGTGCAGTGGTATTAATTTACAATTTTTGTGCTTTTTCAGTCTATTTAGTTCTTTCAAGTGACATTGCTACTGGTGAAAAGCCACTCTGAAGTCAGGTTAAGGAGTTACATTTTGACCTTAGGGAATTTTGACTGTGCAGTATGGGGAACTATTCCAATGTCATCTTCACTTAATATACTTGACAAAAATAGCCTTATTGTTGGGAGGAAAAAAATTGAGCAGAGAAATTATCAAATAGGATTTCAAATTTCATCATAATTGGGAAAAAAAATGGTTAACTGTGAGAAAATGTGTCAGTCTAAGGCATCAGCTGATACCTGGAAGATTCCAATTCTAAGATTAGAGCTTCAACAAACCATAAATCCAGGTATCATCAACCACATACTGGAGTGCTATAAATTATAAGGAAAATGTCTTTGAGGAAAGATCTGTAGTGTATGTAGAGACAACATTCTGCGCCGATTTCATGTACTAATGCTTGATTTAAGCATTAGATCTTGGATATATAGTGATTAAGGCTGTAGAGACAATCCTCTTCATTTTGAATGAAATCCAGCGTGTTTGACTTCACATTGAGCTATTACAGCTAATTCCTACTCCTGTTCATGTAATTCTAGATTATTTTTTTTTAGGGATTTGGAAGTAAGGCCAGAAAAATGGTGTTGCACATATAACAGTTTTGTAAGCATTTCTACCTCCCTGCCACACTGTCACGATGAATCTCGAAACAACTGAAATCATCAATATATTTGTCCAGTATTAATTTGCATAGGCCATTAAACTGCTGTTATGTCACATGCCTATTCATAGAAATAACCTTCCTGTAGTTCCAGAGTATCTGCACCTTTGCTTTGACCTGCCCCTCCATTGCTTTGTATTGGCATTGCTTTGCGTTGTATTTGTGTAATGTATCGGCACATAGCTGTTCTCACCACTGAGTAATTTCCTTTTACAACTTGAATTTTGAATGTTTATGGTTGGCTAGTTACTCTGTTTGATATAATTCCTTCTCGCTTTCTGTTCAAAATTGCATGATAACTAGAGCTAAGAAACAATCTTCAAAGGGAGTCCATGTTGTTATGACAAATGTTACAGATTTTCTTCTTTCTTCTAGGCATTGATTTTAAAGTAAAGGCAGTAACATTTAATGATACAAGAGTGAAACTTCAAATATGGTAAGTTTTAATATGTATTACAAATGAGAGCCAACTAAATTACATTACAGCATGAAAAATCTCATCTGCTTTTAATTGTATATCTTCCTAAAGCACAGCTGTTCCTACTAGGTCATTTTTAAATTAGAATTTGGCCTAGGGGAGCAAATTTTTTGCAGTAACTAATAAGTTAAAAAGAGGGTTGTCGCTAGGTTGCTTTAACAATAAAACTTGCAGCATACAAGCAATGAAGATCTACGATCCATACTAAGTATATTTAATTGTATAGGAATATTGAGAGAAGTGACAAAGGAAGAAAATTTTACATTTCATTACCCATCAAATGCATGTTCAAAAGGGTCACCAAGAGAAGGTTAGTAAGATTAATCTTTGGGAGCCTGCACTCTGTTTTTTGGTTTTGAAGTTTTTCTGAAAGCTGTGTAGGGCTACTTACAGCCATCTCTCCAGGTATCCAGTACTGAAGGTTATTTGTATTCACTAGTATTTAACTTCTCAAGAAGTAACTCTGTACATTAATTATCTGACCAGTATTAGATCTGCAGTTTTTCCATCTCAGGTTTTAATAGCAACGCCTTAGAGGCTTGTTTACAACTTTCTTAAGGCATAGTTCTGTGTAGGAGTCTCTGCACCCCTGTTTCTTACGTCTTTTTCCCAAAATCTAACTTCTGTCTGAACCAGCTTACTGTCTTTGCCACAGTTTACAAAGGGTTTGTCAGATTGTGGTATGTCAGCTGACTCCTGCAGGGCTTGTACTCGAGATTTTTTTTTTAATCACCTGAGTAGTACTGGTCTTAATGATTATGTATATGAAGAAGCGGTGATGTTACACTCAGTCTTCAACCACTGGTTTACCTTCCCTAGTAGGGCTGTAGTATTCAGAATACATTTCTAGGGTATTTCTTTCACTGCTCTGTCTGCCACCCAGATTCTCACTCATCCTTGTCTTTTCTTGTTCCTTTCATTTTAGGGTACACCACTCAAAATTTGGAGAATACTCCTTAAAATGATTTTTCTTGGGGTTCTGCAGTTTGATCATCTTTGTTTTGTTTTTCTGTGTGCCTGATATCTTACAATTTCTTTCAGGGATACGGCTGGCCAGGAACGATTCCATACACTCAGTACTAGCTATTTTCGTGGCGCACAAGGTTTTGTTCTAGTATATGACATCACAAATCCAGACAGTTTTCACAGTATAACAAGCTGGATGAGAGACATACATGAGGTAAATATGTCTAACAGTGGTTCATCTCTTAATGAAGATGGTTAATGAGTTACTGCAGTTAATGTTTTAAATGACTGCACAAGATCTGTTCTTGTTCTTTGAGCTACATGTTTCTAACCAGAATTTCTTACATTTGACTCAGCACACAATATAATAGTAAGATTACTGTTATCTGGAACTGGAATACAGTGTGGATGATCCAGGACAAGCCTATGTTGATGCAGGACTGTTTTTTAAAGTACTTCTAAATAAAACACAGCTTCCAGTCTGCTTTTGCACTTACAGAGTTATGGTGCTTTAATCACTGGTGTGAATCACAGAGTCATAGAATGGTTTGGGCTGGAAAAGACTTTGAGATGATCTAGTTTCAAACCCCCTGCCATGTGCATGGACACCTCCCACTAGACCAGGTTGCTCAAGGCCCTGTCCAGCCCAAGATTTTACTTTGCTTCATATAAGAATTCCATATCACAGCTAGTTATTTCCCTTTCCTAATGTCATTACTTTGATGGAGTTACCTCATCCCAGGAATCAAAAGAAACAAATCAAACATCCTCTTTGTCCCTTCTGGATATTCCTTTCGAGAGGATGATTTCAAGAGTGAGGAACTGGAGGAGGAAAAGGAAAATCCCTTTTTGGTGGCAGTGAACTGTTTGGTTAGCTCAGCTGCTTGTGCTACTGCAGCCAGAAACGTGTTTTCATGTGACATAGGAAGTGATTCAGCAGTACATGGCTACCAGATGGGTCATATGTTCCCACCTCCCTTCCTGCTCCTGGCTTCCATGTGGTGCTTCTGGAGCTTCTTGGACCCAGCTGAGGTTCAATCTATAGCATGGTAAAAAACTAACAGTTTGGATAGTTTTATGCTCCATCAGTGAGTTTAAGAGGTTCACAGAAAGGTCTGACAGTTATCAGAGTTGTCCTAAGGTAAACAGGTAGGAGCAGGAGGGCCAGCAGAAGAACATGTGCAAACAATGTGAGGAAGGAACCAGGAAGGGAGGAGTGGGCAGGCCCTTAGACGCTGGATTGTTCAGCTGCCTGTAACTCTGTACCCTGAGTCTTTACTGCTAGGTCTCTTTTGATGTTTTCTCTGTTAGGTAGAGGCAGGTCAGTTTCGGGATAGAATAATTCAGCTGGAAAGGACCTACAGTGATCACCTGGTTCACCTGTCTGACCACTTTAGGGCTGAACGAAAGATAAAGCATGTTCTTAACAGCTTTGTCTAAATGCCTCTTAAACACTGACAGGCGTAGGACATTGACCTCCTCTCTAGGGAGCCTGTTCCAGTGTTTGACCACACTCCTGGTAAATAAATGTTTCCTAATGTCCAGTCAAAACCTCCCCTGGTGCACAGTTTGAGCCATACCCACGTGGCCTGTCACTGGATATGAGGGAAAAGAGATCAGCACCTCCTTTTCCACTTCCCCTCCTCAGGAAGCCATAGAGAGCAATGAGGTTGCCCTGAGCAGTAGTCTGAGAGTTTGTAGTTAGCGTGCTTGTAGTAAGTTAGTATGCTTGTGGACGAATCCAAGGAAGGTAGTGTTCTCTTTTGATTAAAATCAAGTAAACAGTCAGGCAGCTTTTTGTAATGCTCTGTGAATGGGTTGGAATATGACATGACTGATAAGAGAGTTCATCTTGGGAAAGCAGGCACAAAGTAAAACCATAAAAAGCTTTCTTTTTTCTCTTCCCAGCTTCAGTATACAGATGAATTAATGCACTACACATGTTTATATACCTGATAATACATACATTAGATATCTTGTGCTCTTGGTAAAATATTACATTTACGTTACCTCAGTATTAAGACCATTACTATAGTGACCTAGTACATCATTATTCTTCACCTTAAAACCATCTTAAAAGTTTTAGTGACAGAGCATAACGTCCGTAATGTGTTACGAAAGAGACCTGATTCTACAGTATTCTTAGTGGCTTTTCTGCACACGCTTCAAGCTAGCACGTTTTGTTACTTCATTAAGAAAAGTGTGTACCCTCCTCCTCTTAAGCAAACCAGCAAAAGTCACAGCAAGATACGCAACTTTTTGTACAGTTTCATGATTAGCTAACCTTTAACTTGACACACGCTATGATAGCAGGTTTACTGCTCTCAAAAGCTGAAAAAGGAGATTATCCACATACATCCATTTTTATATATATAGCTTAAATATGCATATATCTGTGTGTATAAGTGTATATATAAAATACTGATCTGTCTTCACACTGTGTCCAGAGGGGTCATTTTTTCCTGTCATCTCTGATTAGATCAACAGATTGATCTAGTGGGCTACAGTGCAAAACCATAAGCACAAAGAAAATATCAGGACTGTCAGGCTAGGGTGGAGGGACGGATGGGACTAGCTCTTGTAGCCACCATGCAGCCTTATATCTGCTTAAGTCAATCAGGAAATCACACCTGCACAAGCCTGCTTTCCCTTTGTGACACTTGAAAGCTTTTGTGTAAACATGCTCAAGCTGTTAATATTTAGACTGTTCAATTGTGACCCCTGAAGGTACTTTGTTAGTTTAAATATTTTAAAATGGAAGATGTTCAATTTAAAACAATTTCTGGGAATGTAAATGGCATGATTGATTGCACCAGTCTCAAAACTAGCAATTAGTGAGTGTTGTAATAGAGCTAGATAATAATAAAAAATTTAATTCAGTCCTAGTGGGATATCAATTTCTGAAGTGTCTTGAAGAAAATATATGGGGCCATTCATTGCAAAAGAAGTGTTTTTCAGCAATAACTGTTAAAACACAGGGCATTTCATGAAAATTAATTACTTACTGGAGGTTGGTGACATTCCTGCATTTGCTTTAGTCTGTGAATGCAAACCAAAAATTAATACCCAACAAATGCTTAGTATTAAACTGGCTGTAGCTACAGCACCCTTTAAAATATGGAAGTGTAGAAAAATATAAATAACATTTTAAAAGAGAAAAGGTTGCAGGTTTTATTAAACACCAGACTAATAGGTAATGTAAAGCTTGCATCTGAGCCAATCAAACAGGATTTTTGAGACAATTCAGTTATTACATTATGTTCACACTTTTTTGATTCTTTGTACATAGAGATTTTAAACAGGAAGTTTTTTAAAATCCTGTCAGTGTGCTGAGCCGTTTTTACAGCAGTTGAAAATAACAATCTAAGCAATTTAGCGTTCCTGAAAAATCCCGACTTCATAAAAACTGTCCAGACAGTGCTATTACAATCAGATTACCAGTAACGTTGTCACTTGTATTTCCATTATTTTAAGTGTGAAATACAGCAGCTTTCCTATTAAGAATTAATTATTGTTAAAGGAAGTTTGAGACACAAATATGATGCCATATCTGTATTGTTGTAAAATTTGTATTCAGAACTAGAGGAGACTGGGAAACATGACTGTGCTTAAGAAGCTTACTAGACAAATACACTCATAGTTTAATATCTTAGGACATTATTGGCAAATCCAGTGCAGGTATATTGGATTTGTAATGCACTCATTAGGAGCATGATAATTGCAGGAAATTTACTCTACTGAAACCATTCTTTATTTGTTGGATTTGGGGGCATGTCCAATTTAAGGTGCTCCTCTCGTTTGTTGATACGGCTTTTAGCTATTGTACACAGCTGTTCTGAAAGGCTCATTTTGTTTGGCCTTTAGAAATTAAAAACTGCATAGCAAATTCATTTGCAGAAAACAATTCATTGTGGGATGTTTTGAACAATATTCCAACCAATGTATTAGCAAAAAGTTTCTCACAACAGAGTGGTCTCAAATGCTCAAACAGGTGCCCAGAGAAGATCTGGAGATACTTAAAACTCAATTCCACAGGGCCTTAAGCAACCTGACCTGACTTTGAAATTGGCCTGTCTTTGGGCAGAGGGTAAGACCAGGATGACTTACAGAATTCTTTGCCAACCTAAGTCACTCCATGATTCATGCATGACATCTGAGTTTCCAAAAACTTTTTTACAGAGATGGTAGGTCCTAGTTTTCTTTTAAAACGCTGGACTGGTTTTCACTGTGCTAAGTCTCCTGCTGTGGCCATGAATGTGGCATTACCAGTTTCCAACAATTATCTCCACACTGGAAATTCTCTGCGAGCACAGAATTTTCTCATGTAGTAGTGAGTCTTGGTTGACATAACTTAGTGTTCATGGAATACATTAGCTTTCTGTTTGTACTACCTGGGGAAGTGACCTTTCAACTAGGATACAAAATGTGTGGATGTGTTGGGTCACTGCCGTTTTTTGCACAGTGCCTTTTCTGATTCTGCATCTGAGAGCTGAGATACTGGACTGTCTCTCAGAGTTTCTGTATCATACTTAAATAAAAGTAATATAGCAAATTGCTTTACAGCTGTAAATTAGTTTGACTTCAAATTCTTCTGAGTTTTTCTTCCTCAGATGGGAAAGCTTGATGTCGAAAGGATCAAATTTTTCCAGTTCATAGACAGGTTTGTTGTTATGACTCTGATGAAGAACTGAAAATTATTGTTCTTATCACTTTACTGAGTTCGTTTATCTCTAATCCCAGATTGGTTTCAGGATAAAATGGTTTACATTTAGTCATGTCTAAGTTTGCAAATAGATAAGCAAATCCTTTAATTTCTTAATTTCCACTGAACTCCTGGAAACTAGGTATTTGCAACTGAAGTCATGCAGTGGTACTTAGGAAAATACATGGAAAGCGACACTGTAAGTAAGCCATAATATGAACACTACTCATGATGCTGTCAAAGAGATTATGAAGACAATGTATTCCTAACAAATTACTCTTCATTAATAGAAAAGATATGTTTCTAGTGTCATCGTCTAGTAAGTAGGAAGAAGAAACTTCCCAGCTTTATGGCCTTCCCCAGCTCTGCCCTTATCTTGCTCTGTGACTATGTGTATTCTTTTCAGATCTGAAAACTTGTATTAATGCTGCATTTCTTCTACAAATGCAAGCTAATTATTATCATAGTGTATTTATCAGGTATGGGTTCTTGATCTCACTGTTTGGCAAACTTCTGTTCCCTTTTCAAACTGTAATAATTGCATATCAAACTCATGCAGCCCTTCACAGCTGTGCCCTGGAAATTTGGTGGAGGGAAAGAGTGGTGATTCTTTAAGATCTATTACTAGATAGATGGCTTTATAGAACAAGGAGTCTGGATGAGCTGATAATTATGGTCAGTTTGCTGCAGTGGAGGTTGAGGCCAGCCATTCACAGTAGAGTGTGCTTGCCATTTAAAAAGCGAAGAGATAGTTTCTTCCAATGATGTGTAAGTACAAATGTGATGTAATTCTTTTTCAATAAAGATGTCTGTGCTGCTTTTGATACTCATACAATCATAGAATTGCTTACGTTCTAAAGACATTTAATATCATTGTGTCACACCAGTAACCTAACACTTCCAAGTCCACCACTAAACCATGTCCCTGCTTGAATTCATAGGTGAACTGACAGAATTACTGTGATATTCTGCAAAATAAGAACAACTGCGGAAAAAATATTTGGGCAAAACCAAACAAACCAACCCCAAGAACCCACAACAAATTACGTACAAAAGGGATGAACAAGATATTTTCTCTTTTGTATTTTTGATTTCTGTTAATAGCTGCATAGTCAACCAAGTTGGGTGTCCAGGCTACCTGAAAGTTGAGCAATAGAGTAATTATTGAAAAGCATGAGTGGATGGCTTCTATCAGAGTAGGCTGCCAAAGCACACCATGATACTATGGTGAGAGAGTCCACTGTTCCTTATCTGGTCCATAGCACCACTTCGTTGGAGGCTCTGCTGCTGCTCCCTCCTGTGGCCACTGGTCCAGGCAGTCTGGCTCCTGTCACCTGGCGCATCCAGCAGGGGAAAAAAACCTTTTGCCAAAACCTGATGGCTCCAAGGTCTGCCAAACACTTCAAAAAACTTGGTCAGTCTCAGTAAAACTCTGGACTCCCAATTTTTTGAGACATTAAAAAAAACCAAACCCCACAAAAAAACAAAACCAGGCAAGGTTTTCTTTGAGTTCAGATTATTTTTATTTTAAATTTCAATGAAAGGTGAATTTTAAATGTTAAAATCTGAAGAAAAACTGAAGACAGAGAACCAAAAATCTGGATGTTTTGGATTTTTGAGATACCAGTGCAAAACAATTGTATTTTGGGTTGTTGTTTTTTGTTTTTTTGTTTTTTTTTTTTTGCTTCTTAAAAAAAAACCAAACAACATCTTTTTGCCTTGATGAAATTGATGAAACTCTTAATAGTATTTTTCCATGACATGGAAAAAAAATGTTTCCTGACACCATCAGCTTAGTCCGTGCTGACTTGCATAATAGCATCTTAGTGCCTGTAAAATAACCATCCTCTTTTTGCTATGGATTTTTTGCATTTGGAAAGCTTATTCCTGAGCTATAAATAAAGAATGATGAAAATACACTTGAGCTTTTGGAAGCACTGAAGAGCCATATTTTTGGCCAATTCAAATCCGTGTACCTCTGCATTTTTTGTGCCAGCTGAGCACATGGTCAAACGTCTGCCTAGTCATATTGACTTAATTTTTGAAGCCTTCATCTACGTAATCAGTTTTCAGATTTTAAAATGGATGCCATTTTGTTGTGTAGTCTTTAGTTTTCTAAAGGCAAGAAACTGCAACATACCATCTTTAAGAAAGGAGTACTTTCAGTGCTTTGGTGGAGGATCCACTCAAAGTGAAAATGCATTATTACATTATATCGATGTAGAAATAAGTCATTTGCTGAAATAAATACTTAGTGATTGATAATACTGATTAATACTTAGTGAAAGGCCTGGTACCTCTAACATCCTTTACATTTTGTTATTTTTTGAAGCTGTTTAAAAAGAACATTCCCACTGCAAAAGTTTGAGCAGTTTGTACAGAAATAAAGTTACAGAATGAGTTTCATGGGTTTGTACACACAATGTGCAAGTATTTTCCTTTGACCTTTTACTTCAAAGGAAAGTCAAATGTCACTTGTAAAACCTTCAGATACATTTAGTTTTCTTTCAAATAAAAAGTTGATTATGTGATGAGATGAAATTGTCTATTTACCCTATGTTAGAGTCTGATGTATATCATTTTACGTAGAAGAGCCATTGACCTTAAATGAGTAAAGCTTCAGTACACTCTGAAACAGCCAACATTTTTGTCAATTAATCCAGGTTAGATTGGTTCATTATTTTAGGCCTGTATTTCATACTCTTATGTTAAGCTTCCTTCAATTTAATACTACATTATCTTGAACATCACCTGTGGGTTTGAAGTGTGATTAGCTGACTTTAAAATGAGAATGGATTAAAACAAATGAAATGGTGTTTCTTAATAATAAATTGTGCCTACTGCTGTATTCTTCAAATGAAACAACTTAGTTATAAAGGTTCAGATAGACTAAAAATAATGATTCTGTCATCCTTTAATGAATAGAGGCCTTTCTGTGCATTTCTGTGAAGGGAGGGACGTGTATGAGCTCTGAGGAGGGGGATTGTGCCTGATTTTGTCTTATGTTAGCAAAATTATAAAAATTAAAACGTTTTTCTTCTGGTAAGCAAAGTTACACAAATTAAAACTTTGACAAAGATCAGAGATTTCATCAACATCCTTGTAGCAGATCTGCTGGCTGAGACCAGGCTTTCTGAGTCATCAGAGAAGCCGTTTGAGCATGTACTTTCAGAATATAAGCCATGGGATCAGACCACATTAGCTTTAATTGTCTCTAGATTGAGACACTCAGCTTTCTGCATTTAAGCACCAAAGGTAGTTTTAAATATTATGATTTTTGCAACAAAAGTAAGTTTTCAAATTCCACATGCTGTTGCGGAACTGTTCCCTTTCCTTGCCATTATTCTAGTCATGTATCATTACAATGGCTTATCTTAAAATAACACTGATGTAAAGCACCCAATGCATTTCACAGTCATCATGGATGTAACTGGAGTGGAACGAAGGATGGAGACAAGGTCAAAAAGCTAGATTTTTCTTTCTTTTGAAATCAATGAGGATTTTACATTTACTTCATTAAAAATCTATTGCCTTCTTCTGAGTGCCTGGGAATAATCAAACTTTTATGTTGAGTTTGAACACTTTGAATGTAATTTTACTGCCTGTGTGCAAATGTGAAGCACAGAGAGGTGCTCTTTCAAGTGCAGCAAATTCCTTCCTTTTTACTTGTGAGTGCTGAATGTAGACCTGACTCAAGCACTAATCCATGAACCCATTACTTTAGGGGAGGGCAATGTCTGTGAATTCAGGGCATTTCCAGTCACTTTGAAGCCTCAAGATGGAGCATTTGTCAGAAGATGGTGCCCATGCACCATATACTTTATACCTTATGAAAGGAGTAGGAAATTACTCCCGACGTTTGTAAGTGGCTTTTTTCTGTTCTTTGCTATCTTGCTGTTTTCCTTCAAATGCCATTAACTGGTGGAAAATATTTCCACATATGAAAAAGGTCAGAACAGGATTTAGCCTTTACTTTCAAGGAAATAAAGTGCTAAAGGGTAGTGTGAGCTGAAGGTGAAGGGCTTTTGTTATTTTCTTTTTTCTCACTTAACACTTACTAATGCTGGTTCTCTTTTAGAAAGCAGGTGATGAAGTGGATGTAATACTGTTGGGCAACAAGTGCGATAAGGAGTCAGAACGTGTAGTTCCAAAACAGAAAGGAGAAAAGGTATCACTGGTACTTTCTTTGGGTTCTCCTGAGTATCTCAGTGTGTGACTGTGAGCTGTTACACTGAAAAAAGCAAAAAGCTCCTGAATTCTAAATATTCCGTTAGGACTTGCTCCAGAAGAACAGTTGTGGAGTTTTTGAGAACTGGGTTTGGTTTTTTTTTTGGTTAACATACGAACAGAAGTATGTTACGTAACTCTTAGCTGATCTCTTTAGAACACTGGTTTTTATTTTAAAGGTTAAAATGTACTTTAAAAGTTAGAGGTGTTACAATAGAAATATTACATTTTGAATTAAAACTATTTTAGAGTCTGAATACTAAATGCAGTGATAATACAATCTGCATAATTTTTCTGGTACCACCTATCAATAACTTTTTTTGCTATAGCCTGACTATAAGGAACTATTCTGCCATCCTGTGCACAGTGATCTGCCTGGTCTATGAAGAAACTTAAATATTACTGGATATTTAAGTACATTCAGGGAACATTCAGCTTCTCTAGATCTGTGTTTGGTGTCGTAGAGCTGAGACTGATGTAGTTTATACTTGCTGACCGCAGTAGGGGAAGAACTGGTGTTAATTAAAGGTGATGGCAAATTACTCTCACTGAGAACCAGTGAGGAAATCCAGGAGCCGTGCTATGGCAAGAGAGCATGTTCTATATGCCAATGAGTTTTGTAACTGCAAACTGTATGCATCTGTTGTCTGGAACTTGGAATGAACCCTTCTATTATGGTTTCAGGCATGGTGAGTCAGGCAGGATGTCTGTGTGTAAAAAAAAGAACACTGATAATTTCTTGCCTATTATATAATCCCAGATTAGGGAACTTTAAAAAATACCATCACCTTTTCAACAGGATTACAGATAGGAACTTCTGAAAGTTCACTGTTTGTATGCAAGACTCTTTCACTGGTAATATACTGTACCTGTGTGCAAGTAACAAGGTCGCTGAAAAATACGTGTATTCTCACTCAATGCACTGTCAGAAATCTAAAGAGTCACTGGATGCATGTGCACAAGAGGGCAGTAGTAGGGTTTTGCATGTGGTATTAACCATGACATTTTCTGACATGTTAGTATTTAACCATGCAATCAAAAATTCTCTTAATGTAGTATTTTTTTCCAGAAACAAATCATTACCTCCTCACCAATTCTTTTAATGTTCAGATTCTTGCAGAGAAGACCCCTAGATTCCCTAGGAACCTTATCATCTATGTTGGCATTTGTGTAACAATCTGTCGTAACTAAGTGGACATCATATACCACTTTATAGACTAATTTAATGCTAAGAGTATTTTTTTTGGTTGATTTGTAATTATATAATTTTGATCACTCAAATTGATGTTTAAAGCATTTTGAAGCATTTTCTTGTATCAATAGTTTTTTATTCACTTTGACAAAAGTTTGCACTCAACCTGCCCCCCCCCACTCCCCGAATAAAATTATCTTTATCTCTGAAAAATAAATAAAAATATTGAAGGATATATGACTTGGTAGACTGTGACCAGTTTTCTCTTACCAAATCTTTCTAACAGAAAGAGGCAAGTAAAATATTTTTCCTCTTTTCTTCTTTTTTTTTTTTGCTTTTGCTGTCTTTATGTGCCTGACTTCAAAGCTGATTTTCCAGGTGCAATAAAAATGAAAAAGAAAAAAACCCAACAGCCTAACATTCTGCAGAATTCTGGGAATATTTCAGATACATCTCTCTGATTCAAGACTTAAGAAATCATAGCAACACTTTGCTAGGCAGCGGTGTATTTTGAGTTAAAGGAAATTAACAGCTGGAATTAAATTTCACCTTGAAAGAGATACTGGCATTACTTACTTTGTTATTGTAAAAAATGAGCTTATTTCACTCAAGATCTCCAAACTGTTCTCAAGGATATTATAAAATAACATTTCCCAATAATGTAATTCTCACAGGTTTGTAAATGTATTTAGATATTTTATTTATGGATTTATTCAAGATGCTACCGAAGGCAAAATAAGTAATTCCTTGAATGTGCCTTTCCAGTTTCTTTATGAGAGGGGTAGTCAAGCTTTGTTCCTACTTCCAGCTGCTTTAACACTGGACTGATGGGGTTTTCTTTCAATTTAGCTGAATTTGTAGAGGACTTGCTTGCCACAGTACTTGCCAATATGCAAGGTGAATTGCAGTAATACATACATTAACCTTCTTTGACCAATAGTGTGCACATACAGAGAAAGCAGGGATGCATTGGTGGGTGCAGTAGGCAAGGTAGTAACGTGATACAGGGAAGGCTAAAGTACTCAAGGTTTTTTTATTTGGTTTGATATTTGTTTTGCATTGGTCTTCAGACTGAGCTTGCTCCCAGACCTCTGTGTATACTGGCATGGTTTGGGAAGGAGCAGGTCAGCCAGCAGTGGAAAAGCATTGGATTAGAAACTGCTTAGGAAAGTTGGATGCATCCGTGGACATGATGAAGTTCACCCAATTGTGCTGAAAGAACTGGTCAATGTGATTTGGGCCACTGTCAGTCAACTCTGAAAAAGCATGATGGTTGGGAAGGATCCCTGTTGACTAGAAAGACGCCAGCAGGACACGTACCTTTAAAAAAGGCAAGGAAGAGGCTTCAGGGAACTGTAGTCAGTCAGCCTTGCTTCAGTCAGTTGGAAGGATTGTGGAGTGTGTTGTTTTTAGATCCAAGGACATAAAGGACATGAAGACAATCTGGAATGGTCAACAGAGTGTAAATTAGAGTCATAGAATGGCTAGGATTGAAGAAAACCTTAAGATCATCTAGTTATAACCCCCCTGCCATGGACAGGGACACCTTCCATTAGACTGGGTTGCTCAAAGCCCCATCCAGCCTGGCCTTGAACACTTTCAAGGATGGAGCGCTCACAACTTCCTCGGGCAGCCTGTTCCAGTACCCCACCGCTCTCTCCTGTTTAAGTTTGAACCCATTACCTTTTGTCCTGTCATTACAGTCCCTAAATGTGGCTTCAACCTGCTGATTGCCTGCTGTGATGCCAGGACATAACTGCGTGGACAAGGCAATAGTGGTGGTTGTGATGTATGTTGAATTTAGTGAGGTTTTTGTCATCCTCACCCATGGCATTCTCACTTGGAAGCTAGAAACTGAAAAAGTGGACTGAAAATTGGCTGGACATCCAGAGGTGAAGGGTAGTGATCAAAGGCAGTGTGTCTGGTTGGTAGCTAGTAATGAGCAGAATACATCAGATGTGTGTAGTGGGGCTCACATTGTTCAACATCTTCATCAGTGATCTGGCTGATGATGCAAGGAGATTTGCATGTGGCATGAGGTTAAGGGGTATGACATACCAAATGGGAGAACACCAATTCTGTGGGACCTTGATAAACTTGAGAACTGGGCCAACAGAAATATGAAATTCAGTAAGAAAGGCAAAGATTTACACCTGGGATGGAGTAATCCCAGGTGTGAATCACTGCCCTGCTGCAAAGGATTTGTGGGTTAAGGTGAAGACTAATCTTGAATGTTAGTTGAATGTGTTCTTCCGTTGCTTAAAAGTATGCTGGGCTACATTAGAAGGGTAATGGATGTTAGATCTGGGAAGATTATTACCCCTCTAGTGCTGGCAAGGCCACATGGAATATTCTGTCCAGCTTTGGCTCTCCTATTTCAAGAAGAGTGTTATTTTTCCAAATTATTTCTGATTATTAATTCTGATGATTAAAATGGTTTGTGTTGATCAAAATTTGTACATAGGTAGCCTCTTGGAATCTGTTACATGTCACAAGAAACAAAAAAAGGTATATGTAATAGTAGATTCTGTGTACTTTGTAAGCTGCAAAACAGTCTTTTCCAGTTTATTAGCTCAGTATTTTTTATTGCCTGTATTTTTCTTTATGAACCATTATGCATTGTTTTGCATTTACACTTGCCAATAGTCAAATGATACTAACTTTCTGTAACAAGTTGCTGCAGTACTGAAAACTGTATTAGCAGCCAGCTCAAGTTTCAGAATCCCTTATGAAACTGTCTTAACAATCAGTCCAGATCATAGAATCATAGGATGGTTTTGGTCGGAAGACCTTAAAGATCACCTGGTTCAAACCGCCCTACTATGGACAGGAACGCCTCACACTAGACCAAGTTGCTCAAAGCCCTGTCCAACCTGGCCTTGAACACTTACAGGAATGGGGCTTCTCCAGGCATCTCCAGTGGCTCATCTTTATTTTCAAAATTACATTTTCTTAGAGCATTTTGGGAATGAAGCCTTTTTTTTTTACTATTTTTTCTACAAATATAATCATTATTATATTTTGACTAAAATTCTTGTACCTTTGTGCCTCATTTTGGAATTTTTGTAAAGCATTGATTTGTTACTTCTAGAGCTCATTGAAAGCAAACACAACGCCAGCATTAGACTTTTTATCTTAATGGGGAGCCTTCCAAATAAATCATTAAATGGTCAGTAATTATAGGATTTTTTTATACATTATAAGCAGCATTTTCTTTGCCTGGGATCATCTTCTCCAGATGTATACCAAGAAGAGATCCATTGCAAAGGGAATAAATAGACTCTACTACTATGTTTTTCTGGCAGATAGTATTCCCACCTTGCCCTTCTCCCTTGGCCAATGATGCAACTTTTTTTCTCCATGTATTTAACTGTATAAATTAGAAAAGGTTTAGGATCTTAAAAACCTACAAATTTTGTTGTGGGTTATGGGATTTTCTTTGTTTGATTTGGTTTGGGTTTTTTTCCCTCATGGCAGCATATATCTAAGCTATCTGTAAGGGAAGTACACTGGAAATGAGAGAATGAGTAAATCAAACAAAATCAAGCCATGCAAAGTCTATGCTGACCTTTTCTTCTAAGTGTTTTCTCTCTTCCCCTATTTTTGCATACATATCTGGTTTTTGCTTGCTGTTATCTCTGTGATTCTCTCCCTCTGGTAAAAAGGATCATCTCTTTTTCAAATGTCATCACTCCTGTTTTTCTACAGTTTTTGTCACATTTTTATCTATACTTTTCTGCACGTACTCCCTTGTTTTCCTCCAAATAATTGCCTAGGAGACAGTTCATTTTCCAAATAAATCAAAACATTGAGAACAGATGCACTAGAGTTTATTCTTCTTATTTACAGGTAAAGATATGTTTAAAAAATTGTTTTGAAAGTGGAGAAATTTAAGAAGAATGTTTTAAGACTTACCCAAAATTTATAAACTGAGGATGAATATAGAGTACTTTACTGAGCTGACATATGCTTAATCAGTGTTTATGTAGCGTGCTAGAAGCTGTCAGAACTCCTCTATATCTCTTGCTATTAGTATTAGGAAGTGTTTTGTTTTCCTAAAGACTGTTCATCCCATTGCCTACATTTGTTTTTCAGCTTGCTTGGGAGCATGGAATACCCTTTTTTGAAACCAGTGCTAAAGATAATGTGAACATTGAGGAGGCATTCTCAGTCTTAACTAAGTACATACTGGAAAAGGTAGGCTTCTATTCTGAGTAGAAAGAAAACAGAACATTTTTCTTGACAGGTTAGCAAAGCACAGCCAGTGCGGTTTTGCATTATGGAGTTAATCTTTTGGGGGAATTTCCTAGGTGTAGACATACAGAGGAGAAATGTTTGGGAGCAGAATTACGGGAGAGCAACAGACTAGGGAAACAGGTGAAATAAAGTTGAGAGGAAAGGTGAAAATTCAGGAAAGTTGCATTTGTGGCTTTCCTTTCCATGCGTTTCTTCAAGGGAGAGGTTAACAGCTGCAGGGTAGTTCTACTTCTGTGCCAGGAAGATTCCGTTTTCCTCTAGGTTTCTGCAGAATATTCACACTGTGAAGATGCTGCATGCTGATGGAATGAGCAGACCTTTCATGCTCAGCAATCAAATGTTTTTTGCAAAGTTCATAGCTGTTTGTTTGGATGATTTGCACTAGTTCTTTTGAAGTTATTGAGACCTGAAAATTTGAGTTAATTAGAGGTAGAATCAATATTATAGCTGTCAGAATCAGCATGCCTAACTACCTTGAGTGTGTTGGCTTAAAGGTCCTTACTCCTCAGAGTTGCAATACTTTTGTAGGACTGAATTACTGTTCATTAGCACTGGAAATGTTTTGCATTGCAATTTATTTTTAGACAGTAGAATATTATTTTAGACATTAATGGATGTTCTTCATGCAATGCATTATCATTGCCATTCATCACCAATATTAGTTATACAAAACTAACCTTCCATTCTGAATACTCTTGAAGTCATAATAAAGATAAATGAGCAAAATTACTGACAAAGTCACAAGTTGCAGTGTTTTGATTAAGTAGCCATAGGGGATGGTCAGAATAGTAGCTTGGGGTTGGACTGCTTCTAAATCAAGGTCCTGTCATATTATTCAATAGCATAAACTGTAGTTGGTTATTTTGGGGGAGGAAAAAAGTTAACAAAAAAGGCTTCTGATTTCTTTAGCATGAAAATGAAGCTCAACAGCCCAACAGTCAAATATCATTTAGACCAGGAGAATAATGGCAGGTCCCTTGAATAACTGACAAAAAGTCTCAAATAAGTTAACTCTGATTTTCTTGTAAATGAAAAAGACATTGTCTACTGTAAACAGAGAATATATTTGTTAGTATGAAGCATGAATGCTACAAAACAATGGCTATTATCATAACTGCTGCAAAGACAAATATGTGTGAAATGAGCATTCCTGCACAGTGTGTTTGGGTAAGATCTGAGAGAATTCTCTGCAGCATGCAGAAATCATGTTTGGATATGTCTCACACTAAGATTCCCTGCACTTATCTTACTTAAAGTGGATCTTTAGTATTCCTACTCATCTTCATGAAAATTCATGGGGTTTGTATTGTGGACATGCAAACAAATTCAGACTGTTGAAAATATTATAGCACTGCTTGGCTTTATTTAGAGCTGCTTGAGAATACAGTTGTACACTCTGCGAGCATGTGTGTGTCTGGCCCATTTTATGGAAAATATGTCAATGGGAATTTTTAAGTTTGAAAGTAATAACATTTCACCTTATCCAGAAATGTTTGTAATCCCTGATGGGGCATCACATACCATTACTTTTGCATATAATTTGCCATTTTCAGTGAAATCATTTGGTGATTTAAACAAAAACACCCATAGCCCTGTTGGTTTTGCCACTGGCCTGATAGAGAAAGAGTTCACAGTAAAAAAAAATTAACCTACCACACAGTTTCATCATGTTTTTCAGGTTCGACAAAATAATTTGCTTGTTCACAAAACTGTGAAATCTGAATGTAGTACTTGAATTTTAACTTCCTTTAACTGATGACATTTTGGGGAAGGGAAAATGCAGGAGGAAGTGTAACTGTTAGCTGTGAAAATTGACATGAGAGATGCCAGTCTGAGATCACTTCAGTCATGCAACCCTTCTGTAGTGGTAAAATGTGTACTTGCTGATTGTAAAAAGGAGATACAGCTTTGCACAGCGTTTTGGCCCAATACACCTATGTCTGAGGGAGCAGGATATCGGGTCTCCCTTAATTTTGCAGTAGGACCACCTGTCCCAGACTGATGAGATGCTTCAGTGGAAGTGCCACACAGGAAATTCATTTTAAGGAACTCCATAGAGAAGTCTTATGACCATGCTATTGGGAAGTATGTGGAGGTCATTCAGAATTAAGATAGACAAGCAGGGCAGGCTGGCAGGCAGTAGAGTATTTTCAGATGCATTGCAGTAGGCCGTATTAAGCTAAGGAAATCTAGGATTTTGTTACATACTCTTTTGTTCACCATCTATTATGGACATTTCTTCATTGACTAAATCTACATAAAACACTCCTGTAGATGGGAAGCATCAATTTCTGGAGTTACAGGGCTCATACAGAAATAAAGAGCTTCTTGACTGTCATGATATTTAGAACAAGTGGTAGTTCACTGGAGGACTGGGAAAAAAACACATTAAAATGGGTCAGACATTAAAAAAAGAAAAAGGTCAAGCTTGTATTGTCATTATTGTGTGCTGCATTTTCCTATCTTCTTTTGTGGTGGTCTTAAGGATTAGAGAGAAGACTTTGTACACCAGCGATTCAGATAACTAAAGGTGCTGCTTGACCTTTCAGATGTTTATAATTTCAGCCATTACATGCGGGATCTCAATCCTACAGTTCTAATTTACATGGGTAGTCTCATTAAAACAATCGGATGTTATTTGACAGCTTTACATTGGTAACAGCTAAGGAGTCATGACATATTTTTGAGAATTTCAAACCAATCAGTTCATAATAAGTGATTTGATTGTATTCAAAATGTTGCAGTGGAAATGAATGTTAATGACACTGCTTACTCCAGAGGCTTGCTTAGACATGTTGACAAATAACAACAGTATTTTATTTATTCACAATTCTAATGAGTCCCAGATATGTCTAAACCTGTTCATTAATAGATGGCAGCTGCTCCTTAACAGTGCTTCTGGCTGCCAGAGAACTATTTGTTCTTGTGAGTCAGTCCTCAAAAAACCAACCAAAATCCCCCCAAATACCACCCATAGTACAGTTAGTATTTGCACTTTGTGTTGTTTGGTTCCGTGGCTGATGAGCAGTACTCTTCTCAACTAGCTTTTTTAAAAACTATGACAAGCCTTTGTGTTTCTGTCTTTGTGGGTGTGGTGGTTGGTATTTTTCTAAACTAGGAGCAGAAGGAGGGAAACCGTGATCAAAAAGGGGCAACAAGACCAGAACTTTTTTCCCTTTTCTGAAGACTGCTATGAAACAAGCTAAAACTTATGTTCTGCCTACCTCCAGAAAGTGATTGACTATTAAGATTATTTTAATACACTATTACATAAACATAGATCTACTGAGCAAGAACAGTCAAAATCCATTTAAGACCTTGCCCTGTGCTATTGAGAGTAACATTTAATGTTTAACAGCTGGATGTCATTTGAGATGAACATCCAGAAGTAGCAGGCCTCGATTCTGTTCTCCCTTCATCTCACTGCCTTCCTTTTCTATAGCAACAAGATTTTTGAGATTACACTATGTACCCCATTCATTTGCTCCTAAAGCACCTTTGGAACTTGCTAGCTGACTTTAAACAGATTTGACAGGTCAAACTAAAAGATAATTAAGCTCCCAAGGAGTTCCTTGGAAAGAAGGTGCTGAGTGCAGAGGAAGCAGGGTACTCTGCCGAAGGAAATTCGCCAGCGTTAGCTCATACAGTATTACAGAGGAAGACTGAAAATTGCTTCAACCAGCCACTCCAGCTGGAGTTTGCATCACAGATATCAAATTTAATTCACTGCAAGACCAGAATCCATAGGAAATCAGATTCCATTATTGCCAGGGTTCATGGAATTATTAGTTTGTCCAAAAGATCCCTGTGTCTCCAGAAGCGCACATTCAGTGTTTCTTTATTATCCTCAGTTATGCATGGAGCCCCAGGCTTTATTTGCCCTTTATTTATCTTATACTGACCACAGTATATTAATTTCTTCATGAGATTTTTCATAAAGCTCATCATGCTGTATTTTAGATTCTTATCTTCATCTTCTTAGTAACATTAGGTAGGATGTTCAGCATTGCACACATGGGAACCGAGGTGCAGAGACTAAAGCAAAGCGAATAAAGTACTGGTACAACATAGGGCATAATTTAACTACACTATCTCATTTAATTAAAAAAAATGGTCTGTTTTGGACTTTGAATGAGCCAGATATTCTTCTGGAAGCAGTAGCATATAATTAGGTGATGTAAATCAAAACTTAATCACAATGTTTGAGTATAGGGGTTGCATCTCAGCATGTAAATACAGCCAACCAAAATCTACATGACTGGTCTAGTTATCTAGAATCATCTCTATTCAATGGAAAGAGATGCATGTTTTTAGGGTAAAATTTTGTTTTGGAGGTGCCTTTCTCTCACTATCTCACCAATCTCTAAAATTGATTATAGAGGAGTCCATTCCTCAGCCTATATGGTTTCATATGACTAAAGTTAAATAAACTCCAGACCAAAGGAATGTTACACTCTTGACTGACTTCTGGCATTTGCTGCGTTCTGCAAGATCTTGACTTTGAAGCTGAGATTTCTCTTTTAAGTAGGGTTTTGAGGCGCAACTATATTAATCCCTACATAGATGATCTGTTGAGGAACCTTAAAGTAGCAGCACAACTGTCTTAAGTTTGTGAAGTATCTAGCTGCAGTACAAAATTGTTACAGTCTATATGGTAGTAACAGAAGAGGGAGATAGAGACCCACACTTTGCCATTGGGTTAGATGGTTTAGACATTTTGGAATAGCAGGTGTTGGGAGCAAGGACTTCATCCCCATTTCTCGAGGAAGGTAGTCTGCAGCAGTTAGAGCCTGCTTTGCCTGATTCTGATTCCTCTCCTGCTTCTGTCGCTGTGCTCCTAAAGATTACTTTCCCTACTAATACATCCCCACCTCTTGTTTGATACTGCTTGTGCTCTGTCCTACCCATTCCTGTTGTGAGAGGAGAGTTTTGAACAAGCACTTTGAATTACAGAATACAGGGAAAATACACATCAAGAAAATGGCAGGACTGATCTTAGTAACAGCTCTACTGGCAGTTCAGGTACAGTAAGTAGTTATGTGAACTTGGTTGCATGAAGTTCTGTGCCATGCTTTGCCAGTCTTTGTCAACTATCACTGTTAAATAGCTAGAAAATTATAGTGGTGGTGATGTATGATCATTTTGTCACTAAAGAGAATAACAATCCTCAGAATTTAAAGATGTTATAAATAATACAGTTTCAGTCCCTTCTGTTTCTCTAAAGCTCTTAATTTTCTAGCAAGCACTCCAGATATGACTTCGATTGGAGACGTAGAAACTGACAGAGTAAAATCTTGTCATTCTTCCAAAACCATAGCAAACCCTACCTCCAAATTAACTAAAACAGTATAGAAATATCAATAACTGGTGCTAGCATAGGTGAATTCACCTTGGTATGGCACTGCAAATCTGAGCAGGTTTTTAGCAAGGAATAGGCATCTGATCTTAATGAAGATTTATAAACTTACCTCATTAGAAGCCTATTAAAGAGTATTCCTTATTTTCTATGACATTTCCCTTTGCATACCAGCTTAGCTTTCTTTCCCTGATTAAAGGAAAAAAAATGCCAAAAACATTTGGGATCTCAGCCATCTCATGATAATACCTGTGTCTAGAAGTTAGGTATCTATTGGACAACAGTGGTACAAACTCTGCTTAGAGCTGGGGGGGGAAACAGCAGGAAGCCTAAAACTGGCTTGAACCAAATGCCTGCCTGTTAGGTGAGACGTGTCTGCTGTGCTATTGAACAGGAAAAACTAGTATTTGATAGCAGGAAGTTTCAATGACTGACTGAAATCACTGCAGGGTAGAGCGGTATCTGTGTCTGTGCTGGTATTTTCAAAACCCCACTTTGCCCAAGATGCCAAAGTGGAAACTCAAGCTTCTTGGTACCATTTTGGTTCTTCTCACCTTTTCACAGTTTTCTGCTGTTCGTTGGCTAGCTTGTTGAGGAGTGAGTTACAACAGGCTGAGATGAAATGTGAGCTGGAAGTGTTAGTGTTCATGGAACCTTGAAGAAGGAATGCTGCCTGCCTTGTTCTCACACGTGGGAGAGATTTGCATACCTCCCTGCTGTAATTTCAGGAGAGGAGGGTGCCCCACCTCTCCCAAGGCTTGGCTGAAGTTGAGCATTATGTGGGATTGCTTGAACGTTGTTTCAGTGCTTCATGCAGGACTCAGAGCATCTATACAGGTTATGAATGCACACTTCTTAAATGTGTGTGTAGCACATTTGCTTAAATGAAGCCAAGCCCTTATTTGCTTGATGAAGATCGTGTATGGAATAGTCTTATCAAACTGAAGTGATTCTTGAAGTCCTCAACTTTTAAATGGTTTTAAAAAAACCTGTTACTTCTTCTTAATTTGTGGAACGGTGGTTCTTCTCTTTCTGTCCGAGCAAATTCATTGATTAACTGCTATCAGATAATGATTTTGCAGAGTATATGAACCATCTCATTGTCAAATATATTTCACCATTCTTAATCACTTACAGCACTGAGGATCCTTGCTAACAATACATGAACATCTTACCACCCATAAGTACTATGAAGTAATAAACTTTTTGCAAATGAGCATCTTCAGTGTTTAAGGAACATGAAAGTTTCTCCCTTTTAACTGAAACATGGAATTAGATATAACCTGCTACCTGTTCAAATTGCCTGTTTCCTCTAAAGTTAAGTAAGCAAAGCCTGAATCCTGAAATTGTTCAAACAGGGATTTTTCTAGAACTGTTTAACTACTTAAACTGGATTTTTTTCTTCTGAAGAAAAAGCATGGGTGAAACAAAACCTACTTAGTTTATGCCCACAATATTCAATGCTCACTATTATTTCCTGGTCTCAACAGAGTGATTATAAATTTCTTATCATACCACTATTTTTCAAAACTTCACCCCTTCCCCAGAATCTTATTTCTGAACATCTCTTGTTCCTTGAGATGACAAGGTTATGCTTGTGTCCTTTTGAGTCTGCCTTGTTCCCTCTTTTAGAAAGTGCTTCATACTTTACATTTATTGTCTATGCCTGAAGACTGTGGAATGCTGTCTCCACCTAGCACAAATCCGAACAGCTAATGCCTGTACTCCAGCACCTCACACAACTGTGTAAAAAAATAAAGCAGAAGTTACGAAGCTGCGTGTTGGAATTTGTGTGAACTCACAAGGGTAATAAAAACGTTGTGCCTGTTGGTATTTGTCACTCCAACAAAAAAGCAAGTCCACATGCTGTATTTCTTCATACATGTTGTATATGTGACTAACAACATAATTCCTAAAATCACTAAGTCACAGTCCTCCAGTGCCCTAGAGTCAGAATAATAAGTGTTAATAATTTTACGGGTGACAGCTTCAGCATCCATCATGAGGCTTACACACTGCGATACCTTTCTTATTCTTTGCTCCCGCCTCTATCTAGCCCTTCCCATTCCTTCCCAGGTATTTAATTTTCTCCCCCAAGCAGGGCACACTGTGGCAGCCTCCATGGGTCCCTGCAGCCCCAGGGAGGAACAGGCTAAGCCACTCTCTTCATGGGGATGGCTCTGCCACAGGGCAGACAGCACACTGGAAGAGCTAAAGCTATGGCTACAGAAGGATAAAGGCAACAAATTTCATTTTGCTTCTCCAGAATTTTAGGTAGCATTAAATATTCTCAGCCAAAGAGGCATGAGGCTTATTGTAAGATGGAGAAACCTTTTGTATGCCCCTTGTTCTGATTCAGCTGAGTAATTTTAGGTGAGCTGTTCTGAACGTAGTCAATGTTTAACTACCCTGTGGCATTGTAGGTCTAAGTTTTTAATTCTGAATCATGATTAGCATTGTACTACATGATGCCTTTTTTTTCCCCCCACTCTTCCTTTTTCCCCTGTGCCTTGAATTTCATGAATCACAGCTTAGATAGCTGTCCTATCTGGAAGCTTTTCTTTATTGTCAGAAATGGTTGTTTATGGCTGTTGGCTTTGGGTTGAGAGAGGAATGTGGTGAATCCAGTGGTTGCACTTCTCTGTTTATCATTGCGTACTTGGTAAACCTGCCAAGATGAAGGGAGAAGAATGGCAAGTAGAGAAGTTAGGACTTTTTTTTTTTTTTCCTAGGCATGTGACAATATTCCCTGTACCTCTGTGCCTGAGTTCAGGGTTCAGTGTTCATAGTGCTAGAGTACAAGATTGCAACATGTGCTGTATTGCACAACTGGCTTTGATTGTTCTGTGTTTGATTGTGTTCTTCTGGTCTGCACAAATTATCCGATTGAGCTTAGTGCTGAAAGGAAGAATCCGGCCTGTGCTGATTTTTGTTAAATTTTCTTTTTCATCTGCTTTTGCAATCAGTACATCAGTGTTTTACAAGGGTGGAGTGCTATTTTGAGAGTTTATCTTGGTAAAGTCTGAGTTGCTTCTATTTGGGGGTATTCCTGCTTATTAAATAGAAGCAAGGAAATAGAGAATTTTAGTGAATTTCACAAAGCAAGTTTAAGTCCTTTAAAGCAGTTAATAGCCTGTGCCTTTTTTAATGGGTACTGATTTTCTGTATTTTGCTGTTCCTTTCAACTGGATTTTTACACCTCATGCTCAAAACTTCAAAGATTACTGTACTTAACTACAAATTGGTGTAGTCAACAGAAGAACCTGTCCATCTAGGACCATTCATGTGAGTAAAGATTTACAGGATCAGTTCATATTATCTGCAGTGCCTCCTCAAAAGACAGTTTCTATCATCTGTCACCTTCAGGGTTAGGAGAGCTGTTTAACCCAGTGACCCCACAAAATCTTTTACGCTTTAATATATGTGAAAATTAAAGCTTTTTAACTGTGTTCTAGTTATTTTAAATGTTTGCTTTTGTTTGTCTTACAGAATTCCTGTTTGTTCTATGACTTACATGTCGTGGCTCTAAATGAAAGTAAGAAGAGAACCTGCTGTGCATTCTGAAATTTCTCATCAGAAAGTATTAACTATTGCAAAGGAACACACAGGTGTTTAAAAGTGAGCCTCTGATTCCAAAACACAGTATTTAGGCATCCTTTGTATTAAACAAGCTTTGTTGCCAGATGTTTTGATATGTTTATATTATATTTTCATACTTTTAATGTAAAGTTTAAACAATTATCTGACTTTGGAATTAGCAGATGCATCACAGGATGACTGCATTTGCATGTAAATGTTTTCAGAAATGAACTCTCTAAGTGTACTAATTTTGTCTTAATAAAAAAATAAATACCTTGACTTTCTTTTTTCCCCCTGTTATTTATACCAGACTTTTCATGTAATAAACATTGACATCATCACATGGGGAACCTTTTGATGCATGACATCACTTATGGTGTCCCCCAGATAACACCTCTTTAAGTAGTGGATATTTACTACAGTCACCTGGGAATTTTTGGCTTTGTTTCTTTTATATCCATTTCAGAAACAAATGTGTCACTTGAATACCCTTGAATAGGGAGGTTACAAAGGTAAGGGCTGAGAGAAAAGAACAAGCCGTATACAAGATCAGTATGTTACTGACCTTCCTTAGAAAGCAGAAAGAACAGAATGCATTCAGTAATAATTATCTTGCTAATATAAACTTTTATTATCCTATAGAAAAATTTATGCAGGTGTAAGCAGCATCCCTGCGTATTCAAAAATTCCTTTTGTCATAAATGATCACAATAGTAAAAGGATAAGCAGCACTTGCCTGATACTGTGGGAGATTTATGCTATTTTCTTAAAAGTATAAATACATCAGGTATCTGATTCTGCTCATTGTGGTCTGTTGTATACTAGTATGTAATATCTTTAATTTCAGTAGAGGATATCAGATTTTATTTATATTTAAATGAGGGCAGAACCAGGATGCCAGTTTCTCTTCCTTTAACCAAAAGCAGAGCAAACACAAACCAAACCTGCAGAACATGCAGAAAGAAAACACAGGTAGGGAAATCTGAAGAATTGTGGTGATTATCCTGTCTTTTTTTTTTTCCCCTGGGAGATGTGGTTCTGCTGCTTATTTAATATAATTGTTTTATCACAATTTGTGAATGAATAATACTACTGTGCCAAATCATGTTGTGAGCTATCCCAGCACATCCAGAATAACTGACTTCACCGACTTATTGTTCTGGAATGTCACTACCCTCCTGAATTACGCCTGCTTTTTTGAGGGCTGTTTGCAGATTGTCATAATATCAAATTATTATTAAATTTGCTATTGAGACAGTGAGCTCAACTGGAAGGTGCTTTCTGAAGCACATGGGACCTAATGTGTCTGAGTGTACTGCCAGGTTACTGCACCACTAGGCCATTTAGTATGCTTGGCAAAAGCACTGCAAGAGGATGGGAAGGGCTACAGATTCACAGCCACTCCTGACAACTCGTCATCGCCAGTCAGTTAAGCTAGCTTCCAGAGCAAAATCTGAAATCAGGGAACAAAGGATAATACCTGTCTTATCTACATCCATAGCAGAGGAAGAAAACAGTGCTGCAAAGGGTTTTGGGAGGCAGCCTGGGTCTTTGTCTTACCTAAGCCTCAGACCAGCTGTCGCTACTATACTGCAGGAAGATAGTTAGACACCTGCAGAGATGGAAATTTCACTGTCTCTCCAAGGGGTGTACAGTCCTTATTTAGCTGGTTTGGCAAGCAGGAAGTTTGCTAACAGCTAACCTAACGGGTACACATGGAAAGCAGGTTCTCCCTTTCCTCTTGATGTAGGTGAACAACTCTGCCTGCCCTCCATCTTCTATTTAGGCCAGAGAACTACTGTCCCTTCTGCTTTCCCTTGTAGTTTGCCATTTTTGTCTCTCTCCTCTCAGTATTTATGAGTTGGTTCTCCACAAGGATGATCAGGGGACTGGAGCACCTCCCATATGAAGATAGGCTGAGAAAGCTGGGGCTGTTCAGCCTGGAGAAGAGAAGGCTGCGTGGAGACCTCAGAGCAGCCTTCCAGTATCTGAAGGGAGCTATAGGGATTGTGGGGAAGGACTCTTCATTAGGGACTGTAGTGATAGGACAAGGGGTAACAGGTTCAAACTTCAACAGGGGAAGTTTAGATTGGATATGAGGAAGAAATTCTTTACTGTAAAGGGTGGTGAGGCACTGGAATGGGTTGCCCAGGGAAGTCGTGAATGCTGCATCCCAGGCGATGTTCAAGGCCAGGTTGGACAGAGCCTTGGGTGACATGGTTTAGTGGGAGGTGTCCCTGCCCATGGCAGAGGGCTTTAAACTAGATGATCTTAAGGTCCTTTCCAACCCTAACTATTCTATGATTCTAACTGCTGGAGTACAGATCTAAAAACTAAGCAGACTATTTCAGATAAAATAATAACAGCTGGAGAGATCAAAATTATTTTTTGTTATGATATTCATTTGTGATACTCCTATTTATGCATCTCAGCATCAGCATAATGCAAGCTACCCTAATACTGCTCGTAATCCATAATATCTTTTCTGAAGAGCTGCTTTTTTATCCTTCCATGTTCTTGTGCAGTCGATTATTGCTTTGTATACATAAAACCTTCTGTTTCTCCCTATTCAGTGGCATCTCAGCTTCTCCAGTCTGCCAAGATCCTTCTGAATTGTAATGCTGTACTCCAGCATAGTTGGAGCTTCTTCCTGTAGATACAGTCTCCAAATATAAGTGTACTCTGTTCAGTCATCAAAGACGTTGATGAAAGTACTGAATAGTTCTGGATCCAAGACAGTTCTCAGTGAAATCCCATTCAATGTATCCTTTTAGCTTGGAAGTACTAATTACTCCCAAATAATTTTGTGCTCATTCTATATACTTGTCTAAGCCGTATTTTTTTTTTCAGTTAGGAGCACATGTGAAATCCTGTGATCCTCACTGTTTCCGCCCTATCCACAGAGCCTGTTACCGTTTGATAGAAGTAGACTAGATTGATCTGGTGTTACTTGTTACTGACAAACCCATGCTGTTACTTCTCATACCATTACTTTCTAGATTCTTCCAAGTGGTTGGACTACCTGTTGAATATTTTTGTTCTTAACGAAAAATTCAGCTAACCGGTTTGTAGAGCAGTTTCTTCCCACCCTTGGAGAGAGGTGCAATCCTTTTTTTAGTTTTCTGGAACCTGACTCGTTCCCAATATTGATTCTTGGGGATAATCAGTAGCAGCTCTAACATTGCTTGAACCCTAAAGGAGTTTCATCAGGTTCACTCTATCAAAAATTCTTTAACTTAGATAAGTATTTTCCAGTCTATTTCTTCATTTTCCTAGCCTAAGCTCTCAGGCCTTTATCAATGGTGCTAGTAGTGAAATCTCATCTGCCTTTTTAATTTAAGACTGAGGTTAAAAAAGGCATTAAGCATACTGGTGCCATAAATCATTAGGTGATTTCCCTCTCTATGGAACAACAGACCATTTTTTCCCCTTGCTCTTCTCACTGTGCATCTTTCCAACATCCTTGCTATCTTTTAAATCCAGTTTTCTAACATTTTGGGACTGTATCTTTCTGGTTTTGTCCATATGTAGTCCATATATTTATTAATAATTTAATAATTTGACCGCCTTTCTGCTTTATTTCAGTGAAGATCTTATTATTCAACCAGGTTAGTCTCACTTCCTCTCCTTCTTCTGCGTAGATAAAGTTCTGCAGTTTCGCCTTCAGCAGTGGGTCTCCAGTGAACTTTAAGCTGCCCTGAACTCGTAGAAGTTTAGCTACTAGTTCTCTAAGTCTTAATTTAGTTCCTCCTCCTCTTCCTAACAATGAAAATAGGTAAAAAAGGGTCAGATCGGTTTGTAATTTTTAATTCCTTCTCTGTATAGCTAATCAGAATTCAAAATACAGTCATTTCTTTTACACATTTTTACTTCTCACAATGTCTTCTACTACTCATGGCTTAGGTATGAGCTTGTCACTGGTTCATCTTAGGGAGATGTATATGTTTAGGTTCCCATGCAGTGTTTGCCGGATGCCTCACCCCTGCTAGCTGATGCAGTGGACTTCACCTAGCACGCCAGGTAGCATGAGTGTTCTCTACATCCCATACTCTGCTCTCCTGGAGCAAAATAACTGCCTTTTTCTAAGCATATGCACTGTGGACTATGTTCACATGAGCATGCAACTGGGAAAAAAAACACTAGAAAGGACCAAAAAAACCTCCCCCAACAAACTGGAACACTCTGTTTGGAGGCACTTTCCCAACTAGAAAATAGGATGGGAGTTATCTTTCATTTACTCCAAAGCTGGCTGGATGATAGCACCACACAAATTCCCACAGATGGAAGTTTTAGAATAAATGAAGGTTAAATAAGGGATTCGACTTGAAAAACAAGGTCATCTCTTACAGTGAAATAGAAGATAAAGGTGAATGTTCACACCAGACCCTCAGATCTCTTCAGAATACATGTCATAAGCAAAGATTGCTTGGATTTTGCCAGTAGGACAGGAATAACATTCTCTTTCAAAACGTGAGATGCACAGACATCAGCTGTACCAAATGCATCATTCTCTTCCCCCCTCCCTCAGAGAAAGGTAGTTATTTAGGATGTAACTCTGAAATGATCACTACATCTGTTGTTTCCCATTGGACTTGTAAATAGTATGAAAATCAGGCCTTTGATATAAAGGCAAATCACATGTAGGAAGAAGAAATGCAAATTCATGGGGTTTAAAAAAATACATACTATGATGGCTTCACATGAAACTTGCTCATATAAGGCTCTGAGTTTTATTCGGTGTATGCATACTAACATATAAAGCATGTTACCATGTTCATACTGAAATCAGTTTGTTGTGAACAGCTCTGTTTAAAATGTTATCATAGATTGAACTGATGATGATCCAAAATGCTTTAAAAAACATTTTATTGGCAATGCTATAAATATATACCAGAGATTTTACTGCTGCGTAAACATGCTGTGAAATCAACAGGAAAGTCAATTCAAAATGCATTTAAGAATAATTTCAGGAATTACTCCGAGTCCCCCTGCCTCTGCATACGGTTTTATGGCAACAATTTGCCGTTAATACATAAAGGCTGTCTGTGAGTGCAACCTGAAAGGCACATACGTGAAAACTAAGATGTTGTGTAACTGAGGCCCTGGTCCTGAGGTGGATCCACTGATAGGGGGATTCCTCTCGAGGTCAGACACAGTTAGCATTTTGCACCGTTAGGAGACTGGTAAGAGATCACACTAAGGCATTGCTAGGCATTAGAGAAATTATTGTCTCGAATGTGTTAATTGTATACAGGTGTAATTAAACCAAGAATTCATCTGAGGTTCATATGTGCTGGTGATTTGAATATTGCAGATGTAATACTAGAGTATATTTCAAGGAGTTTGAGCTGTAGCACAGTTAGAACAAGTAACAAAATTATTCTAAGAGCTCCAGTGAGACATTTAAATGCTAGTAAGCTTTATGATGTCTCTTTGCCTGGAAATAAAGAAATCTAGATAGTATCTAGAAGTTACATGTTTTTAAAATGCATCTTGTTTTAGCAGGGTAGGAAAGAGTGGGTTGGGTTTCTACTGGTTAGAGGGAGCACAAGCACAGTTATATGAACACAGACTTAAAAGCCTTAGGACATCTAAAACCATCTGAAGAATGAAAAAGTCTTTCTAGAAAAATCAGCAGCAATTATTTCTGTGTGAAAGATGCCTTTCTTCCTAGACAGGAGTGCACGATGTCTGAGAAGCATACATTGCAAGACGGTATCTATCCTGAAATTAATGGTACCCAAGATAGCATTTAAAACCAACTCTTGACAGACTAGTGCTGCAAGTCCCTTCGAATCCCAGTCTGACCTGATCTGCTCTGCCCTATACACTGCACCCAGTAACCTAGTAAAACCTGAACAAGCTAAACCCGTGCTTTAGCTTTCTCTATTTTGACAATAATGCTTTTAGCTATTATATTACTTTGCACTTCAATAGCTTAATTCACTTAAGTTGTTCAAAGCTGTTGGGGAGCTTTGTAAAAGGGAAGGTACTTAAAAACATTATAACCCAGTGTCATCTGGTGGGCAGAATCCAACAGCAGCATGACTGAGCATAGAGACCATAGTGCTGGAAATCCCAGGGCCAAACTATGGAGCTAAAGCCCAGACCTGCATAAGGATGAGGTTCAAACCAACCCAGACCCATTTAAAGCAACAGAACTTGGGGTTTTCTGTAATCCTCTGTGTTTCCAGGGTCTTTGTTTCATCTTGGAGAGCATGGATAAAGTCCCAGTCTCTGTTTTCAGAAGAGCAGAACAAAAGCGTGTCTGTCTCTGCCCTCCTTGTGCTGGCGATGCTGCTGGCATCCGCAGCCACAAGGGCACGCACCAGCGGCCGGCCCTGCACCAGGCACGTGAGGAAGGGAGAGCAGTGGGAGAGCTCTTCCTACAACAGCTCTTCCCTTAGCTCTGCCGTCCCAGCAGTCCCAAAGACACACACCGTGGAAGGTAGAGCCTGGAGAGGGATGTTAGCTGCAGATGTTTCCAGTCATTTTACAAATCACTGAAAGGCACTTCTTTTATGTTTCTAGTCGACAGTACAGCCGTAAATGCAGCCAAGTTTGCTGCAATAAAATAAACAGTTTTGACACAAGAGTGAGCAAAATAAACTTAAGCACAGTGCAATGCCACCATCCAGGAGTTAGTTTTTCTGCTTTAATTTCCCAGAGTTTCTGCAGTCTAGCAGTCTTGAAATAGAAATGCATTAAAAATATATAACATTAAATAAAATATCTTAGGAAGATCACATAAGACTTCATCACATGAGACACTTTGAGAAAGGAACTAGTAGTTTATTTCAACTTCCTCTGTGGTTAGAAGATCCTCGAATACACAATACATGTAATACTTTGCAGGTGCAGTAGAGATGATAGAAGTCAAAGATTTACCACTAACTTCTATGCACTACTCTTCTTACTTGAAATGCCCATCCATGCTTCACAGCTAAAAAATATAATAATAGATATATAACCAAAGTTGCCATCTAATTGGATATTTTTTGTTGGTTTTGTTTTTTTTTTACATAGGATGAATTTGACAGGCAAATTTCCTAGACTAAATAAATAGAATCATAGAACAGTTTGGGAGAGATCTTAAAGCTTATCCAGTTCCAAAGCCCTGCCACAGGCACGGACACCTTCCACTAGACCAGGTTACTCAAAGCGCTGTCCAACCTGGCCTTAAACACTGCCAGGGATGGAGCAGCCACAGCTTCTCTGGGAAACCTGTGCCAGTGTCTCACCACCCTCACAGTAAAGAATTTCTTCTTTGTATCTAACTTAAATCTACCCACTTCCCGTTTTAATCCATTCCCCCTTGTCCTATCACTCCATGCCCTTGTAAAAAGTCCGTCTTCAGGTTCTTGTAGGCCCCCTTAGGCACTCGAAGGTTGTTATAGGGTCTCTGAGTCTTCTCCAGGCTGACCAAGCCCAGTTCTCTTAGCCTGCGTTCACAGGAGATTGTGAAGACATAAATAGTGCAAAGACACAACTCGACCCACTTGCTGAAGACTGCTTGAATGAATGAAGCGACGCATTTTATCTCCACGCTGCCAATGCAAACGCGCAGCAGACGGACGCTCCGTCCCCCTCCGCAACGAAGCAGCCCCTATAAATCCCCGTGCTCCGAGAGCCGCCCGTCCACAACCTGCGTCCCACGGAGGGGGCCACCCGCGGCCCGCCCCGGCGGGGCGCTGCGCTGCGCGGCGGCGCTGCCCGGGCTGCAGGTCGGCCGAGCGGTCGGAGGGTGGAGTGAGAGGGACAGGGTTGGCGGCGGCGCTCCGGGCCGGGCGGGCAGCCCGGCACTTTCCTTTTCGGCGCGGGGAGGAGCGGCAGCTGCGCAGGCGTTGCTCGCACCCTGTTGATTAGTCAGTGCTGGGATGGCGCTTCCTGGGCCAGGCGCGGCGGCGGCGGGCGGCCCCAGCCGGTCCCGGGGGGCGGTGGGAGCAGCAGCGGCAGCGCAGCGGGCCTCCTCTTCTGCTTAGCCTGGCATGTCCCGGGGCGGCCGGCTCTGAGCGAGGCGGGCTCCCTCCTTCCGTCCTTCCCTCCGTCCCCCTACCAGCTGGCTGAAGCCCCGCCGGGTGGGAGCACCCCGCTAGCGCTGCCTGTCTGGTTCTCCCTTCCCTCCTTCCCCTCCTCGGGCCGGGAAGATGGACCCTGGCCCGCCGCTGGGCTGCAGCCTCAAGGACATGAAGTGGAGCGCTGTCGCCGTTCCCCTGGACCTGCTCGTCAGCACCTACCGGCTCCCACAGATCGCCCGGCTGGACAGCGGTGCGTGGGGCGGCGGGCGGCCGGGGGGCTCTGCGGGATGGGGCCGGGCGGGCGAGCACCGGGAGCCGCTGCTGGGGCGCGCTCACGGAGCCCTCGCGGCACCCTCTTTCCTCGGCTTCACCTCCCGAGCCGTCCTTACATCGATATCGGCCGCTGCCGGGTGCCGGTGCAAGGCTTCGAGTCGCTTCGGAGTCCGTGCGATGCTTTGCATCAGAATACCTGGGTAATATCCCCTTTACCGTGTCCCCAGGGGAGCTCGGCGGAGCCTGTTTGCTGTCAGCTGCCCACCGAGGAAGGTCTTCGCAGTCTCAAGTGAAAACGTGGAAGGGCATTTTCAGTACTAGGGAGCCAGTGCTGTGGTGAGGTGATGCTGTGCAGAAGCCAAATAAGGAGTATTCAGTAGCCCAAGTAGCTAAATCCCATGTGTTATGCTTCATATAAAAAGACGTGGATTTGTAAAAAGAGGGGTAAAGTGAGAAGCCTTTGTGGTCTCCAGATAACTTTTCATTACTGTTCACTTGGGTGCTCACCTGCCCTTTCCAAGTCTGCAGCTTTTTGTTTACTCCCGGAAATCAGAAACAAGTCTAGCAGAATAGCTGTGACAGCGTTTTACCTTTCCTAGATGTACGTCTTAGAAAGCAACGTGTCAGCACGGAGAACGGGGGGGGGGGGGGGGGGGGAATTTCTCATAAAGGCTCAGACAGCTGCTTTATAGTTGCGTGGTAGCGCCATAAAAACTAACTCCTCTGTCTCTATGGGAATGCAGGAGGTAACTCATAAATCGGGAAAAAATCGCAGGGTTTTTAATTTCCCAGTTTATGAAGTTATGTTGTACTTACGAGGTGTAATAGAGCAGATCGCGTATAAAGTTTTGTGTTGGTTTGAGAAGTTGAAAAGAGCACAGGCATCGTCCTCTGTGGCTCCTGGGTGAGCAGATCAAGACCAGGATTGGTTTATTACTGAACTGCAGTTCCCATAATCCAGTGATGATTCAAGCTGGGGCTTTTTTTTGACTTTGTCCCTTAATTATGCAGTACTTTTCCAATCCCTTGTAGTGCTTCCTCAGAGCTGGCGCTCAGAAACAGGTTAAAGAAAAGCCTCTTTGCCTTTTCAACTGCAGCTGGCTGGTTTTCATACTGTGGAATGTATATATTGTCGTGTGAGAGTGGCAAAGCTGGTATGTTAAGGGGTTCCTCGTGGTAATACCTTCTGTCACTAGAAACAGCTAAGATGGCCTCCAGTCACTGCACTTAAGGCTGTCAATTTACTTGAAATTCCTGGCAGTGATTCAAGCTTTAACAGGATGTATGTATTGATGACTTACTAATTTCCCTCTCTCTCTCTTACACTTCCCAATCTTCCTGCTCCTCTTGTCTTGCTTCAGTGGAAGAGACCTGAAAGAGCTTTGTGGATAGAGAAAGGTTATGGGGTTTGAAGCAAGTAATTTTGGGGTTTTTGGTCTTGTGTCAGACCTAGTGATGGGAATATCCTGTAAGTGTTGGGGAGACAAAGATGTGTGTTTTGTACTAAGGCTTTTTTGTCCCATATGTCACACTTGTAGCATAGGCACAGGCAAGTGGATGTAGTAAACAGACCTGAGGTCTTTTGCCCATGTCCTGAGATGGCCAGACATGAGGCAGCTGTTGGTGTAGGTGCCCTGCGAGTAATGGTTCAGCCCCACACTAAGCCCTGTGAGAAGGCAGGCTCAGGTACAGCCCTGTGCTAAGGGCTTTGGGTTGGAGCTGGTTGAGGTCTGGCCAGTTCAGCATGCAGGTAGAGGCTTGTGGGTCTGCTTTACCTACTCCTATGGATGTACCTTTTAACTTCTGGGACTACTGATGGCAGACAAATCAATATCTCATAAAGAAAGCAGATGCCGTAGTTGTGGAGGTACCAAGAAAACACTTGTCTATTTCCAGAGGAAGCTGTTTGAGAAAGCAACCATCAGTCTGTGCATAGCCTCCAAAAAGAGGAAAGCTGGGAACATGCAGTGTTTGCAGAACTGACTGGAGCACCTGCTGCCCTGAATGGTTGCCCTGCATCCCTGTCCTTGTCTTGAAAAGCTAAGTGAAGCTCTGTCAGAGAATTCTTGACGTAGTGCTGAGGAAAGCAAATGCAGAGTCCAGTCCAAATGTGTGTCATTCAGTGCTGAGAAAGTTTAAGGCTACCTCTGTTAACAAAGTAGTGTCTTGTGTGTCAGGTACTCTTGGATGTGTCAGGGTTCAGTTGCATTAAAATGGTTTTGCCTCTTCCTCAGATGCTGAATTCCTCTCCAGACCAGTGGAAACTGCATGTGTTCTGTGCTGTTGGAAATCAAACCACCTGTAGATGTCTGTCTTCAGTCACCTTCTGGTTTTGTGGCTGGCTTCTGTCTGTAGCTGCGAGTTGTTTCGGGCATCATGAGGTTTAGTGAAAGCCAGCATTCATTCCTTCTGGAAGAGCAGAGTGTAGAAGAGGATTAAAATTCTGGAGATGCGTCTTCTTCACAGTAACAGTCTTACTGTGTGGTTTCTGCATTTAATGGCTTTTAGCACTCGATGGATAATGTTCTTAGATGATGCCCACACGAGATCTCCAGTTTTTTACTGTTGCTTAACTTTTGGGTCTTTTGGTTTGAAGGGAAAGAATGGGTATGATGAATGCAGTTTTATTCTTTGAGTTTGGATGTGGAGCTCCTGGAAAATGCCCTAAAGTAGTTCGGTTTGATGGTTTTGACAGTATGAAGTTAAGAAATATTTATGCACACTAAATTTGGTCCTCTGATGAGAACGGAGAGTTTTTGTGATGGTATGGGAGGAAGTATTCTGTCATTACATCAAGATATAGTTGGAAGTAGTTAGGCATCAGTGCCTACCTTATCCATCTAGAAATAATAAACATGCCATCTTTGTTTTTTTCAGATGAAATTTTAAGGTGGTTTAGTTGTGTTCCAGGTTACACTTTTGGATGCTGTTAAGTAATAAGTCAAGTTTTGTTTTAATCTGTTCATGCGTTTAATGTTTTGCTGGTGAATATTGTTATATTAATTGAACAAATAGTTGGGGAGGGGGAAGCTGTCGCTTAAGAGGAAGCAAATGATTTTTCCATGTCTTTTTTTTCCCCAACGTACATAACAGCTTAAATGCTTCTAGAGGATAACTCAAATACAAAACTGCTGAAAGAGTGCTAAACACCATATCAAAGAAACTGAATGGGCTTTATTTCATGCTGTGGAGTTCACCGAGTGGGTTGTTTCAGATGAAAAGAAGCAAGGAGGAAGCTTTGTGCTGTGTTTCTCGTGTCCTCACCCCCTGCCATCCTGATGTGCATTGTCACAGCTGAATCCCACCCTAGTGACACGGAGAGGCTGTGGGTGGGTGAAGCGCAGAAAAGATTTCGCTGTGGGAACCCGCAGCGGAAAGAGCTCTTATCAGAGTGTCGTTGTTGCAACAGGGCAAAAGGTGAGCGTTGGTGGTCTCTGGGAAAATTCGGATGCATGGGAGGGTTCAGATCATCAGTAGAAAAGGCTAACAGCAAAGCAATGACTGTATCTTCTTGTTACCATTGAAACTGTGTTGTGTGTGGTTATCTCAGGAATTTTACATTTCTGGTACTTACATTTCCAAGGATAATTTTGGAGGGTAGAAGAGAAATGCTTAAGAAGAGAGGCTTAAGATCAGCAAAATACTGTTTTGATAGAGCTTCAGGACGAGCTTTTTCTTGTAAGCTCACTGCTTCCTTCTGTTGTCTGTTGTGCTTTTTCTTAGCTGAACTCTGTTTGCCTCAGCTGCCATTGCTGTGCTTCCACAAGTAAAGAGCAAACCTGTGCAAGTAGGTAGTTCTCACACACAGATTGGGTATGAACTGGAAGAGTTCACATAAATTCTTAGCTTGTGTACGACGACTATAGTTTCTGGGATTGAGAGGGCATGTGGTCCTCGTATTTTCTTCGCTTGCCCTAAACCAAAGAAGATGTTATGGTGACAGGTGCTCTTGGGATCAAACATAGTAGCACTTGTCCTCAACTTGTAGAGAAGTGATTCCCTGCTGTGCATGGTGTGAAAACCATGCTGAACTTTTCAGAAAGGGAGACCATGGATTGCAGTGAGCCACAGAGACTCCAAAGGAAATTCTTCTCTATACATTGTAAATGTGTGGTTGCTGTAAGATGAAATGACAGAATTAGTGGCTATAAAGAAAGGAAAACCCTATAAAATAGGTAACAAATTTAAAGGGTGATTTCTTCTTTCTTACCCCTGAGTGAACTCTTGTGAATACCAGCAGTGGGTGGATGGTGAGTTCATGCTGCTATTGCTCCTGGGGATGAAGAGATATTCTTGCTTATTTTAATTCAGGTTCTCTTTTTTTTATTCTCTCCCATTTCAAAACCTTTTGTGGTGACATACATCTACCCCAGTCATGTTCAGAGGACTATTGTTCCCTACAGCACATTACTGTAGGGCTTATTCCAGTTCCAAATACCTGTAAACCGAGCACCCTTGCAGCTTATCAGAGAACATCATACTCAATAGAACAGCTTGTCCATGTACATAGTGAAGATTTCTTATTGCGTCACTCCACAAACGTGGGTTATCTGTGCAGCTGAACAATACTTTGAAACGACAAAGTGACTTATTCTTTTAAGGTCTGAATGCTGCTGTCCATGCTTTAATTGTCTTGAATGACCTCCTTCTTTCGAGAAGCTAGTGCAGGGTATCTCAGTAGTCTGCTATTGAATAAATCTTTTAAAAGGAATTGTGGGGGTAGGGCAAAGCTTTTGAGTGGACCAAGAAAGAGGTTTCAGATATGCTCAGACCCTGAGCAATGGTCATGATCTGATTTCCTGCTTTAGGTGTGGCCTCTGTTGTAAACTATGGTGTAGTAGATGAGAGTTCTTGCAGATTGAGCAGATGGGCAAGTACTTCTCATTCAAAGGCAAAAATCCTCAAGATTGTATCCACGCGGCCTGATTTCTATCTTAAGTGCTGAGCAGCTTTGAAACTCCAGCTGTTTATAATTGTGTGTTCTGCCATTAGAGTGTGATCTCAGAAGCATCTCCTCCTTGCTTCCTCTTCTTTCCTCCTTTACCTTGTGGTCTACTATTTCTATCAAGACAATTGAATGAAAAAACAATTGACAGGTTGCCACTAACCGCTGCTCCTAGCTTTTTGTTTTGGTTGGTTTTGGTTCTATTTTTCTTTTCCCCTGCTGGCAGAGATGTGTTCCAGGAACATTCTACTGAAAAAGCCTATAATTCATTTAAAATCTGCAGCTACCAAATGGTGTCTATGAAGTTTATAGTGCCCTTCTGGAGATGTAGGCTAGTAACTTGCCAACACTTATTCCCTATACCTATTCTTATACTCCTGTGAGTTTCTGCCTCCAGTGAGGCAGAAAGAGTTCAGCAGCATACCTGGTTTACACCCAAAGTTCCATGGTTCTTTTCAGCTGCTTTCATGTTTGGCCATGATTTAACATACGATAGTGTGTACTGCATGTTCTTAAACCAATATGCCATTTGTGCTGCACTGGACCCCTGGTAGTGTGGTAGGGCTGTTAAGATGCAAAATAGTTTCCTTGCTCTTGTTTCTTGCATACTTAATAAATGTTCATGTTCTTTTCTTCCATATTCCTTTCTGCCATTCTTTTCTGCAGTGCCAGTGATCACTCTGTGGCACAGTGCCCATTGTGTGTGACCCATTCTTTCTCGCATAAAGAGTGTGGCTCTTTGTTTCAGTGTCTAAAGTTAGGTGAAGCCCTTGTGTACATACCTGGACAAACTTCCTGGATAATTCTATAGCTTGAGTATTGGAAGGTGAAAATCCATTAGTCTGTTCTTAACTGGAATTCAAGTGCTTTAACTTTAAATCCATGGGTAAATTCCTAGATGAAGCTTAGTGCCTTGGCTTTTTTTAATTTTTTTTTCCTTTATTTAAAATTATTCATTGCATGTAGCTTTCAGAAAAGACACAAGGTGTACATAAAATGAAAGGAATTAAGGTGTCTTGAACAGTTAGTAAAACCCTTAATCTTGCACCGGATGTGATGTGATGAATCATGAGCTGCTGTTGCAAGATACAGTAGTAAGAAATGGTACAAGTCTAGCACAGGAAAGAAGGGCTTTGTTGTTCTATGCTTTGTCTGTAAGTGCTGTTCTGGAACTAGGTGTTCCTGGCTTCGGTGATTATGTGAATTGGCACTCCCTGTAATAGCCCAGCAAAGGCAACTCCAGGGAGTATGCCAAGATGAAGTGCTGGAGGGTGTTGGACAGCGTTGTCTGGTGCTCCAGGATTAGATGGAAGTTGTGGGAAGAGCTACAGCGTGTTCCAGTCATTCCAGTGGTGGTTTGTCAGCAGCGAAGGGCATGGGTGTTGCTGTATTTCCTTTTGGCATTAGGAGTAACAAGTTGGTTGGATTAGGGCAGCTTAAGTCTCTCCCCTATAGGAAAATATTCATCATCTTAATGTGGATTACATATGACTCAAAATCAACCTTCATAAAACCCAGTCAGCCAATATTTCAAGTCTGAAATTTTTTGCTTTTAATGGTGCTTCCCTTTGGAGCGACTTTCATGTAGCATTTGTGGTCTGTGATTTTTTTTTTTCCCATACCATTTACAGTATGAAAAGCTTGTGGAACTAACTGTACTGCACCTCTGCCTGTATGCCAGAGCTAATCCAAAGGCCTGCACAGAAATGTAGAATTGAGATGTATAAGCAGATTGAAGAGTGTGTCTTTCCTGACCATCAGGGCCACGTCTACTTTTCAGGCTCTGTGGTGGCGTGCACCTCGCCATAAAACTGCTAATACCACAGCTTCGCCAGGGCACCTGCATGCTTGGCTGAGGCATTGCATCAGAAAGGATAGCTGCTCTGTCTCAAGATCTCCTGTACTACAGCTGCTGCATGGTGTATCGCCCCATCAGGCTTGTTGCTGCAGGGTAGAAATGTTTTCCTGAGGGTTTTGAGTCTATCCTTTTTGTCCTGCAGTTTGTTTTGCCTTTCAGTTTGTGCAAAGGAGTGATCAGAAACTTGGCATTCAGAAAGAGATCAGTGCATTGTGTTTTTGGGAAGTTGTGGGGGGAAGGAGGTAACTGCATTTAGCAGTTAAACACCAACAGCAGTGGCTGACTGTGTGTGGGAGAAATGATCATAGAGATGTTATACAGGTTGCAGATGGAGAGCAAGAATTGCCAATTCGTACAGACATTCACAGGCCAAGTCTGTTGTGCGGGGGGAGATGCTCCTGAGCCTGCAAAATGGACACAGGGTGTCTGGATCAAGCCATGATGCACACATGAAGTGTTCGCTGCCAGAGCTGTGGGTTCAGAGGGCTGCAGTATATGCATGACCTGGCAAGAGCTGGTGCACTTTCAGCAGAGAAGTGGATGGTGATTTTACCAGGAGGAGCAGCAAAACTTATTGTGGCGGGGAAGGTCACTTGGAGCTTCCTGGAGGCACAAACCTCCAGGAAATGCAAAATGGTTTGGAAAGCGCTCTTTTGTTTGTCGTCTCTTTCTTTCCTGGGTTATAACTATCTGGTGCAAGTTGTAATCTGGGAGAACTCAGACTTCTGAATGTTTCCTTGGCCTGCGAGGGTGTCACTGAGCTCCTAAAGAGAACCAAGGATAAACATTTGCATATGGCATTGGAGGCTGGAAGATGCCAGAGAGCTCAGCCTGAGATGCTGATACTGGATTTGCCTCATGCTAGGGCATGCCTTAGTGACTCAAATGTAAACATTATGTAAAACACAACCTGCTGCAATTGTATTTGTGAAACAAACAGGGGAAACCCTTCTGGCAAAGTGGTGGTGATGGTGGGGAAGTTGGGGAGTTTCTCCTTACAGTCAGAGCTGGGGGAGTGGGAAGAAAAGCTGAGTAAGGGACTAAAAATCCCCTTTCACAGGCCAGCTGTGCATCACATGCTGCTCTGTGTGCTGTCTGTGCGCCTTTGTGGCAACGCATGTACCTGGTGTGGGTGAGGATGTAGCTTGGTGAGCAGTAGGTTTCCAGGGAAGTAGATGGGAAAGCACCATCCAGGTGTAGTGCAGGAGTGTACATCCTCCGAAGGTGAAGTGTTGGACACAAGTTCCCTTCTGGAAACGGTATGGGCTAGTTGGAGAGAGTCTAGAGTTTAACCACCCTGAAGTGCTCTTATTCACTCTGATCTGAAGGGAGAGACACTGCCCAAGACTGACCTGAGTGTACTAGCAGAGGAAGGTTCCTATGTGTACCCTAAACAGTCACTTCAAACTTAGGTCTGCTGGCCTTATCCAAGCATCCCCCTTTTTGTTGTGCTGCTGTGGCTGCTGCTGAGTGCTGAAGCAAGCTGGGTTGCCGGACTGAAACATAGTATGCTCTGGTTTGTGAGAGTCATACAGCCTAAATACCGAGTTACTAAATTACTTCCAGGAACTGTTTCAAAGGAATTCACAAATGCTCAGATACCTCCTCTCATGTGTTTGTTTTTCTGTTTGCAGCTTCTTGTTGTTATTGGTCCAACTGGCAATTTTATTTACTTGCCCCAGTAAAAACAGGCTCTGACTGTTCTTGTGGCTTCCTGGCTCCTCACTCTTTCAGAGTTGCAAGAGGGAATATCAGGATGGGAAGATGAAGGAAACTTTTAAGAGGGGGAAGAAAAAGGCACATGTGCACAGATCTTTTCTTCATGTCCAGCTTTCCTTTTGTGTCTTAGTGGGTTCCTTTGGGGGAGGGCTGGATTTGAGGAGGCCTTGCCTCCATTCTGTGTCATTCAGTTCATCCCCCAGGCTTCTCCTGCACTTGTGGGCTTCCACGAGGTGTTGCAAGTATCTGCAGTCATTTCCAAGGTTGCTCTAAGGTAAAACACCCAGTACTGTCTAGCAGTAGCAGAATGGAGCATTTCAAGGAGCTTCTGCTTTTGTTATCCTTTCTTACCTTCAGATAGGATAGTCCTTCTTTTCACCGCTTTCAGCATTACTGGCACATTGGTATTGTGTTCTTGTCCTGTCCTCTAGCATCTTACAGCTCCTGTGCAAACTCTGCTTCTCCATCCCTCCATGCCCTCGTCTTTTCTCTCAGCTTAGAGGAAATCAGGTTTCTTGGACCAGACAGCAGCAGGAGTAATAGTTGTGCATGTGTTACCAGAAGTGAGAAAACAAGAAGGGAAAGTTATTTCAGGTGCTTCTAGAGACTTGGAAGTTTCTGGTCACTGAGACAAGAAATTGGAATGAGAGCTCATTGCTGTTGGAAGGAGACAGGTGTTCTGGGCTTCACTGCAGAGGGATGGTTTATATCAGCACAGATGACATGGGATCTCCCTCTGTGGAGTCTTCTGCTTTGCTGTTGACATGCTGTTTTGTTTAACTTCAGTAAAGGGAGTTCTGCTGGCAGGACTTGAATGTGAATTGGTAGGCTTTGCATGTAATGCTTCCACTTGTCAGCCAGCAGTGACTGCTTGCTTGACAGTGAGTGGAGAAGCTGTGTAAGAATAATAGTAATCCTCGTCCATTTGTTATATGATATCATTAGCCAGAAGGAGAATCTTACATGTATTCCGTGCTGGAAGACTGGTTTCCAAAACATTATATTATTCCTGCTTCTTTCTTAGCAGCTTTGTTCAGGCTTCTATTTATTAAAAGGTCAAAATACCTTTTTTCATCTTTGAAGGGGTCCATAACCATACACGTTGGTCTTGTCCAAGATCTTATCTGAATTGCATTTACATAATTTCATTGTAACACACTTTTTTTCTGTCTTGGTATCTGAATGGGAAGCTACATTATACTCTTTGCAGGAAAATATCGAAAGCGTCGGTATGTATGCGACTCGGAGAGATAAGGTTCCATAATGAAAATATGAAATGTGACTAGTTACACGTGCATGTTATTGCAGTCACTGAGCCCAGGATATGGTGGCTGTAGACAAACAGCAAAGCTGCAGCACTCTGCAGCTGAATGTAGGGCAAGCTGGAGTAAAGGATCGTTTCTGCTGCATTTTTTTTCTTGGTTGCATTGTCAGATATCATTTAGGTTCCTGTCAATGTCTAACAAAGTATCTTGAGACCATATGGCCTGTGGGCAAAGATAAATGTGACCTCAAGGGGAAAGTGAGGCATGATGGGCTTTTCTTCACTGTGTTGTGGATACTGCTCCCTGAAAGTAGCTTTCCTCTGCAGAGGAGGGGTTTGATCTTTCTGTGTGTGCTTACAATGATAAAAATATTATGAAAGGGATGTTGTTCATTTATCCCTTGTGTTTTATTGAAAATAAAGCCTTTTTTTTTTTTTTTATACCTTGCAGTTTAAATGTAGGTTTCAGTGCAACAATGGAAATGCGTTGCATTCAGGATTAGGACTGTTCTTGATCGGAAATTAATGAGGTGCAGCTTTGATTGCATTCCTTTTGCTAGCATTTCCGTATTGCTCATATACTTTTACTGTACCAGGATGTAACCAAACCAAACAGGTGCCTAATTACAATCAAACATCCAGTATTTTTGTGCACATATGCAGTCAGCCTGTGTTTGAAGAGTTATTGCCCTCTTATTAGTGATACTTGAATTTCTCCAGGTTGAACAGAAGAGGAAGGAGGGACATAGCTAAAATGCAAAGGCAGTGGCAGCCCCAACAAGTGGGTGTTGTGTATGCACAGTCAGTTAGTGCCTGCACAGTCTTTGAGGGCGTGGGGAGGTGGGGCAGACTGCTGAGCAAGAAGCCAGGTAGTGACCCAGCTTCAGAGCAGAGCTGAACTTTTGCTTGCTTCCAGCTGGTTTTATCCCATCCTTCACCCAGGGTGCAGAAAATCAGAGACAAGTTAAAGTGTAATGATGAGTTCTCCCAAAGCCAAAGAAAACTGTGCTTGAGCAGTTCCTGTATTTGGGCTACTTCATTTTTAATTGGGAGCTGGTCCGAGATGCCCTAAGTTCACGCAGGGATCACTGCTGTGCAACACAAAGCGGCATAGTGTCTCTTTAGGACTTGGGATATATAATGAAAGGATTGAGCATGTTTACTTGAATACTACTTTAAAATCTCACCCAATTATAAATAACTGTCAGTGAGAGCTCCCTAGCACTTAGGCTCTTCCCAGGAAAAGTCTGAATTAATAGGCTGCTTTTCTGTCTGCCAGGGCAATCTAGAATCAAATTCTAGGCCTTAAATCTGTGAGGTTGGTAGGGTTAAGAATTTATTCATTGGCATCCTGAATCTGGAAGCTTCAGCCAGACCTCCCTGTCCAGAGTTTCAACCATTGGACATCGAGAGATGACTTCTACAGCAGCTCAGGTGCACAGCCGCCTCTCATATTATTTAAAGCAGCCATTCTGTATCTGTGCTTGAAAATAAATAGGAAGCCAGTAAAAGCATGTAGAGCAATGATAAATGATGTTCTCACACCTGTTAAGTATTAGGTTTCCCTAATGAGGCACCTGATGCTAAGCAGGCACTTGGAAGTGTATTCTCCAGTGGACTTCACTGTATTTATAGGTGCATCTGAGCAGGAGCTTTCTAGCATGAGGAATTCTTGTCTCTAATGAAAGAAAACCTTGTCTCTCTTAATCAAGTATTTAAAGGAGCTGATTTGGATGGCAGCAGGCTGCTCGGAAGTCTCATTAGTGCTGTGTTTTTCATTTGGTTTGTGCTGTGCTGTCATTCTCTTTATCCATACCTATCAGACTGCTTATGAAAGCTACTTGCTATTTGGATTCCTCATTCCTAAACCTGGTGCCTAAATTGCAAAGTGCATTTAAATACTTTACAACTTTTCTTTTTATTTCCTCCCCTGACTTTGGCCATCAGAATTCAAAGTGGAAAATAAACTGCACATGAGGCCAACATAAGGAATTCCTTTCTCTCCCTCTCTACGGTAACAGTAAGCTAGTCTGGAACCTCTCTTACATGTGATTAAAAGTTATCTAGCTTTTTCCTTCTCAATATTTCTAAACTGTGATCATTTTAAGTGTGGTTAAACTTAGTGCTCTCTGCTGTTATTCTTAAAGCTTCAGATTTGTGATCATAGGTGACTTCAAAACCAAAAATCTTTCTTCCATAAGAATCCCAGTTTTCAATTAACTGAGTGATTCAATGATCTATAATTTTTTTCCTTCAAATATAATATACCATGGTAAATAGTTGGCACTCTTCAACATGGTGCAGGGTATCGGAGTAGTTTAAAGAATTGCTAAGACTTTCTAGGATGATTTGTAAGTAACCATGGTGACTGTTCTGTTGGGTCAGTCTTACAGCTGAATCTGTTGTGAGGATACAGCAAATCTGCAGTTGCATGTGATGATGTTCAGCATTAGTAAGAAGAGTAATTGTGGTAACAGCAGAAAGTTACTGTGTTTTGGAATGCAAATGTTAAGATGTTGTACTGAGTGTGGCTTTTCTTTCTCCTGTGTGGAGGTGGAAAGCAGTCTGTGTAGAAAGATGTGTTTTGGCTTGTTTGGCTTGAATTCATAAAAAGTAAGGTTTCTCATTCTAGGATGTTTGTTCTGAAGGCTTGAAACAAACAAACAAACAAAGCTCAATGAAGTCTGTGTTGTGACTCTTTTTTTTTTTTTCCTTTTTTTTTTTTTTTTAACTTTCACTGGTTTTCTTGTGAGCACAAAGAAAGCGAGATGCCAAGATTCAAACTGAGATTGTTACAGTCAGCATATGTAGAGCATATACCATCAGTGTCAGTGGCACCAGAATTCCACTTAGTGTTTATTTAAAGTGTTTGTGATCCTCTTCCCTGCAATAGGTCAGGGTTTTTTTTCTGAAGACTCACTGAGATGCTGTCTGTATGTATTTGCAGCTAGAGAAAAGTTTGTCTTGGAACAAACTGGATTTTTCAGTGGATTAATCTGCCTCATAGCCTTGTAACAAGATTATGGTTTATACTGATTTGTTGCAATAGTACTGGTAGATCCAGTCATTCCAATAGCAAAATGCTAATTCTTAAGAAATAAATCTGTCTTCTTCCTGGCAGGCATAAAAAAAATAGGGGGATGGGAGTCTCTGCTCTCTCTGATAGGTATTAGTGGGTGATAGCTTGAGTTCAGCATTGGTTGGATTGAAGCAATTTGATTGTATCAGGCTTTTGCAGAGGGATTGTGAATTATAGAAATAAAACCTTATCTCTTTTTTCTTGATTGTGAAATATTTAATGGTCACCCAGAGCAAGGTCTGCTCGCAGTACTGTGAGACTGAAGGATTACATCAATGGACAAAGTACCACAGACAGTGATGTTAGGCAGTCTGAGGGTGATGCTGCCCTTGCCCCTTCCTTGAGAAGCAGGTAGAGTCAATGAAGCAAACTGGATGCCCTGTTGTTCAGGCATGACTGAAAATTGTTGCAGCACGGCCAACTGTAACTACCAACAGTTGCGTTTCATCTTGGGAGAAAGGTATATGGTGGGAGAGGCTTAATTTCAGACAAACTGTTTCTTGGGGAGATGCATCTTGCCCGGCTGTTCTGAAGCAGAGAGAAGATTCAGTGTCTCCCTGCACCATCCAAGGCTGAGACAAGTGTGGTTGCTGCCAGCATACCATGGTGCATATGGGCAGTTTCAGGCAGCTGAGAGTCTCGGTCTGGGCTGGACAGGGTTGGGTGATTTTCCTGAGTGTTTCCTACTTGGTATCTGCAGCGAAGTAGCCAAAGGGGTGATCAGAACTCTTGGTGAGTTTGTGAGGCACAGCCTGAGCTGGTTTTGATGCCTCTGCTCTCCCATGTTTCAAATAAAAATGTATTTAAAAAATAAAAGAAGGCACTTTGGGTTTTTTTTAGCACCTTTTGCAATGTAAAAAGCAATTCTGAAGACAAACTAGTTGAATCTAAATTTGAAAGACAACACACTACTTTTGCCTGATCTTCCCTGCTTTAGTTGTGACTTTTCCCCTTTTCTTGTTTTTGGCAAAGGAAGGAAGAATGTAAGTAGTCTTAAAATCAAAATGAGTATGAATCTGTATGCTGCTAGGGAAGCCTTTCATCCACTGAAAGATGTGGAGTCTATGCAGCTGATAGAAGGTCAAGTCAGTATTACTTTGGATTTCCTGGAGAGGGCTATTTGATTGCAGTTTCAATCATGACAGACATACTGGTTGATCCAGATAATAGGAACCAGCACAAATGAATGTACTGCAGGAATGGAACAATTAACCAGAAGCACATGCTTAAACCTACTCAGGAGATTGTTTGAGAAGGAAGAAGGGAAAATGAGAGGTGAGGTCAATTTTCAACAGTCCTGCAATTTTTATTCCAGATCTTTGTGTTGTAAGCTCCAGAAGTTGTGTAGCTGGGAGACAGAGCACTCTGCTTTCATCTTTTCCACTGTGTTCACACAGTCAGATGAGACCATTGCCGGGCTTTCCTAATGAATCTGCCCACTTTAAATTAAAAATTTAGTGTACAGCATTTTATAGCTCTGAGATGTTTAAATTTTAACGTGGGTTGAGTTTCTTGGTTTTTTTTTTTCCTTCCATTTTGTGCCTAGAAACTATATTATTTGCTCCTAGAAATTACAATATTTACCCTTTATACTCCCTTAGTAGTCTGTATGACGCTTTACGTGATAAACCCCCATGGATGTTGTTTTCTTTTGTCTAAGCAAGGAAGTTCATCTGATCAGCTAGATCTATTTTTTTTATCAACAATTTTTTGTGCATATATGGAATGATAGAGTGAGACTGATAATGTGGAGGAGCTTTCAAGGCAGGCTTTTCCTCCGTGGTAGTAGTGTTTTCTACAATTACATGCTGGTTTTACTTCTCTCCTATTAGGCATTTTACACAATAGTAACTCTTCCAAGCATCTGTTCAGTTATAGTGATAAAAAAAAAAAAACAACCCAACCAAACAATAAAACACCATAAAATTTTCAACTCTTGTAGACTCAGTGTTCATTAATGTTGCTACGAGTGGGGTTCTTCGTGTAACAAAAATATTTATGGCTTTTTCTTTGTTTTGTTAAGGAATTTTACAAGGATGTGATTTTTTTTTTACTTTTTTTTTTCCCCCTATACAAATTTCTGTCAATACTTCAAACTGGAAAATGTAAATGTTGTTCTCTTCCAAATGAACTTTTTCCCTCTGACCTACATCATCATAGACCAGTGCAAGTTTTATTTTTGCAGAAGAAATAGCACTGGGGAACTGAATGGCTCATTGAGATTTGACTCAGTAACCAAGTACGGTGCCGAAGCTAAAGTAAGCGAACCAACTTGATTCAATATTTAATAGTCTTTGCCAGTCATTGAGGTATGTCTCCATAGATAAATACCCAACAGACGCTCTAGAGTATGATGAAGCTTTCAGAAGACAAAAGGTTTTGCTTCTTCCCTTTACGTCCTCTCAGAGGTCAGATAGAAGTTGTCATGAGGAGAGGTTGCATGACCCACCAAATGATAATAAAATATAATAAACTGCCCTAATTTGAATATTCAGATTTAACAAGAACTTTGCGCTTCTTCCCCCCAAAATGTAAATTCCAAACTCAGCATTATAAAAGGAGAAAACTTTAAGTGTTAGTGAAATGATCAGTGGGAGCTGAGGCACATATTCTGCCAGTTGAGACACCGCTGCAATAATACGACAAAGTGCTGGAAGTGAAGGATGCCATGTTGATAGCAGTGTGGTATATGGGAAGTCTGATGGAAGCTGTCCTGTGCACTGTTGCATTTTCAATCTGCCTGTAATAGCAAAACTTCTCAGTAAGTTTAGATGAAGTTTGTGCTTCCAAGGGGAAAAGGGTATTTGCTCCCTTGGTTTTTAACTCCCCTTGATGACTGCTGTGGTCAGATGGTCATGTATGATAGCACTGCAGATATTCGATTGACAAATAGAATACAGTAAACTTGTCTTCTATTGAGTTGTCACATAGTGATTTCATTTCTTCTCCATTGCACATATTAAAACCAGAGAGGACTATTTAGCAGCACAGTCTTGTCCCCTAAGTAAAAGAATTAATTCTGTTCCTTGAATTCAGACTCAAAAGAAAAGCTAAGCCTCAAAGATACTGGGAAATTGATTACGTGAAATTATCTTCCAGTAGCCTACTATCTATGCAAACATTTTGGGTTCTTTTTGTGTATGTTTTTCAAAGAACTTGTACTCCTACTAACATGAAGGTGACATGCTCTGTGCAGTGCTTGTTAACCGCTAATTATGCTTCCATGTGTCCCTGTGTTAAATGAGACCAAATTGAAGTTAACAATGAAAAACCTTTGTGACGCAGTCCAACATACATCTTCATCTTTTTTGCCTTACTTGTTTTGTATAGAACAAGGAGTTGATGTCTGCTGGGGTTTTTTTTTGTGGATGATTACACCTTGTTTTCTGTTGTCTTGCATTTCAAGAGTTCAGAAGCCCAGAGAAAGAACTGGCTGAACAAGAACTAAAATTTGAGGAGTTGCTTGAAGATTGTATAAAGTATGAGCTCACCAGTGAAAGCAAACACAGATTCCCAGATAAGAATGGCCCTGAGTTATGCTTGATTTTTGTGTTTTTGTTTTTTTAAAGGCAAAAGGATGCGGTGGTACACAACACCTGGCGATACCACAAAGCCTACCTTGGAAAAGCTTGCAGATACCCATAGTGCTCACAGACATCCCAATGCCAAGGAGGCTGAAGTCTGTGTGTGCAGTGCCTGCAGTTAGTAGGTACTTGCTGTGCAGAGCTGTGTGGTTTTGACCTGTGTGTGGTCTCCTCAGGTGGGCTTTTTTGTCAGTGCTAGGTCCTGGTACCCCACTTTTAGTTTTTGTGCTGAGGAAAGGTCTTTGCTTCAGGTTTTACCAGCTGTGAATCTTCTAATAAGAAAAAAAGAAATCAAACTTACCTTAAGGTTTTACCTGTGTGGGAGCTATGTGACTCGCAGATGTTTGAAGAAACACAAGTTTGCCTTTCCAAAAACAAGACAGCTTTTATTAGTTGGCTGCTGTACAGTGTCCTAGGTTCCTTCTTTTGGAGTGGAAAAGCAGTGCTGGCATTCATATTTCTGCTAACAGCATGACCTCCCTCTGACCTGAAACATCTCTTTGCACAGAGCCATTAAGTCACAGGATCATAGAATCATAGAATAGTTAGCGTTGGAACGGACCTTAAAATTATCAAGTTCCAACTCCTCTGCCATGGGCAGGGACACCTCCCACTAAACCATGCCACCCAAGGCTCTGTCCAACCCAGCCTTGAATACCACCAGCAGTGGAGCATTCACAACTTCCCAGGACAGCCCATTCCAGGGCCTCACCACCCTCATAGTAAAGAATTTCTTCCTCATTTCCAGTCTAAACTTCCCCTCTTTAAGTTTGAACCCATTACCCCTTGTCCTATCACTACAGTCCCTAATGAAGAGACCCTCCCCAGCATCCCTATGGGCCCCCTTCAGATACTGGAAGGCTGCTAGGAGGTCTCCATGAAGCCTTCTCTTCTCCAGCCTGACCAGCCCCAACTTTCTCAGCCTATCTTCATATGGGAGGTGCTCCAGTCCCCTGATCATCCTCGTGGCCCTCCTTTGGACTTGTTCCAACAGTTCCATGTCCTTTTTATGCTGAGGACACCAGAACTGTACACAATACTACAAGTGAGGTCTCAGGAGAGCAGAGTAGAGGGGCAGGATCACCTCCTTCGACCTGCTGGTCATGCTCCTTCTGATGCAGTCCAGGATATGGTTGGCTTTCTGGGCTGCAAGCGCACACTGAAGCTGTCAAATGTTCATTTTCTCATCAACCAACACCCCGAAGTCCTTCTCCACAGGGCTGCTCCGAAGCTCTTCTCTGCGCAAACTGTAGCTGTGCCTGGGATTGCTCCCATCCAGGTGTAGGACCTTGCACTTGGCATGCTTAAACTTCATCAGGTTGGCATCAGCTCACCTCACAAGCATGTCAAGGTCCCTCTGGATGGTATTCCTTCCCTCCAATGTATCAACCGAACCACACAGCTTGGTGTCATCGGCAAACTTGCTGAGTACGCACTCAATTCCGCTGTCCATGTCACCGACAAAGAGGTTGACCAAGACCAGTCCCAACACCGATCCCTGAGGGACCCCACTCGTTACTGGTCTCCAGCTGGACCTTGAGCCATTAAGCACTACTCTTTGCATGCGGCCATCCAGCCAGTTCTTTATCCACCGAGTAGTCCACCTATCAAATTGATGTCTCTCAAACTTAGAGACAAGGATATCATATGAGACAGTGTGAAACGCTTTGCACAAGTCCAGGTAGATGATATCAACTGCTCTACCCCTCCATAATTCTGTTTTTTTTTCTTGGTTTTAATTTTTCTTTTTTTTAACAATAGAATATAACTTAATTTTTTACTGACTGGGGCTGTGCTTTGTTTTTCGTGATGTGGTAGGATAATGTTAAGGTGTGTCTTAATGCATGGCTTGGTCCTCAAACAGGGAAAGTTGAGTGAAGCTGCATGCCAGGTGAAGCAGATACCGTGAAAGTAAGGCTCCTCAGTGCAATGATGGCATGATAAATAAGTAAGAACCTCACTTCTTTCTTTTTCTGGTTTCTACTCACTCTGCTTTCTCATAGCTTCCAGTTGTTGTAAAATAAACCTTGGTTGCTAGTCTTTCGTTGTAATGCTAGCCACATGCTGACAGTTCTTCCTAGTTATTTCACAGCAGGCGTGCCCACCTGACCAGACAGCCTCTTCTTTTTCCTGATTTAACCCTTCATTCCTATAAAATGTTAGTGCAAGCTCAACTGGGGGTAAAGTTGTCGTTATTAATTTGTGTGGGTTTGTGTGTACCTGGCTGAACACCCACTGAAATGACTTGTAGTGTTGCTGAGACTTTCTTATGTAATTATACGTTATGTGATTGTGGAACAATAGGTGGAATAATTAAACTGACCACCTACTTAACTGACCAAGGCAGCCTGGGTGATGCTCTTAATTGTACAGCATCTGCTACATTGCACCCAGATGGTGTTCAAACTTAATGAAAACACATGCCCCGGAGTCCTGATGCATTTTCCCTGGGGTTTCTCAGGCATCTTCTTCACCAGCTATTTGACATCTTAAGTTTCTCGTGAGCTCCTAGCTCTTTTCTATAAGCCTTTTTGTTCCAGGAAGAGCAAATTCTGCATGCTTGAACTGATATGCAAAGGGCAACATTAAGCTCACTTTACAGTCTTCTGTGATGAACAAGATGAGAGGAATGTCTCCATAACCATCTTCCTGGCAGGAGGAGATGGTATCTAGTTCATCTGGTGTATGTAAATGGTATCTGTTGCTTTGCTGGAACCTTGACTTCTCTTTCTCTGAATTGCTCGTTACCTGCTATTTTAATGTTTCCAGACGCAAAGCTTATGCTTTAAGGCAGTGATGCAAACTCTTAGGATGACAAAGTGTGTGGCATTATAAAGCGTTTATATTCCTGTGGATCACTGCTTATTTTTAGCAGTGTAGTTTCTGAGAGTGAATGAGTCATGTTGGTCTGCACATTTTGCAGTGGCTTGAATGTTAGTTTCTCAGTTAGTTTCTTAAAAGTTGAGGGATTGGGTTTGGTGGGGGAGGGGAGTGGTTGTTGTTTTGTGGTTTGGTTTGTTTTTTCTCGTGTGATTTTTATTTAGTGACTTTTCTTCATGATTTTTCTTTAGTGGTTGGTGTTGAAAACTCATTGCTGTCATCGGCAAACCAGAATATGTAGAACCTGTGTGAATTTTCTTTCATGAGCTGTAATGGAACATTGGGAAAGCTCTTTACTAAGAGGGTGGTCGGTCAAAGGAAAAGGCTTCCCAGGGAAGTGGCCAGAGCACCAAACCTGTCAGAGTTCAAGGAGCATCTGGACGATGCTCTTAGTCATATGGTTTAGTTTTAGGTAGTCATGTGAGGAGCAGGGAGTTGGATTTGGTGATCCTTATGGATTCATAGAATCATAGAATAGGGTTGGAAAGGACCTTAAGATCATTTAGTTTCAACCCCCCTGCCATGGGCAGGGACACCTCCCACTAAACCATGCCACCCAAGGCTCTGTCCAGCCTGGCCTTGGACACCACCAGCATTCACAGCTTCCTTGAGCAACCCATTCCAGTGCCTCACCACCTTCACAGTAAAGAACTTCTTAAGTTTCTCATCAACCAACACCCCCAAGTCCTTCTCCGCAGGGCTGCTCTCAATCTCTTCTCTGCCCAAACTGTAGCTGTGCCTGGGATTGCACTGACCCAGGTGTAGGACCTTGCACTTGGCATGGCTAAACTTCATCAGGTTGGCATCAGCTCACCTCACAAGCATGTCAAGGTCCCTCTGGATGCCATTCCTTCTCTCCAATGTATCAACCGAGCCACACAGCTTGGTGTCATCGGCAAACTTGCTGAGGGCACACTCAATCCCACTGTCCATGTCACTGACAAAGAGGTTGACCAAGACCAGTCCCAACACCGATCCCTGAGGGACACCACTCATTACTGGTCTCCAGCTGGACACTGAGCCATTGACCACAACTCTTTGCGTGCAGCCATCCAGCCAGTTCTTTATCCACCAAGTGGTCCACTTATCAAATTGATGTCTCTCCAACTTAGAGACAGGGATGTCATATGGGACAGTGTTGAATGCTTTGCACAAGTCCAGGTAGATGACATCAAGTGCTCTACCCCTGTCCTTCAGTTCTGTAGCCCCATCATAGAAGGCCACCAATTTGGTCAGCTGGATTCCTTTGAACTTGAGATAATATATGATCTAGAAGGAATCGAAGAAGAGGTGGGAATACTCTTTAATTCTACTTGTCAGGCTTTTGGAAATTGTGAAATACTAAACTAAATAAAATGTGTGTCTTGAGAAAGGAAGTGGTGGCCACAACCTGCAGGGAGGTCAGTGCTTGCTTCACAAGACATGAGCTTTGTTCTGTGCTGCTGCACTGCCATGTATAAACTCTGTCAAGGTGCGTAGCCAACCTTTGTTTTCTCACCTGGTTTTTAAAAATTGCAAGTGAAAACAGAAATTCATCTCTGGACTTGTAGATTGAGGTGTATTGTTCCCAGTCTTCTGCAGTTGTGAACGGTTAATTTGAGATTAGAGTGTTTACAATGGCAGAGCCAAGGTTTCCTGAATGTGGAAGATCCAGTTTTGGAACTGGGTAGAATTATTAAAGAAGTATTGTCATTTAATGTAGGTGGTGTTTAATAAGCATGGGACTCTTGATTAAGCAATTACCTATTTTTTCTTAATTGTATCAACATGTGAACAATTTTCCCATCATGGTCAGCGTTCCCTCTACAGTTGCCCTTCAACAAGGGTGGTGCTTGCAGTATTTGAGATTTTTGGGAGTTGCATGGAATTGGATCACTCAAAAGCTGGTAATACATCTTATTTGCAATGAGCACATGAGCAGCTCTTTCAGTGCTGCTTTGGTGATGCATGTTGAAGTAGCTCAAAAACTGGTTGTGGTCAGAGTGCTTATAGGAGAATAGATTGTGTAGCAACATACTGGCTAACTTTCTAGTTCAGAGGCACGAGGCTTTTATTGTCAAGTAAGGACGGGTGTTGATGCTCGGTTTAGGGTTTAGTCGCTGTTAGCAAATCATAGGTTTCTTAGTCTTGGTCATTATTATGAATAAACTTGACTCATATTTTGGAAAGAGGTAGGCAACTTGGGGAAGGGTGGGGAATTGCTTGTGATAGCTCATTGTGTCTCTGACTTTTATTTGGGGGCTGGAAAACCAACACAAGTATTTGCCTGTAGATTCTCTGAAGTGGTTTAATTATATTGCAGGCATGTGGGGTGGGGATGAGAATGTGAGAAGATAGAGCTAATCCATATTTGATCATTAGAGACAAAACTGTTACTAAAGATGAGTGGCCTGTGTTCTCTGTTTTCTCATGGCGTCTGATTTCTGTGTAAGCAGTCGTGTAGGAGTATGTTGAAAAGGTGAGAACTGAGTTGCATAGCTGGTGGATGTGAGGACTGCTGAGTTCTCTCCCACATAGTTAAAATGTGATTAATGAAGGGCTTGCACAACTTGTGTTACTGAAGCAGGGGAAGAAATCAGATTGGATATGTGTGGCTGTTTTGCAAGGTGCTGAGAAAAGTGTAAAGGGCTAAGTCTGGGCTGTGCTTTGGCTGGGAGTTGAGTTTTGTAGCTAGGGTCTGAGGTGTCTCCTGCCTGAAAGGTCCTCCTCCTCTTCAGGAGGAAATTGCTTTAAGGGCAGTGAGCAAGACTACAGTAAAATGGAAGAAAGAAGAGAGCATGTATTGCTATGTTCTGTTGTCTTCAGGCTCATTTGACTCTTCCTTGTATTGCCTCCTATAGTACAAAGGCCATCATTAGCCAGGCATTTTGTAAATCCATTAATCCCTTTGGTGACAAGGAGCCACTTCCTATAAAGCAACCCCAGGAATCATCCACAGTTAGGAAAGATCAGGGCTTACTGAGGACAGACCTGCCTGCTGTGAGGGAGCCCCAAGAGACCGTGATCTCCCACTCCCAACAGTGGTTGCATCCACTCCACCTTCTCATCTCAATCTCCTGTGGCAAAGCATGAAATGCGTTTCCGATGTAATCAGTTCGACCAAATAATTGGTGTAACAAGAACTGTGGTTTCCAAGGTTCTGTTAAAAAAATACAGCTACTTCCAGCTGCAGACTTAATTACGTAGTCACTCTTGGCCCTGCGTTAGTAATCTCTTTTTACATTCACCTGTCCCACCCAGTTTTAGTGGAGTAACCACTTTAACAGATCATGGCATGTGTAAGCTGGAAGCTCCTTTTCATAATTGGGTGTCTTTATTTTCCTGAGAATATCTTTCTCAGACTCTTCGAGGGTGACCCATACTGTAATTATTTCCTTTCAATCCTGGGTGCAGAATCCAGCCTCCCTTTAAGCAACATTGTGAAACGATACCTACAAATTGTAAAGCAAAGAAAAAGCATGCTAGAGATGCTTTGTATTTTCTTCTAAATTTATTTACCACCGTCAGTGAGACTAGTAAAATACTATTTCTTCCCTTAGGTGTCATTGGGGTTTTATTTTGTTGTGGGATGGAATAATTATTTGTTGCCATGGATTATAGAAAGCATGCGGCTAACCCTCTGAACTGAAACATGAGTTGCAGGTAACATCATGTATTACTATTATTAGTAGGTTTCCCCCCAGAATTGTAAACCTCTGTTTCAGCAAGCTGAAGGTAATTTTTATACCTATTAGGAGTTGCCCTGTGAGCAGAAAACAGGAGATGCTCAAGGTCAGATGATATGCTAAAATTTAGCGGGTGCGTGACTCCTCTAGCAAACATATCTGAATTTCCTTCAAGATACGGATGGGACCAAAGAATCCTCTGGCGCTGCATGGCAGTTTACCATTCTTCTCTAGGCTTTCCAAAGTCCCTTCTTGCAGCACAATGTGGGTGGAGGTTTGCTGCTTTCCAGGGAGCAGGAACTGGTGTTGAGCAGCCTGGCTGGGCTGTCAGGGGATGTCGTCCATGGAGCACTTGGAAACCGGTTCTTGAAATGTCCTGCTTACCTGGGAGCTACTTTCTGTGCTGTGATAAAGGAGGATACCTGGGAATGGTACCTTCACAGGAGCAAGAATAACTAGTCTTAAGGAGTTCTGTATACCTTTTAGATTACTTCTTTGTTGTTTCCCCTCTATAATCCCACAACAGCAGTTCATCCACTGTTATACATTAAAGCTCCAAATGTCTGAAACAGGGACTTTTTTTTTTTTTTAAGGTTTAACAGGTGGTGGGACAGCAGACCCAGGGAAGTCCTTTTCTCGGACTCTGCAGGTTGGTCTGTGCCCATATTTAGCAAATCCAAGTTTCCAGAGGAAACTGGCAGAATTCTGTCCAGAGAGTGTCAGAGCAGGTGGTTGTAATGGTTTCTTCTGATTTAAAATACAATAATTCTCACACACACCAGTTGCTGTGTTTTGAATTGTGTAGGAGGGCACTTTCTGATAGAATGGGAGCATGAAATCAGGCAGGAATGGGGTGTGTAGTAGCCATTGCCTACGGTGGAAAAGATTGCTAGTTGGGCAAAAAAAAATAGCTCAATGGGAAGTATGTCTCTTCTGCAGAGATTGAACAGGGAAAATGTCTGCTGCCCCAGGCTGAGGAAAGTCTCATTCTTCTACTGGCTTTTAAGAATATCAGGGGACTGTGAACAGAAAGTGCAGTTTGTTGTAGTAGCTGAAGGGAATGGGTTTTGTCCAAACTTGATTCCAGGGCTAAACTACTTGCTTTATATTTGGCTGTAACTGCAGAGGGCTGATGGGAGAGGGGAAAAATGAAATTTAAAGCGTCGTTATTCTTGGCCCATGTTTAGTGCCTGCTGAGTGTTCCTGAAAGTTTTCACATGACTGCTTTAAAGACACCTTGAGAAAGGCTGTATTCTGTGTGTATAGTGCAGAAGCGTACTGAGCAGGACTGCAGGTATGCAAGAGCCCTCTGCCTTGATACGCCCTGCTCTGTGAAATTTTGTTCATATATCGTGCTCAAGGTGTGGAGTTGGGACTTTGAGTAGTCCATCTAATGTGTTCTTTGCAATTGCTGGAAAGCTAAGCAAATATGAGCAGGATATTATCCAGGGGGTGCTTCTTGTTGAATTTCTCTCTATTAGAAGACTTTGATGTGTGTTAATTTTGGTGTTTGTTTTTTTTTTTCCCTCATTAAGTGGCAGAATTAAGTTTACAGGCATAAGAACAGCTCATTAAGCAGTGACTTGCAAAGGGATAGAATGACAAAGCTGATATCTCTGTATCTGCAAGTGTGATACCCAGTTGCTTCATAGTGGTGAACTTTTGGCTTCAGGTGACTGTAGGGTAGCATGATGCTGATCTTCCAACAAATGAAAATGTAATTTTTTCCCCCTTATTTAAAAATTAAAAGATCGCTCATATATTTGTATTGAGATAGGCAGACATAAATAGAGACATGAAAATTCTGTTTATGCAGAAGGCTAAAGAAGGAGCCTCAGAACCACTGCTGAGTAATCTCAGTTACATCTCTGTGGTATTGTATTCATGCACTGAGTTGTTCTGCTTTATTTGTTTTCTGTAAAGTGCTTACATTGCAAAAACAAATATGTAGGATTGAAATTTACTTAATTGGATTTATAAATATCAAAACACCTGAAAAATAGAGAAATAAGAATAAAATGCTTGTTGTGAAGTTTTCCTAATTCTTCATGCAGTAAGCGTGAGTTATTTAAAAAACCTGTATCTGTTTTTCAGGAGAAACTGTAGAAGGCCTTCGAGAGAGCGATTATCTTCTGATTCATTCATGTCGGCAGTGGACAACAATTACAGCTCACAGTCTGGAGGAGGGTCACTACGTCATAGGGCCAAAGATAGAAATCCCTGTACATTATGCAGGTAAGGCTATTGTTGACCTGAAATACAAATCCAAAGAGAATTAATTGCTTACCACTTACACTGATCGCTTTATTTGGCAGAGTGAAATTAAGCCTCTAATGCCAGTATCTGTGACTTTTAACTTATTAATAATGTTACAGAGCAAAAGAGATGCTGATTTACTCCCAGGGCTACTAAATAGCATTTCATTGGGCAGCACACTGATGGAACAGGTGGCTGTATAGAAGAACTGGTTTTGAATTGCCAGTGCTTCTCATCTGTGGATGTGATGACAAAAGTGTGAAAGTTTTTGACAATGCCTTGAAATGTTCGGTCAAAGATGGAATGGCTTTTATACTTCATTGTGTACTCAGTCTGGAAGGGATTCTTTAATATTTCCATGTTAAAAACCAAGGACCCTTAGTAATAATACTGCAGGTTTACACCAGTATAGTTCCTTGTCACTGTCTGCCTTTTTGGATGATGCAGTACTATTGTTGTTCCAAGTAGATATCGTGTAACTAATCCATATTTATTTGATTATTTCAAAGTATTTTTACTTTCCTATGAAATTATTTGTAATAGTGTTTCCTACTGTTCAGTGTCCTTATTCACAAGCTGAATAGAACCATGCTTTATGAGTGGGAAGTGCTTGTCTTGCTGCAGTAGATACAAGAATTTAAAAAGCTGGAAAGTGCAAACTGAAAGAGCCATGGCTGTGAAGCAGAGACACGGGCTTAGTGCTTTACTTGGGCTTCTGTATAGCTGATTGTTAATTGAGTAGTTTACTAGGATCTCTCATAGTCTTTCAAAATGCTGGTGCCATACGGGTGTGCTGAATTGTGCAGGAGGTGATAGAAATGTTTTATTTCAGTCATACCAGTGCTGCAGCTGCAGTGATGCACCCTATTTCGGCAATGCAGCTTACACCAGTTGCCTTCTTACATACTGATTTAGTTTGGAGTTCACTTTTGGAAGGTCAGCTTTTTTAAAACATGTTTAAAAGCCTTGGTCTGGTGGCATATAGTGTCACAGTATACATGGCTTTAAAAAATCTCTGAATTTAGCTTTCTTAGTATAAGCAGTTTCTAGTGCTTGTGCTTAGAAGCATTGAATCTTTTATACCTACTGGCTTCATAAGCTTCAGTCCTGAGGCTAGGTAAACACTTCACTTTCTTCAAACTGAATGCTGTGTCTTAGAATCCCCACTGTGATTCCTGGAAGAAGGAGAACAGAAAATAAAATGGTTATTGGTGTGAAAGAAGCTTGGATCTTAAGGGGTTTACTAAAGCTTTGTCCTTCATTTTTAAAGAAAAGATCTGCTGAGTAGGAGTTCCTTACTCTTCATACTTCCATTCATTCCTAGCTTAAATTCACATAGATAACAGCAAAATCAAAATCTGTTCCTTAAGATACTGCAAAAGTGTCAATGTGCTTTTCTTCCTGGCTTGTGTTGGTGCAGGAAAACACGTGTGTTTAGTTGGCTGTCAAACAACCTCCCGAAAGTTCCCTGCTATAAACCACTCGTTAATGAGATGAAAATATATGAAAGCTTAGGAACTGCCATGTAGTGAGGGCACTTACTGAATATGTGATGGGCTCTGATGCTGCCAAAGGAACTTCACACAAATGGTCAGTGCTAACTTGTAGTACCCAGAGCATGTCTGATGGGCTTGCCTACAAGAAAGCAGAAATGAGTATAAGCGTGTGGAGGTTTAGTTAGCTAAGCACGACAGTCTGGTGCTAACATCTAAATGCATTTAGGGGCGTCTTCTATACCCTACGATTAACTTACGCTGGTGTGGAGTGACGTACATAGATCTATAAGCTAACACTGAGTGCACTTTCAGTGTTGTATTGTGCAGTGCCTTGTGTTTACAGCTCTTAGGATCCAGAGCCCTGCACTAAAGAGGCAGAGCTTAAGGTAGCTGCCTCTAAGATGACTTGCTATGCTGTGTACTGACCTAACACAGTTACGTTGCTGTCTCTGGAGCTAGGTGGGATATCTGCTCTGCAGTGAGCTCTGGGACTTGGGAGCGCTCCAGAATCATGCATTACCTCTCTGAGGAGGATGTTCCGCTACGGAAAGGTCCTGCTGTCAGGTGGTGATTGCTTTGTGAGCTGGCTGTCACAGCCCTCCGCTAGCATGGAAGAGCTTTCCATCTTTGCAGAAAGCACAACTAGAACAGTTGACAAAATGTTTATATGGGGCTCAGCCATTAGTTCTTTTGTTTTAGAGGAGGGATTTTATGTCCCCATAGGCATTATGTCCCCATAGGCATTATTATTATGTCCCCATAGGCATTTACAAATGTTTGTAAACTGTATAAATTTGGGATTATAGGCCTGACTTTTGCGTGCTGTAACTTCTGCCAAGTAAGATGTACTGCCTAACAGAATGACCCTTTGAGACGGAACATTAGAGTTCATTAAAATGACTTTTTAGGATTGTTTCAGCTTCAATGGAATAACCTTTTCTTTTTAACCCCAGCAGAATTTTAACTTAGCAAATTGCAGCATGATTTTGCTTACAACAGTTGAGCAGGAAGGGAAGTTGAAACTGTTATTCTCCTGAGATTATGGGCTTAAAAGTACCACAAAGACATACTTTATACTCATATGAGTATAAAGTAAATCTTATTTTGCTATTTACTAAATCAGGTTTTGATACACTTATTAAACCTAAATACAATAAAGCCTTATTAAAGAAGGAAAATGATGTATTTTACATTTAAGTGAACTCTCATGAGCAGAACCTGAGTTCTACAGTCCTGCTGATGGTCCTTTCCCTCTTGGGAAGCTGCTGCCCTGGTGTTTCTGTTGGGAGTGGTCAATATAGTTAATTTTTGCTGTTGCTGTCAAAGAACAGCCATATATGACAGCTGTTAATCTTACCATTCCCTCTTGAATACTTTCTCCAGTTGCCTTCTCTTTAGAGTAAAAGTTAATGTAGCATAGAGTTCAATTTTCATGTAATTAAAACCAAATGGCTAATGTGTTTCTGGCTTCTGAAACAAAAGAGGTCTTCATGTGCATATAGAATGGAAAGATGAAAATTACTGCCCCGTCTTGGCATAAGAGGGTAAACTTTACAAGAGTCCAAGGTAAACCATCACAACAGATGAATGTTTGATGTCCTTTGCTTTCCTCAGGTACACAACTCACACTTCATACTCACAGGAAGGTCTTACAAGCTTTCTGTCTGAACTAGTTTTATATTGTTCCTGGTACAATGATATCCTTAATACTAAATTTCTACTCTAAAAGCAAGTGTGTATTATTATCCATACCCTCCAGCTGTTGTCAAATGTTATTGCTAGTTTTGGCTTAGGCAACAGCACTGTAATCTTTACCTTGATAAATGTCTCTCTAGTAGCTTCTGGAAAATATTGCTTTGTGATATGAATTTGGAAGATACCGGGCATGCTGGTGTCTTCCAGAGTTAGACCTCACTGTGCTGCTGCTTGTTGAGGAATGCCTCATTCCCAGTGTTCCAGGCTTGCTGATGACCATGTCTCAAATGTGTTCTGTGATAACTGAAAAGCATTGAAGATGCTGTGTCCCTTGGGTGTTGTCTGACCCTTCTTCTGTTACCTTACAGCGCTATATAGCTCAAAACAATCAAAAGCATAGAATCATAGAATAGTTAGGGTTGGAAAGGACCTTAAGATGACGTAGTTCCAACCCCCTGCCATGGACAGGACACCTCACCCTAGACCATGTCACCCAAGGCTTTGTCCAGCCTGGCCTTGAACACCTCCAGGGATGGAGCATTCATGACTTCCTTGGACAACCCATTTTTTGAGGATTCATCAGCTCAAGCCTCCGAAGCCCTCTGCTCTGACCCTGTATGGCATAGGCTCAGTCTATTGTAAATGCCCCTGCCTACATGGCCACTATTCCTTATGTGGCACTTATTCCTGATGTGACAGCTGATGGAGCTGGATGTGGTTCCTTAAAACTTGCAGTAAAAGAAGAGCGGCACAGAGGGCTGTGGATTGACCCTATGTGTGCATACGCATGTGCATACCTTCACCTGCATGGTGTAGTCTTTGAGGCTGTGCTGCTATTGGTGAGGGCATGCTATGAAAAGTACTTGTGGATGGGTTGGCATCATCTAGGTTATTTTGCCCCAGATACTCACTCCCACATTTAATCAAACCATAACAGGACCTTTACTCTTGTTTTTTAGGGCCTTATCTCTGTTGCAGCTGATTGTTTGCTCTCTTGTCTGAGGGCTTTTTTCCCCCATCTGAGAACAAAGCTGTTTGAGATGATGTTCTATTAAAAAAAAATTAAAAAAAAAAAAAGAAGAAAATTTAACACCCAAACTCCTGCCTTTTTTCTTTAAGTTTCCACTTGCCTTTGCTGAGGGTTTGAAGAGAATGCCTCATGTTACTGCTGTCAGCTGTGTCCTCACAGGAGGCAACTAATGAAGAAAATACTTTTATGAAGACATTAGAAAGTAACACCCATTCCAAGGTGTGCCACACTGTAACACATCTGGGGTGTTGGAAATACTCCTTCTGTGAAGTCACAACTCCCCACCATATAGTGAAGGTGTTAGCAATTGCTAATACAGAGTAATTGCTGGTGCCCTGTCCTCTTGCTTACCTGAGTGTGCCAATAGCTTGTCATTTCAAAGACATTTAAAACCTTGCTTTGTGAATCTTCCCAGGTGGGGTGCCGGGTGGGAATGAGTCAGGAGTCCCTTCTCCAGTATTAGAACTGGTGTACAGCAAATGTCCTACTGAAACCTGTTTCTCCTGATCATGGAGCAGTGCCTGATGGGCCTGTTCCTCATTACATCCTGCTAACACAGAGGAAGATGCTCTCTGCAGGTCTTCTCAAGAGTCAACTTGCCTTTGCAGCAGTGGAGCAGGGGAGTTCCCTGAGATTTTGCAATGTGCAGCTGCAAAGTTTTCTCATGTCCAAAGGTATGCCTGCCTCTAAGACAGTTTTGTGGTTCCAGCAGCTCTACTGCTGCCCGCTCTGGGATAGTCAGACCTTAGATGCTGAGGGAGCACTGAAGTATGGTGTGAGTTAGGTGTCTCCTAGTTGTCTTGGCATGGCAGCAGCAGCTGATGTTGCTCAGAACCCAGCCTGAACCTGATGCATCCAAGATCTTGATGGGCTGAGAAAGTTGGGGATGTTCAGCCTGGAGAAGAGACGGCTGTGTGGAGACCTCAGAGCAGCCTTCCAGGATCTGAAGGGGGGGGGGTCTACAAGGATGCTGGAGAGGGACTCTTCATCAAGGACTGTAGCAACAGGATCAAGGGGTGATGGGTTTAAATTTTAACAGGGGAAGTTCAGATTAGATATAAGGAAGAAGCTCTTTACTGTGAGGGTGGTGAGGCACTGGAACAGGTTGCCCAAGGAAGTTGTGAATGCTCCATCCTTGGCAGTGTTCAAGGCTGTGTTGGACAGAGCCTTGGGTAACATGATTTAGTGTGAGGCATCCCTGCCCATGGCAGGGGAATTGAAACTTTATCTTAAGGTCCTTTCCAACCCAGCGCGTTCTGTGATCTTGGAAGAGCTTAGAATTTTACTTTGGTGATACTGAGCACTCTTGGATGTTTATAGCATGCTTTATGGCTCTGTTCATGGCCCTGGAGAGAAGAGCAAACATTAGACTGGCAAACATCCTTTGCTTGACGGCTTCATGGTACACCTGCTGCCAACCTGCATTACTCTAGGAACAAAGGGAGTGCTTCTTTGTCTGAAGTTCAGTTTAGACCCTTCCCTCCTTCAGGTGTAATTTAATGCTGTCTGGTAGTCAAGGAAGATGGTGTTGGACAAAGAGCCCCTGGTCTGGTGCTTTGCCTCCCTGGGAGCAGTGGGTGGCGTCCGGAAGAGCTATGCCTGTTCTTCTGTGTAAGTGGAGCAGCGCAGCTCTGATGGGGTAACTTACAAATACAAAGAGGTGGGTGAGACCTAAGACAGGGAGGGACACCGCTCTGGAGTAGGGAACTTAGGTGAGTCTTCCAGGTACACCACTCCCTGATATGAAATATGTTTTGCATTTTAATTTGTGTTTTGCTTTGAACTTAACCTAGCACCCAACTACCACGTAGTTCTCCTGGGGTTTCTGTGCTGTAAAACTGAATTTAAGTTCTAGAGAGCAGGGCCCCAGTGCCATACTTCTGACAGAGGCAGGGCTGCCATGTATCTGTGGGGTGATAAATGATTAATGAATGCACGTCCTCCGAAGAAAACCCCACGCGTTTAATCCCCCAATACCCACGTATTGTTTTGTTTTTTTCCTTGGAAAGGGTTGTATGGTCTGAGAAAGCAGTTGGAGGCTTGAAAGCTTTTCTTCACAGTTACTGCGTACAAAAGCATTGCCACCAGCATATAGTCTTCATGGTTTTAAGAGAACTGTGACTTGTGTAGCTGTGTATACTTGACTGTGTGAACTTTCCTAGGGCTTGCAACCCTTTTCTCCCCGTAAACAGATAAAAGAGAGTCTATATTTCTGTATATATAAAGTACTTCTATTTGTTGTAGATATATGACCATAGAGTAGTGTGTGGGTATTGCAGAGTGAGAGGGTACTCATTTTAGTGAACAGTGCTTGTCTCTTCAGCTGTAGAAGTCTGAAGTCAGTATTGTCTGAAATATTTATAACCACCCATATAGTGTCATTCCATGCTTTCCTGTCAGGGAAATGATTATGCCTTAAAATATATTTACCTACTTGTTTTTAGTTTAATTGCTACCTCCTTGTTCCCCACGGAAGACTGAGTTTTTCTACTCTAGGCAATCACAGCCTTGTAGTCCGGGAACTATATTCATATTCCTGGATTTTTCAAACTTGTTGCCTTGAAATAATGGATGAACTGTTCTTCCATATATGATCATATATATATATTCTTAATTTTTCTTTTTTGTTTGTTTTGCTGTTGGTTTTGTTGTGGTTTGGTTTTTTTTTTTTTTTTCTTTTTAGAGAGTTATCCTCAACTAGTTTAGTTGCTGTCAGACTTCCCCATGGTCCTCTCTATTTGTCATTCCACTCTTCTTTACCTGTTTAAATTTTGGCAAATGCCTCTCAATTGCTCTACAATGCAACATCAGATCACAGGATCAAAAGGCAGGCACTGAAGTTGCTGGCAAAAGTTGTTTCTTTCTTTTGTACCTGTGGGTGCACATGTTATTCCTGTTCCTCCATCTCCCCCCACTAGCCAGTCTTGTGAAGTGACAGCTTTTTACCTGACTTTCATGAAATTTTCCCCTTTTGTCTGACCACCTGTATTGGAAAGTCCCTTCTATTTTGCATTTTGTTTTATAACTACTAAAGAATGTATACATATGTCTTTCCATTATTTTTTGTTTGCTTGCTTGCTTACTTGATTTTCCATGGAGCAGTTTGTCCTGAGCCCAAGGATTTTGTTCTGGGTGCGTATGATACTTACTTTCTAGTATCGTGTGCCAGCAGCTTCCCAGAATGCAAGCTATGAATCAGAAATACCTTTTCAGTGTGGGGAGGTGGTTCAAATTTAGCTTCTAGTAAAACAGTGGTGTGCAGTTCTTCACCAGTCACACTGATGAGAATCTTTCACTTATCTTGCTTCAGTCACCTGGTCTATTTTGCAGTGTCTAGTTTCCTTAGAGTTATCATCCTAGTACATTAAAATCAGCAGACTGTAAGACTACTTCTCTCTTTGTGTGTGTGTGTATATATATACACAGAGCCTTATGTCCTTATGTCTGTAAGAAATTTCTGGAGTCACCTACAGAATGTGCAGAATTTGCTTGACGTGGCTGGATACATCAAAGCTTTTATTCAGCCTTCTCATGAAACCCCATTCAACTGTTTTAGTTCCCACCCACCTTTCAGTTTTGCTGTCTGTCCGATCTCAAATGTCTGAAACTGCTGTAGAGTCTGCAGCTCTCAAAGGCTGCTGCTCTTTGATGTAATGACAGCAGTGGGGTTACTTTCACAGGGTACTATGTTCACAGGATAGTTCACAGGGTGTTATTTCCTCCAAGTAATAGAGGAAGAGGCTGAGTGTCTCAGAGGTTCATGGAAAGAAAATATCTGTATTTTCTGTCATGCTTTCCCACCTGGAATAAGAACTTGGGATTTGTAGACACCAGTTTGCACTATAAAGTTTGTTTGATTTCATGGGATTTGGTTGGTGCCTTAAAGGAAACAAAAGCTTGTGGTGATAGTAATATTTTTCAATACCATCTCAGTGGGGTACAGGTGGAAAGAGGTGTGTACTTTCAGATACAGCTGTCTTTCTTTCCTCTGCTTTGACTTCAGCATGGGTATAATTTTACCCTTGTTTAAAAGAGACTAAGATTTGTCTCAGTATTGAAGTTCCTATGTTTTATTTATGGGAAGGGAAAGGGAGTAGGAGGAGAGAAGGAAAACTTCAGCTTTTAAAACTGATGATTTGAATTATCACATGTTCCTCTCAGACTTCCACAGTTCTTGGCTGTTACTCTAAGTCTGCAAACTTGGAACTTGATGAAATTCAACTGTGACCCTAAAAGCATTCACTGTAAGGTGGGTTTTTTGTTTGTCTGTTTTTGCTTGCTTATTTCAGATCTCTGTGGGCAGCAAAGAAGCTGATTGGAGTTGCATCAATTAGGAAAGGACTCTAGAGGCTTGTACAAAAGAAATTAACTGGAGAAGATGCCTTTTTGAAAGACTGCAGTTGAGGGAAGGGTAGAATAGCAGCCGGGAAACTGGTTCCCGGAAGGCTGGGAGATGGGCTAAATCACACAGGATTTGCTTGGCATTGCTTGAATTACTTTGCTTTAGCTCCACTAGTATAGTGGGCTCATTTGCATGAAGATAGAAATACTTAAGTGCTTAGAAGGGTCTAAAAAGCTGCCTAACTTAACCATTGAGAAGCTGGAGGAAAAGGCTGATCCCCATTGGGCATTTGAAGTGTATTTACTGCTGCACTAGAGGTTCTGGTCTGATCCCATGCTTCCAACCACTTGAGGCTGTTCTAAGTACTAGGTACAAGTAAATTGATAATGTGCTCCTGAGTTCCCAAGAGGAGGCTTTTCTTCTTTCATAAGGTATAACTTAAGGATTTAGAAGGGGGGAGATGAGTGAACACCACAGGCTACCCAGTTAGTAAGCTTCAGCCCGCAAGGTTGGGGTAGGAATAAGCTGCTTGTTTATAAGCACTGAATAAAGCACAAATTAAGTGTGAAGCTGCTACACCCTTTCGTACTGTTAATCGACCTATTTCCTGCCCTTTGCCTTCTATTAATCTCTTGCTTAACTCTGGTGCATGATGTTGGTGTTTGTGTTTTCATGTGAGCAGAGTAGCAGGTGCAGAAGTAAGCAAGCACATGTCACTGCTACAAAATCTGTACAAAGAACGATGCAGTAGCCAACACAACTATCCTGTGATAGACCTGGTTTATAGTGCATGCTAGTAGCAGATGAAGACTTTTGCAGAGTACAGTTCTTGATGCTTAGGACATTTGGGTATAGTTTACTGTGTACTCTTTTTTTACTCCATTTGTCTGTGTCTTCTGCCCTTGGTTTCACTTTGTCTCAAGTATGTCCCTTCTTTTTTCCTTTGCTGGTATTCTGACTTATTACATGATCTAAATCTGCATGGGAATTTGGGAGGGAAGAAATTGTCAGGAGCCTCCTATGATTAGTTTAAGAAATCTCTTTCAGTCTGGCTGCCCCTTTTCCTTGGGGCTGGAGGGGGAACTGTTACAACTGAGCTATCATGGCAAACAAGCAAAGCAAAACTTCTGAATGTCTTTCCCTTCTGTACATACAGAACCCAGCTGGCAGAAATGCAGAGCAGGGGTTTTGATAGGTCGTGTGTGTTTGGGGAGGGAGCTGCAGAGGAATCTGTCGCACAGGATGATGTCATCTTGTGAATTTTTGGAGACACAAACAGACTTTATTTTCCGCCCCTGAGCCAGTGTTTGTGGCTCAAAACAACTGATAGAAAGTGCGGTAGGAATTCTTCGGTCAGCATCCTTCCCATGGAAACCAGCACACTTCGCGTCTGGGAACAAGAGCCGGTCACGTCAGTGCTGCTTATTAAAGCAACTGACATCATGGATGTCTTAAGCTTCGACTGAACTACTGTACCAATTGGTGCCAATAGGAAAATAAAACCATGCTATTTAAGCCATGTGTAACTCTGTTTATACGGAGAATGTAATTTCTGTGTTTAATTTAGCTGTTGATCCAAGACAGTCATTCTGCTGTGTCAGGGAAAGGCACTTCTGTGAGCTTTGAAACTTTGAGGAGTGGAAAAACTGGCTTTTTCCCTCTGTCGTGAGCTGTTGTGCAGAGATTTTCTGTCTTCAGTTGGTAGAGATTAACTTGTTTCAGTGTGTGTGCAGAGGAAGCTATTAAAGCTAATAGCAAAGGTGACCATTATTAACTGGATAGGAGAAACATGGGTATTTGACTTCTCATTATGAAGGACCTAAGCATTAATGAGAACCTGAAGCCTGCGCTTATTTCCCTCACAGCTTTATGTACAGATATGAAGCTTCATTTCTTCCTCTCTTTCCCTTTACTGCAGGTGAAACTCAACCAGAGCGCGCAGCTTGATCCCAAAGGCAGGCAGAGCACGGGCAAAGAAGGAAATACAGTGTACATGTGTATACTGCACAGGGGCTCTCGTGAGTGTCCTCAAACTAGGAATGCCTAGCAGTGAACCACCTGTCAAAATCTACACCACTGACAGATGCCGCTGTCATCTTGGACGGTTGATAGCGTATGTAGAGTAAGAAAGACCTATTAAATCTACATGCTAAGGAGGCTATGTTTTTCAGGGAAGTCACTTTCGCAGTGTGCTCTTTAAATATTTGTCACCAGTTCAACCTTTTCCGGTTCATCTCACATGAATTCTGTATTGCAGTAGACTGGGAATAGCCAGCCAAGGCTGGCTGGCTGCATTTGGATGGCTGAAGAAATTCAAGCTGGCTGCATCTGTTCCTTGTTTAACGGTGCTCACCTGATCCCATTTTTAGTGTATGTGTGGACCAGCTCATCATGTGAAAGGTCCCCTTTTTATCACAATAGTTGCACACACGCTCAGGAAAAAAGATGGACATGTGATGAGGATGCATGATCACATCTGAAGGTTTCTGAAGGTCTTCATTAAAATGATAGGAAGTGCATTTGTTGTCTTCTGCCAAAAACATAGGTGGGTTTAGGTTTTTTTTTTTATCATTAATAACCTTTTTAACACAGGCAAGTGCGAGATGTGTATCTGTGGAGGAGAAAATGTTCAGCAGGAAGTACTGACTGGGGAAAGCTGCCTCTGATAAAATGCTGCATGGGCCTCTGCATTTCCAAAGTCAAAAAATTAAGGCTACTGTGAAGCTTGATGGGGAAAATGAAATCTTGGTGAGATGGATAGACAAGGTGGCTTCCATAATCCAGTTCTTTAGCTACTGTGTCCCTGCTTAATTAGCTTCCAGGGGTCGAAGTGTGTGTGGGGAGCTAAGACATTTGCTACACAAATGTTACCACTGAAAAAAAGAAGAAAATTCAAGTAGTGCTGTGTTTTCAGATGTGTAGGTTTGAGTTCAGGTGTTCCTAGGACTGTGACTTTGAAACCCACAACCAGCTGCTGGGAAGGAAGCATCCATCAGTCAGTATAGGGGGAGGGCTGCAGCGTATCATTGTAAGTGGGATGAGAAATACTCTGAGTAAGAGTGAGTGTTGCAATGCAATAGTAAATCAGCTTTAGCTTTCTCTAGACATTGTTGGGATGCTGGATGTGGGAAATGGTCATTACTTGTGACTGTTCATGGTAATTAATGTTTTCCTGTGAAGTGCTTTTCAGTCCTCCAAGGAGGATAGCTGTTATAAAAGCATGACGTGAATTTAAGACAAACTTTCTAACTAAAATTAATAAAGAATCTGAGTTTGACTTCAGACTGGTAGTGTCTTAAAACAGTATGTAAATAGAAGAGACTTACATTTATAATAAGATCTATCATGCATATATTCCTATCTGCAGAACTGCTTTCCATGATTCTAAAAAAGAGGCTGAGATGCACTTGACATCTTAAAGGGTTGGGGTTTGTGGGTGGTTGGTTTCCTTTTTGTCAATTTACTTCCTGGTGAGTGACCACTACCCCATTGTAGGAAGCCTGTAATGGGTTACCTGTGTTTGTCTGCTGGGGTGGTAGTACCCACAGTGCTAAAGACACACATCATAGGCCCAAAAGTCTGCAAGACCTGTTCCGGATAGATGTTTGGGAGCAGATGCATTTGTGCTGCCTTCCCAGGCTGGGAGCTCAGTACACAGACTTCTCAACGGCAGACAGGCTTGGATGATCCTGTCAGTTTATACTCCTGTAGTCATGCTGTTGGGTGTGGGAATGCGCAGAGGAAATGTTACAGCAGTGACATGAATGAGGGGGAGATTGTGGTGGAGGGGGGAAGCAGAAGACAGTAGCAGCAGCAGCCTGGGTGGCGGTGGAGGGCAGGAGCAGGAAGAGGTGGCGGGACTGGGGGTTCCCCTATGGGAGGCTGGGAAATGTCAGCTTTGCAAGGATGAGGTGCTCTGCCAATTCCACTTTGGGATAGGGGCTCTTGTTTCTAACCAGTAACTCACTCTGAGCACCCAGTGGTTCTCAATACTCTGCTTAGGAAAATTTCTGGTACCACGTGAACAAAAAGTTGCTTTACTAATCTGCCTTTCTGGTTAAACTCTAATGACTAGAATTCTTCTGTCTAGAAGAAAGACACATATGGCAAGCAAATGGCCCTTTTTAATGAGCCTCCCACTCAGCAGCTGGCTGCTCATCCAGTTTGTGTGTGGCACAGTCTTGGAGCAGCATCTCATTGCCAGAAAAAAAATCCTGCAACCTTTTGGTGGGCTTTCTTTCAGGGATGGGGGAATGGATGATAATAGAAGTATAGGAGAAAGACAAAGCCTCCCATTGGCTTCTTCAACAATTTACCAAATCTGTAAGAAAACGTTCCAGAACCTACCTTAGAAAGCTTGGAAGCATGCAGTTCTTTACCTTTCTTTGGTGATTGGGTACCTTTTTACAGTGTGTGGGCTTTTCTAATGATAAGTAAAATAAGTAATGTAATGCCTGACTTCTGAAAGTCACAGTAGCCTAAAAAGCTGCAGTAAAGTAAGTGACTGCAGGTGGTCTATAAAATCCTATTAAAATTAATCTGATTAAATACTTGATGGAAAATGCTGTATCTGGTAGCCAGTAGTGGGCCTGGAGGATTGATGGGACCATTGTTCCTAAACTGTAGGTGCAAGCAGTATGGGAGCATGAAATTTATAATGACCAGTCTTTGCTGTTAGTAGCAACTGCATGACTGATCTAAGAGAAATCTGTTGCTGAGGTGTAGCTGTGTAAGGAGTCATGCAAGAAAAAACATGTTTATTTATGCCTAGCTTACTCATTCAGCCTTATTACTTCAGATGAACTTGTAACAAGGTCAGGCTGGCCTTCAACACTTAATCTTGCCTGGTGAAGAATGTTCTGTGCTATGGCAATGACTTTTAATATTGAATCTGACGCTGATGTTTCTTCTTGTACTTGGATTAGGTTTTGTATAGCAAATGGAAGATAGCTTGTCCTCCACCATCTTGCTGCTGACCCCCTCTGAATTTCCACCTTGTCTGACGTGCAGCAGTGCTGCTTTCCATCTCACTATGATTCAGATTCATGTTTCTCCCAACTGCTCAGTGATTGCTTTGAAAGTGCAAAGTACTTTGCCACCCTCTGTGTGCAGTTGCGACTACCCAGCCCTAAACTAAAGTTGTGCAGGCTTTGGCTTTGAGCACTGCCACCACATGGTGTTTTAGTTGGATCCTTTGTCACTGTAAGAAGGAGGCTGGCTAAGCACTTCTACAAGAGAGAGATGTAGTTCAATGCAGAGCAGGACTGCCTGCAAGAAGAGGGGGAGGCACTGGAGTTCACTGGGGTGGCTGCAGCAGCAGTTAGGTGCACCTAACCTTCACCTGGTACTATTTATCTTTAGTTGCCATGAATAAAATTCTTGTTGCTCTTTCAGAAGAGGAAGGGAAGCTATTAGCAGCAACGATTGTGTGCATCCAACTCTTCTGATAAGATATGAGCTAGTAATTGCAACTTAAAATAACTTCTCCCAGTCCATCCAGTTAGCTGCACAGTTGTTATCTAAGCAGCCTGGAACCAGAGCTGTGCCGCTAGCCTCAGACGATTCCAGGTCTAGTGTCTGACAAACTGGTTCGAAATCTGGGGAAGAGCTTTTCAGCTGGCCAGCACAGCCCGTGAGGGGGTTTGTAGGCTGCTAATCTGCAGTCTTGCAGGCTTTCTTCCAACTGCGTGCGTCTAGCAGCGACTCCTGGGAAGTTCTCCCTTCCCAGACCTTGGCTGGGCGCACGCCAGCTGAGCGTGTACGCACAAACATTTTCTACGTCAAATTGCTGGTGGCCAATTATAGCAGTGCAATATGGAGGGGAGGAGGAGGAAGGCATTTCACTCTGCATTTGCCAAGTCATATTATCATAGCAAGGTGTGAGTAATAACCACTGTCTCTAAATACACAGATGCCAGATCTCGCTTTGATTTGCTTTCCGAGGTATCTGTATGCCAAAAAGCAGGCAGCTTTCAGACACACTTTCTTTGTGTGTGTGCAGTAAAAATCATTCAGTATCAGTGGGTTCAACTTTTTTTGAGGGGGGAGGAGGGAATGTTTATGTCTTTTAAGGAAATTATGTTCTGATGGGCAAGTGTACTTAAAAAAACAATGCATTAAAATTGTCTAACTAATTTTACCAATGAGGCTGAGGTAAACCGTGTTCTTTGCTGTTGGGATGCATGTAAGGGGGTTTACAGTTTTATAGCATAGTGAATTAAATAGGATCAATCAGGAGTCGCTACGTTGTGGTTACTGTACAGTAAGTGGTAGAAAGTTTTTGCAGTGACTGATCTTTCTTATCTAATTTATTTCCATTTTTGTAAATTCATCTATAAAGGTGTATGGTAAATTTAATGCAACCCAAAAGCAGACTTTTCAGTTTTCCATATCTCTGGTTAATCAAAAAATAGACAAAAGAATTCTCTTTCATATGCAGTTCTCAACAAACTGTGGTACTTTAGACACTTGGAGCTAAATGAAGTCCTGAAATACATTAATGTCACAAATTTTAAGAACACAGTTAACTATTGTGCCTGAGGGAGATGAGGAAAGAAGTCTGGGAAGCAGTGAAATTACTGTATGACAAATTTCCACAGCTTGTATACATCTGAGTGGATGTGCAAGGAAGCTGCTGTTTCCATCACAAAGTTTCTGCAAAAGAAGGTTGCAGCCAGTCCTTTCCATTTTGAAAAAGCACTAAAGGGAGTTGGGGAAAGGGATTGAGTCCTAGAATTAGAAACCTAGTAAGTGTTTAGGCCTATGAAATTTTCAGTTTGTTGAAAACAAAACCACTACGTGAATGCTTCCAAGAGGATTACTTTGCCCAGATCAATAGCACAAAGTATCTGCTGCCTTGTTTAGCACAAGTCTACTTGTACAGGGTAAGAACATTTTCAGCTTTAAATGCCTGTTGTGCTCATAAACTGGCATGATGGATAAGAGCTGTATTGTGTATAAATACACACCTTGACTTTGAAGGGCATATATCATAGGAAGCATATGTGCACTTTATGTGGATATTACTAAAGTTTTCTATTCTATGTGATGATGGTGGGTATTGATTGTTTTTCATAGTTCGTACTAGTGCAGTCACAGTGATCTTTAGATGCATTTATAAAATAAAGTGGATGAGAAAGTAAGCATTACTTCCTGGAGCCCCACCTTGAGCAACAGTAACTCTTGCTCTTCCAGATGGAAATAAAAGAGTTTCAACTGTTGCATTTTGAAAGATGGCACTTGAGTAATACTTGTTCATGTTCATAGTTTAGTTGGATCAGTTTAAGACAAAGTCTCTTTTAAATGACTTAGTTGTTTGTAAAGCTCAAAACCTTCTGTGGATAGCTATTTGGAAAACTAAAACGTGGGACCTGGTTGGTTAGAATTTGCCCTAGGCTTCAGTATCATTTACTTCAAAAGAAATCAACAATAGAAATGACTTGGGCTGGTTTTGGCAGATGAGGCTTTTTGTTTCTTTAGTTGGAGAGACGATCTTGGGAATGGAGACACAATGCTTTGACTAGCATTGCTATAAATATTAGTCTCCCCTCCAGGAATTCTCTGTACTAAACAAATAAAACGGTTTGGAAAATTTGTCCTTTTATGTGAGGAACTATTAAAATGAATGCAAACACCCTCTTACCTATGTCATCAGACAGTTTCTCTGAAATGGATTTAAAAATGACTTTGTGTGTTGTTTTCTTACGTTGGGGTCTGTTTGTGGTATGCAGCCACAACTCCATGTTGTTGCATGCTAGAGCATGTCATATATGGCTTCTTAGGCCAGATGGGTTTCCCAAGTCAATTATGCTTAAAATTAACAGATGCTATAACTCAGAAATTTGTCTTGAATGGTCAGTTTTGTAGTTCAAGAGCTTAGTAACCTTCATCAGGTAGTTCTTCACCAAGTATAGTCTTAATTTGAAACACTCATCGGTTGTTTGTCTTGGAAATTCCTCAGTGGAGGAAGAGAGTTCTTCTTTCTCTGTTGTTGGAGGAGAGTGGTTATGGCGTGTGGGTCATGTCAGAACTTTTGGGTAACATTTGCAGCAAGTGAAAAAACAAACAGCATCAGGCATAGATTAGGTGAAGGTGCTCTTAACCTGGCCTCTGTGGTCAGAGGAGAACTCAGTACACCTATGCTAAGGAATTTTACAGAAGTACATAGTGTTTCCTGAGTCGAGACATGGATTATTTTTTCTTATTTTCTTTCATTTATTTTTTCTCAAGAGAGTAATAGAAGTCCCACTAATTTCAATGAAAGCAGAGACAGGTTACTGATAAAGACTCTTGAGAAGAACCTAGTTCTGATTGTTTGAAAATACTCATATTCTCTGTTATTCTGCTGGTACATGCTTCAGAAACTGAGAAATGGAAGGAAGCAGTGCAGGTCACTTAGTTACTGGAATGCAATGCCCTGGGTCTAGGGACTCACTCCTATGAGAGGAGGAGGTGGCTACACATGGTAAGGTTTACAGGTCTTACTCAGAAGCAACATAGATTCAAAAGCATCTTGCTTTAAACTTTGAAGTTTAATTTAGTGGCTATAAAAGAACATCCATCTATGTCTGTATAGAAATAAATTACAGCAAAATCAGCCAAGGATGGATGGAGCTAATGCAGACATGAGGATATTTGTTTTGCTGTTTTTGTATCAAATGTAGTTCAGATGTAATGGCAGCAACAACAAAAATGTGTACTTGCAAACTCGGAGCATGTAAGCACAATTATTAATTTCAAATGCATTGAATTAGTCACTCCCAACCACCCACAACAATGAATTTATGGACGTTGCATCGTGAAGCACCCGATCTAGGTTCCTTACTCTTAACTGCTATAGATTAGAAACACTGTAGGAGTGAAGAACAGTATAAATGTGGTTTCCACTGAAAAGAGCAGGCGCAAGACCATATACAAAGGACTTGTGTTGTTTAATAAGAGCATCTCTTCTTCTAAGATTTGGGCTGCAGACTGTTCAAACCATATCCAATCAAATATTTGGAAACAGATGCACTTGACTGTTGTTTCTTCTCTCTTCCCTTCCAGTGGATACAATTGCACATATTAAAATTAGCTGATTAAGATTAATTCTATAGAATAACTCTTTAATTTAAAACAAAAGCAAAACCTAGCAAAACCCCAAGAAGAAACCATACCTAAATTGTTGCTTTCCGTAAGTTGTCAAATCTACTTATCTTCAGAGCCGTGTACATTTATAGAATTTTTCATCATGAATGGAATGTATACAGTGCAAAAGTCAATAGCACAGTTAATGTAAAATCCCACGGTACTGTTTCCATGGATGTCTTTCAGTCTGGTGGTAGATGTTTTGGTGGATTCTGGTTTTATCTTTTCAATTTCTTTTACAAACTTTTCTACATGGGAGTTATCACTTATGATTTGTGGAGACCTAATAATAACTCAAGTGTTTGACTATTCCAGAAGGTCTGTCTGATACAGATGACAAAAGTTCCTCCGCAGACAGTTAGAGATGCAAGAGTTTAGATTAACATGGAAATCAAACTTTGGGTGTCGACACCAGTATTCTTTTAAATAGTGTAAACAACTGGACAGATTATTCTTAGCAATGATTTAAAAACCCACCAGAGATTTGATTGCATCCAGATTATAATACATTTCCCGCTGAGCTGCAAAGTCAGAGTTATTTTGTCAGTAGAGGTTATTAGGTTGCCACTATTTTTTTGCTGTCATTTTGAGCCCGTGTGTGGTATCACCTTAATGTTTTTGACTGCTCAACAATCTCATGTTAACTAACACAAAATTAAAGTAAACATGAAGAATAGCGAAGAGATTGCTAAACTTGTATAAATATCTGGTAAAAGCCCCCAAAGGAAAGAAAGAAAAAGCATTTCTTCTGTGTCTTGCAAATCCTTCTTTGGATTTTTTTCCCCAGTTACATTCTGACTGATTTAACTATTTATTTATTTACTTCTGTTTTTTCCCTGCAGATATATTGGCTTCAGGCATTGGCAACTGAGTTATATTTGTGGAGTTGATGTCTGTATTGTATTGATTACTATTCCTAAATATAGCAAAGTCACTTTTAGACTGTTCTCTCCCTCTTGTTTTGCAGTCGTTCAGAGACACATGTTCTTCTGTGGTCTTTTAAGCACTACTGTCCTCCAAGTTCACTACCTTTGTGTTTAGGTTTTGACTAAATGCTTTCTGATCTTGCAAGCTGTGAAAAGTAGTAGTTAAAAATATCTTTATGCTGCAATTGACTAGCAGAAATTTTTAATGATCTTTTTGAATAGCTAACTATGAGCATAATGTTTAGGCCACATTAAAACAGCTAAACACTTGCCTCTTTCATTGTGCAGTTAGCAAGACATACAGATTATTATGGCAAAAGTCATTATTACTTTTCTAAAAAGGTACTGGTATATCTTCTTAAAGGCTGCTTTGTGTTAGAATAAATCTTGCTCAGGTCCAAAATGTTGGCAATAGGTTTTCTATGATTGTTCAGTTCTGTAAAGCTCTCCAGTAAAAGACTACTTGTTGTTGTAGTCTTGGAAGGACAAGACAGTGGTGCCATCCTGGTTGTTCTTTGTGAGATGAATTGCTTTCATGACTATGACCCTGCTGTTGAAGGTCTTGTGGACGCATCTCAACGATTAGGCCCAGCCAGGAGAAAAAGTTGAACTTCCCAGCTGAAGCAGGGAGGTGGATGAAAGTCCCCAGGCTGGACACATAGCAAGGGAGAGTCATAACCCATGTCTAGATAAACTGCTCCTCTAAGATGAGAGACTTGGTGGTTTTGTATCCTAGATGGTGCAGGCTGAGACAGTGGAAGATGAGAAGGAATTCCTGACTCTGGGCTGAAGTAGTCATGTGGCCTTGTGCTAGGGAGAAACCCTGATTAAGGATGGAAACTAAACTACCCTGATCCTGAGCAGAAGTCAGCTTTGAAAGTGCTTGGTATCTGTCTAGAGAGGAATTTTTGTGTTGTCAGAACAGTTGTATTTTGGCACTGAGTTGCAATGTGTTCATGAACACAGATGCAAAACTAGAAGAACATCGTGTAGTTGTAATGGAAAATGTTTGTTCAACCACTGACATCTCGAAAGTATCAGCAGCAGCTTTTGGTTACATAGCACTGAAATCTGAATATGAGTCCTGTTCTTGTGCCCCAGCTGTGCCTCAACTCCATAGTTATCCTGTGGGCTGAAGCATTGGCTCCATTGAGGTGCTCCACCGGACACACGGCTGGATGTGGTTAAGTGGGATGCTGCTGCTGCAGAGCAGAGGGAGACCCCTCCTGAAAACTCCTTGCATGCTATTTCTGTTTGTTAAACAGAATGTAAAGCACTAGAGGAAGTAGTAAAGTTGATTATTTATAATCTTAAGTTCATGGTGTAATCAGGACAATTACAAGAGAGGATTTTGTAACTACCTTTCCTGTTTTATTAGGAGTATCTTGTATTGCAAAACTCTTCCTATTACCGGATCTGTTTGTAGGTGTGTTTATTCATAGGGGTTGAGACTTTTCTTTCATCCATAAATTGAACTGTTAATGTCTGGTGTATTTATGTTACACCCATTTTGCCATTTTTGAGTTCTTGAAAGATTCCAGTCTACAGTTTAACATTCTCCACTGACCATATAGCATTGTAACTAGTTTGAGTGTGATTTATATGACCTCCTTTCAAATGGATAACCAACCTGGATAGTCCATTTCCTCTAAAAATGCGTAATTCTGTGTTTTGACTGCTTGCACGTCAGTGTGGGTTTGCCAAAGCAGTTAGTTGCAGCCTGCTTTGGTCCTGACATATTGACAAAGTTTTTAAGCAGGACTGAAATCTAGCTAGCAGGGTATTAAATTATACAGCTAAAAGATATGAATGCAAATTTGTCAAGTGTTGCAGCCGTAATATCTAAATGGGCCTTTTAAAAAAAATCAGTTGCTGATGTGTTGCCAAGATTTTCTTGGTGAGATTTTGGTTTCTGTTTCTTTAACAGAGGAGGGAAAGGTGCTTGGGCTGATCTTGGAACCTGATACACCCAGAAGTACAAAAGTGTAATTGCAGCAACTTGTCTTCGAAAATGTAGCACTTAAATTCTAACCTTATGCTGCAGAACATTGTAGACACCCAGAAAAATGCTTATGTAACTTCCGAAACCTCCTACTTGAATTGAGCTGTGACTGCTCTTAAGCCGTATTTAATGCCTGCTTCCAAATTAAAATTATAGTTACATAAGCTGGGCAGAACATGGAGCTATGAAACCATTTCTTATTATGTCCCTAGTTTATGCATGGTTGACATGATTGCAAGAAGCATGCTTCCATGTGTTTGTGTGTTTTATGTACAGAGTGATCTCTGATCAATCAGCAGCCTACAGCTCATTTTCTGACATCTAGTTCTTTCTAAAGAAAAGTGAGTGTCTGTATGACATGTTCAATTTCAAACTTGGTTTAACTACTTAGAGAGCTTGACAATCCTTTATTATTTATCTTTGTAGAACAGCCATGATATCTTAAGCACTATTCAGATATGCAGGCAAATAGCCCTTGTGGTGGGAAACTTTCATCCTGCTAAAAGCAAGCAACATAGGAGAGGTGAAAAGGAGATGGCTACAGAGTATATACATTTAGGGTATATCCAGGCAACTCTTCAGAGCTGCATGGATCTTATTCAAATGGCTGTATGATTTTTTTCCCTTTATTTATTTTATTTTTTCAAAGCTGGCAACCTCTTCCACAAGTGAGTGATGCTTCCTGCCTCTCTTTCTTGGTAGGGAGCCTGCATGTTCTGCCAGAAAGCAGCTGTCACTTGACACAATCTGTTCCGTGCTCTGGCGTAGGCTGGCTGCTCAAAGGGGAGCTCTGTTGATTCTTACACATTAGGAGATTACAGAGTGACTTCAACCTCCCTTGGTTATTATGGCTTAAAGACCAGCTGCAGAATGAAATATTTGGAGCCTGTTTCACTAGCTTTCCATAGTGAAGTGGGTCAGGGTTATGTGTTGAAAGAGGGAGGGGTATTCTATTCACTGTCTACAGATTGTAGTAGTAGATGTTGGAATAGCACAGCTCCACATCTACCCACAGTATCATAGTAGTGTGGTAGATGGGGGGGATTAGAGTTTATGAAGTGGGATTTTTTGTTTTGTTTTGTTTGCAGGGTTTGAAAAGGAAGGTCCTTATTTTTAAAACAGATATCTATGTATTATATATGCGTGTATGCATGTGGACATAAAAATCCATACACATGTGTACACACACCTGTATATTTATATATGTATACATGGAACTATGATTACTAATTACTGCCACCTCTTTTAGTGACTTTTAGCAATTCAGAGTTGTACAACACTGCTTCCAAAGGCAAATGTCTTGTTACAAAGAACAGAAAAAGAACAGGCTAGTAATACCAGCCTTCCTTAACAGTAATAAGTGAAGGAAAAACATATTTCTGCAGAACAATTAAGCCTGTTTGGAAGGTAATGAGCACTATAATCACATGCAAAGGTTTGCTGCAAGGAGTTTCTGAGTTACAAGAGACATATGTTAGCATAATTCTTTAAAATAAGCCTTCATTAATAAATTGCAGTACAGTGATTTTTTGCCATCTACCAAGTCGTCTGAGTCTTGTCTAAAATGTTTCCTCAGGACACTTTGTGAGAGCCAGTAGTACTTACCCTGTTTGTATATAATTAGTTTACTTAATGCTGTGTTTCAGTGATTACTCTACAGACAGTCTGATATGAAAGTAACACCTTTTGAGGTATATTAATTAAATTTAACTGAAAGGCAGCATAGCTAAAGGATATAAGAACAACCGATTACCCTTTGGCATTTTTTGCTGTACCTAAAGCTGAATGAAGAAAGATTGCACAAAATAATCTGAAGGCATTCTTACACTTTTAGGCTGTATATGCTAAAATTCAGGATAATTTGTGATGCATACGTTTTGGGGTTTTAAGCTTAACATTTATGCTTCCATGCAGAGAGAGCACAGTTTAAGCCTACTAGTTAAACTACAGTGATTTGAGAAGGAAAAGTGAATAATCAAGCTTCAGTATATCGTTAGGGTTCTGCAGTGATCTTTAATGAAAGGGAATTGTGTAAAATTTGGTCTATTTATTCTACTAGAAAAGCTATTATAGACTACGTGTGAATGACTCCCATCTTGGTGAAAAAATATGGAAAACATATCAAAGAATACAAATGGCTCAACAGACAAGTTATCTGTTTTAAATTACAGCCTCATATTTAAATAATGAACTGTGACACTTTCCTGGATTCTAAAAGAAGTGGTCTTCATCTCCTCCAAGTTGTGAAATTGAAGTTTGTCACAATAATACAGAAAATTCATGAGTTCCTCACACGTTGTCCATGAACATTTCAGCTGTTCAACTTTGTTAGGGATCATGAGATCAGATCTTTCTTGCCTCTCTCCCACCCCCTTCCCTCTCTTCTGCCTGTAAAGACTTTTTTGTTTGTATAGTTTCTTGGAACAAAATCCACTGACAGCAGTCTGTGCACTAGATTTATTAAGCAAATACAGTAGCTCCTTCTGTAGCTTCCTCTCCTGTATCATGCCTGTGACCCTTGGAGTTTTTCCAAGATGTCAGTCTTATGCTTGATAGTTGGATACATTAATTATGCTTATGTGGACTGAGCGTCTTAGACATTCAGAAATCTTGCTTAGTTGACTAGTGACTGGAGGTGTTTGGTTCCAAAGCAGAAGGCTTTTAGGCTGTGGCCTCTGGGGCCACTTACTACTTGGTCTTTGGAGAACTAGTAGGGTGGTGTCACTGTGCTGTTCCTTGTTTCCAGCTTTCACCTAATAGTTGCAAGTTAAAAATCAGGAATGCCCCAGAGACTGTCTCAGTACAGCAAACACATTATGTTGGTGGACAGACTTGTGGAGTTGGAATGGTCATTGTAGCTTTGCTGGCATGGTTGGACCACTTACCTGTGTTGAAGTTGTACAGGATTCTCCTTTCAATCTTCTGTCTTTGACCCATTTGAGTATTTTTGCAGTGGAGATCCTGATACTTCTATGGCCAGTTTAAGCCTAGTAACAAAGAACCGGTTTCTTTTCACAGTTGCATAAAATGTAGTTGATGGACCATTAAAAGCCATTACTAAAGAGGGAACAAACTTGGAAATCTTCCTCTTCCCTGAAAACTCTCTTGTGTATTGAACTCTTAACATGTCTCCTCTAAACTGCTGCAGGAAAATATAAAACAATTGATAGAAAATGAAATGCAAATCAAAAATTAAGGGTCACGCCTCACTGAGTAAACATACTTGAAACAAGTACCTTAAGTAATACGATGATCATCAGTCCATCCTCAAGCCAATTAAAAGGTGTGGTGCTTCTCACCCTGTTCTGCTGTTGTAGGTGTGAGCTACTTGGTGCTAGCTGGTCCTGAAAATCTTCCCCAAAGGTGTCCATTGGGTATATTTTCACTTAGGTGCTATATTGAAGTAAGAACTTAAATGAAAGTAGTTGAAGTAGTGATGGAGATGGAGCAAACCTGGCAATACCTAATGTTGGCATTTTTCATGTGATGGTGAGAATAGGAAGCATGGCAGAGTAGGAGGGCGGAATAGGTTTTTGCTTGCTAGATATGTTGGTTGCTGTCAAGTCCTCTGCTAGCCTGATTCTTCCCTAGTGAGTGAGACAAATAGGGTTCACTCTTCTGTAGGTTATTTTATCTACAGAAATTGTAGCTGCTGTGCAGACTGAAGTGAGCTTATATCAAGCAAAGAACTACTGTGGTCTAAATTAGATGATGAAACTTCTATTTATGAGGATTCTTGATTGCATATTGAGTCAGTTATGCCTCACTGATTGAGATGGAGCTGTGCTGAATTTAAGTGCATTCATTTGCATGTTACCTCTGGACTAATCAAGAATAGCTGTAACTACCAAGCACTTGATTTTGTCATGTCATTACTCTGAAGCACAAACTTTCTGTAGTGTGTGCACTACCTTTTACTTGACAAGAATGAAGGAGGGTACATTTCCTAGCTCAGTTTTTCTGGAAACTTTATTTTGATGGAGTTTTTGCTCAAGATGGTATTTGGGGCTAATGGATTGACCTCATGATTTTAAAAGTAGTAGATGACAAATAGAAGCCTGTGGTGGATGTTGATTGCTACCACTAAAAGGAGTTATTGGGGGCCTGCCAAAACATTCCATTATCTAGCTTTTTACAGGTATGTTTGTGAATTGACTTACTTTAATAAATGCTTCCTAAGGTCTTTCCTGGAGATTCAGATGCTGTCTGTAATCTTACAAATCAGTTTATAAACACATTTAATTAAAATCTGTATAAAGACCTAAGGTTTATAGATAATTATGGTGGTCCTGCAGTGAATGAGAAAGATGCCTGACAATTTTGCATGAGTGGATAACTGTAAGTAGACTTGTTAAAACATCCAAAAGAAGCTTAAGCTCACTGCTTGTCCTCTGTCTGAATTGAAACTAGAAGTTCATGGCTTATATGTGATGCATCAGTTTACATTCTAAGGCCGTAAATGCTGTGCTGATGAGCCAAGCTGAGGAATGTGCTCCATAGTGTGTACTGAAAACTAGCTTTGGATGTATGGCCACTGCCTTCCTGGAAAAGGTGAGGGTTTTTTGACCACCTGTGTTCACAGCAAAAACTCCCGGCATAGGCACAGGGCTGAGACTTCCAGGTGGCGATGGATTACTAGTACTTGGCTTAATTGTAGATGGGTAAGGAGTTCAGGATGAAAATCTTATTGGAGCGAATCTTGCTTGGTAGCAGTGATAGAGACCTTACTGAGGCTGACTGCCACTCCCAAAGGGCAATACTGGGGGGGGGGGGGGGTGGTGAGAAGGCAGCTTGGCTCTGCAGGTAGGGTGCTGTCGTTTCTGGAAAGTGTAAAGGTTGGTTGGGAGCTTTGCTTTTAAAATCTGGGTGCATAAGCCTGAGCCGTTTTCCTGCTGACGCTTTGGAGAACTACATCCTCCCATTGTGTTTGTGGAAAACAGATGTTGGTAATGCTTTCTGATTAAACTAACCCTTTTGTAGAAGAATCACTTTGGTGCTTCTATAAGCTATAGGGTAGTCCTTCTTTGTTGGTCACAGAGAGGCCAGTGTAAATTCCTGTGATGCCTGTGTCCAAAATGAGACAATCAGTGGGAGATTGTTACCCTGGAAAACTTGGTAGATAGAGAGCTGTTACCATGATAGCCTGTGGTTGATCAAAACCCCAAGCTTAATGGCCCAGTGACTCTTTCCAGTCCTGTGTTAATTGGATGCTACTTCTAGCTGGTACCAGTGGATGTTTGAGATATCAGGGAGTAGAAGCCCTTTGGCTAGCACCCTGAGCAGTTTTGGTCCTTTCCCTATAAATCAAATAAATGACAGCTTTTTGAGGAGGAGTCTGAGCCCTGACTTCAGATCTTAGGTAAAGATTTGAAACACGGATACCCTGGAATGGCTTATTTCTTTCTTTGTGGAAAAAGTGAGGGAAAAGGAAAAATGCAGGCAGAGAGGGACAATAGCTGTAGTGTTTGTAGGTATGTTGTTTCTCTGTGACCAAATGTTATGTAGGGCGACATAATATTTTTGTTAGACTAGCTGGAATTTCACAAGATACAGTTGGCAGGCAGACTTTTGGGCACATGGTCCTTAGGGAGGAACAGCTATTTTTGCACTGCATGGGATGGATGAGACACGTAGAGTTCTTGGCGGGAAGAAAAAGATGAGAATGTGAGTATTGAAGTAGGAGGGCAAAACAGTTTGATGTAATGGAGGATGTAAGTATTGAAGTGGAAGGTCATAACACAGTTTGTGGTACAGCAGAAGATGATCTCAGCCTTACAGGGTGAGACTTTACACTTTGTTTTCCATGTGACTGGGCATTGTTGCTACCTGATGGATGGCAGTGTGGAAAGTGCCTGGTTTAGTGCTCTGTGGGCACCATGTTGTTTATGGAGTGGTGTGTTCAGCTAAGAACTCTTCTGATTCGTGGTGCTTCAACACCTGGGAAATTTGTTCTCTGTGGAAGGCACCAGTGAGGAAAGGACCTTCCTTGTTATATAGTGAGGAAAAAAAAGTTGTGGTAGAGACCTTCTTAGAGGGTAGCCAGCAGCGCTCACCTGAACATGAGTCATCTCCGTATCAGTCCCTGGTCTAGCAGACTGGAAGGCTGGACCTCCTGTGTTGTCGGTGAGCCTGCTCACTGCTTTGGTTTTAAGGCACGGAAAAGGGATGCTGCCTGTAATCCCAAATCTAAGCAGTGAATTCTGACAAAGGATATTGTAAAATCTGAAATCAAATGGTTGTAGTGGAAAAATCCAGTGAAGATTAAAAATAACCATTTATTTTTTTCCTTTTTTTTCTGTTTATACAGCTGAAATATTTTTTTAATAGCATTAAGAGAAAAAGCAACCAGCCCTAATGTATCTCTGTACTGTATGTAATATGTCACTAACTGGCTTAATCTAATCTTAACCTAGCCTCTAGTCTTAACCAGTTCTCCTTTAGAAGATTGAAGATGGCTGTTTACTATGCAATTTTATACTTAACTGATTGAGGATGGGTTACAGGGGACTTTTGTTCTCCAAGCCCTGCTCAAAAGCACTCATTTACTAGCTACTCAGGGGGGCTCAAGAGATTGAGCTAGGTACATGATCTTACACTGCATGCATTCACAATATGTGCTTAATTTGGATTAAAGAGGTCACACGTAAAATAATTTAATGTAGAACCTTTAAGTATGTGATTTTTGATGTTTTCTGATAGATCTGAATTCAAAGCTTTTATAAAAAAAAATTTGGTTCTCTAAATGACATCCTACCACTGTTTTTCTTCTGGTGTAATTCAGATCTGAAACACGGTTAGAAAAAACATCAGATGGGAGGCAGTAAAGGTAAATATGATATACTAGGCATGTAGTAGAAGGTCAATGTGTAAAGATGCCTTACACACATAGAGTGGCTTAATATGTTTATATAGTGAAAAGCACATCATTGTATCTGGATAGGAAAACAATTGACCTTTCTAGATCTCTTTCATTACTCTTTATTGGGAGTAGTAGGTTTAGTAATATTTAAGCTTACATAGCATCCTGAAAAAACAGATGAGCCAAGAAGTTCTTCAAGGCACTTGTTGACGATGGTTCGAGGGCGGAGGGCGCTAATCGCTTGGTTTGAAATAGTGTTGGCTGGTCATCTAGAAATATTTCTAGAACTCAGAACACTTTCTTACACTCTTACCAGACAAGACTGTTGTGGAAATTTGTGTACTGTTTATCTTGGTAGACTTAGTAAAATAACATCACTTCTGTAAGAGGCTTTGAAATCTTGGCTGAAGTTAGGTCACAGCAGGCAAACTGGAAAAATTAGGATTTTAATACAGAACGCTGTTTACTAAAACGTGGAAAAATATATTTGAAGGAAAAGATAAACTATGTTCATTGACAGAAAATGCAGTTCATGTCTGTTGGTCTCATGTAAGACAGTAGCATCTTCAATTATGAATGGGGATGGTTTTAATGTGTTTCGCTACAGTTTAAAAGTACTTCCCTCCTGTCAGATTTGAATGTTGTTATAACATGCTTTATCTGCAGATATTTAATAAAATCTCCCTTAATTAGTGATTCAGAAATCAATCAGGCAGAACTGTTTCCTGAATTATATTCCTTTCTAGAATCTAGGTCACATGTTACAGGCTCAGGAGTGTTGCATCTCTACTAGGAGGAAGTGCAGCAGAAGGGCCAGGAGACCTCCTTGGATGGATAAGGAGCTGCTGAGGAAAATTTGAAGCAAAAAAGAGGCTTATAAATGGTGGAAGAAAGGACAGGCGGCCTGGGAAGAATACAGGGATGTTGTCCAGGAAGCTATGGACCAGGTTAGGAAAGCTAAGGTCCACTTAGAATTAAACTTGGCTAGGGATGTGAAAGGTAACAGGAAGTGATTCCGTAGGTACATTGCAAATAAAAGACAGACTAGGGACAACATGGGCCCTCTCCAGGAGCTATCAGGAGAACTGGCTACCCTGGATTTGGAGAAGGCTGAGGTTCTTAATGACTTCTTTGCCTCAGTCTTCCCTGGCAAATGCTCTGACCACACCACCAAAGTCTTGGAAGGCAGATGCAGGGACTGTGAGAATGAAGACCTTGGGCCCACTGTAGGAGAGGATCTGGTTTGAGACCATCTTAAGAGCTTGAACATGCACAAGTCCATGGGACCTGATGAAATCCATCTGTGGGTCCTGAAGGAGCTGGCAAATGAAGTTGCTAAGCCACTGTCCATCATATTTGAAAAATCATGGCAGTCAGGTGAAGTTCTCAATGACTGGAAAAAGAGAAATATAACCCCCATTTTCAAGAAGGGAAAAATGGATGAGCCAGGGAACTACAGACCACTTAGTCTCACCTCTGTGCCTGGCAAAATCGTGGAGCAGATTCTCCTGGAAGGCATGCTGAGGCACATGAAAAACAACGAGGTGGTTGGTGACAGCCAGCATGGCTTCACTAAGGGGAAATGCTGCCTGACCAATTTGGTGGCCTTCTATGATGGGGCTACAGAACTGATGGATAAAGGGTAGAGCAGTTGATATCATCTACTTGGACTTGTGCAAAGCGTTCAGCACTGTTCCGCATGACATCCTTGACTCTAAATTGGAAATGTCAATTTGATAGGTGGACCACTCAGTGGATGAAGAACTGGCTGGATGGCCGCATGCAAAGAGTTGTGGTCAGTGGCTCAAAGTCCATCTGGAGACCAGTAACGAGTGGTGTCCCTCAGGGATCAGTGTTGGATCCGGTCTTGTTCAACATCTTTGTCAGTGACATGGACATTGGGATTGAGTGCGCCCTCAGCAGATTTGCCAGTGACACCAAGCTGTGTGGTTTGGTTGATACATTGGAGGGAAGGAATACCATCCAGAGGGACCCTGACATGCTTGTGAGGTGAGCTGATGCCAACCTGATGAAGTTTAAGCATGCCAAGTGCAAGGTCCTACACCTGGATGGGAACAATCCCAGGCACAGCTACAGTTTGCGCAGAGAAGAGCTTCGGAGCAGCCCTGTGGAGAAGGACTTGGGGGTGTTGGTTGATGAGAAAATGAACATTTGACAGCTTCAGTGTGCGCTTGCAGCCCAGAAAGCCAACCATATCCTGGACTGCATCAGAAGGAGCGTGACCAGCAGGTCGAGGGAGGTGATCCTGCCCCTCTGCTCTCCTGAGACCTCCCTTGGAGTATTGTGTGCAGTTCTGGTATCTTCAACATCAAAAGGACATGGAACTGTTGGAACAAGTCCAAAGGAGGGCCACGAGGATGATCAGGGGACTGGAGTACCTCCTGTATGAAGATAGGCTGAGAAAGTTGGGGCTGTTCAGCCTGGAGAAGAGAAGGCTGCGTGGAGACCTCATAGCAGCCTTCCAGTATCTGAAGGGGGCCTATAGGGATGCTGGGGAGGGACTCTTCATGAGGGACTGTAGTGATAGGACAAGGGGTAGCGGGTTCAAACTTAAACAGGGGAAGTTGAGATTGGCTATAAGGAAGAAGTTCTTTACTGTGGGGTTGGTGAGGCACTGAAATGGGTTGCCCAAAGAAGCTGTGAATGCTCAATTGCTGGCAGCGTTCAAGGCCAGGGTGGACTGAGCCTTGGGTGACATGGTTTAGTGGGAGGTGTCCCTGTCCATGGCAGGGGGGTTGGAACTAGATGATCTTAAGATCCTTTCCAACCCTCACTATTCTATGAATTAGTGATTCAGAAATCAACCAGGAGAGCTGTTTCTTGAATTGTGTTCCTTTCTAGAATCCAGAGGACTAGCACTGTCTAACTGCTAGTACTTGAAAGCAGCTTTCAAGGTTCAAGCTGGGTTAAGGATGGCGTTTTCATTCATGTAAAAACTGCGGGAGTTGGCTCAGTTAAATTCCTTCACGGTACTCTAGTTTACAGCTTTTGAAAGAGAAATCCAGGTCTTTGTATTTCTTTCCAGAAAGAAGGCTGTAGCCTGGCATATAGCTGCTTCCAGAACTTGTACAGATCTATGAGCAAGGAAAATATTAATTATTACGTGGGAGGCATCAAAGGGATGTCACGTTTTGTAGTTGTTAATTTTATGGCTTATTTCTGCCTTTTATGGTGTTAATTCAGTGTTTATTTCTGTAAACTCTTACGTATTCTTAATGCTTCTTGGGACTTCTTTCCTGAGGAGAGGGAGAAAAAAATCTGTTTGCCTGACACCTTTCAGAAAGAGGATATTCAACAGAAGCTGCTTTGTTTTCTTTGACTAATTTACTTTGAGGAATTCAAAGCTCATGTCAGAACTTTTAAGTATATCTGAAGAGGTGACAAGTAAATGCATTTTCATTTACTATCAGTCTGTCTGTTCACCATCATTTAGAAAGATATCTAAAAAAGGAATCTTTTTCTTTTTATTAAAATTAAGTCTTCTACAGTTGCTTTATAGTGTTTGTTCATCTCTGTTTATTAAGAACTGTTGGAACTTCAGGTACTGGCACTTGTATATATATAATATCTCTCCTACCCATTACTTCACATATTTAAAATGCTTTTGATTTTTGCTCAATTCACTGCCCATCTTGCAGTGTCCTCTTGCATATCAGCATTGCATTTGGAAAACTATTATAGTGATATTTGTTGCAAACATCATTTGTTCTATCAAATATTCTAATGCAGGACAGTTTTGGAATGCATATTACTTACAAGCATTTCTAAACATGGGGAGCATGTATGTGTGTGATGAAAACAGTTGGGTTTATATACAAGGAACACAAGCTGTCTAAATTCAGGAATATTTTAGAGGGTTGTAGCCTGAGTCTTTCCCTGCTGGGTTCTTATAGTCTATTTCTGTATTGCTACAAAGACAGAAATCTCTGTGCAGCTGAACACTGTGATTGTACATCTTAGTGATCATTGGCCGGTCCTGCTTTCCTAATTGTATTCCACTTCTCTAAGATGTTCCACCTCACTGAACCTTTAAAGAATAGGGCAAATAAAGAACATGTTTCTTTTCCTGTTCCATGTGACAGTTAAGTTTGATTTAAAAAATAGTGCAGCAGTAGCTCATTTTCCCTGTTTCTTGGTTGTTGGGGGAGGAGGGAGGGTTATGATACGGTTTTAAACTAAAAGAGAGGAGATTCAGGACGGATGCGAGAAAAAATTCTTTACAGTGAGGATGGTAAAATACTTTAACAGGTTGCCCAGAGAGGTGGTGGGTGCGTCATCCCTGGGGACATTCAAGGCCAAGATGGATGTGGTACTGGGCAACCTGATTCTAGTTGAAGACGTTCCTGCTCATTGACGGGGATTGGACTAGTTGATCTTCAAAGGTCCCTTTCAACTCAAAATATTCTATGATTCATTGTGGTGCATGCTATGGAGTTGAGAGGGTGGTTGGGTAGCCAAAATGAAACCTTGCTTTCCCTTTCACCTGTACAGAGAATTGAGATTCAAGCAAGTAGTATTTATGGCCTGCATCTACCACTCTGCTATGCTTTCACTTCTTTATTAGGAAAGTAGCATTCTGATACATTTGAACATCAACCATCTAAGCCGCTGGTGGTTGCAGTTGAAAATTGTTGACAGCTTAAGGGGGATCTGCTTTAGAATGAGAGCACGAAGAAGGTTAAGTGGCAGGCATCAAGCAGATTGCTGGAACAGTCATCAAGATCTTATTTTCAGTTGGCTATTTAGATTGGGAAACAAATTTAGTAATAGTTTACTTCTGTTTATAAATCTGAACATGAGTCAACAGTGTCATCATGTTGCCTCCAGGAAAGAAGAGGGGTGAAGTGTCTGATATGAAGCTTGGTTTTTAGGTTGATATGATTCTGGCATCAGCTGAGCAGCTTGTTCACTTTTGACACTGAATGTAAGAAAAATGGAGGCAACTGAAAATCTGGATTACAGCAGTAAGAGTAATCAAGAGCTAAAAAACGTCACCTCTGAAGGAAACAGTTCTAGCATGGGAGATTTAAATGAGTTATTCCACGTATCCCAAAGCATTTTTCTGGATGTGAGGATGCTGCATATTGTCATGAATTGCCTTGACTGTTTGAGAAATGACCTATGTTGAAAGTTTTTAAGAACAGGTCAGACATTTGCCAGAACTGGTTTAGAGACAAAAAATTCTGCTTTGGAAGTGGGAAAAGGGAGGGAAGACGGACCCTTTGGACTTCTGCTCTTTCTTCCTGTGCATTAAGAACTGAGGTTGTATAAAGCTACATTCATATCCATTCTTTCTCATATGCATGTGTTTTAGTATTAAAAAAAATAAAAGGTCAGACAGAAAAACCAGGTTACATGTTGATCTACATTAAAACAGTATTTATTTCAGTAGACATGTAAAAATTAGATATGTGGGAACACAGGAATATAAATTATGTTTACAGGTTAGTGAAATGCTATTTCAAGAAGCACCAGTTCTGAAAAGGGCTTGGTTGTCCACTCTGAGATTTTTGTCTGATTTCTATGGTAAATGGATCTAATGTAACCAATGGGTATGTAAACCAGAGGCATATACAAATCTTCTCTCTTTGGGACTAATGTGACTGCAACCAGAATGTGATTTATGGCTGGTTTTCATAGTGGAACAGATACTGGGGGAAAAACAAGGTTCCTAGAAGAGGCAGATAAACATGATAGGCTGGAAAATAATATTGCTTGCAAACTCTAGGGGTTTGGAAGGGAAGTTAGTTTTATTCAATTGTAATCTCCAAGAGCTTTCCCTTATCAGAGCGGTGAAATTAAGCTATGTAATGTTAAAGCTGCCAGACCAAGTCACAGAAGAACTAGAATTGAAAATAAACAAAATGGTAGCAATGAGCATGAGGAGAAAATATGAATTTGAGGGTAGAACTTCCTTCCCTGGAAACATTTCAGTCAAGATTGATCGAGGAATTTTTTTCTACTCTTCGGAAAAAGCAAAAGCCCATAAGCCTTAACCCAAAAGAAATTATTCATTACAGTCCTCTGGCCTGTACTATCAAAGAGATAAGACTTAGATGATTACATTGGCTCCTTCTGGCTTCATAATTTATTTTGCAAAATGGGGGAAAGGGAGAGTGGTAAATGAGAGATTAGCAGCTCTCTTGGGAGTGGAAGGAGGGTTTTCCCATGACTGGCATTTTATAATCTCCCTTTGAAAGTGTTTTTTTCATTCTGTGTGCCTGTTCTTTTTAGGCCATTAATATTTCTATTGATTTTGATGTCAGAGGAGCATCTTTTTTTGCTTTTTAGTTCTCATAGCAATGAGGGGAGTGTCCATTACCATCAAGGGAATTCCTCTCAACTCTTGATTTTATTTCTTTTCATACTTCAGCAATTGTATCATTTATTTTGTCTAAAACCACAGTGTCTGGAATCACAGAATTATCGATGTAAGTTTCTTTCATTCTTAGTAAAGAAAAGCTAGAAACTACTACTATGCAAATATATCTCAAAAGCTGCAGAATCTGAGAAAAAAGTGGAACCAAACAGTTGCTGGTGTGGGTATTTTTCATGTTAAGTATATCAGGAATTTATTTCGGGGTAGAGGAGGCTTGGCTTACACTTTTAGCATTTGTTAACCCCTTATAGATAGATTTATGAAACTATACATACTTCATGTTGAGGGAAATGGCAGCAACGAACTATATAAAGGGAAGTAGGTGATGTCAAAGAAGGAAGACTGCTGACTTCAAAATGATCCCCCAGGCAAGCTGATGTAGCCGTGAAGATTTTACACTAAAATCTGCAAATTTTAGTGTATCTGGAATTAGTAATCAACAGCAAAAAGTTGCCAGCATAGCTGGGGGCTACAGTGCATGGTGTCTAGGAAAGCCAGAGCAAGTTAGGCTTGTTCAGCCTGAAGAGGAGAAACATAGGGATGGCAGTCATCCACCAGACAGAAGGGTTTGTAGAGAAGAAGAGACTCTTCAAAGGTGCACAATGTGCGTGATGTCCAACAGGGAAAATTCCACTTGAAGGTAATGAAAAGCTCTGTCACCACCAATTGTGGGTAAAGCTGGAGGTGCCATGGAGTCTCCACCCTTGGACACCTTCAGACCTTGATGGAACAGGGTTCTGGGATCCACCTTTCAGATAAGTCTAGCTTTGAGCAGGAGATTAGACTTCATGACCTCCAGAGGTCCCTTCCAAATTAAATTGTATGATTTGTTAAGGACATTACAGATTGGTCTTGTAAGGACAGAAATCCTTCCCTTATTTTCTGCTTATTACTAAAAGCTGAATCTGTAGTACTGAAACTTTAGTTTGAAGGGGACAATTTTATTCTGATGTTTATTTCGGTTTATAACATGCTGGTATGAGTTGGGCAGCAAGATGAGGAAAGGAATAAACTTGTCCATCACCTGCAAACACTGGTGGAATTTCTTTTCTTTGGAAAGGAAGTTCTGTGGGGTACTACAAGGTGCAATGGTAAGGGTTATAGCTGTCTAGTTTCTCATGGTTCTCTAGTTCCCTGGCTTCTAAGTGGTGGTATGAATTTTGGAGCTGATGTTCAGATTCACTTTTTTCTCCCTTTCTGCTGGGAGCTGGGGATCTGTGTGGGAGGGTTTTTTTCTCCCCCTCCCTTTTCTTCCTTGTATCCCTCCAAAATAGTTCTTTCTAAACTTTACAAATACTGCCAGGAGAAAATTTGGCATATGCATATAATTTAACTGTTCACTTATTCCTAATTGATGAGCATATGCCTTCAAAAATACAAAGAATGGTCTCGTTTTGCAGCTTGTTGTAAGGTTTATTTTGTATCTGATTTGTCAGTAATTTGCTATAGCATATGATAACACTATTTTGAAGTAAGATGCCTCAGGTTTTTTTGCCTTTTTTTTTTTTTTTTTAATTTAAAGGAATTTTTCTGCTTAGCTGTTGGTGTTTCTGGATGCTTCTAGTAATGTCTGAGCCTAGTATGGGCAGGTCTTGAGTTCATAGCTGAGGTTCACTTAGCAGATGGCCTTCCTTGGCTAACTTGCTGGTTCTCCTCCCCCTCTCTTCCCTTCTCTTGAGAGACAAGGTCTGAGTGCTCATGGCTGTTAACTTGTGAAAGCTGAATCCTACTGGTTTAAGCCCTTATGCATCCAAGTTGGGAATACCGGTGTTAATCTGAGCAGTTGTTCTGATGCACAGTTTTCTTCCTTCTTCAACCTCCGTGTTGTCTTCCTTCCAGGGAATTTTCCCCACCTCTGCAGGTTGCCTCTTGGGCTAGTCAGATATCCACACAGTTTTTCAAGAGGTGGGCAGGTAGGAGCAGAAACCATGTTCTGCATTTTAGGTTTTTTAATTTTTTAAAATAAAAATGAACAGTTTTTTTGCCTACTTTTCATGTCATCTCCCCAGAATTATCTGCGCTTTCAAACTTTCTTTCTGTCAGATGTAATGACCCTCGTATACTTGAACCTCACTGTTTCCTTTTCTCTATATGTGAAATCTGAAGTCCCAACCGATGTCTCATAGCTCAGCATAGGTATCCTTGAAAGTAGGTTAGTCACACATCCTCCTCAGGGACGAGTGCATGAAGTGCCTGTACTGTGCTTGGGCACATTTGGGTTCAGATACCTAAACCTGACAAGTACCACTTTAAAATGACAAATGTCTTAAATGAGATCTTGATGTTCTGGAGGAGTTCACTGGACGTGCTTGCTTTAGCACGCTTGAGCAGTTCTTTGCTCTGTCACACCTGCTTCTCACACCAATGTCCAGGTTTGCAGCAAATGGCAAGCATCTGCATCCTGAACTTTCTCATTGAGCAGTAAATTCCATCCTGTTTAATGAAGTACGATCAGAGATCTGATGATGATGGTTTTCTTCACTTGAAATTAGGGGTTTTTTCTCTGTTTATTGTACAATACTTGAAAGCAGTGTTTAGTGAGCCAACAACCTACCTACTTTATCCATTACCAGCCTGAAGTGCTTTGAATTATTTAATATTAACCAAACTATTTTACTTAAAGTGCTGTCTGAAAACAAATTCAAATATAGCTTTACCCAGGAAAGCCATGGAAGCCCATTTATTTTTTTGTTCTTCAGCTGAAAACAAATGTTCTGTTCTCATACCATGTGAAACTGGAATAGATTCAGGTCAGGCAATGCATATTCATTTCTTGAGACTCCTTGACAGTTTTAACTACAGTCACTTCCCTCTCCAGCCCACTCCTTTCACTCCTAACTATGAGAATGGGAATTCCTTCATCTTTTGGGAATTGTGCTTGAATTTCTCTGAGCCTTGGTGGATAAAAATCTGCCAGAACTTTGTGGAACACATTTAGTATGTGAATTGTATTCTTGGGTGTTGTGATATAATAATATCAGCATTTACCAAAAATGGCTTTTGACAGGATTTTTTTTTTCTCCCTGGGTTACTGTGGACACTTTTATACTTCTTTTTGTATTACTAAATTTGTTAATGGAAATATTAATCTGGGTGAGTCATGGTAGATCAGCAAGCCTTCCTTGGCTGTGGTCTGAAATGTCACTGATAAAGCCTAAAACCCTTTCCTTGGACAAACGCAGCTATCCATTAGCCTGCAGTGGATGCTAATTAGTTATGTGCAAGCAGACACGTAATGCCTTCCTCTCTGACCTTCACCAAACATCTGATGGGAAATCTGTTCACTACACTAGCAACTGTCTCTTTTCCTGGAAAGCCAAGAAATACCCATAGGGGGTGTTTGTATCGTCTACAGGTGTGGAATATAGTACATAAAAATTCTTATTAGCTTTTAAGTCAGGATGTGGCATTACACCCAAAGGAGACTAAAATCAGTTATTTGCTTTATTCATTTCAGAATTGTTCTTCTCTCGACTGTGTACGATTTGAGGGTTCAAGTGGCAGCGTAAGAGTAGAGAAGGCTGTATTGTACTGAACAAAATGAGGGCTGTTCTCCAAAACCCTGTTCCCTGCTACACAGGGTCCATCTATACTGAAGGAAAGGGAATAAGTAACAACAGATTAGTTGTGCAGGGAACCACAAAACACATTGCCTGTGTGGAAGATTTAGGCCTCTTCTCAATATTGAATTTATCTGCTGTTGAAAAGGTCTCCCTTCCTCCCCCAGTGCTGTGTGAACCAACACCTTGTTCTTTTCCCCTTTATAATGTCTGTTACAGAGGCTTAAGATGCTGGAGGTGGTTGGATATTTTTCTCATTAAAATTGATCTTTTGAATAGTTACCAGGTCACCAAACTGGCTAAATAACAAGGAGGAGGATTTAACAGAGTCTGTGCCAGTCATTTACAAGTAAATCTCTTGGGGGTCTCTAATCATTAGCAAATCCAACCATCACTTTGAAGGGAGATTAAGGATTACAAATATTTGATAACTCTATTTTCAACTTCAGTGCCATTACATAGAAGTGAAGACTTCAGCACTACTTTTTGACCCTTTCTAACCTCCACCAGCAATCTAAAATGAATGATTTAGTTGGATAGACTGAAAAACTCATGGTTTTACTCTGTTCATACCCAGGGTATGAGAAAGCTGTCAGTAATGTGGCCAGCAATGTGTTGGTACAGTAAAGAAATTTTGGTATCACAAAAGGAGAAGAAAGGGGTTTGTTTGGTAAACTTTTATTTCATACCGGTTGTGGATGGATATATTAAACTTCCATGGCTCTTGGTCTTAAAACAAGTCTGACTACTTGTGCCCTGATTCTCATGGAGGAGAGAGTGGCCTTCGTGAGATGCTGCAAGTCCTTGACACTTCACTTCTGACTTGCTGTAATATGTGGTTGGCAAACATCATCCGTACTGTGCTTTGCCATCCTCATCCTAGTGTCGTGGTTTAAGCCCCCCACCCACACCTAGACACAGGGATTTCAAATGACAGTAGAAATTGTCAGGTGAGTCTGTGTAGGAAGAATTGTTTGGATACAAGATGATGAGATTGCCTTCACCTACTGTTTTGTATGTTGCCTTTTTCAAACTTCTGGGTAGCCTGTTCTTGGCAGGGATTAACTGCAGGAACTCTTTGAAACCCTGTCATAGAGAAGGTCTTTGGATGTACAAGCAGCATCCTGTAGTTCCCCCATGCGTTACACCTTTTCCTCCATTCCCTTCAGTGTCATCTGCAACAGTTGCTTGAACCCTTTTGCTCCCCTGGGTAAATTCAATTCAGTCACAAAGCAGTCAGGGGAGGAGGGCAGCATGATGACTCCAGTTGGTCTGAAACCTTTATAATTTGTTGCTTTTTAAATATTAGAAATAAAATCCTGAAATGATATGTAAATGTTAATGAAACTTAGCTGGGCTAAAGGCGTTGGTTTGCCTACAAATGCCATCTGGATATCTGTCAGCGCAATGTTTATTCTTAGTATTATTCTTTCAGCGTGCTGTAAACAATTTCAATGGCTTCTGGATTTCCCCTTGATATACAAATGAATCTTCAGTGCTGATCCTCCCTTTGATTCTCTGTATCAGTTCTGATGCCAAGTGTAAACAAAACTCCCTTTTGTGGAATAGCTTACCTGTGTCTCTGCTTCTATGGGACTAGTCCTGGCAGGGAAGGAAACACACCCCCAGCCTTCTGTCTGCCACTAGCCTTCAGGAGAGTTTGTTACCGAGTCACAATAGTGCAGAAAGTCAAGGTGGAGACCTGATCCTTGAAACCTGTCTCCAAGGCACCAGCTCTGGCACCCCAGGCAAGGAGAAAAAGCAGGGCAGAGGGTGAACGGCAGCTTGCCCCTTCCATTGCTTTGTATAAAGCCTTTGAACTCTTGCCCTAAGGGGAGCCAGGGTGCCCCTGCAAAGCAGGGGGCTTCTAACAATGCACCCCTTGTGCTAGCTGGCTTCTCCAAATGCTGCGGCATCTAGGATTATCCTGTAAATTGCCTGGTGAGAAGGAACCCCCTTCTGGTGTAAGAATGATTTCCTAGTCTTGGTGATGAGTGAAGCTAAAAGAAAGCAGTTTAATTTTTAGAAAACTGTTGACCCTGAAAGGATTGAGCTGCTATTTTAATTAATGAGCAAACACTACTTGGAAATCATTAGAAGAACATGTACACAGCTCTAGATCCTGCTGTCTGATGTGTATCAATGAAACTTCTTGAACCAGGGGGATGTAGATTAATTTTCTTCTGCTAAATTGATGGCAGTGTGGGCAAGACATTTTGCTGTTGCTTTGTATTGCATTTCCGTCACCAGGAAAACCTGTAGTCAAATACATGCTATTAGTATAAGTGTGGGTGAACATTTGTAATGATCTCTTCGTACTGGTTTGGAATTATAGTTGGCAGAATGAATTTTCACCTCCACCATTTTTCCTTGGGAATGCTGGCCTGTTGGAACTATTGCAGGACCATGTTGAGTTCAGTGTGAAGGTTGGGTGTTTTTTTTTAAGAAAGGCTTCTTGGATCCACAATGGAAATAGAAAATTATACCATGCAATAACTGATGATTTAAAGCATATAATGTATAAGATGAGTATGCCCATGCATTTCCTGCCCTGCTGGATTTGAAGCAGTGGCTGAAATTTGCTTCCCACGTTCACAGTTCCCTGACCATAAGGATATATAATCAGCTGCTCTCCCTCAAAGATTATATTTGGAGCACTTCATTTTTTTTCTTGTTTATGTCTATACAGTTCTGACTGTGGCAGAAAGATTAATTTTTTATCAGGGATGTGAGACACTGAATTCAGATCATTAGCTCAAATGAAACAGAAGAGGGGTAGCGTGAACTCAAGTTGCTCACTGGGGTGTAGGGTGGTCCAACCCTAGTTGGTGTCGCTGAGTGAACATGCATGTGGGCGTCAAGGCACTGGGAAGGTATCTCAGAGTAGTTCTGCTGCTGCAGAAAAGAAAGAATTAACTCTAAAACTTCAGATCTGTGCAAGAAGTGGAAGAGTTTAACCAAGTTTCTGTATAGAGAACTATTCTGTACACTCAGTGACATAAAGAGTTGTCATATTCTAACATTTTTATTGTTTAAAGGCACAACTCTGCTATAAGGCTAAGTCAGATGACCCAACACTTGGTCCTTTTCTGTCACTTCTTTCTATCAGTGCTGCTTGAGTTTGGCCATGGAGGTGGAATCAGATTTCATAAGAGAAATTAAAATCTTATTTTCAGACAGATGTTAGATATCAAAAGCAGAAGCATATTAGAAAGCTTGATCTGATGAGCTATACATATGGTTTAATTTTTAAGTAGAAAATATAATTAAATTGTCTGGCATTCCTGCATTAGCCCATACTGCTTCGTGCTGTAATCTCGCACGAAGATCTTAAGTGTGCGGTTTCAATATTTCTGGTGTATGTAAGCTGTTAATACTTTAGCTCTTCTATTCTGAAGGATTTGTATCTGGCTCAATTTATTTACTAATTAGCCTTCCTTTTTTTTTTTCAGTGATCATTACAGTGCTGTGCTATATAAACTCATCCTCTATTATTATTCTGGAAAGAATGCTTCTTAACTTTGCCTTCTCTCAATATTAATACTAACTCTAAAACTTTTCTCAATGGTAGAAGAAAAAAAATTAATTTTAAGCAGCGTAGTTTTCTTTACATTTCATACATTTACTATGAAATTTGGGTCATACTGATTTCTGGCTATACGGCTTCCTAGAGAACCACCGAAGATATTTTTAACATATTCATTTGCTTGCTTTTCCTTCAGAGGGAAATAATTCTGAGTGAGGGAGAAGGGGAAGCAGGGAGGAATTGGCACACATGATGTTTGCCAGGGAAGAAGCAAGTAAAATATAAAGAGGGATGCTAAGCCTTCAGCTCTGCATGAATATGTGCACAGGCTTCCCAGATCAGCTGTCTGCCATGGCCTTGGACTTTCCCTAGAAACCCTGGAAGTGAGGCATGTAGGGTCTGCCCACGTAGCACTGTGGATGTGTAGGATCCCAGCATGTGCTGCTTTGCCCATTTAACAGTACTGGGGAAGGAGCAGGAGCCCAGAATGTGACAACAACCAAGGCATGCCCTTATTGATAGCAAAAAGAGCATGTAGTGATAGGACAAGGCAGAATAGATATAAGCTAGAAGAGGGTAGATTTAGATGAGGCATTAGGAAGAAATTCTTCATTTATGAAGGTGCTGAGACAGTGGAAGAGGTTGCCCAAAGAAGCTGTGGATGCCCCATCCCTGTAAGTGTTCAAGACCAGGTTGGATGGGGCTTTGAGCAACCTGGTCTAGTGGAAGATCCCCCTGCCTATGGCAGGGGGAACTCTATGATCTTTAAGGTCCCTTGCAACCCAAACCATTCAGTTATTCCATGTCTGCCTGCCAGGAGTCCCTGGAAGATGTCCTGCACTGCTGAGGACGAAACCAGCATTTGCTATATCTGCCTTTCTGCTGTCAGGCATGCTGATTCAGGGAAGCAGATGTGCATGGTAGTGTTCATGACACTTATATGCCTTCATTCTGTTTGGATGTACCACTTATCTTCTCTACTGTGGAAAATTAAATATAGCCACCTTTTTATCATATTGCAGGCGTTTGTTGCTTTGTTGTGCTTGGCTATCATAAGGCTCATTTTAATGTGCATCAGATGGAAAGTGTGCAGGGTGGTTTTCTGACTTCTGTCCAAGAAAAATCTTGGGTCAGCTGGCATACAGCTTTGAGAGTTTGCTTAACTGAGTCTTCCCAGAGCTGGTACCTGAGCTGCCTGGTCAGCCACAAGCAGGCAGGCAGCCAGCAGTCAGGAGTTTAACACTAGGATATGGTGAAGGTAAGATGTGAAGTAAGTAAGTGTTGTAGGTGTGAAGACTTCCAGCCGCTTGGGCAATTCAGAATGAAGAGTGGCTGGGGATGCCTGCATGTTGTGCTTAAAGCAAGCAGAGCGATTGCAGGGAAAAAATGGTGAGGACCCTGGAAATGCCCATTTTGACATCCCTCAGTCAGAGAGAGCCCAGCAGGTAAACCAACACAGATTGTATCTGGCTTGGCTTTACTGGTCACAGTCTTTCCAGTGTTTTAACTAAACATCTTTTGTACTAATTTAGATAAGCAGGCATTGAAATGGTGTGGGTATAAGCCTGTTAACTGTGGTGCCATATGCCCAGTCAGAGTAAGCCAGGCTACTTTCTATGAACTCTACTTTCTATGGCCTCTACTGTTGGCCAAGTTTATGCGTGGTAAAGACTGTCACTTTAATGGCAGGGTGTTGGTGGAATAGATACTCTGTCCCCTCAAGGCAACTCAGCATGCTAGGAGGAGGTGGCAGACTGAAGGGACAGAAGTGTTGGTGTGCATCCTTGGAGGAGGTGACCCTTCTCCAGGTGATTGTCTGCAGGACAATGACTGCTTCTGTGTGTGTGGAGGCTTGCTGTGTGAGAGGCCATGTATGCTGCTGGGTTTTGCTCTGTACGGGTACGCAGTAGTGCACTTGGAAGAGGAAGGAAAGGACTTGTTTTAGCAAACTACTACTTCAAGGAGCACAATTCGTGTTGTTTTAGAGGTTTGTTTTCTTAACGGTGTCTTTGTCTTTCTGCTCCCTGTGTTCAGAAATCTCAGCTGAAAATAGTCCTTTTCCTGAAAGGAATATGAAGCTGCTGGGAACACTTCCTCAGTACTTTGTGGTAACTAGCAAAGACTGATCTGTTGACGGCTTTTGGTTTTGAGTTGCTTTTAGCTTGGGATGTCCCAGTTTTTCTTGTCTCTAAGCTACAGTCTGTCTCTAAATATCTACAGTAACCAATTCTAAATGTCTGAAACCCTATCCTAATACCCTTTTTCTATCCATGGCATCTTCACAACCTTAAATCAGTATGCTAACACAAATTGCCCTGTATTGATCTAGTTTCATTATTCAAAGAGTAGCTTTGTTTTTGAACCCAAAATGTTAATAGTACTTCTTTTCATACCAGAGGTAGATTTAAGATCACCTTGTTTTAAAACTGAAGTTCTTTCACAGACATTTGAAGCACAGAATTTGTCTGGAGCATTTGCAGCTGCTAATATTAGCCTGTGTACTTAGAAATCAGTATATAATAATATATTTCATGATAATCTAGCAGCTGGGGAAATCCGTGTGCATTCAAAGACAAAGAGGCGGCGAGCCACTCTCATAATTACCACTTCACAGCCCTTTCTCTGAAAGGCTACAAAATGGAATTGGTTCAAAAATGGCTTTCAACTGGAGGTGCCCTGAACTAGTATTAACGAGAAGGTTTCACTAGAAACACATATAGGATAAAATATTCAGTAGCATTTCAGAAAGCATTAGCAAGGCACAGTACAACTCTTTAAATCATAAATTATCATTTACATGGAGAAAACAATACCCCGTAAGTGGTCTTCTGAAAACACTTTTGAAATTAAACCGCCCCTTGTGTAGTCTGTTATTTTCTGTTGAACTGTCTTAGGCTAGGCACTGCCTCTACGAACTGGCTTCATTTGGCTCTTAGCAAGCTGGCAGACGTCTTGCAAGAGGGAAAAATTGGCTGGGCTTTCTGTTTATTTATACCTTTTAGGTTCAGCTGTGTTAATTTGAATGGCCGCAGAGGGGTTAGATGGCACCCACCTTTTTTAAGATAATGAAACAAAATATGTACGATGGAATGCATTCCAGGAGAACTAAGGCAGATGTATATCTTGCTTAGATCTGCATTTTGGATTTATCATCTTTGTTGCTTTTTTGAATAGCAGTGAAAATTAAATGAAGTGGCAGTGCTGAAGCAGTGTGCTCTTACCCACCATCTCTATTCACCTCATTTCAGCTCATCTGCTCTTTTCCTTTCTTTTTCCTTCCTTTTTTTTGATGACACTGTAGCACATCCTGTGAACATATGCCAAAATACTCATTCTTAAAAGCTGCCTTCATTCATCTTGAACTGTTATCAAGAGCTTTGTCTGCCTCATAGATAAATTGCACAACACTGAATCAATGTCCTCTTGTACTGAAAACCAGACAAATGATTCTGACAGGAACTCTGTTGCATTCATACAGTGAAGAAATGGCTTACCTCATGGAGAATACGGGTATCAAAGCACCTTCTGCTTCTCAACTGAGGCAATGATATAAATGTGGCTGCTGATCCTAAACCAGAAAACATTAGAAATGGTTGCTTGCTGCAAGTTCCTTTGTGTGCATTCAACATTATGGATGACAATTTCTAGAGCATAAGCTACTATGTGTATTTCATTAAGGTAATTTTCAGGTCATGTATTATCTTGGCTCTGTGCTTATTTTAAATTCTCTTTAATATAATTTTAGCTGTAGCATAAATGTACTTAACACTGAATACTCTCCTCAACAGAAGACCTTAGCCAGATAAACCAGATCTATTATGTAATTAAGGAGTTTCTTTGGAAATTGGCTTCATTTCAGTTTTTAGTATGTTGTCTAATTTGTTCCAGGAGTAAAATGAACTTGTTTTCCAAAACTTGCTCATGATTACCGGTGGTCAGAGATATAGTAAATTGAATTCCTTCCTAATTTAAACACTTTGTAAATACATAAGCTAAGCTACAGTCATCAGTGACATTGACAACAAAAAGTGATAGTACCTTTCCCAAGAAAATTGTCTTTTAGTCACATGGAGGAACAGTAATCCCTCCTTTCCATTGGTGATACACAAATGTTGGGAACTAAGTCATGGGTTCTCCAGTAAATTGAGTGCCATACTTCAGTAGATCCAAGTTGAGGGAGGGAGGAGGAGGGAAAAAAATACAGGCTCTGCTAGAGCTTGTAAACCGCATGTATATTCACCAAGCAAATGAGATATGAGCTTTGAAACAATAAGCTGCTCTATAACATACAGACGGTCTTTCAGGATACCAAGCCCAGGCATTGAAGTCTCTCTCTACATTGATAAAAATGTCCCAGTCTGAGTGAAATACGTTTATTCTGTCTCATGTAAAGCCCTGTAAGCTACCAAGAACTGATAGAGCTGCTGACTCAGTCATTGTTTCTGTTTTTTACAACTCCTCCCATTCAGTTAATTAAAAAACCTGTTCCTGAACAGAAAACAAAAGCACTTTTTATACAGAATTGATCTGTGTACATTTTCAAGATTTCTGCTCTGTGAATGCACTTTTTCTTTAGCTTTGTTTATTGCAGTGCAAGCGCCTGCCAGAGGCACTGCTATCGACATAACTGTCCTTCTGGAGTGGAATATTTCACTACACACCGTCCTGCACTTGTGCCAGGAACAGGCATGGGACAGGGTCAGGAGCTGAAAGTCACAAAAGGCTGCTCAGCGAGCAAGAAAGCAATGCGTGGTACTAAAGTCAAGCCATAGAAATGGGGATACTCATGTGGAGTAGCAGGAGAAAAAAAAGATCTGTCGGCAAAAGAACAGAAAGCATAAAGGGTTTATGATTGAAGAAAGTGTCTTTGCACCCTGGCAGAAACACTAAGATCTTAAGTTTTGGTGAGTGTGGACTTTGAAGCTTTTGCAAAATAAATAAACTCAGTAAGGCAAAGTTAATGATTAAACTCAGCAGTTGCAAAAGCTTCAACTTGCCAAGAAATAGAAGAATGTGTATGAAGTTGTTTGGAAAAGCCACTTCTGTCAAATTTGTTTTTTAAGAGGTGGCTATCAAATTCAAAAAGCTGTGTCTGCTGTAAATCCACAAGTTACTTGCGGTTAGAACCTCTGCAATCCATGTTATGACCAAGGATGGAGTTGGGTTTCTGTACTCATTCAGTACTTGGAGTCACGTAGATTGTGAACCACAACTGCACCATTGCAGTAGTGATGTCAGCCTAAACAGAACAAATTTGTGTTACTGTGTTTTCTTCAAACTAATTATTAGAAATTTTGTTTTGATTAAAAATAAAAAGGATTTTGCTCTTTCTGCATTAAAGAGGAAGTCTTACACGTTCATAATTCTACTGAAATCAGTGTTCATGAAGTGAAGGAATCCATGGTGTAAAAGCAGAATTTTTTGATGCAGCTATGATATTAAAAATCCTAGCATGCTTGGCTAACCTTTAACAGGTATTCTAATAGGATCTGTTTAAGTCTGCTTGAAACTAGAAGTATTAATTTCAAATGCTAACCAGGAGTTCATTCTGTTACTCTCAACTTTGTCTGTGCTTTAGTTAGATGTTAATCTATTGTAAGCAACCCTGTTCTTTTAATATATGTATGTCTTGGGACGAGTGTATACTGATGACTTGGGAGGAGATCACCTAGTTAAGAACAGATCTAAAGGCAGATTAAGTCTGTGCTGCTTCTTGATTTTAAATGTATGTGATGTCTTTCACTAAAACAAGAAAATCTAACTTGGGCAGAGCAATGTAAGATGCTGTTAGACTTGTCTGCCATCCAGCTGAAGGTTTGATGTTCATTTTGAATTGATGTACCTAAGCTGGGTCTCTACTCCTTAAGATTCATTTTTAGCCCTGAATCAGTGTTCATGTATAAATGAAACAGTAAAAACAAGAGATTCAAAGTACAGTAAGAACCGTAACCATGTACTTTTCCACCTTTGATTCTACCTCATTTTCTCTTCCAGCTGTTCATATAGAGGGCATAAGTTTTTGCTAAAGGCTTCTGTTAAGTGTGGGATAAGTTGGCCTTACCATCTTATCAAATATTCCTTTTTGTTGGCAAGAAATTCCAGCAGATGTTCTTATAAGGATCCTGGATGCTGATATAGTAGATCAGATCTGTAAGCTTTCAGTGACTTAACCTATTTTCATTAACTGAGGTCTAAGTGGAAATCCACTAAGTAAGTACCAAGGGAACAGTGCTAGGAGTCACACAAGGAAAAGCTTTTGTTGTTGGGCAGTTGCTGGTTAACATAGTTATCTCAACACTGTTTTATGCAGGCTTTGGGTTGGGCTCATTCTCTTGATGACTTTTTGTGCTTCAATGTGGATAAGCTCTGATACTCACCAGGAGATCATGCCATCTTCATGTGCATGTCTTTGTACTCTTACTATTCAACAGGAGCCTAGCAGCAGCTTTTGTTAATAGTAATTAGGAAAGTCAAACAGTGCAGTAGTCATCAGTCCTCTGTGTGGTCACTTAAGCATGTGAACTAACATGCCACCTATGGAATATTCTTGGTGTCTGTTGGCAGCACATGGGAAAGGAATAGAATGGCGTTAATTACAAGTTAGATCACTGATAACTCAGTGAGTAAGTTAAATGTAGTTAAATTACTGTCCAGACACTCAAACATGTGACCTTGTAAAAGGGAACATTTCACTGTGGTAATCTTGTATTTGTGATGATAATAACTTATGAAACAAAGGTTAGAGGTTAGGCTTGTTTTCCCTGTCTGTCTTTTTACATCATTTGTAACCCAAAATTCCCTCTCATGCAATATATGTAAGATAAATCTGCTTTAAGCTATCATCAGTCACAATTTGAATTGATTTTTCTTTGTTATGCTGCCAACAGAATTGAATTTTTTTTTGCTATGCAACTTCAGAGTCAAAAGAAAGATAAAAGAGAACACTAGTCTGTACCATCCCCTTTGCTCTGCCAGCATAGGATTAGAGGTTTTGATTAGCAAGCATTGCATTACTGTGTGGGAAACTTGGTTGGATTCCCTTCCTTGATCTCCTGAATGGTGCCTATGCGTATGCACAGGTGATGTGTCAGCATGCTGTTGCACTGCTTAAACATGTCTCACCAGGTTGTGATGCCTGACTCATTCTCTCTTGGTTGAATGGGTATTTGTACCACAGATAGAACACAGAGAGGAATAAAGGCATTTAAGGCTTCAAAATCGTCATAATACTTCCGAGAAGTAAAACTATTCATTCTGAAGGGCTCCTTCCCCATGAAATGTTGCACAATCTCTACTGACTGAATGTGCCTTTGTGCCTTGCCCTCTGTTTTGCAGTGCCATAAGTTTAGCTCCAGTACACTTGATGAATTCTACTTGTATTATGTTTACTTAGATATGTCGCTAGTATGCTTCATCTCTTGTTATTTTTTATTACATTCCTAAAATTTCCGGAAGTTTTGGTACAGTGGGGACACAAGAGGTCCTCTTCGCCCCTTTCCCTCCCCTCAAGAAGTACTGACAGGCAGTTCTTCAAAAACTGAAGCAGTATTTCAAAGTCTGTTTAATAGCTGTTTCATGGTGATTACAATAATAAGATTCAGTTGTAGCTTTTCTGGTTTGTGACCCAGTCATTATCCTTTGGAGGCTGTGTACTTCTGTTGTTTATTTTCCTGCTGTATTCTCTCCCCTTTTATTATTTCCTATATTCTTTTAGTAGGATACAATATAAAAATAAACACAGAAATTCCTATGAATAACACTTCCCTCTCTGCCCCCCAAACTTTTTTTTCACAAAGCTCTTAGAAGACACCAGTGTGGCAGATAAGGATGAACTTGTACTGCTACGTTGTCTTACTCTTTATATGACTGAAGGGATGAGCTTATAGCACTACACCCATGTTAGTTTGTTGCTGGGTCCCAAGCTGAGGTGAAATCAGTAGCTCCTTCAACAAGAAATCCTGAGGTGACAGAGCCAGTGTCCTCTCTGTGAACAGTAGGGCTGGGAGCCCATCTGCACTAGTTCATTTGCAGACTACTCTCTGTTCCTGCTGCTAAAAATGGTTTTGTAATTACAGTTATAGCTGCAATGAATCTTTTTTCCCCCTGTACTGTCCTCTGTGCCATGGAGGCCGGGCAACTCCAGAGGACCTGAGCATGCAGGCACTCTTCTCTCTTCTGGAGAGCTGGGAACAAAGACTTAAGTTTCATCAAGCTGGAAGATGACAAAAGTGAATCAAGGCATTTATTTCCCAGTCATCATTATTTCTGCATGTCTACCAAACCTTTTCACTATTTACTTTGTGATAGGTCCCCAAAATAGCTTCAATATTAACTGTACACCTTGATTCCAGTCATTTATTAGCTGTATCCAAGATGTGATGGCTTCTTTTCTATTCTAACTTTTTCAGGGCAGCTACAGCCGCTACTATGACAGCGCTTCTTGCAACAACAAAATGCCACATGTAGGTTCTGTGCAAAGACATACTGGCAAGTGTCAATTTAAACGAAAAACATGTTGGGTTTTTTTTTTTTAATAACATGTTGGTGAGCTGTGTTAGGATTGCATCTTAATCTGTTATTTTAGAGTCTTTGGTTTGCTGTGCTCTCTCTTGACTGGCTGTCTTTTCTAAGTAGGGGTGAAATAGCTCTACTGTATGATCTAGTTGATGGGGTGATGAGACCATAAACAGAGGTTTCCTTCCATTGCCCCACACTGAGACAAATCCATTTCTATAATCAGGTATTGAGGGCAGTTGTGTACACAGTCAGCTGAAGACTGTACAGGTCCATGGAAGAACTGGGCATGATGAAGTGTACTTTCCAGTTCATGCAACCACATTTTTCTGATATACAGCTATACAGCAAGCCACCTCTGTGCTCTTCATTATTACATCTTATTTATGCTTTAGGCTTATGCTTTTCAACTCTGCCTTTTTGGGGAAGAAAACAAAGTTATTTCTTGTCAGCTTGATGTGCAGGAATGCTGAAAAGTGTAGACAAAAACTTTTCTTTTTCCAAAGCAGTGCTATTCTGGCAGGTGGAGAGCGTTTTCTTTTTCAGTTAGCTCTGCTGTTCTTTGAAACACTGAAATGCGGTCAACATTCAGCAAATAATATGAAACGTAAACCTCTGCAGTACTTTTGCTACCCTGCTGTGCATCTGCACGTTCTTGAGAAGTGCTGGGCTTTGCATGCAGTCTTGCATAGAGAGATGTGAGACTTATTAAATAATCAAAGCTGCTGAAAGACAATGCAACTCCTGCCTCCTTGGACAATCATTTCACAAGCAACAGATGCACTGTTGTGCAGATGTTTCAGTGACCTTCCATGTTTCGTACTGATGACATGCAGCTACTTCTTTCTTTTACAGAATTTTTTTTCATCTTTTCTGTTTGGTATAAAAGCATGTATGTGTTTTCATCGGTAAGGATTCCCTTGGTCTAGTTGCAGGACGGGTGCAATACAGAATGAATGTTTCTGTCTTGGAAGCATTCATTGGACTGTTGGAAATGGCTGGAGAGTTTGGTGGTAAGGGGTAAATCGCTGCAAAAACCAGGGGATCTTACATTACAGAAATAACCTGTGTAAGGTGGTTAGAGTTGTGAACATACAAAAGTTTGCAAGAACCTAAGCAGTGGAGGCAGCAGAAGCAACCTAAAGGCTTGGACAGAAGGAACTGTTTAATGCCGCTGTTCGCAGATGTTGCAGGGCCAGCTTCTGGCTAGAAGGAAGATGGACTGATCTTGCTGCTACTGCTGAGTTTTAATAAATGTCTCTATAAACTGGAAGATAAGCCCTGGTTTAGGTCTTTCCCTGCCTTTTTATCTTTCTGGATTCATTTCCAGCAGTACTGGATTTACTGTCTTTGCTGTAAGTACCTTCACAGAGAAATAAGAATTCATAATCTGCAGAGATAATATATAATAGATTGAAACTGTTCCAGTACTGTGCCTGCCAGAGGCCAGACTGAAAGATAAAGAGGTATAGAGCTTGTTCATCACTCCATTGTACTTGGTTGCAAGGGAGTAACTGCACCTGCCCAGTAGACCGTGTAGGTATTATGGATTTTTGATCTTTCTGAACCTGCACTGATTTAGTGGGGCAACATTTCATTATTCTTTTTGTGCCAGCAAGAGAGAAGAGTGAACTTCTATAGAAGTATAGTTTTAGCTTTACATTTCCTTTAAATTTTTGTTAAATTCTCAATTAACACAGTTAAAATTGCTTTGTGACTTGTTTAGCTTGCTGTCAGTTGTGTAAAGTCTCACAATGAAATCATGCCTCTTGCAAAGTGTAATAAAATCCCACTTTAGCTTGCAGTCAAGCCAGATTTATGTCCATTTAACTTTTATTTCAGCCCTGCTGTCTTTTTTTTATGACAGCTTGAACAGAGACTGGGGAGAAACATAATAAGAAATTGTCTCCTTCCTCCCTATTAGTTAGTTACTTGACATCTGGCTCAAATGTGTATTGCAGGCCCCTTTTCAGCCCTTCTTTCTCTCCTTCCAATAAAAAAGTCTGCCTTTTTCAATGAGGAAATAATTCTTTTTAAAAGTCTATAGAATATCTCGAGTTATAAACCATCTTTTCCAAAGCAGAGGCATTTTAACATCTAGCCCTGACAGCTTCCAAGCACAGCATACTTCTTGATTTCGTAACAGGAGGAGATTAATGCTGCCCTTCTATTATATGCTTTGGGATCTGTGTGTACTCCTCTGTAGTCAACCTCCTCATGAACTGCTGCTTATTAGCAGTGAAGGCACAGACAGCTTTGTGTTTGCGCAGCTCAGCTGAAGGAAGGGGAGGATGGCACAGACAGTGACATAGATGGCTTCTGAGCATGTCTTTGTACTGAAGCGAAGCTCCAACTGGTTTATTAATTGTTTTTACAAGAACATGAGTAATTCTACAATAGATAGCAGACCCTGCTCCCTATAGGCACAGCCTAAAGCATGTGTTTGGTGCTGAGGAACGTGGGACTTTTTTGTAGAGGTTTGGGTTGTAACAGGTAACCGGCCTTTTCTTGCCACCAGATTGGACTATCTGTTGTTAAAGACGTAACAGTCACAGTAAAATAGTAGTATGCTTCTAAACAGGGCAACTAGAGAACCTAGAATTAAAGACCACTGTCTCATTCAAAGTGCTGGATGAGTATTGTCCGTATAATGTGATATTATTCAGTATGTTGTTTTCCTTCCTTGTTCATGTGAATTCATGCTTTGTTACAGTGCCCAACTCAATTCCTGCTCTGGAGGGAGAGTTCTCAGTTTCTTTCTGAACTGGTGAAATTTTATCACTGCGGTATCTCACAGTTAAAAAAACCCCAACCCTATGTAGCTTCCATGCAGTATCCTATTGAACTCCATTCTGTACATAGGGGAGAGTGTTAAATCAAAAGTAACTCCACTGGACTTAGGTCTGTCTGACGTGACTAAAACTTGCTGTGGTTTTTTTTTCTTCAGGGAACTGAGAGTATGAAATGCCATTATAAATTGTAATCACAGCTGGCCTCAGATAGTAAGCCACAGCTGGGAATCCGGCAAATCAGACTGCTGGATCCCAAACTGGGCAATCAGTTAGGGCTGCACCCAGGTGGCTGTGTCGGTAGTCAAAGAGGACAGCAATTGAGAAGTAAGCGGAAGAGAGTGACAACCTCAGGTCAGCCCATGGTGAATGAACGGTGTGTGACAACTTCTGTAAAATTTAAGAACATCTTGCCCTTAGTGATTATCTGTGAAATACAGTCATTGGCTCTGCACTACAGAGTAGTAGTTTTAATGTGCTGTCAGATGCTCCCTGGTGCAGCTCAATCCCCGCTGCTTCGTGGTGTCTTGGCACATCCTGACTTTACGTAGGAGGAAGTCTGACTTCACCCGGCTCCCCTCCACTCCTGAATTTCCTTTGCAGGAAAGTGGGATGCCTGCAGGGGAAAGGACCTGCGGAGCTGAGGAATGCATCCTCTTGGCTAGGCTATGGCTGATGGGGAAATCCTGAAACCAGGATTTACATGGTCTGCATGGTGGGATAAGGATTAAAAAACACAGTTCTCTCTTCATTCCTTGTGTGTGCCTCAGGCGTCAATCACAACATGTTTTCCAGTGTCTGTTAACTGAGCACCTCCCTGATTCCCTGAGCCCAGAGGTGCCACTGCCTGGTCCCTCTTATTGCTTTGTACCAAAAAGACTCAGAGTGGACAGGCTGAAGAATTCAGCTTTACAATGCTGAAATGCTTCTATTGAGTATGTGAAGCGTTTTTCCAAATCCTTGCCTACTGTCGTGTTTCCTGCTGCTACCCACGGTGTCTGCTAGGTGTAGCTTTGTCACTGCTACGATTTCTACTCTGAATCCTGTAGGTAATGAAAGTCTGTGGAAGAAGAAGTTGCTAGATTTTTTCAAGATTGAAGGTATGTGTACAGTGAGAGTTTCAGTTACATTCAGTAAGCAATTAAGTAAACATACAAGGAAGAAAAACCTCTAGAACTGCTAAGCCCAAAGATACCTCTTTCCTGCTCTGGACATCCTTGAGCCATGACTTTCTCATAGAGGTGTGGAGACTCTGGCTGGTATTGCTAATTGTGCTTAAAGTCCTCTTTATGTGGCTGCTGTTTACTCCTGTCAAAGGCAGAATGCTGGAGAAGCCATCCTGTAGTCAACTCCGTTGCTGTAGCATACTGCTGGAATAGCCTCTGCAGGTCAGACAAAGGTGCTGCTACTTCTGCCCTGGTGTTGGTCTTCAAAGTACATGAATTGTCTTGGCTAAGCTTCAAATAATAGCATGTCCTGAAACATACACAAAGGTAGGAAAACTCCAAGGCAACTGATTTTTGAAGTGCAGTGAAGGTTGCTAAACATTTGCAAAATGCAGTCTTGCAGTGGGAAATACCAGCATCTTCATTTGCTCTGGTGTTAATACTTCCAAGTTACTGTGGTCACTTTAGAAAGACAAAATGTATGGAAGGGAATAAGATGAAGTCTTCAGTCTTGAAGGTTGATATTTAGGCTTACAACCATGGTACTTTAGCATACTGATTAAAAGGTTGTGCCTCTGTCAGCAGGATGCTGTGGTTAGGTGGAGGAGCTGAGCCTCTTGTTCTCCATCTGTCTTGGTGTGTGAATGTGTGTACAAGCGTGTGCACATGCCTGGAAGGGTGGCAGGACAAGTCTTTCCTATGGGGCATCAGGGCTTGCTGAGCTTGCATTCATTTCCTCCTCTGCTGCCAGGTGGCCCAAAGAAGTCCAGTGTGGGTGAATTCCCCAAATATGTCACGAATGTCTCAAGGCTAATGGGATGTATAGGGGCAGCAGGGTGTTGTGCGCAAAAATGCTGAAGGAGTGAGAAAATATTTCTGTAGGTGGCTGACATCCTGATGTGCTGCATGTGTTTTAATGAAACTGAGCACTGTTTGGGAACAAGAATCCAGTGGCTGCATGCATTGCTAATTTTAAAATATGATTTACAGGAGAAACACTAATCATTGATTTTACTCAGCCTTTTTCCGTTTTCTGCAGTTGTTTCTTTACATCGAGTCCTGCTGTGCTGTTCTTTTGCTGAGACCAGCCTTTAACTTACAACATTTCTAAATTTGGGGAGGTCATTCCATATGTTTTAAGTCATACAAGCAGCAAATGTGTCCATCTAAGCTTTCATTATCACTGTATTTGTAAAAGAAAGCTTTTAAACTTTGTGTTCATAGCGCACAGAAGCAATTGATGCGCCTGGCTGTCCTTGGCAGGTCTGCCTGGGGCAGCTGCCTCCGCGTTAGTTCTTGCCTTTTACAGGGCTTAGGAAATTTCAGCTTTCATGCTGGGAGACAGAGTCAGTAAGAAACACTTCTTTCTAATGCTCTCCTGAAGGTGACCACCTTCAAAAGAGTTTTAAATGTGTATGCTGTAATTTCTTACGTTAGCTGAAGTTCTCAAATGACTTAGTTTACTGTTGAGGAAAATTAAATGCTATTCCACTCTTGGGGAAGCCTAGGAAGAAAAGGGGTTTAGCCTAGCATTTTTTAATAGCTGCTTGATGATGCTAAAAACAAAGCCAAAACCTTATGTTTATTGTTTCAGGGCTATATAATAGTGGGTGTTTTCTTTCTGTGAAACTTCTAATAGTAAGGGCCAGAAACTGCTATCTCTACAAATACTAATACACTGAATTAAGTACACAAAAATGCCTCCATAGTTATTTACTATTTCTAGAGAGCATGTGATAAAAGGATCTTTTTTAACTGAACTTTAGCTTCGGCACATGCTTTTCATTCTGACCTGGTGAAATGGGGTGCCTTTCATGGCAGGTTTAGGAGACTCTCTGCAATCTTCCGTCTTTTGCTTTGGCTGCTACTAACTGGAAAAATTGACTGGGCAAAATGGTGAAGAAGTTTAGCTAGCAGTTGCCACAGTGACAGTTGTCCAATATAAATATCTTACAACTCTTCTGTTTATCATCTGTTTTCAGGGCAGTTTAAGCTGCTGGAACAAGACCGAGATATTAAGGAGCCAGTGCAGTATTTTAACAGTGTGGAGGAGGTGGCTAAAGCATTTCCTGAACGAGTTTACGTCATGGAGGAAATAACATTCAACGTTAAGGTAGTCCCTGAATAAATATTTATTCCTGACTAAATGATTAACTGTTACAACCTTTATATACATGGCAAGCGAGCAGTGGTGCTGTGTGGGAAGTGTGATTTTCGAGACGCAAACGAGCCTTTAGTGTTCTGCATTCAGTGATGGTGCTCTTTGGGATTCTTTTTGCCATCTTAAATCAACATGTCCTCCAAGGGCTCTCCTGTCCTATGGCACTTTGAGGAGCACTGCTGATGATCCATCCAATAATTCATCTAATTAGGATGCTTCTGCCAGATTTTAAACAAATGTTGTTTGTTGCCCCCTTACTCATCCCCCTTCAGCAGTGTGAATTTTATTCTCTGCTAAGCAGCAGCTGCTCAAATCCCTGTCCACAAAGCTTTATTCTCACAGAGCACACAGGGTGAAATGATGGGGCTGCTTGTCTTGAAATTGCTGCAGCTAAATAGCATTGTGAGTAAAACAAAAAGAAAAAAACAAAACACAAAAGACACACTTGTTCTCAGTGTGCAAGTGTGTGTGTGTTTGCATGTGCACGCCTCTTGGGCTCATCAAAGGGTCAGCAATCCCACGAGTGTAAAAGAGTTTGCTGTCACCAAACATGCTGCAGTGACGTGGAACAATGAAGACAGAACTTGTTCTTCCTTATCCTGCCTGTAATGTGTGACACTACACACCGTAGATCAGCTCTGCCAGAAGAGCAGAGTGGTCTTCGAGCTTGTCTGGTTTGCTTTAGTTGATACACCACCTAAGACTGGTGGAAGAGCTGGGATGCAGTGGCACAGATCCACATTGTGTACCCTACAGGGGAAACTGGTTAATATTGCTGGTGCAAAACCAGTAGAGTTTCCTGGTCCCATGTGTAGCAAGATGAGCTTTGTATAACAACCTTTTAATGTTTTATTCTCTTCACTGCTAATCCACAGTTTTTATAGGTCTGTAACAACATTGAAGACTGCTGTGTGAGAGCTCATCAGTTAATTCATTCAGTGACAGACTCATGCCTTTCAAGGCAATACATTGTTTTCATTTATACTCTCCATTAACCAGAACCTATAAAACAGAGCCTTTCATGAATGAAGGCTACATGAGAAAGTTGGAACACTTGTGTGTGTTTAGGAAATAGCTGGGCAACTCAAGGCAACAAGAAAATTTCATTTCTACCCAGGAAAATCAGTCTTACCTTGGGACTGCTAGCCTTATCCAGTGCTGTGCCATTATTTCTCAATTGATCAATGACCGAATCAGGAGAGTGGAACAGTCACATATGTAGCTTTGACTTTACAGGGAGAAAAGTATTTGCCTGCAGTCTTGTTTAAATGTAAATGTTGTATCTTGAGTTTAATACGAATGTTCTTAAAACTCTTTGTTATATTTAGCAAACTGAGAAATAAGCACAGCTCACTGTTAGATATCAAATCCATTTTTAGAAGGTACTGTAGTGATACTTCTTAATAATAACAGTCATAATACATGTATATAACAGTAATAATAATTCAGGTTTAACCTAGTTACACAGTTATCTTGGCAGTGTTTCTCTTGGCAGTTTTTCCAGTTTCATAGAAGTGCGTTCCAAGGTTATCATCTTCCAAAAAATAAATGAACTTAACAGGATTTATTAAAGTGTTTAAGAAGCCTTTACATGCAAGAGAATTATGTACACTAAAATTTTAATAAAGGGGAGACCCTGTCAAACTGATAAGAGCAAAGGGTGGAATACTAAGTAAGTTGATTTCTGTCCAATGCAGCATGGCCATTTAAATTCAGAAGAGAATATCAGAAGGTAGCTAATCTGATAGAAAAAAAAGTAGCCTGAAATATCTGATGAAGCATTTAAAATGAGGAGTAACTCTGAAGTCTGGGAATTCTTTCTTGTTCTACTTTCATGGGTATTTTTTGAAGAAAGAGCTTGTAGAGTTACAGGGTGCCATCAGGCAGACAGTCACCACATGGTTTTGTCTGTGCTCGTTAAGTTCTGCTTGCATGTGCCAATATGCTGTGGTCATTGTTCAGCTTGGTGCAAACCTTGCTCCCTGGTTTAAATCCTTTGTTGCTATGGTAGGATTTTACAGGTACTGCTGCTGTTCAGTGAACTGCCTTCTTGCTGTGATGGGCCGTGGGATCTTTTCCAAGAGGGATACTTTTATCTTTACTTTGTGTGTTAGTTGCTAAAGGGAAAAAATAAACCACCTTTTCCTGGGAAGGTGAGATGAGTCTCCCTTCCTTCCTTCCTTCCCCTAGGTTTTCAACATAGGATCACAGAATGGTTTGGGTTGGAAGGGACCTTAAAGATCATCCAGTGCCAACCCTGTGCCATGGGCAGAGACATCTTCCACTAGACCAGGTTGCTCAAAGCCCTGTCCAGCCTGGCCTTCAACACTGCCAGAGATGGGGCAGCCACGGCTTTTCTGAGCAACCTTTGCCAGTGCCTCACCACTCTTGTAGTGAAGAATTTATTCCTAATATGTAATCTAAATCTATCCTCTTTCAGTTTAAAGCCATTCACCCTTGTCCTGTCAATACTCTTATAAAAAGTCCATCTCCAGATTTCTTGTAGGTCCCCTTTAGGTTGGGAAGGGGGAAGAAGGCTGGGTTATTTTTTGTCCTGTTTTGTTGGGGTTAGATAGATTTCTGCAGTCAACTGCTCTGGTCCCATACAGATGGCAGTCTACAAATACCCAGGAAGCTATTTACATTAAGACTTAAAACTAGGAACAAAAACCCCACATCATCCCAAGGACAATTCGCAAAATGTTCTCTTAAAAAGCAGGAATGTTACGTAGATTGAACACTGGACAAAGCCATGAGTTCCTGTACTCTGAAAAACAGGCCACTTAGTGTTTCAGGGCCCTTCATATCTTCTGGGATATCATTTTTTGTGCTGGGGATATAATTTTTGTCCTGAAGGTATCACTCAGTCCCGCTGGAGAGGCTGTGAAGCTGTTTGCAGAGCTTTTCCAGAATGGAGAGGTGGAAGAGACATTGGTGGAAGACACACAAGGCATTGTGTGGCTGGTGTGAACTTGTGATACCTCATTTGTCTATTTTTTTAAGGTAAACCTCTTTTCACAATGGTTTATCTGTGTTGGCCCACACAGTGTGCATTTTGGCAGAAATAAATCTGTAATTAAAACTTTTCTTTTTCCTTTTTTGACACATCTTAATGCAGTACAGTGAAGCAAAATTGATTTCCTGACTTGATTGTAATTCTATTTGCTCTGATAAACTCACCCTGATTTTCCAAAAAGCACATATATTGAAGGTTGTCACCTACCCTGGCATTTCTAAACTCTGCAATAGCAACTTTCCTCTCCTTAAACAGCGCTGAAGCCAACTTTTAATGCAGCAATCAGGGCAAAGTCCCTCTCAGCTGAAAGGGAAATGAGTGTATACCGACATGAAGAGTTGTACTTCATGAGCTGGTTCTCTGTCTTAGGAGACAGGTGTTTTATAACAGAAAACTAGGACACTGTCTCACTGAATTTTGTCAAATTCCTTGAATAAAATTGCTTTTTTTTGTGAAGACCGTTCTTTCTATTTTTTAAAAATCTTTGTCCATTTTTTGTGACCTGAAAAAAATTGTGTTTTCTATCCAGTGGTATGATTCGTCCCTTGTGTTTAATAGTCCAAACCATGTGCAGTAACTTATGAATCAGAGACCTCATAGCAACCTTCCAGTATCTGAAGGCGGCCTATAGGGATGCTGGGGAGGGTCTCTTCATTAGGGACTGTAGTGATAGGACAAGGGGTAACAGGTTCAAACTTAAACAGGGGAAGTTTAGATTGGCTATAAGGAAGAAATTCTTTACAGTGAGGGTGGTGAGGCACTGGAATGGGTTGCCCAGGGAAGCTGTGAATCACTGGCAGTGTTCAAGGCTGGGTTGGACATAGCCTTGGGTGACATGGTTTTAGTGTGAGGTGTCCCTGCCCATGGCGGGGGGTTGGAACTAGATGATCTTAAGGTCCTTTCCAACCCTAACTATTCTATGATTCTATAATACTATAATACCTCACTGTTGAAAAGAGCTACCAAAAAAATAAAGATCCTAACTGCTAATTTTTAGAGTGAATGCAAGGCTTGCATGACTCTGATAAAAACTAGAAGGTATAACTCGCAATATAAAGCCACAAATTTTTATAAGGACTTCATATGTGTCCAAGTAATTAAAGACTTCAAACTGTAAGAAATTAGAATGACTAGAGTCCAAGATAGGTTATTGACTCAGGTGTTATCAAAATCTATTTTTCTGTGTTAACTGTTTCTTAAGCTAAAGAAACAATATACTTGAGCCTTCCCAAAAGAACATGTTTCCTAAATAGTCATTCATCACTGTCCTGATGCCTGTCTTCTGCAGTAGATATAATTGGCTTCTGAATGTTATCGAATTGCAGGAGTCTTGAAATTTGAAACACAGTAGTGACTTAATCCACTGTGGTTTTGCGGTGTGTTTGGTAAGTTGTCTGTAAGCCAGTGCCCCCTCAGCACCGTGACATCAATATGGAACAGTTAGTATGGAGGAACATCTAACTGCAGGGAGATGAAGTACAGCATGTGGTAGGTTCTGATTCTGCGGGTCTTTTGCTTTAGGATTTGTTCAGTTCAAACATCTACGAGTGATTTCTAGATGGCTTTGGAGCGGATGAGTGAAGAGACTTGCCATCAACCAGGCACCATTCTGTGACGATCTGCACAGGTCAAAGGCACTCATCCTACCTGACCCTCAATGCAGAAAGGTGGGCACTCATCTGAGTGCAAAGGCTGCACCTCAGGCTGGGGGGTCTGCACCATCTACCCCAGCAGTGGCCAGTGCCTCCACCCAGACTGAGCTGCTGCAGGGAGAGGCTGCAGTAAGTGCCCTGAGCTGTCTCCTGGGGCAGGGACCAGCAGCATTGCTGCCTGCAAAGGTGTGCCCAGGCAGAGGACCTCCTAGAGAGTGGCTGAGCTGCAGGAGGCAGTGAGGCTACTTTTGATGATAGTGTCAGCAATAGATGCCCAGAGCCTCGAGGGGAATCACAGGTCAGCAGGAGAGCACCTGAAGAGCTGCACAAAGGAATGAATTCCTGGCACTCCAGCCACTAAGTTGGCTTCTCTGGGAGCCCAACTTGTATGCCTCTGTGCAAACATAGCATGGGGAGTAAACAAGAGGAGACAGAGACATGTGCACAACTGCATGGCTGTGATCTTATTGGCATCATGGTGGTTACTGCTGCGAGTTACTGCACTGGAATTACCCAGGAAAAAAATCCTGTTTTAATAAGATGTGAGGAGGACACACACACACAAAAATAAAATATGAGGGCACAATCCCACTGTGCAGGTGTTTGAGGACAGTGTGTAGTCCTGCCTTCCTTCACCTCGTTCCTTCAGCTAGTCTCAGCTTCCTACCAGCTGCAGGGTCTTCACACCTGAAGACTGGAAACTGAACCTGGCAAAAGTCCCAAAGGAGGCAAAAGCACTGCTTGGATGTGGGCAAAGGAGGAGGCAGGGAGTGAGCTGAATGGGTGGGGCGGAGCAGAGCCACACTGGGAATGCAAAGTCAGCCCTCCCGGGTATGTCATGCAGCTGAGTGAAGGTTTCACAAGTGCTTTCTGGCTTCTGTGGCGTTACCCATTCTCCAGAATTATGAGGAGATCCCAACAGTTAACCACATATTTTTTGTGGCAATTTCTGCGTCAGCCTATATTCTGGACTACCTTAATTGTGCCATTCTGATAGCGTGCTGCTGTCTCCTGTGATACGCTGTGTTGTGTATGGGCTGGAACATGCCACTAGCAGGTTCAAGTGTCTGAAATAGCATAGGGCTCTGCTACACACTGCCAGTGGTGGCATAGCAAGAAGCAGAGAGTGCATGGGGCATGTTCTCAGTGGGGATGTCATGATTTAAGCCACTATAATTCATCCAGTTTGCTCACTCCCTCCCCTCTCTTTCTTCCCCCCAGCTCCTGGGGGAATGGGGAGGAGAATTGAAAGAATGCAACTCCCACAGGTTGAGATAAGAACAGTTTAGTAACTAAGGTATAACACAAATCACTACTGCTACCACCAGTAATAATACAAGAGAAATACAAGGGAAAAGAATACAGTCGCTCACCACCAATATCCAGCCTGACCAAGCAGTGTACCTGCACCCTTCTGGGTCTCTCTCCTCCATTTTTACATCCTGGACATGACGTGCTGTGAAATGGAATACCTCTTTGGTCAGTTTGGGTCAGGTATCCTGTTTCTGCTTCCTCCCGGCTTCCCCTCCTCCCTGGCAGGGCATGAGGCTCAGAAAGTCCTTGGTCAGCCCAAACATGACCAAGCAGTAACTGAAAACACTGGTGTTATCAGTGCGCTTCCCAGGCCGAAAGTCGAAAACACAGCGCTGCACCAGCTACTATGAAAGAGAAAAATGACTGCTGCTGCTGAACCCATGACAGGGAGCGTGAAGGAACATGGGGTGCTTGCAGGCGCACATGCTGCTGGGTCTGTGCTGGGAGCATGGAATGTAGAGGAAGCAGAGTCTGGTGTGGTGTTACCCGTTCTACCTTTTAGGAATAATTTATGATAAGCACTTTCTCACAGATAATGTTGTCTTTAAGTGTACTATATGGCATTCATCAAATCTATTCTGAAGAGTTGCTGTGCTTGACTGATTCCTAGGCTGATGGGGGCCCTTTGAGGTTCACCAAAGGCAAGTGCAATGCGCAGCACTTTTGATGCCATAAGCTCTTCAACAGGCTGAAAGTGACTCTGTGGAAACGTTTGAGGGGTACCCAGCAGACAACACTGGTGGTTTAACAAAGGTGTCCAACAGCATATTGGGCTGTATAAACAGGATTGCACCCTGCAAGTCAAGGACTGTGGTTATTCCCCATCAGCACTTGTAATACTACAGCTGGAGTATTGCTTCCAGTTTTGGAAATGGCTTTTTTCCAATAACCTCCTGATACAAGGAAAACATTCACATGTGGGAGCAAGTCCAGTATATGAAGATGGTCAGAGAACTGTAGCAAAATATGTATTAGGAGAGGCAGGGACTTCTGGGTTCATTCAGCCTTGGGAGGGTTAAGGGGAGATCTCTGCTGTGCTACCTACTTAAAGGGAGGGTACTCATCTGAGAGACATGAGAGACTTACTCATCTGCCCAGTGGGAGGACAAGCGACAAAAGGCACAAGCTGGAACTTGAGGATTCTGCTCCAATACAAGAAAAAAATAAATAAGAAAAAACTAAGGGGGGGTCGAATGCAGGAAGAGGTTGCCCAGAGAAAATGTATGTTCTCCATCTTTGGAGAAAGTAAAAACTTAACTGGACGGGGCCATGAGCAGCCTGCCGTAACTACACCTGCTCTAAAGAGCGTGTTGGACTGGATGAGTCATTTCCAAACTGAGGGATTCTGCAAGCCTGACCTGATGTCCTGTGCTAATGTCCATGGTCCCTTGTTGATGTTTTTCTAAGTTTTGTGGCCATTGATAAAGTGAAATGTTTGAGTGAACAGGGTGAGAGCAAGTTTGATTTTCATAGGTCTTTGCTACAAGAAGAAAGTAAAGGTCGTGCAGCTATATAATAGGAGAAACACAAACTTAGAGATATCTGTGCATTGCTATGTATGGTACGATATGTACTGAGATACAGAAATATTTATGTATGGTATATATTTGTTGCTAATATTCTGGAACACATATTTATCTACCATGTACAATTTATAATGTTAATCAGTGTGTGGTGGTGAATGAATAACCTAACACAAGAAGAGAGGAGTTAGCTTTCTTGACTTTCAGGACTTAAATTTGAAAACATACTTAGCCTGCTGAGGTATACCAGCAGCCTTAACATCACCATAGCAGCGTTTAGTGGATAGGGATAAAAGTTGTGCAGTCTTAGACTTTTCCTTTAATTTTTTCACTTTTTTTATTACAATTTTGGACAGCAGCTGATACCTTATGTTTTTGTTCAGAAGGAAGAATGCCAAACAGTATTTTTCTCAGTGCCAAACTAGAAATGTGGCATGATTTTTCTTTTGTTCCAGCAGAGTAAAATTCAGCTTTATTTTACCTGTGATTATATTATAAAAAAAAAAAAGAAAGCATGTTTTCCAGAATTTTTAATTGAGAATGATTTTATCTTTGAACATGCCTGTTGAATTTAAATATCCGTTTTCTATTTGGCTGGTTGAAATGGATGCCGTCAATAAGCAGCTGCTTTGCAAGACCCACATTTTGAAGCTCAGCCAGGTAATTACCTCTGTGGCTTCACATCTGACCCTCCATTTCCTTCTACAGTGCCTTGTTTGTTTGTGAGCCAACAGGGAATAGCAAGTTGGCTAAGCAGGAGCTCCCACAGCCGTAGGTTCTGGCACCTCCCTTGCTCCAGTCAGTGTCCCGCAGGAAGCAAGAACTTGTACTGTCACAAGTAAAAAGTGTCTGACAGGGTAGCTGGCATTTTCCAAAGAAGTGATTTGTGGAGACTTTTCTGTGCTAAAAAATGGTGTTATTGTAGTATAAGCCCTCTCAGAATGAGAAGGGGAGATGGAATGGTACATGCACAGAGCCCTGCGTTTCCTCAGCCCTTAACAGCTTCACTGAAGGCTGCAGCTCAAAAGCAGCTCGCTCTGTTGCTTTTGAGGAGAAACCAGCAATGAGTGTAACACCGGTGTTATCAGCAAAAGCACAGGGTGCTTTCCTTTCATGCGGCGGTGTTTCAAAATGCTGTCTGGCCAGTGGTGTGAGCTGTGAATGAGTATTACGCATCATAAATCCTAGTAGTTTCCTGGGTTAGACCAATTAGTGTTTGTTTAGATAATTCAGGCTTGAATGACTTCCTCTCTGGAAGCCTTGAGACTGAAGTGCTAAGGCGGTGCTGAGCTGCCTGTGCATTTGCTCTGAAAGGCTTGCAGAAGTAAATGACAGCTTCACAAATAGGGGTGAATTGCAGATCACATCTTACAAGAGGAAGTGTTATTCACAGTGCTTCCCTGTTATTAACTGATTGGAATTACAGCCTTGATTTCATGCAATGGCTCTTCTGTAATGATACCCAAGTTTGAAGCCCAGAATTTGAACTTCAAACAGCTTCATGAAGTCTTCAGAGGTTGCCAAGGTGAGGAAAGTATATACAATTTCAGCATATATTTTCATTTGCAATTTCTATTAAGAAATTGCATTAAGTTAAATATTTCCAAATGAAACGGTCTATAACAGGCCAGTAGTGTTTATCTGATGTACCTTCCTGTATGAGTAGGTATCTGCTGGTGAGGAAGAGCTGAGCGGGTTCTGGCAGGTGCCTGAAAAGAGCTTTTCACATTAAACCACTCAAATACGGAGCAGAGCAATCTTGTCTGTAAGGAGCTATTCCAGTCTTAAGGAAATAACTTCAGGAACAAATGAGCCTCAGACATCTGGTTTGCCTTCTTTTTTTTTTTCTCTCTCTCTTTCCAGTATCATTTCCCTACTAGAAAAGCACACACATGGCTGTGCATATGTTGTTTAATCTCTTAAATTGGAATTATGATCAAAAAATGAGGAAGGAAGTCTATGACTAGGAGAGCAAAGCAGAGGGAGTTAGGCATATGGGGTAGACCAATATTCTTGACTTCTCCTTCAGGGAATAGATGTCATCTGTCATTTCCCCTAGCCTGGAAGAGATTCTATCAAAGGGATATGCTTCATCTGTAATGATGAGATCACCTTTTCTGCTCCTCAGGGAGCTGAAGATGGGAAGAAGTTTGCTTCCCTCAAGAGCCTGGCAAATAAGTTCTAGCAAACAGCAAAAACAAAGGCACGGAAAAAATGATACCCAAGGGAATCCAGACATGCTTTGTGATAGCTGTATGACACAAGTGGCTATTTGAATGTCCTTTCCTGAAAAATTGGCTATGTTTGGTCTCATGCTTTCTGTAGCAGTTTCATGTGGCTGTTTCCCCTTTGGTAATATGCAGAAATGTGCAGAAAAATAAAAAAGGTTACTTGACCAAGCTTCACGTTAAACACCTTGTGCTTGACTACTCAGCTGTCCAAATAAAGTTAGTTCAGTTTCTCCCAATAGATAGCCTTGTAAGTTCAATCTCAATAGCTTTGATACGATTCGAAGTCTTAAACCAAATCTTTTATTGTTGTTTTGCAGGTGGCTTCAGGTGAGTGCAATGAAGACACTGAAGTTTACAACATTACCCTTAGTACCGGGGACGAGCTCACTTTAATGGGGCAAGCAGAAATCCTTTATGCAAAATCTTCTAAGGAGAAGTCACGACTCAACACCATCTTCAAAAAAATCGGGAAGCTTAATTCAATTAGTAAGCTAGGCAGAGGCAAAATGCCCTGCCTCATCTGCATGAACCACAGGACCAATGAAAGCATCAGTCTCCCCTTCCAGTGTAAGGGCAAGTTCAGCACCCGCAGCCCACTAGAGGTGCAGATGCAAGAAGGTGAGCACACAATTCGCAATATAGTAGAAAAAACCAGGCTGCCCGTTAACGTGACTGTGCCAAGTCCTACACCAAGGAACCCTTATGACCTGCATTTTATCCGTGAAGGGCACAGGTACAAGTTTGTCAACATTCAAACCAAGACTGTGGTGGTTTGTTGTGTGCTTCGTGGCAACAAAATTATTCCCATGCATTTTCCGTTGCACTTGTCGCTTCCGAAATTTATTCTACCTGACAGCCTGGTAAAGGGGGAGCTGTGGCATGAATCCCTCATCCAGCATTGGTTTAATATATGCCAGGAACAGTTTGACATAGATGAGTATTCCCGTGCCGTGCGAGATGTGAAAACCGACTGGAACGAAGACTGCAAGAGCCCAAAGAAGAGCCGATGTGCGGGGCACAGCCACGTGCCCAACTCCCTCAGCTACGCACGGGACGAGCTTACGCAGTCCTTCCATCGGCTTTCAGTGTGTGTCTATGGAAACAACTTGCATGGGAATAGTGAAGTGAACCTCCATGGCTGCAGGGACTTGTGTAACGAGTGGGCCCTGTTCTCTCACGATGCTCTTCAGTACCAGGAGTCTGGTGACAGTAGCAGTGATTACCTTTTCCCTGAAGTTAGTGAAGAATCAATGTTTCTGCCTGCTAAACCAGAACTTCCTTACGAAGAGCTGTGGTTGGACCAAGGGTCTGGAAAGGCTGGTGACCAGCCTCTCACTCGCTCACTAAGTGAGAAGAACAAATGTGACAACTACAGAGGGTCTTTCCGATCAAAGTATGGTACTGCATCTCTTCCTGTGCCTGCAACTGTTGGAACAACCGCAAAGTCTTCAGATGTTTCCCTACCTCCACCTCCAGTGCCTCCCAAATCAGAAGCAGTAAGTCAGGATTGTTTATGTTGGTTTCTTTCTGGTTTTTAGCTGATGAAAAGTTTGCTTAGGAATCGGGTTTTTTAGTGAAGACTTGAGGGAAGGAGAGGTTGTGTGGATATTGAAGGGCAAGGAAACGGTAAGACTTCATGAGATGCTCAACTTCCGCTAGTCTCCTTCCAAGTGTATGTCATGTCCGAAAACTATATTTAATACAGTTGATTGTGTGGCTTAACCCTGATACTTTCAAGGGATATTTATTGGGTTTTCTTGCTCACACAAACAAGGTCTATGAACTGCTAGGTCACTTCCTTCCCTTGCTGTCCACATCGTCTCTCCATGCAGCCTCCATGTTTTCTCACATTTTCTGTGGCTGAAGTGTGTAGGGCATGACCCCACTTGGAACTACCTTGGATCACCTTAGTGTGTGCATCTTCAATTAACAGGCCCTTATAATGAGGGCACCTAGAATCTTTATGGATTTGAAGTGTTTGGTAATGAGATTGTCTTCTCTGTTGCGTGTTTATGGCTGATTTTGAAGAATATTGTCATTGTCTTCAAGGAAACTTAATCAAAACCTGGGCTAATCATTCTGTACTGCTTATTGACAGAAAATACATTTAAATAGGAACTCTGCAGAGTTGATAAGTGACCCTTCTAGGGGAGTCAGTTTTAAACAAACCACATTTCCTGTCCTAGGGTTTCTAATGAATACTCATGAGAGAAATCGCTTCTTCAAACCTGAAATGTCACGGGGTCTTCAGAGGCACAAATACAAATATGGTTTATCAACAGGAGCTTATGTGGACTGGGTGGAAAATCCATTCATTATGTGGTCTCTTGACATGGTCCTAAACATTAATCTTTTAAAAAAGAAAGGAAAAATGAAAAATTCCCCAGGAAAGAGTGTTTCGGAGCCATTAGCAAAATTTTAATTATACATTCTTATGTCGTATAAAACTTGGTGATATTATTTAACAAATTATTTTTGCAGGTTTTTTGCTGAATTTATATTTAAAAAATATCATTCCACTTGCAAGTCCTACAGTATTTTCAAGAGTGTGGCTGCACAGTAAGCTGAAACTCATCTAAAACCGAACTGCAGCAAACCATGGTGATGCCATCCCTTTCTTGTTGCCATCTAGCAGTCCAGCAGTGTTCACCAGAGTCTTTCCACCATAAGGCAGGTTACAGTCTGCTTGAAACTGAGTTGTATGTATTTGCTGGGTTGGTCTGCAGTGTACTGCCGTGGGGATCCTTTGGCCAGGCTGTACAGGAGTTGTGGTGATGAGAGGAGAATGCCAGTGCAGGTGCAAAATGCATAACTGGAGCCCTTTGTGCTGCCAGAACTTCCCCAAAAAGCAGCTGCGGCAGCTTCAGCAAAGACAGGAAAGTCAAGACATTACATCTTCATGGCAAAGAGTGTTTACATGTAATGTCTAAGTGCGGGAACCCAAGAGCACTTCCTAGCCTGTGAGGTCAGGTATGCACCACTGCTTTGTCCAGACTCCTTTGGCCAGGTGCCCAGCAGCACCGTATCGGGATGAGGTTCCCTGGCAGCCTACGCTGATGTAAACTGGTGCGGAGCTGGTCCCACCCTCCTCCTCCCTCTCCTCCTTTCCCAGCCACATGGTCCTGGCTCCTCTTTTGTGCTGGCTCTGGCACTCAGGCAGGCAGCCAGGTCTGGATCTGCAAAATGATTAGTTTCCTGCTGATTTCTGTGAGCTGAACTGCTTCAGCGCAGGGTCAAAGGAGTGCTGGAGCTAGTGCCAGGGAGCGCGCAGGAGAGCAAGGGGGGGGTCAGGGAGGAAGGCTGCCTTACAGCAGGGTGAGGGCAGCCCTTGGGCAGGGGGATGCTGGCCCCCTGAGTCATGGCTGTGACAAGGGTGTCTCGATGTCATGACTGAGGCGTGGGGGATGGGATGCTGGGAGAGCTTGGAGCAACATTGCAGCATCAGGGTGGACCCTCACACTTGAGGAAACCTCATGGAATAGTGACTCCCTTCTGGGGGCAGCAGGGTGGTGTCTGGGAAAGGTACATGCGTTGTCTTTTAAGGTCATTTTGAAAAATGGCAGTTACATCATGTGTGTCTTACATTACTGAGGTAATGTGTGAGTGCTGTCAGCAATTTCAGTATTACTTTCAAGCCATGTAGCATGTGTCTGTTAAAGATATTAGCTTCCATTTGGAAGTGGGCAGGGGGCATAAGCCCATAAAATCTAAAACAGAATAAAAACCCTACATCTCTATAGATGATAATAATTTAGACTCAGTTTTGTGGCTTCCTGGAACAGCTTTGGAGTGAGTATCAGTGACCTCCTGAATTCATCAGTGGGTTGGGGCCAAGGAGATGTTTGCATGGTTTCCATGTAGGGTATTTATAGAATAAGTAGATCTCAGGAGCGGCTGGTGAACATGCGGTTTAGTCATCATCCCCCTAAAATGATATTCCATAGCCTTTCTGTATAAAGATTGGCTGGCAATTGTATTTTTGCATGCACTAAATTTAAAATGTATGTACAGGAGCTGCTTGCAGGAGGGAAAAGGACATTTGGGTATTTCAGAAGCCATTCTGGTTTCCTTTTCTCTGGCAGGATGAAGCATTCTGATATATCACACGTATTTTGTAAATGCCTGTCAGAAAATTGAAGTAGTTTGAAGGCAGAAGGATGGGGGGGAAATGACCTCTGAATTGAGGCCTGTAAAGCAGAGATTGCTTCGGTCCCCCACCACTCATGTGCATAAAATCAGAGGCTGTTTTCCTAACTGATTTAAGGCAAGTCCCTGATGGTGTGGGCTGGAATTTCAGGCGCCTGTTGTCAAGGAGCGTTACGCTCAGGTTGTGCCAGCAATAGGGTGGCTTTCACCCGGGTGACCTCAGAAGTAGTCACTACAATGCCCAGATTCAGGAGTGACAGGGTCCAGTGGTTCTGGCAGTGCTTGTGGTGGCACCAAGGAAAAGGAGCAGAGGTCTTTAAATCAACATAACGCCTCACACCATCAGAAAGAGGTCACTGTAGCCAGGTCACAGGAAGGAGTGTTGGAGCATGGGAGAGCTTGGACAGTGACGAATAAAAGTCCTGGGACATGCAGTGCAAATGCACTTCATCTGTGCCTGGCAGCTGTATGGCATCCAGTGCTTCTAGGTGAAAGGATATTTCCTAAGAGCAGCAGCCATCTAGGTGATCGTCATGTCGCACCATAGCTCTTCGCCTCCTCTCTATTTTATTACTGTTCTCTTGGACCTGGTGAGGGCAGGTCCCCTCTGAAGTTTCGCCTGGCTCTTGTCAGTTTAATCTGCAAAATCTCTCCTTTTTATTCCTCTGCTGGGTTTCCAGAGGGCCGTGTCTGGCAGCTGTAATTGTGGTCTTGTGACAGGGACCAACTGGGACTGCAAACCAGTATTATTTATGGCCTTACTCTGATCTGCAATCTAGGTCAGCAAGGGAGCTTGACATAGTTTGTTATGCCAGCACCTTTGTATGCCAGCAGTCTTCCCAGGAAAGAATCCCTTTAAGCCCTTGACCGTCTGCTGTGCTCCAAGAGCTCCCCTGAATGATCTCTCTAACCCCATGTGTATGTGTTCAGTGGCATGCAGTATTAAGTTTAACTAGTCTGGCCTGGGCGAAAAAGGTTCAAAACTCCTTAGGCATCCTTGGGGCACAGCACTAAGATGGTTGAAGAGTTTTATGCCTGAATTCAATAACAAACATGAATAAAGTTGATTCTTCCTCTTTTTTTTTTTTTTCTTCTTGAAAGAGCAAATAAGAACCCTTACAGCAAGATTTATTTCAGTGTTTTATGCTGTTGGGCATTTCCTGTAATTTTGACTTGTTTTGAATTAGGAAAAAAATGTCCTACAATGTCCTAGCCCCCAATTTTCCATTTCACAAAAGTACCAAATGGGTTGTTGCATTTTTGAGAGCACTGAAGTGGATTGCAAAAGGTTCCACATTTATTTTGTTTTTAAATAAATCAGTTTTATTGCTAATTATGTGTTGCGGAACTGCTAAGATAACTTTTAGTTCTGCAGTGTTGCTAAATTTAGAAATAAACTATAGCTTCCAAACACAAAGACAATTTCCCTTTTCTGGTGCATCTAAGACTGTTTCAGACAAGGAGAACATAGAGGTCTCCTCCTGCCTGGGGGAAGGTGACGAGTCCTTAAAAATCCTGCCTGGCAGACTAGTTCTCAGTAGCCTTCCTCACCTCTAGCCCTGCTAAGTAAAGTTGCTCTTCCAAATATGTACTGATGAGATTAAGGTCCTAATTCCATTTTTTTTTTCCCATTCCATTTCTTCTATAAGGATGGATCCTGATGTTTTGCTTCTTCCTAGGCAGACCAGGCTTAATTTCAGATAAGCAGTGCTACAGTCATGTGCTTTGAGCTGCAAAGTTGGCTGGCTGCAAAAAGTAGACCTAGACCTGTTGGGTGGGTGCCATATTTGAACAGGCTCTTCTGCCCACACCTGTCAGCTTTTGTGATTTGTAGTTGACCTCATCCTGGACTGCTTTGCCAGCTACAGAAGGACTGAAGCTCCAGGTATGAATCGCAGCATCTGGTAAATAGGAGATGCATGTGCTGTTCCTGGGGAGGAAGGCTGGGAATTATCCTAGAGCTGGATGGCTGAGTATCACTGGTGAAGTAAGTCAGGAAACATTGAAAGTCTGTTGAGATCTTTTCATTACGTAAGCTTGGTTTATTACCTCTAAATAAACAATGCTAATGAAGCTTCATCCTAATTAATTGCTCCTTACCACACGTAAAGGATCTGGAACAGTTTGATTTTGTGTGTTACTGGAAGGTTCTTTTACATCATTTTATGGCTGCCACTTTTAAATGAGTGGATATCAAACTACTGAGAAGCACTCTAAAAAAGATTGCTAGTAGTTCTACTGGTAGCAATGCCTTCTTTTGGACTTCTTTATGACAGCCACATACTGTTGCAAGTGTATATCCTTAGCATCATTTTTCTCCTGTCCTCCCTTTTTAATGATTTCCTTTCACAGAAGAAGGCAGAACCAGATGTGTTTCATCTGTTTGAGAGTGCTGTTGCCCAGATTTTCTTGCTTCCTACTTACATGTTCTTCTTTTGAACAGGTAAAAGAGGAATGCAGGCTCCTGAATGCTCCTCCTGTCCCACCACGGAGCTCGAAGCCGTCCTCCACCAGTCCTTCTATCCCTCCTCGTACAGCCAAACCTGCACGACAGCAGACCCGCTCTCCCAGCCCTACTCTGTCCTACTACTCTTCGGGACTGCACAACATGTATGTATTTGATCTGTGAGAGCCCTGCACTAGCACATACTGCTATAAATAATCTCACTGTAAGGTGGAATAGGCTGTCTAAATTGAAAATCCTATACAGTTCTGTATAATTCTTGAAAGGCTTTAATCTTCAAACCAGAACAGCTGGTTTGGGGGTGAGATTTCAGTGCTACAATCATGCAGTGCAGCCAGCTGTGATAAGTGGAGGCACAAAAGGTGCGTGGTAGTCCAGAAATGTGTTGTGCCAACTGTGTGGGAGCCTACGGGTGGGTGTGATGGAGAGCAGAGAGGCCAGCAGACACCACTGAGTGCAAAGTGAGGTGTGGTGGAAGGGGGCCAGACAGCTTCAAGATCAAACCCATCTTCAGCACAAACCTAACCCACAAACTGGAAAATCCACTCAGGCTTAGTAGAAAATTGACAGTAAATTTTTAATTATGTAGCTGCATACCTTTTCCAAGGAATGCAGTGTTCTTCCTTTGGCTTCAGAAAGTGTATGCACCTTTTGAAGTCTCATCTCCTTTCTGCCTTGAATGTCCTGTTGCCATTATTTTTGGTATCTCTTCAAGTGACAAGGTACTACATGTCTGGATATTTCAAATTGATCTGAAGCACCACTGAAATCATTTCAGCCTTGATGCAATTGGTATAATAATTTATGCTGGAATTGCCTTTTTAAACCATAGTGCGTATTTGCAGCTTAGTGTTGTGTATCTGGCAATGATCACTGTAGATCAAGGCTGCTCATTTGTTTTTATGAAAGCCAGTTGAGTAGTTCTGTCAAGGTCGACTCCACAGGAGGCTGAGCACAAGACCTCCCAGCATTTGGGGCCCACCAAATCCTGCTTTCTCTATTTGTGGCTAAGAATATATTTGCTTCCCAAGAAACCAGGAAGACAGTGAGAAGTGAAGTTTCTCAGGAATGCAGGGGGTTGTACCGGGATGGGCGTCAGTCTCTTCTCTCAAATAGCAAGCAAAGAGTAAATGGCTTCAAGTTGGTCCTGGCGAGGCTTAGATTGGATATTAGGAAAAATTTCTTCACCAAAAGAGTCATCATGCTTTGGAGCCATCTGCCCAGGGAAGTGGTTGAGTGCTTATCCCTGAAGGCATGCATAGATGTGATGCCTTAGGGACATAATTTAGTGGTGGACTTGGCAGTCCTGGGTTAATAGTTGGACTCAGTGATCTTAAAGGTCTTTTCCAATGGAAAAAATTATGTGATTTGTCTTGAACTTCTCAACATTTGCATGAAATTCATCTCCAGCTTGGGTCCAGACCAGATATCTCCATTTTGGTAGACTTGACCTAGTGCTGCAGAAAAAGCTGCTAGAAAATGGCAGTGTGTGGAGTAACTAGATTGTTGGTAAAGTTGCTTCTCAAGTCCTTCCATTTTTATCAATGATCTTATTTTCTGGATCATGACAGGTTACAGCCAATATGTTAAACACCAAGCCAGTATGATTTGTCCTTATCTGACTCTAAAAATGCCTGATGCCTGACTTCAGCTGTTGTTGAGGTTTCTCTGGAATATCTGTAGAATTTCTATAGAATAGTTAGGAATTTCTATAGAATAGTTAGGGTTGGAAAGGACCTTAAGATCATCTAGTTCCAACCCCCCTGCCATGGGCAGGGACACCTCCCACTAAACCATGCCACCCAAGGCTCTGTCCAGCCTGGCCTTGAACAGCTCCAGGGATGGAGCATTCACAACTTCCCTGGGCAATCCCATTCCAGTGCCTCAGCACCCTTACAGTAAAGAACTTCTTCTTATATCCTATCTAAACTTCCCCCTTTGGCACTGAGTGCCAGTGAGTTAATATTGGTGGAGAACAAGCAAGGAAGCACTTTGAAAATGTTACTTTATCAATTTTGTTAATTCCATTAATATTTTAAATCATTAAATGTTCACATTTCTGATATTGAATTAGAGAACAGAAACAGTATCAACCAATTTAATTTCTCTGTATGGTCTGTGGTTTACAATGCCTCACTGACCGTCCTTCTCTTAATCAAGCAGCCCAATGGCATGGCTTGTGAAAAATGCTTTTCATTGTTTACATGCAACCAGTTGGCCTTTAAGCAGCCAGAAATGGCCAGTTGATAGTGCAAGGCACAGGGAACTAATTTTGTGTCAATCCATTCAAAACTATGCTGTTTTTTTGAAAGCTGCTGCCCTCCTGTAGCAGTTTTCCCTAAGCTGTTCACATAATGACGACAGTTTCTTGAGTAGTTAGTTTCCAGGACAGGGAGGTGAGTAATTAAAGCGATTTTTCAACTATTGTTTTCTATCTGTTGTATGAAGTGTGTATTTTATAAATTTGCTAATTCTTTTTCTAGTGTTCTGGCTTAATTGGCCAGAATTCCAAAGATCAATCCAGCCCTTCAGACTTTCTTTTAGAAAGCAGCATAAAAGCTGCAAGCATTTGCTTTTGATAACAGATTACATGCTTTTGTTGGCATGTGTCTCTCAAGAAGACCAGGATATAAACCATCAGTTCTCTCAGACGGGCTGAGCTTAGTTTACCACCTGTAAGTAGGTCAGGGAAACTTAAGTGCCTTTGAAAAGCATATGTTTCTCATAATTGCTTCTTGAGGATATGGGCAAGCAAACAAGTTACTGTGTGATAAGCTTAAAGCCTGATACTTGAATGCGTACGGTGAAGTCTGCTTACCCTTCCAGGTAAAACTCTCCCTTTGGCAGTAAGCATTAATGTGTTATTGTACTGCGCACTTGTGCACTGGTACAAAAAGCAGGTTTTGTACCAGTGAGCAGTGGGAAAGAATCCTGTGCCCTGTGCACATGCCAGTGCCATAACAAATTAAAATGTTGGTTCCAAAAGGGCTTTCGGTCATCTCTTATGTCAGTCAAGCTTGGGTCTCTTGCAGCGCTGACCTACCCCTGTTAGCTTTTACATTCCTATGACACATCTGTGGCTTATAAATATAAAATACAGGATTAGGACATCTAGTATATGTGAGACTGTTCCTTTTCCGTGGTGATGTCCCTCAGGAATTCAACAGTGAAACTGAGTGTTTAGAAGATGACACAGAACTGAATTGAGACATCTACTTTTTTACGAGCTTGAAAAGCCAAGACGTGAGGCTTTGGGGTATATCAGCATCTTGTCAGGCTTGTAGAAAGAGTAAAAGAACTGTCAATGCATTATTCAAATGTGTTGTTAATTCACATCTGAGAAGTTCTGCCGGAGGAAAGAAGATTATTTCCTCATGACAGCCACCCTCTGACTCTGTCAGATGATTTATGAATTTATTCAAATGCCACATTTTTTCATACTAATGACATCCTTTCTGCTTTGTTCCTTAAGCAATGTCACAGAGAGCGACAACACCAACCCAACTGAGAGCACACCTGTTTCCTGCTACCCTTGTAACATGATGAAAAACGAATCCAAAGAGCCTGAAAGCATGATGCCTTTGGGAAGCCCCGCATCTGAAGCTTTGCCTTCGAGATTATCTTGGCCAAACCATTTTTCAGGAACTGCTGAGGGCCACAATAAGAGTGATTTTCTGCTTGATCCAAGCAGGAGCTACAGTTACCCCAGACAGAAGACTCCAGGTACGCCAAAGAGAAACTGTCCAGCACCTTTGACTTTTGACTTTGATGGGTGTGAGCTCCCGGCAGGGTACTCCCCGCTGACCCCAGCAGAGTTCACGAACACCATCTCTACCTGTCCAAAGTCAGCAAGTTACTCTCTAGACTGCACTGATGAGAAAACTCTGGGAGTCAGTGATGCAAAGCAGAGCCATTCTTGTCCTGCCTTACCTCCTCGGGCACCGAAGTCAAGTGAAGAGAAAGCAGTTGCAGACATATGTCCCTTGCCGCTGAAAATAGATGGTGCTGAGGAGGAGTCAAAAGCTGGTTCTCCAGACCTCTTGGAAGATCAATATCTCGTTAAAAAGGGCATGCAGGATACGTTCTCTGTGTCTTATCCCTTCTCATCTCCCCTCCACCTCCAGTTAGCACCAAGATCTTGTGGGGATGGCTCTCCCTGGCAGCCACCAACAGACCTTTCTGGACTCTCGATAGAGGAAGTGTCTAAATCACTGAGGTTTATTGGTCTGTCAGAAGATGTCATATCATTTTTTGTTACAGAGAAGATTGATGGCAATTTACTGGTTCAGCTTACAGAAGAAATCCTGTCAGAAGACTTTAAGCTAAGCAAATTGCAGGTTAAGAAAATACTACAGTTCATTAATGGCTGGAGGCCCAAGATGTGATGCCGACTAGTTATTAGTGGAACTGTACGAGATGTGCTCAATGCACTTCAGCTAATCATCACTTCCTGTTTTTTTGCACTAAAAGCTCTTTCTGTAAATAGTAGTAGAAAAATTCTTACTATGCAGATAAACATTTTTGAGTGGTGAACAGAGGTTTTTTTTGTATGTCAATCATAAAAGTAGGGAATCTGCAGAGGTGTGCCTTGTGCATCCCTGACCTTTCAACAGCTGCTAAAAACTGGACACTAAGGGAACTTTTACTGCGTAGTCTGTTAAGACTTAGTCGTATTTATTACTGAACAATTTGATGCTGAAAGACACACACTGATCCAGTTTACAGTTTTGTGTTAACTGCAAGAAAAATGTATTTCTTACGGGATTGTTTCTGTTCAAATGATATTTGGCAACATGCTGTGACTTTCTTCTGTTTCTGTTAACAAAGAGCATGTTCAGATACACAAAAACATCCTTTTGGCACTGCATCTGAAAATGTTAAGAGTTGCTGTGAAGTGCCGCTAATACACTACTCTTGCAGCATATTTTTATTAACAGTGTCTTCCTGGTTACCTGTAGTGTGGGTACATTTTCTATATTACTTTGAGCAAAAAGAGTTAAATGTTTTTAAGAGTCTTGCTTAGCTCACTGCCCAGAGGGGAGGGAGAAGGGGGATTTTTGCTACTGAGCCACTCTGCCCTGGCCAATTAAAAGTTTATGACCTGTAGATTTCAAAAGTTGCTTTTGTAGTCAGATAGCTGGAGTGCGTAGCATGACTTCTGGTCGTGCTGCTTTCTCATGGGAAAGGCAGTTCAGTGCACGGGCTCCTCTCAGCAGATCCCGCCTGCCGCAGTAAGTCTGCTAGCACAGCCCTTGCAATAGCCTTGCTGTGGTGAAAGGCAACCGCTTGCGTTTCCTTTGCTGCCGTTACAGTCATCTGAAAATGTGCTCTTTGTGCTATTCTATTCCTGCCATCGGATCTGTGTGGGAAGGTGATAGTACTCCTGTAGGATGCCTTTGAAATAAAGCATTAGCAAGGTGGGAGGGAACAGAAACAGCATATGGCACACTGGTAAGAAGGGGGCAAGTGAGGTTTAGGGCCATGCCACAGGAAATGCTTGTGATGGTTTAAGTTCACCTGTCTTGCTTACAGTGGGCTAGGAGGATGTGGATGTTGAAGTGAGAGGCACTGTAGCAATCTAAGATGTATTAATTTGGTTGCCCAGCTGCAAAAACTCACTGCAATAAATGTCACACTGAAGTAGCAGTCAAAAGGGAGCAGAGAGATGGGAAGGGGACATTAGCCTGCTCCTGGAGACCTTTCAAATTTAACTGTTCAGAAGGGTAGAAATGGGATTAGATTTTGATAGTCCATTGCTGATTTGTCGTAGTTGGCAGAGCTCTCTGAAATGTGTCTGAATAACCCCCGGATCCCCTGCCTCTGTAATAATGTGAGAATTTGTGGAGGTCCCCAGGAAACAATCTGTGGTGTCCATCTTTAGCAAATGTGGTCAGAGCCAGGGATGCTGGAGCAGCTTCACCTGCTGCTGCACAGAGCCCTGGCCAGGGTGACACCATCACCTGCTGTCCTTAACTTTTTGAAGTACAAAAATTCTCTCTCCACTGTAGGGCACATACTGGGAGCATCAAGAGAAGATAAAGAGCAGGGACAAAAAAGGGAGGCAGATTTTGCCTGTTTTGTCATAGAATCATAGAATAGTTAGGGTTGGAAAGGACCTTAAGCTCATCAAGTTCCACCCCCCTGCCATGGGTAGGGACACCTCCCACTAAACCATGCCACCCAAGGCTCTGTTCAATTCGCACTTGAACACTGCCAGGGATGGAGCATTCACAACTTCCCTGGGCAACCCATTCCAGCGCCTCACCACCCTTTACAGTAAAGAATTTCTTCTTCATATCCAATCTAAACTTCCCCTGTTTAAGTTTGAACCCGTTACCCCTTGTCCTATCACTACAGTCCCTAATAAAGAGTCCCTCCCCAGAATCCCTATAGGCCCCCTTCAGATACTGGAAGGCTGCTCGGAGGTCTCCACGCAGCCTTCTCTTCTCCAGCCTGAACAGCCCCAACTTTCTCATCCTATCTTCATACGGGAGATGCTTCAGTCCCCTGATCATCCTCGTGGCCCTCCTTTGGACTTGTTCCAGCAGTTCCATGTCCTTTTTATGTTGAGGACAAGAATATATTTGCAAAGGGAGTTTTCTGTTGCCTGGGCAAATTTCATGTCATGTCTCTGTATTGAAGTCAAGAGGCATTATTTGTCTTGCAATAATGCAAATCACCAGTTCCCAACCAGAGGGCAAAGCCCAACTGATGTAGGTACTAGAAAGCAGTGAGCTGAAGAATACCCAAGTAGAAAAACTCCAAGAGTTCATAATCCTACTCTTTTTTTCAATATACTGACTTTTAGCAACAGATCAATAGCTTTCTCTGGATGCTTTTTAATTAGTGTCCTAAAATATTTTAGCTGTAAGTAAGACTGAATCAAATTCAAGTACTGTTCAGGTGTGTATGCTGTTGTGCAAGTTGAAGTCAATTGCATTTTAACTCTCACTGTGTCAAATAGCATTCAGACTTGAAAGGGCTGATGTTAAATGTCGGGTATTTCTCATTGTTTTGCTTGGCTTTTTAATTCCAGGTTAAAAAAAAAAGTAACATTTCTCAATCAAAAAAATAAACCCAGACCAAAACTAACATTAAATGTTGCTGATGCCCTGAGGATATTAACATCCCTGAGGAAAGTGTGTTCTTTGACTAAGGATGGACACCTCTGTTATCTCTGTTGCCTGCTTGGTATGCTTTTTCTTGAGAGCATCCTGGTGGAACGTGCATTCATGAGTGTGCTGCATTAATATCGTGTATGCATAGACCAAAATACAACTGGCCTGTTAAAAGCCCAGTAATGTGCAGTGGTTTCAGAGACAGAGCCTGTGAGCAAAAGTACAGCTGAAACCCCTAACTGCAAACTTGCTATTGGTGTCCTTCCAGTTGTCTTGTTCTGGCTTGGCACTGATTACTTATTTTTATGCATAGTATGTTAGCATTTGACCTTTTCTTTTGCCGTTACTGCTCATCACCTTAATTTTCCAAGCCTTTTCTAGTGATTTAGGTATTCCTAGCCTTTGTGTTGTGTGAATCACATGACTGCAGCATTGAGCTACCTGCTGTGATGGCCAAGCTGGACTGAAGCATCTGCTCTGGTGAAATTAGGGGAGCAATGAGCAAACCAGGCAGCCAGTGCGGTGGCTTGGCCTCTCCACTGCTGTGGCTACAGCAGCACTGATGCCCATGGGATCTAATTTATTTGCTTTCCTCTTGAGCTTTGCTGCCATGGGGTTGGGGAGGCAGGACTGTCCTTGGTGCTGTAGAAGGCAGTCTGAACAGGGCAAACCGATGTGAATGCCTTGGTCTCAGGAGCAATAAAGGGATGGTGGCACCTTTGAAATGGGGCAGGAGAAAAGTTTCAGGCCTTAGCAGAGAACCTGCAGTCCTTTTAGAAAGACTCTGGGTATAAAATCCAGAGACTTAAATATGTAAAAGGTTACGAAATGCTCCACTGCTTATGGTACTTAGAGGTGGAGGGTTACTTTAGTATTCCTACTGTGATTAAGAAGTGTTTGTAAGCTGTGGGGAATATTCCTGTGATACAAACTTCTTACCAGTTGATGTGAATAGGAGGAGTTAGGACTCAGGATTTGATAGGATTTGCAAACTGAGCAGCGCTGGGGCACTCTCTCATGGGGTTTCCTTGCTGCTGAACTGTTGATGTGGGCTTTTGCCTGGTTTGATGCAATCCAACCAGCCTATGCAATGGGGGATCCCAGGCAACCCTCAAGCACAGCTTGGAAGGTAGCAACTGGGGAAACTAGCCTGGTTTTGGAGGGTAATGTTGTTCAACTGTGTGAGCTGTGTTGGCTGTCCTTAGGGCCTGAATGCAGGCTCTGGCCATTTTGTCTGAGATGTAGCCATCGAGTTTGAACAATATATATTCTGCCAGAGCAGGCCTAAAAGCTCTTACTTTTTGGAGGCAGACTACTAAAAAAGGCCAGTCCTAACCTTGGATTTCTTTCCTCAGATTAAATAAAGGTATGGGCTTCTGGTGCTTATTTAGTTATCAATGTCTGAAGTTCTGTGTTATCCTCGGGGGTGTTGTTTGTCAGGGTATTTTGGAGGCAAAAAAATCTGGCATGTTATTCTGTATGGACCTGTCTCTTTGTCCTGCACCAGGAAACACATCCTTTCTATGCAACAGTTGTGTAGCAGTGCACGGACTGATGAAAGTGATCAGTGAAAGCTGGATTCTGGCATAGGGACTTTTCAGATGGACATGGAGCTGACCAGGGAAAGGATAGGGAGGAAGCTTGAGGGAAAATGCTGTTTTCGTTTAAGCACTCATTGTGCCTAGGACTATGGATCTTTGTATTGCTGCCTGGGTAGCTAATCGAAGCTGCATTGAAATCAACTCAAAGTGCATATTTGCGATCTTATTCTTGTCATATTGTAAGAAAATTCCAATGGCTAGAAACTTAGAGACAGCAAACATTTGGTCAATTCAAAATTAGAAGGAACATGTATTTCAAAGTGTTCTTTGCAGCTAGAATTAAGGGTTTGAAGTAATGGTATTACACAGGGGTTTTTCCAATAAAATGGTTTCATATGCCATTTTAATGGACTTTATTCCACAGCAACAGCTTCAAGAGAAACAGCATAAATAGTGATGCTGTCTCAAAACCCATTGTATTTCAAATCGATCTATAAATAAACTCATAGAATCATAGAATGATTTGGATTGGAAAGGACCTTAAGATCGTCCAGTTCCAGCCCCCATCTAATTCCATCTGGTTCCATGGGCAGGGATGCCTTACGGTAGACCATGTCGCCCAAGGCGCTGTCCAGCCTGTCCTTGAATGCTTCCAGGGATGGAGCATTCACAGCTTCCTTGAGCTGCCTGTTCCAGTGCCTCACCACCCTCGCAGTAAAGAATTTCTTCCTTATATCTAACCTAAATCTCCCCTGTTTAAGTTTGAAGCCATTACCCCTTGTCCTATAACTACAGTCCCTGACGAAGAGTCACTCTCCAGCATCCTTGTAGGCTTCATCCTTCAATACTTGAAGTGTTTTCTCTTGTGTTTTCTTCTTGAATCAATTCCTTGATTGTCTCCCCTCTGAGTAAAGAGTGCTGACACCAGCTTCCTTGTGCACTGCCCAGCAGGGTGCCTGCCTGCTGGCCAGGCAGAGGATACACCACACTACTTAAAAGCTGAACACCAGCCCTATGTGAAAAGACTAGAGCTGAGCCCAGCTCTCCTGGCTCCTCTTTTTGATGCTCTGAAATTGCAGCGTTCCCATGTGCAAGTTGGAAGGTACGAATGAAATCATAATCAAAGTGAGGGATCGCCCTTTTTATTCATGGTCTTAGGGACAGCAGGGCAGTGGGGAAATGCAGACCTCTTGTTGACACCTAGCAATAAATGACTCTTCATTTCTTATGTCTTAAACTCCTCACAGTGCAGGAGTTTTTCTGACTTTACCATTTCTGTTTGTAATAACCAAATTTTCAGTGTGAAAATCTGCGGAGTGACTCTCCTGACTTGGACAATCTTCTGAATTATATGAAAAAATATCTGTTAGTTCTTAGCTTTTTAGATTCACTTTGGGTAGGTCAGACAAGTAACACTTGGAAAAAAGAGAAAGCCCCAAAACTTTGGCTTAGTGCATTTCCGTTATAAAACGAAGCATGGTTTTTGTGGAATTCTGTGCTGTTTTGGGCTTTTGTGTAAAAGGCTGAAGGCAGATTGTTATTTAAACCAGGTGCAAATAAATATCCCTGTAATGTATATGAACAAATTTAAACCGTGTATTGTAAGAATATAAACTGTATATTAAAGACACTATTTTCATGATATTTCAAACGTGTACAGAATTTGTTGTACTAAATTGGGTGGGTTGCACACATTATATAGAGTGGTTGGTTTTCATTTGGTAACTTCACTGACTTATCCTCTCGCTCATCTCGGTATAATTCAGAAATGAGCACCTCTCAAATAGTGAATTCACAAAGTAAGATTGGGATAATTGAGAGGAGCAATCAGGCTTTTGCATTTAACCTCTCAAGACACATTACTTCTCCCCATCTTGTAATTTCACTTGATCCCCTTCAGCAAGACTATTGAGCTGTGTGTTCCCCAAAGAATTGGTTGCCAGACAGCTTTCCTGTCTCCAGCAGACATTCACCTGCAGCATTGTTTTCTCCAGTCCTCAGCCTATTATCTTTGTTTCAGAGAAATGTATTCAATTATAATTTGGATCTGCTTTTAAGCTCAAGACCATGCACAAGTAATTCTGCTTTGCGAAATGTCTCTGACGCATTTGTCGGGTGGGGAGAAAATGAGAGACAAAACAACATTATGCTCTAGGTTTCCGGTTCACATTTCCTCCGATATTGGCAGGAGGGAGAAACATCAGCTCTACAACCATTCACGTGTCATGCAGATAAATTGCTGTGCCAAATTCCCCTCGGGCTGGAGCTTCATTCAGTGAGACTAGGCCACAAGAAAGTTTACTCCAGTACAACCGTAGTTGTGGAGGGTTTTGTGGAGGGGCTCATTAATGGATGTTCATGGGAAATAAAGCAGGGCAGAATCTGCTACATTGGTTGTCATTGGATTTGAGACAGATGGGGTTTACTTGCCTCCAGCCCTCACATCCGGGAGAGGGAAGAAGTGTGTCTGGAGGGAACAGAGAGAAGCAGAGTTGCTTTTCACAAGTTAAGATAAACCTCATTCACCATGAGCAGGGCTGTCTGGGACACATCTCTGCTCTGCTCTCCAAAGAGGTGAAAGAAACATTCAGGTTTTTGAATGCTCCAGTTGGTTGCCTCCAGGCTGAGTGAAAGGGTCTGTGGGAAAGCATTTGGTGCATGAAGGTGAAGGGAAGGACTATAGCCCAAGTCAAACTGTGGCCATCAGGAAAGTGCTGTTTAAGGCAGGCATTTTCTGTTTATGTGTATTACAGTAGTCATCAAATACATCTTCTGTCGTGATTCTAGTCACCATGGGTACCTATAAATATCAATAAGTAACACAGACAGGGGAGGGACCTGAAAACACAGTTCTCTTCTCTTTGGGAAGTGCAAACTTAATGCTCATGGACATCACATTCCTCTTGGTGTGATTTGATAATTAGAGCTCCCCTGGGTCTATTAGGTGTGTACAAGCCCTGTTCTCCCTCTCACTGGGGCTCCTGTCTTTGAGTCGAGTTGCTATGGTATTCAGGGTATTGAGAGAGCCTGACATCCTGCCTTGTGATGCTGTTGACTAACTGCTGAAGTCCTTAGTTGCAGCAGGCTGTGCTAGCTCAGGTCATCACTAGCTTGGGGCACTCTACCCCATGCACCATTGCCCAGGTATAAATGTGCTTTATGTCACCAGATGCATGCATCATTTGTAACTGCTTTCTCCTGTGCACAGGGTGACCAGAAGCTGCAAACCTGTCTCTGTGTTCCATGCCTTGAACGGATGATGAGATTTGCCACTGTAGAATGAACAGAAAATCTGGGCTGCCCAGGCAGTTGCTCTGTGTGATTTTGCCTGGGCCCTTGGTGCTGCTGGACTGTCTCCCTTGCAGCCTTGCTTGCATGGCGGTGTAGTTTTATGGCTTCCCTTGGCACCCCTTGCTAACCACTGTCCCTACCTTACAGGCAACTGTTGGAATGACAGCTCTGGTGTCCTCACAAACTCAAGATTAATTGTATTCTGTCTAGAGATTTATTTTTTTCTATTCTTCTTGCCTATGGTTCTCACACTCGCTGAAGATCAATTTTTGTTGAAAGATGACAGTGTTCATATTTTTATTCAGTTGCCTTGATCCAGAATTTCTCCTTTCCCAGGATAAAGCACTGCTATTCATTTTCACTCAGCAAAATGAAAAGCTGACATGAAGGGAGTCTTCTCCCCATTTTCACTATCAGATTCCAAAGGTGGAAAGCTCAAGATGGATAAGCAGGCCACCACAATGGGAGCACGGAAATTTGACCCAAATCTTTATTTATTGCTCAAGACCTCAAAATGCCCTTGACTCCTGGGCAGGACAAAAGGAATCTGGTGCCAAACATGCTTGGATTAAATGAAAACCATTCCTCCAGAGAGTCCGGGGTAGGAGAAAGAATAAAAGTCACGAAAATAACTAGGAAGGAGAAAACATATTTAAGGTGCCAAGTCTAAGGAACTGGCAGGGATGTGGAGGTATGCATCCTCTTGCTTTGGGTGGCAATGGCTGCTGTAGTACTTGTACATGCCGCACAGCGTCAAGACTGGCACACAGCTGAAAAGGATGAAACCAGCTGTAGGGGCTACAGAGGGTGATAGATGGGCTCAGGGATCTCATTAGGACCCTCTGCCAATCCCATAAAAGCTCTGCCATGAGAAGGATCTGGTTTAATTGTGCTGCTGCTATTCCATTATACAGTATCAACAATTATTCTTAATGAATATGGGGGTAGTGAGGCAGGTCTCCAGGGCTGGGTTTCCAGTGTATTAGTGTAGACAGAAAGCAGGGGGAAACTCTAACGGATCAACAATGTAAGACCTAGCAGAGTGTCTGGCAGAGCCCTGAAGAACTGCATATATCTTGGCTAATCTTATTTATTCAGCTGCAGCTTTGCATGTGGGAGAAATGTATGACAGCTAGAAACTGTCCTAAATGTTTGTCCTAGATAGCCTCTGCTCCTGATAAATGAAGCATAAGCTGTCCTGCTAACCAGCCCTCCAGGAAGAAAATGGGTATTTTTATCCCTCAAAATACTGGAAAGTTGTACTGGGTTACTGTTTCATAGACTCATAGAATGGTTTGGGATCGAAGGGACCTTAGAGATCACCTACTTCCGACACCCTGCCACAGGCAGGGACACCTTCCACTAGACCAAGTTGCTCAAAGCCCCATCCGACCTGGCCTTGAACACTGGGGCAGCTTCATTGTAAAATGAAATTTCTTCCTTATGTCTAAGCTTAATCTCCCCTCTTTCAGTTTAAAACCATCATCCCTTGTCCTGTCACTACAAGTCCTGATAAAAAGCCTGTTTCCGTCCTATCTCATAAGCCCCCCTTATATATTGAAAAGATACAAGAAGGTCTTCACACAGCCTTCTCTCCTTAAGGCTGAACAACTCCAGCTCTCGCAGCCTTTCTCCATAAGAGAGATGCTCCAGACCTCTGATCCTTTTCATGGCCCTGAAATTTCTCATTTTACTAACAAATCAGTGAAACTGCAATAGAGATGGACACAGGCCCCTGTCTATATCTGTTCCACAGAGGTCTGCAGTTACTCTTGCCTCGCTATTGATTTCTCAAATGTTTTTCTCTTCTGCTTCCTGTAATGAGAGACAGTGATATTTAAACCGTTTTCTCTTACCTGTCCAGTAAACGTTCCAATAACCCTTCCTTCCTGACTTTAAAAAAAAAGGCAAAAAAAAAATTGTTTCTTGGTTTGATTTTTATTTGCCACGGCCGGTGTACTGAAATGATAGTGTGTTGTTTCACAGGGTCTCCGGTGTTCATTTTTACTTTATTGAATTCAATGTAAGTTTCTTGTACAATGCTAAGAGCTAGGACTTGGAAACAGCCTCCAGTAGGAATGCAGCAGCTGAGGATAAAAAGGACACAAATTTAAAAAGCAACAAACAGCACAGACCTAGGTTTTCCAGCTTGACCTACGAACCCCACCTAGCATATCTTTTCGTTTTGTCACCCTCCTCTGCTACCTTTTGGTCTCTAGAGAGTGATGGGATGCCTCTTGCCATGGGCAACGGGGTGGTTGCAGGGGGCAGGTGGCTGCTTCTGGTCTCACACAGAGCCCTACTGTTATGTCCAGGCAGAAAAGCCCATCCTTTTTCTGCCCTGCTCCTGCTGTCTCTACCCTTCTTACTCCAAGAGCTTTTACCTCTGAGCTTCCCTTGTAGATGAACTTGGTTTGGCTTCTACCATGCCTGAAAACCCCGAAGGAATCACGTAGATTGATCGTCTACCAGGTAACTAATGTAAACTTACAGAAGACCAGGTAACTACTGTTTATAAAATACCCTACTGCTGTTTGAGCAGCGAGAACTGTTTTGAGGGCCACAAAGCTTTCAGTGGATGGAGTTTCCTTCACTCTTCTTCCCCAGTTCTTCCATCCCCAAGTCCAACATGTGGCATGATATTTCTGCTTCTACTACCCTGAAAGTGGTTTGGTTATTTCCCCACTTTGGAGAATACTGAGGCACCTGCAGCTACTGTCTAGTTGTATGGAGTTCAGTTTCCTAAGCATGAAGAACATCATTTAAATATGACAGCTAGCAGCTGGAATTTGATATTTATATCTTATCCAAATGGCTTATGTTCATATTCCCCTTCACCCAGTGTTTCTACAAGAAAATTGGAATAGCTACTTAAAGTAAAGCTATATAGATGATCCATGAAAACTGGTGTCATCTTATTCCTATGGATGGCTTTGAACAGTAAAAACAGAGAAGGGCAAAGCACAGCAAAAAGGAGTTATATTTAGGCTGCAGGTTCTTAAGCTTTAATCTGAAATCTCAGGGCTGATTGTGAACCTGCCCAGAGCCATGAATTTACATATACAAGATGCAGCTTTGAAATCTTTTTCAAAGTCTTACTTTTGAGCTGTGGAAAACAGGAGATGAGAAAGCAGTTTCTAAAGGAGAGAGGAGAGGCCTGTCTGTCTCACTGTGCCTTTCATCTCCAAACACAAAGGACCAGTATACAGAAAAAGAGCAAGAGTAAGCCAAGCTGCAGTGGCTCAGCCCAAGGTTGCAGCCTGGTATTGCCTCCCTCACAGCAGCCCTGAGCACAGAACACGACCAGGGCATGGAACAGGATACACCAGGGTATTTCTTGGGACTGCTTTTCACTGTCTCAAATGATTTACATCTTGGGGCCTTTCAGAGACAGAAGTGGTATTTTGTATTTACAAGTCACTGTCTTCACCAGTGAGTTTCAAAGTTTCATGCTAAAATGCAGATTTTTACCTGCATCTTATGCTGGATGTTATTCAGGAGCGCTAAGCAAAAATCAAGATTTTGGGAACAGACACATGTAAAGACCCCAGCGCAACCACTTAGAACAGCATCAGCGTGTTGTGCTTGGAAATCACATGTGTACCTGGACGAACCGCCTCTGGTGGTTTTGTTCTTGCATGCTTTTTCGAGGTGTTACAACTTCCTGTTGGTACTCACAGAGCTTGAGATTCATGCAATAACTTGTGGAGCACCTTGAATTAGGGGATGCTTGTTACTGCATGGGTAAAAAAACCCTTCCAATTCTCGTGGGGATCTAAAGGAAATGTGCCCAAATACCAAACAACAAAGTACACATTGTCTTGGACCCCAAATCTCAGCATTTCTCATGTTCTGTGTGAAACCAACCTTACTTCATGGGTTTCTGAGTTTATTTCTCAGACAGAATTCTCCCTGAAATGAAATAGGATTTTTAGAAGCCAGAGGGGATTTCAGCCAAGAAACTAAGATAATGTTCATCAGCAAAATTTGACCCAAGGCATTTTTGAGCCTCTTAGGCCTGTGTTACATATCAGAAAAATTCTTCCCAGTGAGCTATTCTCCATAACAGCCACTGCTTATTGCTCTCAATTTTGCCATAAGCCAAGCTCATAAATGCATTTTTAATTGATGTAATGGAAGACTTGGAATTTTGGGGGAAAGGATTATAATTCCTTCATTTATACTGAAATATTTGTGAGATAATTTTAAATGTGTGTCTTCTAGAGGGCTTTTCTATTTCCTCATTTTTAATACTTACCATAAGCTATTTCAGATGGGAGCTCTTTAAAAGCCAGAGCATCAATAAAAGGTTGTTAAAAGCAGGTTAGTCTCTGGTTAGCTTGGTTTTTGCTAAAGCTGTGCTATATATATTACTGACTGCAGGTGTGTATATGCACCTGTATGTCTGTGTATATGTGCATGTAACTAACAAAAATGCATGAAGAAAAAAATCATCTGCTACTTGTCGTCTGCTTCCTGTACAGTTTAGGTGCTCCTGCAGTACTGAAAATATAAGTTTTTCTGGCATGTGGGAACAAGCAAGTGAACTTGCCTGACAGACAGGAAGCAAAATCTGTTCACGAGGGCAGACTGACAGTTCAAGTGCAGGGAAATGGGAAAAGGGTAGTCCAGCTCCCTTTTAAGTTTGCTTCACAAAGAAGGTTTTCTTCTCTTCTGAGAAAATCAAAGATCACATTCACTCAGGTAAAGGACTTTTTAATTTGAATGCTTTAACTGAGTTTCCTTATGCAATTTTCCATTTGATTTGATTCTATTTAGTATGATAAATGCTGCTTAATCTGAAATTCTTTTTTTTTTTTTGGTTTTGTTTTCATGTATGACAAACAGAGATGAAAGATTAGCTTCTAGTGACCTGCATCAGAATAGAATTTGGCTGGAAATTAAATGAAGTTGGATTTAGCTGTATCCCCTGGATAGCTTTGCTGCACCAACAAATCTTCATGAAGTTAAGCTGCTTCTGCTCAAGGAGTGGAAGAGGAGTGTTCAACTGAACTGTGAGAAGCTCCTGTGGTCCCTGCCCTGTCTGTATGTGTCTGACTGGAATCAATGCCATCAGATCCTCAAAATGTAAAGGAATTCAGGATTTTAAAGTAAGATGACTGCAGCAGCTTTTCATGGTTTAATTATTTTATATTGGAGGCTGCTGAGTGATGCGTTTGGGGAGCTGATTGCTTTTCAGAGAGCATTAAAAGATTTAGTTGCTCCCCGTTTCAAACATTTGGAAATGTTCTCGCTGGGATTGAAGGGAGCTGTGGAGCAAATCATGTCTCTCCCCAGGCGCTGGCAGCTTGCTTCCTTGGTAACTTGGGCTGTGTGGAAGGAATTGTGACAAAACGTAATTATTTTGGGTTTAAGCTTTGTTGTCACTTAGTCTATGTTTTGTCCCTCAGCTGTATAAAAAGCAATATGCACCGGTTGTTGGGTTTCCTTAATCGGTAAGTATTAATGTCAAGTATTAATACAGCGTTTTTGCCTGCTCTGCTGCTGGCACTGGTCCCATGGCTGCACTGGGGAGCCGGCGCACCTCAGCGCAGGGCAGGCATCTCCAGGCAGACATCTCTTCAGATCCCAGTGTCCTTGTTTACCTCAAGGCTTTGGCTGCAGCTCAGGGTAATGAAGGAACTGGAACAGTAATACAGTCAACTTACTTGCCACAGTGTCCTCTGTTCCTCATGGTGCCACTGTGTGACCGTAGCTGCTGGAGTTGCCATTCATCCTCCTCCTCAGTGGGGAAATATCCAAATATCACATATCCCATGAGCAAATGGTTCTGCTTACAAGATTACAAATATCACATGAAAGGTATTTACAGAAGTATTTATTTGTGCAGGAGGAATAAGGGGTCACACAAATCTCCTTCCATTGAGCTATCTTTGACACCGACTCTGCAAGTCTCTGTCAGCTGTCCTTGAAGCTGGGCATAGCAACAAAGGAGGGTGCCTGTCAGGACCAGCTTAAGATGAGCTTGGTACCAAATAGGTAGGATTGGCATTTACTGAACAGTTAAAAAATTCATGTCAGCAAGGGTTCAAGTGCTATGAATTCTGTTGTTGTTTTCAGCTGTACTGACTACAAAAGAACTCAGTAGCTTTTCTTGGAGGATCCACTATGAAAGATCGCCATTTTTAGAACCAGAAACAGATCTCGCCTGTGCCTGCTGCTGCCTGCTGCTGCCTGCTGTTCCCCGTGTACAAGCAGGGATGTCTGCTGTGCTGCTTGCGGAGCTGAGAAGACCTTTTCCAATGTTTCCATCTCTTCTTTGCCAAATTCCCTCCTGTTACCCGGCCCAGACCCTCCCCAGCGACAGCTGAAGGCTCCCTGAGTTGTCTCCCTGCTCCTCCATGATCCCTCTTTTTGGGCAGTCTTGGTGGATCTGCAGCTCAACAAAACACTGGGGCTTGTTAGGATCCTCCAGAGGCAGTCCAAGCTGGAACTGGACTTGGTTTTTATTCAGTTTCTGCTCAAGTCCTCTTACCTGGGAGACAGAACCATCCGCTGGGGGACCTTGTGTTGCTCACACTCAGACCTTGGGCTGCATTCACTTCTTTCCCTTGATGGTTTAGATCAATTGCACTCTTCCCTCAACAAAGCAATTTTCTCATGGGCCTTCTAAAGTGTCAGATGGCTTTCCAGCACTTCCCTACAAAGCCTGTAAACTTACAAAAGATTGATAGGTTCATAAAATAGACGTTAAGGTGGTGTTTCCCTGATTTCTGCTTTAAAATTTGGTTTTCTAAGATGATTGGTTTTTCTCACTGTCTAGAGTTTGTATGGCTTGTCTGATTGGTGTTTAGAGGAAGCCCAAGTGTCTGACAAGCCTTCAAAGGGAGCCCTAATGCCAGAGCAGGTTTTTGATGGGATAGAATCACAGAATCATAACACAGTTTGGGTTTGAAGGGACCTTCAAAGGTCATCTAGTCTACCCCTCTGTAATGAGCAGGGACGTCTTCAACTAGATCAGGTTGCTCAGAACCACATCCAGCCTGGCCCTGAATGCCTCCAGTCATTCACCACCTCCAGGTGGATGGCGCATCCACCACCTCTCTGGACAACCTGTGCCAGTGTCTCACCACCCTCATTGTGAAGAATTTCTTCCTCATGTCCAACTTGTTTAAACTTAGTTTAAAATCATTATCCCTTGTCCTGTCACACCAGGCACTGCTAAAAAGTCCCTCCTCATTTTTCTGATAGGCCCCTTATAAGTACCGAAAGGCCACCATACTGCTCCACAGCACACAGATATCCCATCCATCCATACTGCAGGGTAAGGAAGAAATGAAATCTCCGATGCTATAAAGCTGTAAGTTGTAGTTCTAGTTCTTTTGAATTCTGATGTTAGAACTTTATTGAATCCGCTTTTAGCGTGGATTTTGCTTTCTAAGCCATAATAAAATGGATAAATCTAATAATGTCTTTGATTTTGATTCTTTTTGCGTTGTGAAAGCATCGATCCAGTATGTATTTAATACTTCATCTATTTAACAGTTAATCTGATGACATGGAAGAAAATATCCAGGACAATAATGTTGTCTAATAATATCAAACTGATGAGCAAAGAAAAGCACCCACATTCTCAACTGATGATGTGGCAAAGATCAAGAAATTCTGCAAAACTCAAACTAAAGTAAGTTATAAATTGCACTAATACTGGTTCATGGATAATGAGATTCCATTCTAATGTTGATAATGTGCAGTGTAAGTGTTTGCTGTTTCTTAAATAGGGTATCTTTGACCATTTAAGCAAGTCTTTATCACCAAATGTTCATGGCCATGAGTATATTAAAAAAGCCATTTTGTGTATGCTACTGCGGGGTAATGAGAAAGTTCTCAACAATGGGACACGCATTAAAGGAGACATCAATATCTTATTATTAGGTAAGAGCATGTAGAGTTAATAGTGCATTGATAAGTTATTTTATTATCCCCCCTCCTCATCATGCCAGTGTAGTTCTGTTATGCAATATTAGCAAGAAAATAAAAGCCAACCCAGTACGAAGACTCATTTCGTCTTATACAAGAATGTTTGTTAGTGTCTTAGGATCAATTTATTTTATCCTTGGGCACATTTTTACAATTATTTCTGTTTTGTCCCACACTTCCCTATTTACTTGACATCTGTTCTATGTTTCTAACTAGCGTCGGCATGATGTGCAATTGAGTCTAATCCTGCACTGCTCATTCGGGCGAGACACCCACTGATTTCACGAATGGGCTTCAGTTTATTGCTCAAGTTGATGGAACTATTCTACTTCTGTCACTTGTAGGCGCGATGGCTGTTTAGTTGTGACTTCGTTTCTAAATGCTTTGTTTTCAGTACCCATAATTTAGTTATATTAGCCTGACAATGCTAACCTGCTACATAACAGCTCCTGGCAGAGATGTCAGCTTCCTCACATAAATCAAGCTCTTTATTTCTCTACAGAGCTTCAAACAAATATTTGATAACTTGCTTTAAAAATAGATTTAGCCTAAAACAATAATCCTTTTCAACTCTTTCTGTTTGAGTATGTCTGTTCTTTTCTGAAGAGGGCAACTTGCACACCTACTCATTGGCAGTACTGAAACAACGCTTCATCCACACTGCGCTACTATGGCGTTTTAACCATGCCAGTACAGGTGGGATCTGATATTAAACAGCCCTCTGTCAATAGCACTTGCCCAGCACCTGAATTACCTTGCTGTGTATCCAAATGTAGCAACTGTGGGCCCAGGAATGTTCAAAGCAGTTGTATAAAGGTACTCAGTGGCATGCTAATGGACCTGCTCCGCTTTGCAATCCAAAGGACTTTATTAAAGGTTTAATAAAGCCAAAAGTTGATCCCTTAACAAAATTCAAATCTAGGTTGGACATAGGCATACTTCTCTGAAATTTGGAGTGAAATTTTAAATTTAAAAATAAAAAGAAAAAAGTTATTTATTCTGTGAGAATTCTGAAGCAAGAACTCTAAGAAGAAGTATAGTTTGAGCATTTTTATCTGATTGAAACAATGAGATTTCTGAGGATGTCTTTAGTACCTGTGTTGCAGCAATGTCTAGAGAGGTGTTAGGTATATAGTAAATGAATAGTAATACAAACTTTTTCTTCAGAAGACAGTTGTTGTTCCTTTATATTTTTTATGTATATAAACTTACACTCCTAACCTTAGGAATGCCAATTTCTGTTTCTTTCTTTTCCAGTTTGAAACAGAAATGAACAGTTGCAATACTTCTTATACCTCAATACTGCTGGTGTAACCTTACAACTAGCTAAAGCAATTTAGAAGCCAATTGGTGATGCAAGATCTCCAAGGGTTGCCAAGACTCATGAGCATTCTGGAAGGAAAATGCTAGAAAAAGAAAAACTAAAATTCTATAATGCAGAGGATTTCTTACCAGAACCTTTCCACTTCGGGGACTTTAAGGTTCAAGCACATCCTTGTAATGCTTTATCTTCTTTGAATTGCCTGAACCTGTGCTTTTGGACGTGCTGGTGGAGCATGGCCGGCTCCTGTGCCTGGAATAACAAAAGGTGCTAATTAGATTTGTCACAATTTTCTCCTGTTAAACTGAAGGTGAACATTATACATTCTTACAGAATATGCATTCTTACAGAAGCTGTGTTTTTTAATAATGTATGAAATAAAACTCTGCAACGTTAGGGGAAAAAAAAAGAAGTATTAATGAAGTTTCCAGGTACTTACAAGGTTTAAGTGAATGTTTTCAACGTTGGAAAACTTGAAAAGAGGAAAAACTTTGACACTTCTCAATATCCATCTCACATATCTACACTCACAACAAACTTGAAACACTGAGGTGTCTTCATCCTTTTACAGGGAAGGAGCTTAGAAAACACTGAAGAAAAAATACCTACTACAAAGATCAAGTGATTGCTTATAAAAGCTGGCTGTAACCACCCTTCAGCTGCCTGGCAAAATGTGTGTTTTGAGATCACAGCCCTAGGTTCCCCTGGAGTTGGCAACATCAGGGTTAGCATCCCCTGACCCATCAGCAGGGACTTCTGGCTCTCCTCTTCCCACCGCCTTCATTCAGCTCTTGAGGTCTGTCTACCAACAGCAATGAAGCGGACAGCTGCTGGGTTTTGGGGACCAAAGAGGACGAAGTGTGTGGTGACAATGGTGGCTATGGTGGAACAGCACTGACAGAGGTCCTGGGCTTTTTCTCACTGGTGCCATGTCCCTGCTTGTGACCACTAGACTAAATGGCACCGTCAGGGCAGCAAAACTTCAAGCCAACAAACAGGGACTGCTTGGTTGCCTTTTCTCAGTCTGATTTGACAGTGTTTTACTCTGTGCTTACTTAAGCCTCCTAATAGTCCTGATTTAACTGTCTTTCCAAAAGATTGAATAAACCAATTTCCCATGTCCCAGGAGTATTCGGACAATTAATTGTAAAAATACTTTGTAAATGCAAGAACATTTATCTCATCCAAGTTCATTCCAGATGGAGCTTGAAAGTTCCGAAATTCCAGTTTACTGGAGCAATTAGCCCCTGTCATCATCAGCAAATATTTAATGACTATTCATAATGCCCAGCTCAGAGGTCTGGGCCTGCATCCCGCAGCCCCTGGATCTGAAAGATGTGACCATGATGCTCCTGCTGCCCTCATTTCTTCTGCACATCCATGGAGAGGAGTGCAGGTTCTGGCTGCTGGGACCCACAGTATTTCCCTTTCCATTAAAGCTTCATGCTGCACACCTGTGTATTTGCATGGGGTTGCTGTGTTGTTAAATGTAACTCAAGTTTGAGGTCTAATGACAAATAAGTCCTGCTGCAGCTGGGAAAAGACTTTTGGCAAGGGTAATCCTGATGATGTGTGGCTCCATCTGAGATGATCCAGACCCTTCAGAGCGCATAGCTGTGTCTTGCACAGTGGCTCTTGGGAGGGATGTGCAAAAAATGTTCTGACTTCACCAGTAGCTACTTAAATTTCAGACACTTTCAGCGCCCCTTGTGACAAAAGCCAAATGTTGTGGGGAAAGAAAGGATGATTACTGCACTCCTGTTTAATAAACTATGTGAAGTCATGCTCTCACAGATACTGGACGGGTTATGCAGCAAAAATTAATCATTCACATATATGCTGAATAAAATGCTAGCAAAGAAAGGTGAGGATTTCTCTACTGCTTATTAGGCTATATATTGTACACTGGCTCTAAAACCAGTGTGCAAAAGGCTTTGGCCCTACAACTGATATATAGCAAAGTGCTCTGCTTTCCCCTTTAAAATGTAATCTTTGCATTGCAAAGCATTTCCTACACCACTTCCACCATCAGCAGGGGGTTGCCAGGAAGGCAGTTGACAGCAGCTGTAACTGCTGATTAAGAAACTCATGCTCAGCCTTGCATTTCCAAAGATATCAAACGTTCCATCTTCTGAGCTCTAAAATCCTCCTGTTGTGCAATGGTCCCCATGCTCTCAGCTGCATGCTGTGCGCCCCTGTGTGCATCAGCAAGCACCCGTGTACCCCAGCTCAGCACCCTGGCCCCTGGGCTTTTTTGGTAACAAAGCCTTGAAATGGTCCTGATGCCACCTGATAAGAAATGGGAGTGGTTTATAGCTGAAGAATATTTGCGGAATGAGGAAAAAGAAACACCTCTAGCCCACCCAGTCTGAGTGCACCCAATCATTGAGATGCTGTAGGAAACAAATGAGGAAGCAAATACGCAAGTAAACCCAACGACACTCAATCTGAGAGTGATCTGATGCACCTGTGAAGTAGTTTGTGCAAGGCAGTTATAAATCAAGGCAACTGGAAGCTAAGGTAATTTGCTCTTAGGAAAGCAAGTGGTACTACATAAGCACTCAGGTGTGATTATGGAATAAATGAAAGCATTTCTATGAATTTGCCACCATAAAGAGAGGAGTGGCTTGCTCACTTCAGCCCCAGGGGAAAAAGGTAACTAAACCCCTATTCCTCGTTTCCCCATGTTGTATTTCAGAAGCTCCTTTGAGGTTGCTGGGACTGCATTTGTGGCTATTTGTATTTCTCAAAAATTCACATCTGTTCCAAAGCTCGAGGTTCACTCCTGGGGGGAAGGTGGTTGCCAGTCAGTGCTCTGCAGGTCTTTCATGGACAGGGGTGTAACCAGCGGGGAGGTTTGATGTCAACCAAATTGCTCCATATTCATTCCGACTGTGTGACCATGTGAGAGGATCTGGTCAGGAAAGCCAGGGTGGGGCAGCCCTGCTTTTACTGGCAAGGGGAATTACGTGCAGGATGGCGACTTCCCTCCCCATCAGCAGCCTATGCAGGGACAAGCTCTACATGGGAACAGCCGAGCCAGCATTACAGGGCACCACCATCAGCTTTGTCCCTGGCAGACATCATGGAAGGAGTTACTATTCCCTGTTTTATTTCAGTCTTCGAGCTCCCAGCAACAAAGCATGTTGTGTGCTGCTTGTATCCGCTCAGCCTCTGCATCACCCTGCTGCCAGTCTCCCAGACCTCCCTGAGGGACAGAGCTGCACAAAGAGGCTCTGCAGCATAGTGGCTGGGGCAGCCAGAGGTCTTACAGTGCTTATGAGTGAGAGATGTGCATGTTGGTATAAGCTAATGGAAATAAGTTTAGAAAGGACACAAGTAATGGTGATTGATCTTTCTGGGAGCTGGGAGCCTATGAAAAGCAGAACACACAGGTAGGCTGCTGAGCAGGAGGAATTGCTCAGGCTTCGTATTGCAGAGGAGCATCTATCTGCTTAGGAGATGTGGCCTTTACCCATCATGCAGTGGCCCATAGTTGCATATTCCCTAACTCAGGTGTTGGGTATTTTTTCTCTGAGTTTTTTTTTCCTTAAGGAAAAGCAGCTTTTCTTTTCCCATTCCTTGCATTCACACACGCTAAGGCTTAAGAATGATCATTATTCTTTTGGCCAGGGCAAACTGAGTGCCTGCAGAGGCTGTTCCTTAAACCAGCAGAGGTGATAGACGCTTTCATTTTCTGTTTCTCTCCTTAACCTTCAGCTTACCCTCACAAATATTTTCTGGTGACAAAGGCATGACAGTAGCAGCCACAATGAAACCCGACTCTTCCAAGGAGCAGCAGAGACCCTTAATACAGTTAATAAAGTATTAATTAATTATTTGTGGTATAATTATTAGTAGTATAAATTATTAAATACTTAATAACTCCCAAACTTAATAAACAAATAGCTTAACAAACTAAGCTGAAGTTGCGGTGTTATGTCATTTATAATGCTCTGTTCTGAATAAGCCAACATCATTTACATGAGTGAAAGCTGCCTCCAAGCCCAAGTGTTCACAACATGATGAGAAGCATGAAAAAAAAAAGCAATCACAGATGAAGGGGGAGATGTGCTGCTGACAAGATTTGATCTGGCTTTTTGTAGCATAGACTGCATGGATCCAGATGGTGGTAAAAAAATACCAAGGGCACATGCACGTACACAGCTCTAGCAGAGCAAGATGGCTGGTTCTTCTAGTTACATACTAGTAACTACTGAGCAGAAATGCTAGCATTAACAAGTTAAGCAAAATGTTCCATCGCATATTTTAGAAGAGGTAAGATTCAAATCTGATAAAGAGCATACAAGCTTTTTTTCCCATGAGTATTGTCCTGGAACAGCAATCATGTTTATGTATTGTAGGATTAAGCATTGCAACCTTGGGAAACAATAAGGTTTGATTTTGTTCTTTTAAGTTCCAGACATTCAAGTTAAGCTTCTTTGACACTGTTTTATTTTCACAGTAGGTGAAGTCAAAGGCGGAGATCAAGCATGGACCATTTCATCTGAAGTGGAAAGAGTTTAGCAATTTGTGAGCAAATTAAAATGAAAACTGGAATGTAAACCTGCCTTCAGCCTTTATGACACCAGTTACCGTGTACATGTTGTGAGTAATAAACTGACTGGGGGGAGGAAATTACATGACAAAATAGAAAAGGTGGCACTGGTGTGATGGATGATGATTTTGAAGAAGTTTGATGCAAAGGAGACTGATCCATATGCACTGTAGAAAATTATTAATTTGGGAGTAGGAGGGGTGATCAGTCTGAATTGCCGTGGTCATTGTTTTTTTCCAGTTCAATCTGCTGGTGCTCAGGAGGGGACAGAAGAAGAGCAGCCACGTGGAATCTGTCCACTGACAAAAATTCGCAATCTTCTTCTTGCGCAAAAAATAATTACTAAAACTTGACTTCTGAGCTGTCTCTTGCACTAAACTAGAATATATGGAGTTGAAAGAAGTGGGAAAATGAGATCATCATATATTAAATTTCTTCATAATTTCATAACACAGAGCAAAATAGAGGGATTTTGCCATTATTGCATCAAATACTACAAAAGTCTCTAGGCGACAACTCTAGATTTGAGAAGCAAGCAACTGACAGTTCAGAAAAGGCAGTTTATTTGATGGTTATCTTCTCCTTTTGAGACATGACTATCTGTACTACTGGCACTGAAGATGATAGCTTGAAAATCTGTATCTTAGCAAAAGCCCCCAAGCTCTAATAACAGTGGGAAAGGAAACTGGGGGGGGGGGGTGGGGGGGGGGGGGGGGAAGGAGAAAGAAGAAATACTGTTTCTCTGCTTTGATCTGCATCTAAAAAATGACAACTCACAACTCCTGCTCTGCACCCTCCACCCATGTCTGCTGGCGTGGGTGATACAAGACAAGAGAGAGCTAGTGTCTAGGATCGGTCCCTTTTCTGTATTTAGACAATGCAGTGTCAGCCAGACTGTTAGACATTATGATTCAGGTATTTGCTACCTGTGCAAAAGCTCGACTGAGCAAGCTGATCCGTGTGATGCAAATAGCAGTGAAATTGGTCTGGTTTGCCTGTATCAGGAATATGAGGCTGTTAAGCATAGATATTAGGTGGCATGCCTAAAAGATTGTCTGCAATGCTGAGATTCTTGAAGAAAGACTTCTAAGTAGTAAGAACAGCCTACCTTTTTTTTTTAATCCAAACCTGAGCCACTGACTTGAATACTGGGGTTATTCTATTTGATTTTTAAACACATGCTGTGGCTCTGATAGACTCAGCAGTGGGGAATGAGTCATGCACACAGTTCTAAATACAGTGTGCACATACTGTGCTGGTTCCAGCTGTACAGCTAGTCCGGAGCCCAGAAAAGGAGGAGCAGAGAAGACAACATTCACCTAAGCCTGGATCTTCTTTGCCGGGGGAGGCAGCCACCATGTACCGGCAGAGACCATCACACGAATGAGAAACAGGAGCAAGGCAGTTGACCCATGGAGTCAATATCCACAGTTCAAGCCCTTGTTCTGCATGTAATGAGAACCCAATAATAGTTTTTTCCACTAATCCTGTTCTCTAGAGAGTGGAATGTACCTGACCAGGGATGCAGGCAGAGCAAATCCTTGCCACAGATTTTAAACTGAATCATCACACTGTGAGAAGGACAGGAAAGTGGAACTTGCTGCAGATACAATGTTGGTGGGTTTTACTATCCTATTAGTATCTGAGTCATTTCACACAGAGAAGTTTATATTCAAGGCTTTTAGTAAAACTTTATATGAATAAATCTGCTTTAGGGAAGAAAATACCCAGGCTGCAACAGCATGCATGGCTCTCTGGCTGACCAACATGGTATCTATCTGTGATGAAATTTGTAAATGTGTCACATGTATGTCTCCAAAATTAAGCTATTTCATGAAAAATAATGGATGCAGCCGCAGTAACCATGTAGGCAAATTCAGAGAAGAAGGAAAGTCAGCTCCAGAGGGAAGCTGTAGGACTGGGCTGGTGAATTTCTGTTGCTGTTTTCACAAGAGGTGAGCACTACTGAGGCACTGCAGCTTTACGCAGTTAAAGTACAAATCCAAGTAAAGTATCCACATGTAAAGAAGAAAATTCCAGTTGAAACACTTAATTTCCTAAGCCACGTATGTACTTTTTAATCTCTCGCTTGCTTTCTTCACAGGAAAATACCTTCAGTGTAAGTCAGTTGTGCTTAAGCTTTCTAAGAAAAACGTGTTCATTCAGGAACTTGAGCTAGCAATGTAACTTTTGCGGTAGACAATGAAGTGCAATATTAGATGTTATGCTGGGCTTCCTGAGTAACTTTTCTGCATTGTAAATTGAAAAAAAAATGCATTTTCCTCATGAGAATTGTTAGGTCTCTTAACGACATTAATGAAAACTCAGTCTCTTTTGGCTCTATGGAATCTGCACACCACTGAAAAGTGAGTTGTTCATATTCTCTGACATAGAGATTCAGTTTTAAGTTCTGTCCTTCACTGGTTCCTATTTGAAATGAATAAGCAGAAGCTTAAGGTATTTTTTTCCCCCCCATGGAATTTCACCGTTTCAGGATATACCTTACGGTATCTGTGTTTTGCACAATGCGTTGTAATGCATTGCCCTGTGTATTAAGCTCTCTTCTGATGAAAGCACAGGTACGTATTTATGCCATTTCACGCAATCTGGATTTCAAAAGATATAAATGATCTCTGCAGTAGCAAATCTGGCAGTTAACATTTGAAATTATGAAATGCTCACTGTTTATAATGTTAAGTATTTTAGCCACAGATGAATTAATGAACAGTCTCATTTGTGTCTTCTTAACTCCATGTAAATCTATGTGCATATCTTAATTGAAGGCACATTTGGAGGATTATTTGCATGAAAACTGCTGATGAAGACATGTCAAAATAGGAAAGTTATTTTAAGACAGCTATAGTAGGGTATCTTCCTATCCAGGATGTTTGTTAGCTCTGACGATTCTTTGTTAATTTTGTCTGGCTGCTTTCATGAATCCTTGGGTTCTGACAAAAGCTAATACAACCAGCTATAAATGCTTTAAATATAACTACATTTCAGAGAATATCAATCAGAGGATGACTACATATGTAATGCTGGTACAGAAGCATACACATTTGTTGCTTTGTGCCATGCAGTACCATTTAGAGAAAGTCTCGTTCCCTCATCAGATATCCATACATTTGAAATGCTCTTGCTCAGAGTTAGGGTAAACTGCACAATAAATGTTATGATGATCAACATCCATCCAGGGAACCAAAGTAGCTGCTGACCTTTAAATGTGAACATATTCACATACCAGTCTACCAACCATCTGGTGTGACCTGACATTTCTATTACTGGCAATCCTGTCTCTTGCAGCCTTTCTCCAAACCACTGCAAATGTGATGATCTGTGACTGATGACTGCCATGGTGACTGCCATCTTCCTCTGCAAAGGGTCCTTAGGGCAGTACACTTTGCTTCCTCCTGCTCTTGTATTTCCATGCCTACTCTGCTCTCCAAATCCCACTGAATTGTAGCCCTACCCACCCACCAGGGCTGTTAACAGTGTCAGCAAATCTACCAGACCTATGATCCCTTCTCCCCAGACAAAATGCCAGCCAGGAATGGTCCCAGATAACCTTTACATCCCATTCCCAGGGATTCAGTTGTTTTGTGTTTGAAGGTCTAGCCTGTAGCAAGATTGAGTGTGCACCGAAGAGAGGCACACAGAGGCCCTTAATGTGGCTGGCTACACAGAGTGCTGCACGCACGCGCACGCGCACGCGCGCACACACACACACACACACAGAGTAGGGTGGGTAGCACAACCTACCTACAGTGCTACCCAAACTCACACAGGTGCAAACACTCTGTCCTCTTCCTCCCTTCCAGCTGATCAGAATGGAGGTTCTCTGGTGAAAACGAGTGCCCTCATTCTCCACATCCATAAATACAGCCACATTCATAGCCCCCTTGAATGTTAGCATGGCCCTAAACCTGTTTAATATCCATGCTTAGACATGGGATCCTTTAACTGGTATGCAAGTCACCTCCTACTTGCCAGATAGGGCAATGTGATGTTTGCTAGTGAAATAGATGCATACACTCACAGATTCATCACATAAACACTCCTCCAATCACAGCTCCCTTGAATATTATCATAGGCTTTCAGTCTGCCTAATATCCATGCCTAGACCCTGGGCTCCATTTCCCCAGTCACTGGCTCAAATCAAGACCTCTAGATGTGGAAATGTTTCTTCCAACTCACCAGCTAGTCCAGCTTGAAGTTTGCCTGGGGAGGATTAAATTCAATGAAAAAATATAAACAGGCCCAGGTCTCTGCGATTGCCAGCACTTAGACCTCTTTCACACCCACATAAAACCTGATCCTTCCAGTTGCTACCACCCAGACCTACAGCTGTGCTGCCCATGGCCTCTTACCTACTTGCTGGCAGTTGAACTTTTCAACACACATGAAACACACACCAATCTTTTCAGATGCTGGTGTTTAGCCATTCAGCCCATGGTCCTTCCAGTTGCTGGCACACAGATTCTTGCATGCTAATCCCTCCATGTGCTAGTACCTAGACCCACAAGTCCTAAGACCTGTGAACTCCTCTGGTCATTGAAACACAGGTCTCTCTTGCCTGCCAGTCTCTGCAGTAGCTGGCACAATCTTCCCACACTAGCTCTTCTTCAATTCACCATGATCCTTCCTCTCATCTTTGTACCCTTTGGCTCTTTCCCTAAACATACCATAGTCATTTTTACATAAGTCCACAAACCTCTTCTGATAGCACATATCTCAAGCAGCCTCAGGTTTTCCACAATACTCATGTTAACCATGTTTCCCTCTATCAGTTGAAAATTGTTGTTCAGATTGACATTCTTGAAGGCTCTGCCTGAGTAGTTCCTTTAATGGGACATCAATCATCAGCTGAAGTGTTCTGGGTCCTCATTACTGTCTCTATTGTGACTTCCTCCTTAACGTTTGCACGTATTTGTCTTTAATTTATTACTTTCCTCATTTATTTCTTTTATAGTAAGTGGATCATGACCAAATAGCTTTATGAACCAGAAGCTCCCACACTCCACATACCCTCACACTACTGACTGACAGCTGTTTTAGCACTCAGAACCACAGCATACTCAGTGATTACAGGGTCCAACTCCCGTTTATTATAGACATCTGCATGATGACAAGATAGCAACCTAGACTTCGCTGTGCTGATTGAAAGTCAGGATGCAGTTTTACATGTTTTCTTCATGTTCTGGTAGGCTTAAAGGCATGTCATACAACATATGCTCATTTTGCTCCATTGCACTGCAATATACAACACTGTCAGAAACTCACTGACTTTAGTGCAGTATTTTATCCAGATGATGAATTATTTTCCAGACTTTATAAGCCTTTAGCGTGATGGTTAAGATGAAAATAATAGAAAGAACAATGATGTAGTTGTGGTTTTCAAGTGATGTTCATCTTGTGTCTTTGATGCTTGTTTGCATTATCTTCAGAAGGCTGTTCTAGTCTAAATAGGAAAAAAAACAAACAACTGCATCTTAAAAGAGTGTAGGGAAGGGAATATGTGTATACTGTAAGAGCATTACGTGCAAAGGAACCAAAATTTTCTATTGGAAGGTCATAAATTAACAGTGTCAAGTATATGGCATTGCACAGAGGTACTTCACCCCAACAGGATGGCACACAAAGGATATTGCTACAAAATTAAAAATGCAATTCTGCTGTCTGGAAGGCCACTCCTCTTCAGTCTGCTTACGGAGTTTCTCCTGTGCCTTGTGAGTTCCTCTAAGCTATGTCACTCTTACTATATCCAACTTTTAAATCTCTATTTAAACTAAGAGACCATGTGCCTTGGATTTGTGAAATTTCCTGTCAAAACCTTCCCAAATGCTGCTGCTATTCACTACATGGCCTTTCTGATCCCGTCATTCACAGAGTTTTAACCTTCTGTCTTCTCTTAACTCTCCCTAAGTCATGATTTCCATGGCTACTTTGCTCCTTGCAATAAAAAATGGCCACTGAAAAAGGAAACTGATTTTTAGATTTGCTTTTTGCTTTGATATTTCAGACTTGGGGTTTTAGCACCATTTCCAGGTGTCTTAAGGGGTGATCTTTAGTAGAAAATGCAGTAATAGATGAAATACAAGTCCACTAAGTGGAAAACACAGTTTAGTTAGAAATTGAAAATGAACCCCTTTGTTCATACTCTCCCACTCCAAGCAGGCTGCCATCAGGGCAGTTAGAGTGCTGGGAATGGAGAGGACACCTTTTGGATGAAGTGGCTTTTTGGTGTTTGATAAATTAGGAGCAATTTATTGAGCTCTTTAATTTCTATGCTGTAGTCTTCAGACTGCCAAAATGTGGTATCTTCCAATTTACTTCTTACTGATTTGATTGTTTACTTTTTAGTAAATATGTGTGTGCTTACACATACATTTGTTAAAAAGAGACAGAATACTTACCTCTAGAGTCAGGTTCTCCCCATTTTCTTTTCTTTGGCTGTATTTCTTTTTAAGGCACACTGCAGTTGTGATAGTGACAATAAGCATTACAACAAATACAGCCATGGTTGAAGAAACAGCTATTACAGTATTTTCTTGAGTTGTGCCTTTCCTTTCACACTTTTCTCCCATGTACCACCAGTCGTCAGCTGCAGGACACCTAGAAAGTAAAAGAACAAATGTGTACTATCATCACCTAAAGATTAAAGGCATGAAAAGGTCTACTTAAAAAAAGCTGCATCTTTGATGCACTGTTTCTATATGCCAAAGCATAATGAAGTTATCTGAAAATGGACTTCTATTTTAAAGTTGTCTTGAGTGGACAACTGCCTTTACACATGTGCTTTTTTCAGCCTCCTGCTGTTTTTCAGGTCATGTCTTCAGAGACAGCCTTTGCCAGAAAACCTAAGCACCATCCCAATCCTTTTGACGGCTTTATGCTATATTCTGCAGCTATAGCATGATTGTCTAGCTTCCAATGAAGACACTGTCTGTATCACTCAGTTCACTTATCTGCTTCCTTTTCCTTGAAGTTTGTAGTACTTATGTTGATAGAAAACCCTTTTTGCTCCATGAAACTAATACCTGTCACTCGGACCAATGTCACATAATATTTGCTCCCACTATTACTAATTTGCGTCAAATCCTCATGCAGTTCTTCCTTTTATTTTGCTCATCTTTCACACAAAGCCCTTCTATCATCTTCAAAAAGCCTTTGTAGGAAGGAGTTGAATAAGCTCCTGGGGCAACTGATCCAGAAGTTTTACACTGCTATTTTTATCCAATCAATCTACATTTCCAGGAAACGTCATTCTCCTGTTTCCTCACGTGTTCTTTGAGGTTTTTTTTTATTTCTCAGCTCACCTTATGCAGCAGTTTGAACATGTGAGATAAACAGGGAGGAGACCACAGGATGGACTCTCAAGGCACCTCTGACCAGATAGCAGCTGACCCAAAACTTAGCTGCAGGAATTCCCCAGTTCAACGACTGAGCTAGCTGAAGGTGCTCCCACAACATTCCCCTTTCCCTGCTCAGTGCTTCTCCACTAGTAGATGTGGCATGGTCTGATGAGACTTTCTTATTCCAGAAGGAGATAATTTTCAAACATAAAGAACTTGTATGAGCTGCCTCTGCCCTCTCCCAAGAAGTTAAGGAACCTAACACCCTAGCAGCCATATGGGTTTAGAACTAAAATCAGCTTCCAGGGTTTGATTCCTTCACCTTATCCAGCATCACAATCAGCTCCAACACATTTTATAGTGAGCATGTAAGGGTCTCATGATCTAACACTAAAAAGGTGTATGTGCAGTACTGCTGAGTGCACACCTGCCACTTTCTAACCCAGATTGTTCCTTCTGTGTTGTTTTTTTCTAGTTCCTGTTGAAGCCATTTATTCAGATCTACCCTTAGCCCTGAAAATGAGTCCATTTGCAGGGTACTGTGAAGATATTGACTGTTGGGGGAATTCATGTGATCTGGCTTAAAGTTCTGTATCACATTCACCTTTGTTTCTCAGAAAATCAGAGCAGAAACTGACTGCTGGTCACGTAATTCTCTAGGACAGAAAGTAGGTCACATCGTAGGCACTAAAACTTCAAATAGTCCAGATACGTCAGAATTAAATGTTCTCTCTCCATAATTTCAAAATCAGGCATTACATTCAGCATAACTTATTTGTCTTTGTGGAACAGCTTCTTGACATTTACTCATATTTGTGACCTCCTTCTGATGGGTTGCACAAGAATTGGTTTTCAAAAGGTTTCTAAATGGGGAGATATAATACTTAATGAGTCATCCTGACTCTTGTTGCTCTTGGCCTTTAGGTATTTGCCTCCGGTCTACCTGCCCTGGCACAGCCTCACATAAGGTTACTATCTTCAGCATTAGAGTTTGTTTGAGACCTGGAACAATGCTAATAAGCCAGGTGGGTTACATAAATGTATCCACAGAGAATTAAATAAAAGTTGATATTAATTTTCCTGCAGGGCAAACAGCGTTTTCAGGTCTCAGCCTTCATTGCTAGTTTCAAAGACAAGCAACTAGACTTCAGTAATTCATGGTCATAATTTGCACTACATGATATTTCTGAATCAAATTTTAAACCAATGTCTATGCTGCTTCCTGCCTGAGAAGTATTAAACATCTTTTCTACTGATACAAATGCTCTTTTGTTTCAGCTGCATTTATATTTAACTCTTCTAACTTTTGCTATGGGGACTTCAAAGGAGGTGCACAGTCCACTTTATAACATTGGACTAAGACATTACTGAAAATTATGAACACATTTAAAATACAATTTACAGAGAAGTCAAGCAGAGTACTTCTAACGGTCAAATGCTGTGGTTAGGAGCTCTGTTGCCCAAACTGGTCATAAATTTAGTCTCACAGTAGCAGTTGGAAATACTTGCTTAAATCAGCCACAATCTGTCTTTCCTTTTCCTAGGAACAAAGATTCGTTCTACTACAGACTTTCATTACTCTTCCTAAAATGGCATTTCAGAGTGAATGAAGGCAGTTACCTGCACACCTGTGCTCTGTCTACAATAACACAGACACCGTCATTTTCACAAGGGTTGTCTGGACAGAAATCTGGAGCCTCTATCTCTGGCTTTTTGGTGACAGAGGCTGTTGTGGTGGGTGCTGTGGTGGTAGGCTTAGTGGTAGGCTTGGTGGTAGCTGTGGGCTTGGTGGTAACAGTGGTGGTAGAGGTAGATTTGATGGTACTGGCACTGGGGGTATTCACAATATGGGTGGGTGAAACACTTGGCTGAGTTGATAGTAGATCTGATATATCTGCACGATAAAAACACAAGCAATAAGGTCTTTACTTCATGCTATTTTTACTCTTATTCTAATGACAAGTTCTAATAGTAAAAAGAGCCTCTCCACAGGTATAATGGATAAATAGTCTTTTTTACCTTTCAGGAGCACGATGTATTTTGGAAATGTCCTCTAAATTATTTCAGAAACAGAAAAATGTATTCAAAATATCCTATTCAAAATAATTTGCACAGGATTAGTATAATTTTATGTATCTTCACATAAGATAAAAGAATTATATAGTGCATGTACCTATTCACAAACATATGATTTTAGATACACGTGTAGTTCCAAAACTGGAAAGTTTCCAGAAGTACATCAAAGTACATCATGTGTATCTATAGTTACATCATTAATGACTTGTTAAGTATGTGACACTCCTTTTTTTATTGTATCATAAAGAATATCAGCAATGTTTACATACCTTCCATTGTTAAAAGAATATAAATGCCATCTTCTTTAATAAAGTTGCGGCTTCTAAGTCTCTGATGAGTTAAAAATACACTTGTTCCACTTCCTGGACCTCTCATGAATGTAGTTCCATTAGGAAAAGATGCTATGGATCCCACTTTATCTGGCCTATCCCAAAAATATGTTGATGAAGACTCTGGAAAAAAAAATCAAATGAATGTGAGTATGGAACCACTCTGGATTTCTTTCTCAATAGGGTCCCTTTCTTCTTAATCTCTGCTGCAAAAAAGTACTGAGGCCTCTCTCAACAACCAAGGCAGATGGCATCCTACTTTGCCTGCTTCTCCTTAGCTGCTTATGGATATCACGACTGTGGAGAACACAATAAATTATTTGAAACTCAAGTAGTAAGAGCAATGCTGAACCTGCCTACAGATTTTTGCAGATTTTCTGCTTGAGATTCCACACTGATGAGATGCTCAAGACAATGGAGATCTTCAATGGCTTGGTTTCGCATAGGGTATTGAGAAAAGAACTTGCTGGAGATTAGGTTATTGAGGAGCCGGTTGAAAACCTGTTGTATTTTCTTTTTAGTTCATTTAAAGTAAGTGTAGTGGAAAAAAAGATTAGTAGTACATGAATCATCTGTAAAATGAATTGATTCAGTGCTCCTCAAAAAAGAGCGTCTCTTGAGGTGGACAAAGGGCACAAGATACTTGAACAACCTGAACAGTCACAGGCCACTGATGTCCCCTCCGTTAAACCCTGTTCTAAATCTCAAAGCTGAGCCTGATTGTTTATGAAAGTATCTGCCAGAGGGAGAAGAAACTGCCTACTCCAACACTTCTGCGGGTTAGAGAAAGGGTAGGAGTTATAAGGCTTCTCTTGGGAATCTGGGGCTATCAACAATACATGAATAAACACAGGAGGAGGAGCAGAGTGCAAACTGTAGCCATAACAGCAGAGAGCACATTTATGTCCATCTATCTACAGAGGACCTGGTGTGCTGCATTTTTCAGTTACAGGGAGGCCCTTTAGTCTTTCCAGATTACCCACTTGGTTTTCATGTAGGTACAGTGTCACAAAAAAATTCATGTAAAGAGTAACATTTTAAAAATAATACTCTAAATTAGACATTTTTGTGCCTTCCTTCCTTTACTAATGATACAGTCTGAAGGCCCAGGCAAGTAATACAGCGGTGGAGGTGGTTTCTTCTGGCAAGACCCTTACATCAATGCAGAAAGTAATTTTGGACTTAAATCCAATATTTATCCAATGATGACTATTGGAGGGAAGGGAGGGTCTTTAATATCTCTCTTTATAGAGATTCCTACCATTTCTCATAGTTACGTCTTTACTTCCACTGCCTCCTTTCCAAGTTATTAAGGATAATTGCTCCTTATCTCCTCACATCTTGAACAAGTACAGATTATGTAATATGAATCAGTACTTTGTCCATCTGGAAATCTGCACTGACAGCACTATACCTTTTACAAGGAGGGCAGGGATTTGTTTAATAGCTGCACTTTTACCTGGTACAAACTGCGTGTATTGTTAATTCAGTATTTTTCTTCTCAAGCCTTCTGGAAAACTTCCATTCTCATTAAAGCAGATATAAATGCATCTTCACAGAACATATGGGAGAAATTTTAGGAGTGGATCATCCACCAGTTTCTTATGCAAATCAGCCTAAAAATCTAGAGTCCCAGCTTAATCTACTTGTGTGTTTAATTTTTTCTGGTCTGTGGATCTTTTATATTGTTGCTGCAAACAATTAAAACATTCCAGAAGCTGAAAATCCTGCACTAATTTACACAAAGAGAAAAACTAACTCCTTGTCTTTTGGTTGTGTTTTAAATGTACTGGATATCATGTCTGATTTTAACTAACCTGATAATTCCAGAGGGTCTGTTGTTATACTTCTTTGGTTTGACATCCGTTGACGAATATCAGGATGCTGGTCTAGCAGAATCATGGTACCTTGTTGCCATGCACAGGGCCATTGCAACTGATCATCATTTGCTCCAGAAATCAAGTGGAAGTAAATCGCCAAATTAAAGGGATTATCAATGGTGCCATTTACATACAAGCCAACCTGAAAAGCATACCCTTCACTTGAATAAAAGGGTGGACTGTATATTCTTCCTGATGTCCCTGCTGGACTTGTGTCAAGGAGATGCGTGAAATTTCTGATATGCCAGACATGGTGGGGACACTGAGTTTCTGACAAGTTGATGTCATCAATAGAGAGGCCACCATTTGATAAGCCACTTCCTTTCATGCCTTGAAACACAACCCGGAATTTACTTGTGACATTCAAAGAAACATGATGGAGCTGCCAGTAACTTGCAGGTGAACCTGAAAAACAAGGGCAAGCGTTTATGAGTAAGCAGTACAGTCAAACACTTGCACAGGTCTATCGACCCCATACCAACACCATGTAAGAATTTCTTAATTCTACTGGCTCTGAAGTGATAGAATGTTTCTCCTGTAGATGTTACTTTTTCAGTGCAAGATCATATTTTTTCAATTCAAATTTTCAACAGATTTAATATGCATAACAGCTCTGCAATTTCAGTGAAAACAGTGTTAATCATTCTTAAGACAGTTTTTTCTTTTATGTTGTTAAAGAACATTGCATTAAATTAGTCCAAATGTTGTGATAATTAGATGCACAAAGATGGCTGTCACCTCTATTATTAAAAAGAGGAAAATTCAGAACAAGATATATTCAAATTAACATGTCTCAACAAAAAATGCTAAGAGGATTCTGGGAGCCTAGAACCACAAGATTGGTTCGTTTGGTTGGTTTTGTGTATTTAGATGACTTGTCAGAAGTTTGCCTATGCAGAAACACTCTCCATCCATTAAATGATAAATGGTACTAAGTTCAAATTAAACCACTCATTTGCAAAACCTACTTCACGTGATGAAACCTCACTGCAGATTTGATGCTGCATCAAAAGTGCTTGCACTAGCGAATTCCACTTTATTACAGGAGCAGTGTAGACAAAAGCAAAGACCTCTGCACAGGGGCCTTGTAAGGCAGGTGAAAGTATGACATCCTTTGTTAACAGTATGTGCAGCAAAACAGTTTCTTTTGCTGTCTGGTTTATGTTCATCTGCATGGAAGACCAGACTTTCAGCTGCATTTATGGAATAAGCAGTGCCAATCAGGTACAGAACTCATGACTCAGTCTCCTAACAACTCTAAACACAACGCAATGGATCTCAGATATGAGTCTTAATTTCTTGACATTTATCATTACTGTTATAATTAGGAGGAAAAAAATAAACACAGAAACAAGAACAAAACCTGCTGTTTTTTGTTTAATTGCCTTCTGCATGAGGATTTTTTTAACTGCACAGATTATATGCAAGATGGGGGGTTTTGACTCATGTTCAATGAGCAGATCAGCTAACTGTGCTGTAAAATGTCCCACCACTATAGCCTCCACGATACCCCCTGCTCCTGTGCTACAGATCAAGAGAAAGAGCTCAAGGCTTGTCCCTCAGCCTCTCAAGCATGATGGTTCAGTGCAAACCCATGAGCAGCTCAGTCAGGATGTCACACCATGGCTGGAAAGGGCTGCAGTGTCATTGTTTCTTCCAGTTTAACTGTGCTGGTGAGGGTAACTTCTCACATAGGAACAGTGAAACAGCTTGCAGGGAAAAAATGATCTCAAACCATTCCTGAAAGTTTTACCAGAGATTGTCAAAGTAGGATGCCCATCTGGACACACATATGCGATCAAAGACTTACTTAAAAGGAAATTATGGACTTGATAAAGAAAGAATGGGGTATGGGATCTAATATATATGAAAGAGTACTTGTGAAGAAGGCTGAACTGTGGAGAAATTAATCTTGTCCTCAAAGTAGGGTTTGAAAGAGGTTGGAGAGCTCAGAGTGACCTGAAATACGCGTCTGCCTCAGAAACTGTGACAATTACATTAAGGATTCCTGATGGCACACAGGGATGATGAAAGTATCAGGGTGTAGAAAAGAGTGGAAAAAGAAAAGAAAAACAGGCACCAGCAGCAGCTGAGCCTAAAGGGATAAGAAGAGGCAGAACAGTGGACTTGGTAACCTGTTTAGTGAAAGAACTTGCTCAGACCCTCAGGTAACCTGAAGATTGCAATAGTTATAGCTGTAATGGAGACCAAGTGATAGCTAAGTGAGAAAGTAATTTAATCATAAGGTAACTTTGGCAATTCTAGCTTAAAGAGCTCTTGTGCATTAACTGACCCCAGTTGCTCATTCAGTAGGTCATAAGCTCCTAAAGGCACACGAACTTGATTTTCTTCAAACTACAACTCAAATCATGATCTGCTGCCCATATATTTCAGTTAAGCAATTTCAAATGCTGTTTAAAAAGTAAGCTGAATTTTATTTATCTTTTTTAAACTAGCATGTTAGTTATGTCAGGTATTCCAGGGCACTTACACTTTCCATTTCTTTATTATTACTTTCTTACTCATTGCAATTTAGTCTAATGACCAACTTCATTGGTTGCTATTGATACCAGCAATTCTGGAACACTTGAAATGACTACTCATGGAATTTCAGATATTGTGGTGAGAAAACCATCTTGATAACGCAAGAGTTTGTAATTTCTGGTAATTGATTACATTATAGGAAAATATGACTGAGGATCCATCAAGTATAATTTCACCAGCAAAGAATCAATTACATAGTTAGAGAAGAAGCCAAAGAATAACACTAGGAGATGAGTCACTTTTATACAATATTTCCCCTTGTACTTTGAAAAGGATGTTGAATATAGATTAAACCAAAATGCAGTTTTATTCCATACCTTTTATCTCTTCAATGAGTCTCAAAGTGCCATTCGGATGGGCTGAAGTATACTCCCTGACCCAGACATACAGGCAATCACTTTCATGACCACTGTTATAGAAATAGAATTGTAGGCATTGAAAGCCCCTTTTGGGATACAAAATTCTGCTCTCCAGGATAGCTGTGCTTCCCTCTACTCCAGTGCCGGTGTTGAAATGCATGAAGTAGCCAGCATCTGCCAGAAGTCAATGAGAAATTAATGGTAGAGGAGAAAGAAAATAGGATCTTCCTAGCATACTGCTATTCTTAACTCTGTATTGTAATAACACAAGTAAACATAGGTCAAGTCAGGGTGAAGTAGATTCAGTACAAACCCTCAGATCTTTGCAAGTTTTTTCCTTCTTTTTTGGTCTGTAGTAATTTCTACTCTTTACCCAGTAATTCATCATTGACTCTCCCTCTGGAGGACTGGTTTAAGCTCCTGAACTCACGAAGATTTTTCTGGCAGGTTCAAAACCAACTCACTATATTCTCAAGTTTATTATCCTGAGCCAGGATAATACAAATAATTTCTAAATCCCAATCCTTTGAAAGGATTTACTGAGCAATTATTGAGAAAAGCAGCAATCTTTCTAGTGTGCCTGTACCAGAAGTTAGAACATTTTACACAGTTCTCATGTCAGCATGTGACACTAAGACTAGAAAACAAATTAAGAGAGATAAGGACATTCAATCTTCTCAAATAAGCAAAAACCTGATTATTATCCCTGAGTATGTAGATTTATGTTGCTTAGTTAAAAAATAAACTGGGATTTGTTGACCAATACACAGAGAGCAAGGCCAAGATTGAAGTCAACTCACAGAATATAGTTGCCAGTGAGATAAGAACAGTATTTTCACATACCTTCACATTCTCCCATATTAGTGTGATCAGTATGTGGCCCAGCAGGAATGTGAGACAAACGCTGCCAATCATTGTTATCATCTGAACTTTGAATCATGCCACATATATTTTCGAGTTCAAAACTGCACGTGTCCATGAAACTCAGGGAGGAGGCTATAACATTCAAAAAAAAAAAAAAAGAAAGAAAAGGTTGTGAATCTCCATTATGCAACATATGTTTTAATTCTGAATGTCCAAAAGTCAAGAGCAGAGAAAGACTAAATGCAAACACCAAATAGTCAGTGGCTTCGCTTACCATCAACATTCATAAGTATAATCTTCTGGAACTCAAAGCATTTGGCGATTAACTCTGACATTAATGTTGTCAGGACCACTCTGGGCACACAGCAAGCACAGGAGGGTGCCAGCTTATTATCAGATCACATTTTTTATTTACAAAAGGAACACTAATAGCAGCCCAAACCCACCAACTTTCACACCATCAAAAGGTCCTGAGACTTCCCATTCATGCCTCTGCTTTCCTTAGGCTGGTCCAGACATGGCCACAGATTTTGAGCTGGAGTGCTTATTTTGAAATATAGCAGAGCAGAAGTTATTCGCTGCAATAAGCAAACCTTGATTTTCAAAATGCTGAACAGAAAAAAACCCAACAAATTTGGCAAAGGTACATTTGGAACCAATTTTTAAGATGTCTTTCATATAACAAGTGAAAAATTAAGTAAAGGAAGACAGGTGCAGTTGAATATGAAAGAGAGAGCACTGTATAAAATATTTTCTCTGTCTAAAGCAAACCCTGGATGGGTAAGGGAAGATGCAGTCCAAGTTTATCCCTGATCTCAGTTTTGTTTCCCATTGTACCATGTCTAAGTTCTGTGTAGCACCAGACAAGATTTGAAAACAAGTCATACAATAAAATGCTTTTCAAAGTGCATATAAAGTATTGTGGCAGGTTTAAAGGTTTCATTGCACTACAAAAAGGACCTTGAGTATCACAAAAATCAACCTCAATGGCATGCCAAATGCTTCACTTAGGCTGTGGCTCTGGGAAACACTTAAGTATGAACTGCTACCGTATCAGTTGTACTGCCTGAGGTATTTGTAGTGTTCTCATATCAAGCTAGCAATCCTACAGAGCTTTAAGGCTATCAGAAGTGTTGTGTGACTGATACCTTCTAAGCCACAGTATTGGTGCGATGTAAAAAAATGAGATTTTAAAGGTACCTGTTATATTGACTGCTGGAGAAAAAATATAAATAAAAAGGGACAATTATTAGATGAAAGAACTCTGTGAAATCAAAATATAAACCAAAATATGAAATTGATTTGCTCAAACAGAAAAGAAGTAGCCAACCTACTTTAATTAGACACTGCTGGCTGGCATGGAGTGATGACCTGAACAACAGGAAGAGAGAAAAGCAAGACCCAATAGCTTATGATTTATTCCTTAGATTAATTCCTGAAATAGGAGAAGGGGGCACTGCTTGAGGCAGGTTTTGAACTCCATCTGCACCAAAAGCCAAATACTTTCTTGGTATGTAGTGAAAGGCTGGACTTGGAAGAAAATAGATGGCAGATGAGTGCTGAGTCCTAACTTCCAGTAGCTTGGTGAAAACTCATGGTCAGTTCTATTAAGTAGTATGCTAGAAGGGTAAACCAGACTAAAATCTACTGTTATCATACAGCCTGAAAGATAGTCCTGAAAAAAAGACGAGAACAGCTCTAAAATAGCAGTCAAGATTTCTTATGCTGTGGGTTGGGGTTTTTTTCAACATTAGAACCAAGTTTGCCATTTTTAATGGAATTTCCTAACTACACAGGCCTTTAGCAGAAGTTAATCTTAACCTTTTCCTTGAATTATGTTCAGCAACAGAAGTAATTTTCTGATTCCTCTGGGAGGATATCTGCCACCCAAACCATGTTTGGAATTCTCAGTCTTCCCTATAACCTAAAAGGATCAGCCTTAGCAGCAGAGTGGGCAGGGGCTGAGACCTGTGAAGCACCCATCCTCCCTGGCACAGGGGCCATTTATGCAAATGGTGGGTGATCTGAAGACCACTTGTGGCTCTGTAAATGTCATGGACAGTATACAAAGCCAAGGAACAGACTAGACAGCAGGGAAGATCCTGATAGCACTGAAGGTGGTGGCAGTTTTGTCACTAATCTCAACATGGCTGGGGTTTATTTCATACAGGGAATATGCCTGTGAGTTAAGATAAAAGTTAAAATGTCATGAAGTGTTCACATAGTGCATGAGAATGATGGAAAGTATGTAAGATTAAGAGGGAGGAAGAAGGACCCCATTCACTGTTAAAGACATCCTTAGCTGTAATCAATTCTGTAACACCTAATTGACTGTGTGCCAAGTGGTAGAATGTAAGGCTGCCTGTAAGTGTATGTTCAGTTTAGACGTACATGAACAGAAATATTTCATCATAATTGTATGCTTAAAAAAAAGCACTGGTTTAATAAAACTGTTTTATAATTATTTAAGGTATCTGTATTGTAAACCAGTACTCACTACTTGGGATATTGAGGCAGTGAGATAACAGTTTTCATCTGAGTGCCAGGGCACATCTGATGTAGTCACAATTACAGAATTACATTCTAGTTTGGTAATAGACTTAACTATATTTCTCTGTCTCTTACTTTCACTCAACTTTCTAAAATAAATCCCATATAAGCAAAATAACTCTTTTGACCACTTTTGTAAGAGACTGGGTTTCATAGAATCATAGAATCACAGAATAGTTAGGGTTGGAAAGGACCTTAAGATCATCTAGTTCCAACCCCCCTGCCATGGGCAGGGACACCTCCCACTAAACCATGCCATCCAAGGCTATGTCCAACCCAGCCTTGAACACCGCCAGCGATGGAGCATTCACAACTTCCCTGGGCAACCCATTCCAGTGCCTCACCACCCTCACAGCAAAGAATTTCTTCCTCATATCTAATCTAAACTTCCCCCATTTAAGTTTGAACCCATTACCCTTGTCCTATCACTACAGTCCCTAATGAAGAGTCCAGCCCCAGCATCCCTATAGGCCCCCTTCAGATCCTGGAAGGCTGCTCTGAGGTCTCCACGCAGCCTTCTCTTCTCCAGGCTGAACAGCCCCAACTTTCTCAGCCTATCTTCATACGAGATGTTTGAAACTAAAAGGAAAAAATCTAAAAAGCGTGCATTTTCTTCATAACAGCGTCTGTACCCTATTTGCTTGAACCTCAGTGGTCTCACAGATTCCGTGGAAGAGGAGTAGGTATGATAGCCGCAGCAAAGATACTCATTTCTGTACAGTGTCTGAGCAACAGCTGTGCAATAATAGAGGGGAAAAAAACAGAAAGCTTTGTGCAGAAGCACACATTTTAAACAGCCACCCGAGGGAGGAACAAAAATCAGCTGCTGAGTGAAGCTGGTTTTTAGCTAAGGTCAGATGATATTGCACAGAAAACTCTGCTGCATAGCAATGTTTCTGCAGGAGGCCTATGTTATTCCTAGCTGTACCGTTATTTATGGTGTTTTTAACACAATTCACTTCTCCAAATACGCTAGTATCTCTTTCACTTGTGCCTGGATGAATCCCGTGTGTATGTATCACCCTCTTTTCTTTCACATGCCAGAAGCAAAGAAGTTTAAAAGCAATGGAGAAACTTACAGCAATTGTACAGCCGGTTCAGTTTCTGGAGATCATAATCACTGAAATCCATTCGCTGTCCTATAACCTCCATGAAGTCTGGTATGTTAGTGACGATGGTGGGTTCAGTTCCATTCCTGAATGCATTCTGGCTATAGTGCATCACGGAAGTATAGTCATAAGGGACATTCAGGGAGTCTGATGTTTTATCATCATATTTGTTGAAATTATGTTCTCTACCTAAATGGGAAAAACAAGAGGAAAGAGTTTTTGTTGCCCAAGAGGACCACGTTCTGTGTAAAGACTCAAAGTGACAGAGAATTCATCAGATCCCAGAGTGTTTTTTGTAGTCATTTACTTGACCTCACTCTGTAAAACTATTTTATTTCTAGTCTAGAGTTATTTACTTTCCTCTTTCAGCCACTGGAACATAACACAATGACTTCTGCTGGCTAAAACAAAGCTTTTTGCGACCAGAAAACTTTTGCCTGTGAACACACCTGTAAACTTTGGTGGGTTTATGATACCCAAAAGTGGAGATATTGTTTCATATTCAGACTCATGCAATTTGCAATTGCAGTGAATCCCTGTTTCTAATCTGTATTCTTGATATATAATTGCTGGTCATTTTAGCTCACAATAAACCAGTTAGTGCTTTTATCAGATAAGCATCCACAATTTACCTTTACAGAGGTTTTCTGGAGTATGAACAAAACCCCATTACTACCTATAAGGTAAATGTTTTAAATTAGTCAAAATACAGTAACTATACTCTGGTCAGTGTAAAAAAGCTGCAGCACTTTCAAATGTCTAACAATAGCGCAACTTGTCATTAAAGAGTCAGCAAAATATAATGGAAAACAAATAACAGTCTAAGTCATTTTCTGTAATGTGTGCTTTCATATGCACCTGACTATTGATCACAACTAAATAAGAAAGCATTAGACTTAATCATTATCCATTTTTTCAGTCTTCTGTGTGTACCTGTGTTAGGGAAACATCAAGTCTGTGTATATAACTTTGGTTTTGAACTGCCTGAAAGTCACAGAGGACAAGGGCAAGCTGAAGAGGAAGAGACTGAGTCCCAAGGATCCCTCTGCCAGCTCTCAGTCTTGTGCCAAACACACCATTTCTTACATTCACAAGCAGCATCTCTAAAGTAACTGCTCGTGTGATGTGGAACCCCGAGAAGGGTCTCTCCTACCTGCATACCCTCTCTGCATGCTCTACTGTCTCAGTTCTGCTGCACCAGGTGTAGTGGTTGGCAGGAAAAGATGACCAGTGTTTTCAGTAGAGATTTTCTACTGACTTGGGTCATACTGGGTTTTTCAGAGTGGCATTTTTTTTTCAATTACTTCTGTTTTGTTAAGGGCTCCCAGACTAATGGTGCTTTCAGAGTGTTCATTTTAACAAACCAAATCATTCCCTTGTGCTGCTCTGCTGTACAACATGTAGCATACCAGGACTCAGACTTCCTGCTAGGGCTTTGGCAACCTCTGTGGCACAAGGAATAGCCACAGCAAGCACAAACAAGGCTTTCTGTCCTGAATAGGTGTCACTTGATATTTAATTCATTAATATGCTGGCTTTGAAATATAAGTCCAGGTAAGAGAATAGTGTGACCACCAAAGGATGGCTGGAAGCAAGGTTCCACAGCTAAACCCCCTAACACCAGAGCCTGAAAGGGAAGGCAGGTGAGTGACTGACCCGATAGAACCCTCTCCCAGATGATGGACACATAGTCATCCCGGTCAGATCGTGACTGCTCATGCCAGAATCCCAGGGCGTGCAGAAACTCATGCTGGATCGTCGCGATCCTGTCACAGCCAGCTCCGATGGAGAGTTCTTGCAACCCCTCTTGGAGGTTTCCCACTGAGGACCAGCAGCTAACATTGAAATGAGAGATGGCTCTGTGAGATACATGCCATTCCCATGCCATGCGAACTCCAGAATCAGCCTGTTCAACAGGTACATTTTTGACTTGAGTGTTGAAGATACATTTTGCTACAGAGAGCACATATTCATTGATCTGCTCCATATCAGATCCTTTCCTCTCACATTTAGCTCTGTTCTGATGAATAAGCAGTTCTCCTATTCTGGCTCTACTGTTTTTAATGGGTTTTCTTTAGCAGAAGAATACTGAGCTATTTGTAATGGAAGAAAACTGTTGAGGATTTCATTGGTACTCTGGTAAACATTAAAGACTATGGACACATGATTTAGAGCAATTAAGTTACTGCAGATTAACAGTTCTCAGATGGATCACAGTATGTGACTGTGAGTGCACTTTGAGCCAGTCCCTATCGTAAAGGGAGCCAGGTTCACGTACACTCTTGCCTCTGCCACTGCAGCTGCTTCTCTCCACTATTTTGGCCTTTTGCTTTGTGAGGGGCTGTGGCTGCCAGGCAAGATGCACTTCTTTGTGGCTGTGTTTACCTTCTGAAAGGCTGGTAGATTTGATAGTGCTTCTCACAAGCTCTTTTCTTTCTAGCTATTTGTGAGTTTCGGCTCTAGAGCACTTGCTGCTGACACACACTCATAAGGAAGAGCAAAACTGCAGCTGTACTGGAAATTTGTATTAAAGGATAAAAATTTCAGGGAGCTATCTGCACAAGACAGTAAAATGGCACCCCATGTCCACAAACCAGCAAGCACAGAAAGCTACATTTAAATTGATATTTTAAGCAGCAAATAAATCAACACTTACCCAATGAAGCACATAAAATTAATCAGGCACAAAATATGCCATAGGATTTGCAGTCCTATCACCCCAGAAATTTAAAAACAAAAGCACACCATGCACTTTCGAACCCTGTAACTTATATGTAGAACATATTCCCAAGTATTTCTCTTTCCGCAAAGCAACATAGGCCTTGGCTGTTGATTACGTATTAAAATCACAGTATGACACCTCAGAATAAGCACATATGGCATCCATAATTTCACAGGCTTGCCTTAAACAAGGCCTTATATTGATTATGTAGCTCTTGCTTGTGTTGTGCGGAAGTCTAAGAAATCCATCACAGTTCTGGGTCCATCTCATACCAAAGCAGCTGCCCCTGGCTTCACACAGCAGGCTGCAGGCAAAATTAGCATCTGAACACCAGGGGATGCAGCTTCGCTGTCCCTTCAGACTACCAAATGCCTACAACACCATCACTCTGCAGCCACAGAGGGAGTAAATACATGATCTGTGTTGCCCAGCACTGAGGACAAAACCAAGCGAGACACAGCACTCCAGAGCAATGAGCACCTGGAATCCCCTGTTGGGAGTGTCTTCAGGAAGGGGAAAAATGGGAGAAAGTGTCTGTTTTCCAAGTGTGTGAGAGCTCTATCTCTGTATTCTATGTTTTCTGCATTGCTAGTTGCTCTATCAGAGGCTAGAGAAACAGGGAAGTATCTGCTCTAATCCCACCAGCCTTCTTTTTGGAAGATGAGCTGTTAAGTAGATACACGCCATTAGTAGCAATGATGCTACTTATTTCAAGCACATCTCTATCCTGATGTCCTGCTAGCAAATAATTTCCCATAGTATAGATCACCAGTACCAGCAAATAGGCACTTTGATTTCCCAGCACCAAGCTGGTTAGCCAGGGATCTACATTAATCCACTTCTGCATGGGTTCTCTTTGCCATGTGACACAGTGACAAAGAGCTGAACTGACACCCCCCAGGAGACCTCCATAAAAACCTGATTTTCCGTGTGGAAATAATAGAGATGGTGTTGATCCTCCCTGGTCTGCTAACCATTTGGCTTTTCCACACCATGCAAAACTTCCTGCTGAATGAGTCCTCTATTCATGAGAAGAATACAGAGATGACACTATGTACGTACTTCAGAGCCTACAAATGTGTATTTGCACAGAGCAGTCAACACAACAAAACAGCAGCTGGCTTCTTTTGTGGCTGACTTCATTTGGATTCAAAAGGATAATCCAGATGAGGACTTTATGGTCTACTACCAATCCTTTTGACACAAAATTCCCTCACCTTCCTCTGTCTTTCATAGATGCAAGCCAAAATTGGAAAGGCAAAGATGATTTATCATTTTTTTCTTGGTGCGATAAAACTTCATTAATCTGGCTGGTGTTGCCAGGAACTTTGTGCTCCTGTCTGCACTGTACCCTCTGGACTAAGGTCTTTAGTCTGCAGTCTAAAGTCTAAGTCCTCACTGTCTAAGTTCTCTAAAGTCTAAGGGTCCTCACTGATTAATAATAATAAGGAACTGCAGAGGGGAAATGTATGCGTTTACCCACCTTTCACCTTGTCTCATTATATCACAAGACAGTCATGAAGTGGAATGAACGGTCAGTCCTGATAACTTTTTTTGTGCAGCCTGAAGCTAGCTCACTGAAACTGGACAGCAATTTTCAGGAGATTGCACTGTTTAGCTCCAACCTTTTCAAAAGTGCTCCTGAGCATTAGTTGTTTAAAGAATGTGTCAGCTGAGATGATAGAAAAAATTCAGAGCAAGCAACACACCAGGCAGTGAGGACAAGATACGTTATCCAACTAGAATGACTTGTCATCTTCATCACCATGACTCATCTATTTTAATAGACATATAAATGAAACATCATGCAGAGGCCTCTAATTTGCCTTAGGCTAAATATTGTGGTTCTTTTTCAGGTACAATTATTAGCAAATTCAATGCATACTTTAAGTGATGAAGGACTAAAAAATTTAGCTTTATGAGTTTTCCATTTGGCTCAAAAAGCCCAAGTCATTAGCACAGGAAAATGCATTGCTCCCTAAGTCTCCACTTACACATCTTTTAGGGTTGAGTTTCAATGTCATGTGTACAGCATGAAGAAAAGAAGGTATAAAAAGCCAGAGGCTGAAGACATTCTGAAACAATTATCTACCACAGATATCTCAGAACAAGCCAAATAGAAAGGGAAATATTTTTATTATCAGAAAATCTTTTCCCATTTATGAATGCATTCTCATATCACAAAATAATTTTCTGAAAGTAAATTTCCTCAGCAGGCTATCAAGCTTTCCCTGATCTCCTTTTCTAAAAGAGAAATATTTCAACATAGGGAGGAGATATATTTGTTCTTGTTGCACTGTTTTGACAGAGACTGTCTGAGAAAGTGAAGCAGCTGGGGCAATTTTGAATTCTTTATGGAGTCTTATTTTACAAAATTTAAGGTGGAATAGCATAACTGTTCATCAAAAGAGGCAAATAAAGTGAAACCTCTGTAAAATATATAAGTGCTATGCAAGCAATTAAAAATATTGCTGTTATATCTGCATGCTGGTGTGACGTTGTCCAGATGCAATTCCATTGTAATGGTAAAAAAAATTCATTGTCCCACAGTTGGAACTATCATATTGCTGCTGGCACTGTTTTTGTTAAGCTGTCATGGTTTAAGTCTCTAACCCCCCCCCCCACGCAGTTTTCTCACTCACTCACTTCTCTCTCTTTCTTCCCCCAGTCCCGGGGGAATGGGGAGGAGAATCAAAAGAATTCAACTCCCACAGGTTGAGATAAGAACAGTTTAGTAACTGAGATATAATACAAATCACTGCTGCTACCATCAATAATAATACAAGAGAAATACAAGGAAAAAGAATACAACTGCTCACCAAGCCTGACATAGCCAGTGCACCCCCCGGCAGAGAACCCTCCACTACCAAAAACCTGACCATGCCGTGCACCCCCAGTCCACCACCACACTCTTCCGGGTCTCTGCCCTCCGGTTTCACATCCTGGGCATGATGTGCTGTGGTATGGAATAACCTTTTTGGTCGGTTTGGGTCAGGTGTCCTGCCTCTGCTTCCTCCCGGCTCCCCTCCTCCCTGGCATAGCATGAGGCTCAGAAAGTCCTTGGCCAGACCAAAACATTACCAAGCAGTAACTGAAAACACTGGTGTTATCAGCGCTGTTCCAAGGCCCAAAATCAAAAAACACAGCGCTGCACCAGCTACCAAGAAGGAGAAAAAATGACTGCTGCTGCTGAACCCATGACATAAATTAAGGTATATTAAGAATGACCATTTCAAAGTGATACTTCATATACCCAAAAAATCAGTCAAGAAAATTATTGGCTTGTTTCTGATATCTTTTACCATGCCCAGAAAATTAACTCTTAAAGGACTTGATTTCTTCTTATACTTAAAAAGAAGTATCAGCAAAAAATTGTTCATTGCTACCAAGGTAATATCTGTTTTGGAAACTACTACCATTTCCAGTTATAAAAAGACTAGTAAAATAGACACAACAAAAATACAAAATTATAATCAGATATATGAGTTTTAGATAAATATTGGCCATGAAAACAGCTTGAAGGCAAACCGAATAAAATTTATTTTAGATGACTCCTCTTACCCACTTCCCTTGAACACATATATGTAATTCTTCTCTCCTTCCCAAGGTTTGAAGTCAATACAGGTTTTCAGTCGATACTGTTCAAATGCCTTGAGGATGAGTGCCTTAGCATTCATTTCTGCAAAGCAAAGAGTGTTCTTATCAATACTGAGCCAATAGGTTTGTACTATTGTCTGTATGGAGCAAGTCCTAAGGGTGGGTCTTACTCCAGCAATCTTTGATCAAAATAAGCAGGCTTTTTGTTGGATTAAGACAAGGGGACTCAGCAGTGTGCCATTGCAAAGTCTGGCAAGTCTGCTGGAATGCCAAAATAAGGTCCTACACCTGGGTCGGAGCAATCCCAGGCACAGCTCCAGGTTGGGCAGAGAAGAGATTCAGAGCAGCCCTGAAGAGAAGGACTTGGGGGTGCTGGTCAATGAAAAAATAAGCATGAGCCAGCAGTGTGTGCTCACAGCCCAGAAAGCCAACCGTATCCTGGGCTGCATCAAAAGGAGCGTGACCAGTAGGTCGAGGGAAGTAATCCTGCCTCTCTACTCTGCTCTCATGAGACCTCACTTGGAGTATTGTGTGCAGTTCTGGTGTCCTCAACATGAAAAGGACATGGAACTGTTGGAACAAGTGCAGAGGAGGGCCACGAGGGTGATCAGGGGACTGGAGCACCTCCCATATGAAGATAGGATGAGAAAGTTGGGGCTGTTCAGGCTGGAGAAGAGAAGGCTGCATGGAGACCTCATAGCAGCCTTCTAGTATCTGAAGGGGGCCTATAGGATTGCTGGGGCTGGACTCTTCATTAGGGATTGTAGTGATAGGACAAGGGGTAATGGGTTCAAACTTAAACAGGGGAAGTTTAGATTGATATGAAGAAGAAATTCTGTGAGGGTGGTGAGGCACTGGAATGGGCTGCCCAAGGAAGTTGTGAATGCTCCACTGTTGGCGGTGTTCAAGGCCGGGTTGGACATAGCCTTGGATGGCATGGTTTGGTGGGAGGTGTCCCTGCCCATGGCAGGGGGGTTGGGACTTGATGATCTTAAGGTCCTTTCCAACCCTAACTATTCTATGATTCTATGATTTGCCGTTGGTGCTGTAGATCGAGGTACATGGCCGGGTAAGCTTCCGGGCTTTGAAAAGATCTTCAGTGTCCTGTTTTATTTCTGCTTATTAGAGTTTCATGTCTCAGACATATGCATTTAAAACCAAATCGATTTTCTGGGCCATAGCAATGGTAGGATAAGAACCATCCAAGAAAGGAGGTGAGAACCAGCACCAACACTAAGGTGATACATGCTGTTTGTGCTTACCCAGGCCAAATCCTGCTGTGGGGAATGCCTGCTCTAGGCTTACAATAAAAGGTGCCACAGAGTATTATCAACCCGTATTGAACATTTCAGTCAACACAACACACGGACATTGTCAAGGGTAAATACCATACCTAGGCTATCATCAAGGACATAGGGAATAACATGGGGCCACCGATAGTTGTCACCAATGATGGAGTTTCGTGCCTGTATGTAAGAAAGAAGTATGTATGAAGTCCTGAGTAAAATGTGAGTCAGGATCAGGGACCACAATAGTGCTAAAGCAAAGCATTTTTCCTACAAGCCCCTATGGGTAAGAGACATCATCAAAGAGCTCAGAAACTTCAGAAGATCGGAGGTCTAAGCCTTGGGTTTGAAATCCCTTCACTCCCTTCTGTCTTCAATTTCTGCAGCATTTTTTCCATAGAAATTACCTGGGATTTTGATGGGGGTGTGAGGAGAGCTTTAGCTCCTGTGAGAAGCATTAAGATCTAAAGTCCTGACAACTGTACAGACATTAATAATTTTTTAATTTTCCATAATGCAAGAGTTTGTTCCTGTGCTCTCAGCAAGCGCTGTTCTTGCTTCCACTGATACACTCAGGCCAAAGCAGTTCACCAAAAGTGAGAGTAAAACATCACTTATTTTCAGGTGCTTAAGACAGTTTGGGGTTTTCTACCAAGTGTTTTTGAGATGTAACTTGTTATGTAAATATATTTCTTTTTTTAATTGGCCAGGTATTGATACTGGGCAGAGGCTTTAAAACATGTTGTAAATCTAATTTTTTCCATTAGTTCCATTACTTCTAGTGAACCTAGTTAAATGATGATGGTTTTGCAGCACTCATCTGTAAATCTAATTGGTTCATTATAAACATTGTACAGCTACATGGAGAATCTTTTATGTAAGGCTGTCTGGGTGATGATCAGTGCTGGTGAATCTGTTAGAAGTTCCAATACAAGAAACACAATAAAGGAAACAAGAAACTAATAATATTGATCTAATGGCTAAACCGACTTTACCCTGGATAAGGTTTCTGCAAATGCACCAGGCTCCTTCATTGTTTATGACATTTTGTAGAAATCCATCCCCAAATATATTCAGTTTACTGTTACATAAACAGCATTTATTATTAGTAGGAGCAGGATGCATCAATCATTTCCATGCCAGCAATACTTTATGTTGCGTAAGTCAATGACAGGTTTCTGGTTTTATATTTGAACTCACCCTGTTAAGTTTGATGTCTCCCTCAAAAAGGTTTAGTCCTAAAGCTAAAGAGAAAAGGAGATTAACTTTCAGTTATCACATTGATCTGTGGCTACCATAATAAAAATCACCAAAAAAAAAAAATAAAAAAGAAACTGAATTTAAAAAAACCGTCATTGATGTCAAAGATGTCTTGATCAATTCCTCCATCTACATCTCGTTCTGAAAAACAAAAAGACAAGTGAGGTAGGACATTAGCCCTTGCTGTTATCTTTATGAAGTGTGAAAATTAATGCAATAACAATAACAGTAATTATAAATCTGTGTCTGTCCTAGCGATGTTTATGAGCAGCTGGTTTTGTTGACTGCCTCCCATGCATGCAAATAGATTTCAAAACAGAACTCACCAGTTGTCTCTGGAGCAGGCTGGGGAGGGGGAAGAAAAAAAGATATTATTAGAAAGGCACATAATGAAATGCAGCTCGTGTTACTCTCACAACAGTATTAGAGATGCGATTTAAGCTTAACTGACAGCACTTAGGGTATGGCTTTGTGTTGGATTGACTGGACCCACTGCCTCTTCATTTGACTGGATATTTGCTTGTGTGTCAGCTTTCCTGCGGGCACGAACACCTTCCACTAGACCAGGTTGCTCAAAGCCCCATCCAACCTGGCCTTGAACACTGCCAGAGATGGTGCATCCATAGCTTCTCTGGGCAACCTATTCTAGTGGTTCCTGTTCCATTTGTCCCAAAACAGCTCTGTTTCAGCACTTCACCATTTTGGACTGTTTCAAAATTTGGTAGATGTTAAGATACCCAACTCTAAAAAACCCAGTGTCATTGTGGAAAAGTGACTGAGTCCATTGAAAAAATGTTTCCAGAGCTGGGCAGATGCAAATGCTGAAGGACTGATTTTGATCTCATACTTCAGTGAGTTAGCTGGTACTATGCAGGTTTACACTGATAAATGAAAAATAAGGATGGGGACTTCAGAAAAAAGAATGAACATATAAGTGTATATAGATACAATTTAATAATCCCAAAAATCATTTCCAGACAAATGATCCATAAAGCTGAAATGTCAATAGACTCCTCTTACATTTTGAAGTTTTATGGCATGTATATCCTATCATTACATTTTGTTACCACTTGATATGCGTAAGACAGTATCCATGTATTCAAGTTTTGAAATTACAGTGAAGCTTGCAAAACAAGCTGAAAGTAAATGGGGAAAGTGTGTAACACACTTTGAAGACTTCATTTGCTTTTAAACTCCAACTCTCCCACAGATTTATAGCTAATGTGGAATTAAAAATTACAGGTATAGCTTGCAATATTAAAAAAAATTGAAATCATTGTTATTGTCATTGAAATCAAAGTTATTGGCTTTTCTGTTACAGATTGTCAATGGAAAGAAAGAATCATACCCCTATATGTTGAATCCCCTTATAAGCATTAATGGGGAATGTTTGTAAGGTTTCAATAATTATAAATTACAATGTATGCATATCTACTAACCAGAAAGCATAACTGTGCTAAAGCTAAAAAATGGCTAGCTTATGGAAATGCTCCTCTATCAGCAGCAAAAGCTGCAAACAGAAATTAATACAGCTAAGTCCAGCAGTACTTTTGGTGCATAAATCAAAATGTGAGTCCATGACTGAAGAATACGAAATTCAGCAACAAACTGAAATCCAGGCTGGTCCTCAGCATCTGAAAACTGTCACTGAATGTTTAATGCTGAACGGATTCCTTCCGTCACTCTTTTCCATTTCATTCTCAACAAAACTAGGTTTTTAGTCTTGTGAATCTCAACAGCAAAACACTCTGCTTCAAAAGGAGCATCTCTGTGTATAAATAATACTTGTTTGAGTAGCAATAACTTCAGCCTCATTATCAGCCTGACAACTGAGACCTGTATGATGCATTTCTAGTATCTTGAAGTTCTGTAAATAAATAACAGATTCACAGTCCATAGTCACATACAGAGGAAGGTTATATTACCTAAGGTGCACCAAGAGGAATCTGATTAGGTCTAATCACTGCTACTTTCAAATTTACACACACAAAAAGGTCTGAATATTTGTTACATTAGTCCCCAGCTTTGGCAAACAACATGGTTTATGTGAATTAAATCACAGCGAAAATTAGTCAAACCATGGCTTGTGAGCACATTTAACTAGCAAATAATCCTAGTGCATCTTGAACAGGTGGGAAACACCTCACTTACTGTAGCCATGTAAAACCAAGGTAAGAAGACTCACTCAGTAATCGGTGAAGAAACAAATTGGTAATTAATCTGTCCCTAAAATATCTATGGCACCACCACGATGCCCTGGAAGCTCCAAAAGATGATCCATCTCATCTAGCTTGAACATCTATTCAAGGGTGTGATAAATCTCTGATGAGAATTTCCCTGTCTCACCATGAACTGGAGTATTGTCAATCAGTTTGGATGAGACACTAACTTATCAGTGTTTTCTCCAGACTATAGAACTTCAAGTCTTGGCATCCAGAAAGAAGCTCTTCCTGGCCATAAGACACATGGAAATGATATAGAATCATAGAATAGTTAGGGTTGGAAAGGACCTTAAGATTATCAAGTTCCAACTCCCCTGCCATGGGCAGGGACACCTCCCACTAAACCATGCCACCCAAGGCTCTGTCCAACCCGGCCTTGAAAACCGCCAGCAATGCAGCAGTTCACAACTTCCCTGGGCAACCCATTCCAGTGCCTCAACACTGGAATTGGTCCTAGTGATTAGAAGCCACTTTCTCACACAGGAGCTGGTTATTAGGAGTCAGTTTGATGTGTAATAGCTTGTAGATGGTAGTAGCACCCTGCATCACCTACTATAGGGTGTACCAAAGCCTGTAGAGGAATCTAAACAAAGCTAAGACTTGAGTTTCCAGAAGGCTGGGAACAGATGAACAGGTAGTCATGATGGGCAATGGTAATACAAGGGAAGTGTGGTGTTGGTATTGTGAGGGATACAGGAGGACGATGGCAAAGCTGGGGACATGAGGTTGAGCTCTTGACTTAGAGAGTCATGACACAAGTGTATGTTGTATTGTGTACTACCAAAATTCCTGGTCTCTACACTAAATTATCACAAGATGAGCAAAATGCTGTATTTCACTACAAAAGACAGGAAATACAAAATCTCAGCTGTTACTTTTTTGGCATTTAATAGTTCAGCTGGATTGGAGGAACAGAGAACAGTCATATCCAAGTATATCCAGTGGCTAAAAAGGCACTAACTTCATTATCAAATACATTGTATTATATCAAAAAATAAGAAAATCCTATTTCCATTCAAATATAGAGAAGCAAAATAAATTTGAATATTTATCTTGGTTCTAACCCCAGACTTGCTATTCTGGTAGTGGTACTTTGAATATTAGTGGATATTTTGCTTAAATGGGGAATGCAAGATAAGCTCTTCCAATGTACAGCCTACTCAAAATAACAGCACTAGGACCTCAAGGAAGCAGAAATCTTTATCTTCCATGCAGATGACAACAGAATTCTTATTTTGCAAAAGCAACACACCTTAGTCTTTTCCTCTCAAACTCAACTTAAGCTGCATTGCTTTCTCTATGATATAGAGAATATATATTCTTTGTTTTCTTACCTGACTCCAGACCACCTGAAGAAGAAGCCAAGTTAGGAGCACAGGAACAAAAAAACAGCACATGTTGTTCTCCAGTCAGAAGCTGCACAGACAGAATTTCAGACCAACGTGGTATGTAAGACAGTAAATACTTTAAATCAAAACCTTTGTCCTTTCATCAATGGTTAACTTACCTTCCTTTTCTTGTCCAGTAAGCAAAATTTGTCATTACTATATCACAATAACTAACCTTATTTTAACTATTTGTAAGCACTGCTCTGAGAAAAAGTATTGGACACAAATTGAAATACAGGCTGAAATGGACCCAAGAAAATGGAAGTACAGAAGAAATGGACACACTGAAATACAGAAAATGCCACTGAAATATAAGTAAACTTTTTTTATTACTCTAAGGGTGTTTAAGTACTGCAACAAGTTGCTCAAATTGTTGTAGTCTCTCCATCCTTGGAGACAGTTAAAACCCAATCAAACACAGCCCTGAGTAAACTGCTGGAGGTGACCCTGCTGCAAGCAGGGGGACTGGACAAGGCAGTCTCCAGAGATGCCTTCTCACCACAACCATCCTGTGATACCCTGAATAAAGCTGGCACTAAAACCTTTTGAACAACAGAAATACAGCAAGACTCTTGGCAGGTAAGGCATTAACTTATTAATAAATATGTAAGTTTTGACAGAAAGTTAAAATTATAAATTCTTGCACATTAAGAAAAAATAAATCTGTCAGCAACATAATTTCAGTATCTTGCTTTTAGAAAAGGCGATGCTGTTTCCATTATTGATATATACATGACACACCATATTTGTCACTGACTGAAATAATTCTTCTGGGTTATTTAAAACTTCCACACAAATTCATGTTTAAAATGTCAGTACCATTGTACTATCACCATTCTCTGTGATTCTTTGGAGTTTTAGCTTCTTCCAACTTCAGTCATCTCTTCTACTTAATAGCTTCCAGAGAGTGCAGAAATTGCCACAGCTTCTTACGCTTAAATGGAAGCTACTTGTGGTAATTTTATGATCAGCCTGTGCTAACCTTTTACTTTCACAGACTACCTACCTGGTTAGACCATCACAGAAACTAAAAATGGCACCTAGATTTTGTATTGTAAATACAGACTCCTAAATGTTTATATAAAAAATAACATGTCGTAGAATCATAGAATGGTTTGGGTTGGAAGGGACCTCAAAAATCATCTAGCTCCAACCTGCCTACCATGGGCAGGGATACCTTCCACTCTCATACTATTTCAAGTATCAGAGCTGACAAGAAAAAACAGGTAATGAGGACACCTGAGCACTTTCTAGCTACTCAGATCCATGCGAGTGATTTCTAGCTACTCAGATCCATGCGAGTGATTTCTAGCTACTCAGATCCATGCTTGTTTCATTGCTGATCCATTGAGAAGTAGCAGTTGTAGATATTGCTGTTCTTATAATGCTAGTTTTTTTTCTACAAAACCTTTATGCATTGAAAAGTGCAGTCCCTATACGTTTTTCCTCCAATTCACACTGCTTTTAAATGAATTAAACTCAGAGTTTTGATACTTCAACCAGTCATCTAGTATAATTAAACAAGATGCAACAGAAAAATAAACCATACATGAACAACAGGATATCAGGACTTTTTAAGACAGAAGTTCTTGTCATAAATTTTGGTGCCACCCATGAAGTAGCTAAATGCTTTTTTTATACATGTTAGAGGAGAAAGTAATAAATGGATGGGCAGTCTTAAAGAAGTTTTTTCTATCCAAGCACAGATTTTTTCTACAGACCTTGCCTACTTTCATGAGAACATTCTCTACAATGGCAAACATCTTGCTTTATCACTGACTTACTGTCTATGTTCAGGCAATATACCTACCTCTTATTTTCTTTCAGGGTTTTGCTGTGCAACTCCTTGCATTTTTCTTTGAAGATAGAAAGCACTACAGCCATATCATACTTCTAAGACCAAGACCTATAGTAAGAAATAACTGACCATTCCCAGAGATTAATTAATAAAGGATAAAACAACCTATTTGAATAGATGGTGTACATTTTCAGATGTACAAAAAGAAAAGCAGTCTTGGATTATTTCTTTATTCTACAGTTACCTGGACATACAGCAGCCAAAGTAATGCATGTCCTTTCTTGACATGGTTAGGGAACTGTGGAATTCAAGGATGCCATTTCCATTTTGATCTGCCAATAGGTTCCACCAGTGTCCTAACGAAAAGCTCTGTGTTTGAGGAAAAGTTAAAACATTAAATACAAAGCAGAAGGAGCAGCAATATTTAACTGGTTGATTGTTTTTTCGTTTCTTGCAATTCTTTGTCTTGAACATATTTCACAGCTTTTATGGGTGCTAGGCTATCTAATGAGCCCTGAGTAACCGTAAGAGACACCTGCAAAATCTGAGCTTTTGCCAGTCAATTATATTTCTCTCCCCATATACCCACATGCTCCCACGCTGCTAGCAGAAGCTACGAAAAGATATCAGAACTCGATGTGGAGCTTGCCACAGACCCAATGACCACTTGTATCTCCTGCTGAGTTCACTTTGCTAGTACCAGCCACATGGGGAGCACTGCAGAGCAGATTGCATGTTCTTTTGGACAGGCATTGTCTCTTTACATCAGCCTAGCAGCAATGTTCCTGGTGGTCACTACTTCAGCACAGGTAATAATTATAATACTGCAGTGCTTATCCCCCTGCAGAAGGAACATTCATCAGGCTTTGTTCAATGCAGAGAGAAAAATCACTTGCTTTAGTCTTCTTTGCAAAGCTATGTCTGCAGGAGATTGCTGGGAAGGGAAGATTGCTACTGGGAAGAGACAATAATAGGGGCAGAGAGATTGCAAAAAATCAGTAAAGTACAGGATGGCAAAAATGCTCTTTTTAAAAGCCAAAGGAACTTAATTTCAGAGTACAATACCAGCTAACTACTAGAGACATAAAACCAGTTAAAAATAGCTCAATACAGCCAGTGATTTTCTAGCATTTTGAGTAGGTATTTGAGTATTCGACACTATTCATATTTGAATAGTGTCATTGATCTCCATTTCAGCACAGATGCTTTGATAATTTTGCTATCAGTGTACTCCTCAGCAAACAATGGTGATTCATGGATGCTTGTTGACATTTGGGTGGAACCTGACTGATCATAAGTTTCAGTGTCAATTTCAAGTGGTATGAATTCATTAAACAATTTTGAAAAGTGCTGGCTTGTGGAGCATTACGTACCCCACTTAGCAGGGCTTAGAGACCAAATGTTAAAGAGTAGGAGGATATTCAAACGGTCTATTATTCTCAGACAGTGGACTGTTGCTTGCCCTGCCTCAAGCTTCCTGCATTATCTTGCACAAATTAGTTTTACTTTTTCAGCAGTTAAATTCCCCAAATGGGGGTAACACTGCAATAGTATCTCCTTGGCTGATGAGGCAAAAGCAGCAATAAAGATATGGGTTGCCAAATAAATGTGCAAAGTAAGAGACCCTCAATCAAAACCAAAATGTTTCAAGGTGAATACCTAAGTATTTCTAGGAACGAAACTCCAATGTTTACAAGCCTAGTGGATGTCATACGGAATATAATGCAAGAGTGCAAAAATCACAGAAAATATCAAATACAAGTATTCTATCTTCTTGCAGAGGAGCAAACAAGACATGTTTGCTTTGATTATGAGTTCTCACAAAAATGAAGCAAACCTTCAGTTTCCTCGCACCTCTTAACTGCAGGTAAATTAAAAAGCAAGGTCAAAAAGTAAACCACAGAAGCCTGGATGTATAACATTGCATCCCTTCCTGTTCACTGCCACTTCAGACATGTACTTGAACACTATCCTATAGTTTGTGTGAGAAAACCATCTTTCATACATTAAGTAATTACTCACAGAGGATTTCACCTCTCCCCCTTTCACAGGAGTCTGAATCATGTTTGAAATGTTTTTACACAAACTTATTTCATAGTAAATATGAATCAGATTACAGTGTGAAACAAACTGACTGATATGCAGCTGCTAAAGTAATGGTAGCTGGCCGCTGGGTATCATGCCCCTATAGAAGCATACCCCAGGGGTACTTAGTTCTTTCCCAGATGATGGAGCATAAGCCTTAGCTGGGAGAATTTGTCTTCATTCCAAAGGCTTCTATCAGCCCCAAACTACTGCATGTGCTGCCAGAGAACAACTTAGAAGACCTAAGTAATATGAAGGGATAATGAAGCATGGTTGTACTTAGCACCTGCTGGACCCCATCACTGCAGCAGATGGAATCAGCGAGGTCGTTGACACGTCGCAGTTTCAGAAAGCAAGAAGTCAAAACCCCAGCAATGACCCCATCGCTCACTATCTGACTGCAGCAGTCCTCAGGTGCCCCCCTGTGACTCCTCTGCGCACTTGCAACGCTTCAGGTTAAAGACGACCTCTGCAAAGAACGCGTTTGGGGAAGGAAAGGTCTTGCAAGTGAACGGGGTTCGCATGCAAATGCTACATTTCACCTCCACTCGTGAATTGGGGGTCACTCAGATGTCCCCAGAGTGGAGTGTTGGGGGAACACGGCTTATTTGCCCCAGATGATAAAGCACACAACCAAATCTGTAAGTTTGAGGTTTTAGAGCAAGTTAGAAATATTCTTTCTGTAGATTGGAATGACCTCCATCAGCCTCTTAACCCTTAACACACATAAATTATTTATTTCATTTTATGAAACATCTGCATAGAAATCCCATATCTAAAAGTGTCTCGGAGTACAACTACTTAGCGAATTAGCATCCTTAAACGCCATCCTTATTTAGAGACAACCCAAAAATACTCAGCGCCCTCTTGTGGTTTGAACTATGAAAGAAGAAAAATCCATAAAAGAAACTACTGTAGTTTATAAACAGTCACACAACAGAGCTGATACATCTCATAAACCTTCTACGCCACTAGTGCCACAGCAGTTACCCTGGAGAAAAAAAAGCCACCATCTTCCTACTGTCTTCTGCCCATATCTGCGAAACTAGAGAACCTAGCGCAAGGCTTTCCAAAAAACAAGTGCCTATTACCATAAAGAACTGGTCTGCATGAGATGTTTCTGATTTTAAACATCATCCTAATTTCTCCAATCCAAAATCAGACCCTTCCCTGAAGGAAAACAACAAAGTAAATGCTTTTAAAAGCATTGAAAGTCAATAAAATCTGACTGGTAAGATTGTTTCAAACTGCAAACACATTCTGAGAAATAAAAACGCCTCCAGCCATATAAGTAAGCGTGGCAGGTGAACTCTAGAAATTATTAATGCTAAGTTTCTTAGTTACTGCATTTACCCAAGGCCTACATCAGTCCCAAAATATAGAAGGCACAGCCAGAGCTGCATGCAAACAACAGAATGTGTTACAGATAGAATAAGGCTGGTAAAAGCTGAAAAATGAAGAAGTGAAAAGTGGTCCTTCCCAGAGCAGACCTACAGTTTGAGGAGAGTAAGAACAGTACACACCTACTTTACTCATGAGGAGGGGGAAAAAAACAGTCTATCCTTTACCCTAGCAAGAGTCTGGTAAATTATTGGGAAGTGGCAATTTTAACATTACTGAAAAGCCTTCTCAGAGGCCCTGAATTTTGCCTCCTACGTGTTTTCAAACGTACCCACAACAGGATACAAAAGAAAACCCATACCTAGAGCGAATTTACGTGGACACCATACAGAGAACAAACTGTGTACTGTTTGTGTCCTTTCAGTGCTAGTTTCTGGGATTCTGAAAAAAACCCTGAAGATGCTTTTGTCAGATATTCTTGTAGCTCTGCTTGCCAGCAATAACCTGGCTGCCAGGTTCTGCAGTCATAACACAAATGGCACAGTGTTTACAAGACATAGTTAAGTGCACATCTTAAGATCATCCATGAATTAGTGTGTCTGCTTCAGCACAAAACAAAGAGTATAAAAAATACATTATCTCATACACTATCCCCACTCTTTTACAGCAGCAACCTCACAGGCACCCATGCATTCAAATCTCACTGGACTCAAAAGCCACATTTAAAAAGAGGGACCCAGGAATGCTTCCCAAATACAACCTTCTAGACCTGACTACCTGTGAGAAGATGGCCTGGGTGCACAAAGTCCCCCCCTCTCCCTGGGTATGAAACCATGGCTTAGGACTGGAGCAGGACAAAGGGGAGCCCTCTAGAGCTCACACAGCCTATAACCAACATATTGCCAAGGAGAATTACAGACACTGAGTGCATTCTCTTGGAGAGCATGCACTGCTATAGTAAAAGAAAATCAAATTGAATTTCTAACAAAGGGCTTAATGACCAGATTTAGGAGACAGTGATTTATTTAATACTCAGAAAACCAGGTCCTAAGGGGAAAGAACAACAAACTAATAAAATGTAAATTTGCCTTTTTTTATATTTCTATCATTCAAAATAAGTCAATTCCATAACCATATTGTGATCTGTATGACCTTAGAATGTAAAAGCACAAGAAATAACCAGATTTTTTAAGCCCAAAAATATGGTCCAATAATGCAAATGGCCCAAACTTGCTGACAATTCTTTCCTCAAAAAGCCATTTCCTCAATAGATCTAACTTTAAATGACAAGACTTGCTATTGGCCCCAAGCGTTACATGCTTTCTCTCTTTTTAGGATGTTATTTCTCTATTCACATTACATGGGACAGCAACATATGAACATGAAAGGGAGAAAGCAAGCACAAAGTAAGTTTGGGTCAACCAATCATCTTTTCTGCTTCATGGAAAGATCTTAAGATGTGACACAAGGTAACTTGTCAGCTCAGTAGCGGATCATGAGCCACAACGCATTGATTTCAGCAGCATACACACCGCTCCAGTCATCGAAGCGTGAAGGCATAAAACTGACCACATACTTAGGTTTAGAAAGTCATCCGAAAAGGAAGTAGCAGCACGAAGAGGACTGATCATCTTTATTGTGCAACAAAAAAAAACAAAAACAAAAACAAAACAAACAAAATAAAATACTTTAATAAGAGAAAAAATAGAAGGTACAATTCAAACATAATATTCCATATTGAAACCATACACAATGCAACATGAACATAAAAACATTGTTAAACAGCAATCTCCTGGTAAAGATTGCAAGTTTTAAGTACAAGCATCACCCATCACAGATACACAGCTTCTTGTGCATGTCTGAGTTTCAGTGAGAAAGATTATGACCAGCAGCAGCATTATTTAAATAGGTATTTTCATTAAACGCTTACCTAGTGAATGTATTGGATGCAATCTCTTCATATTAAAAGTATAAAATCTTAAGCAAGGCAGTGCCTGCCAATACAGATTTTAACACACACAAATAAAGAGGATAAATATTTTGCAAAGGTGGGGTTTTTTTTTAATATTGCATTAATACACATTTGTTGCTTTAAAATGTGTATTCAAGTCTTTCAACATTTAAACACGACTAAAATGTTCAGCAACTACGCATCAAGTGACAACTAATTATTGCTATAAGAAAAATTTGTTTCCCAGAGTTTTAAAAGAGATGTAATTCCATTTGCAATTCTCAAGACATGTTCAAGTAATAGAAATAACTAGTTCCAGTGTCCATGAGGCATTCTGAATCTGTATTGGCTGTAGGCATTTATTGCCAGATCATATAAATATTTTATTGAATCTAAAAAATTTAACTAAACTTACATGTAGCTATTAAATTCCTTACGAAATGTATGCAGTAATAAAATCACCACGGTACGCATTTTTACTTTAAAAAGCTAAAATTTTAGCATCAGGCTACCTTCAAACTCCTTTCTGTCTAAGGGCACTATTTCATAGTTGGCTTTATAGAACACAAAGAGAAAGTAAAAATCTAAACTTTTTCAGCTGGATCAGTGAACCACTCCAAATCAGTATGTGGTCACACAAGCACTAGAGCTGACAGACGAGTAAGAATGCGCAGACAAGATTATGGGGTTAAACCATGACAAGGGCAAACAGGCAAGCTGGAGTACAAGATTAAAGCATGGGCTGCTGTGAAAATACTGCATTAAGCCAGTAACAGAATGCAAGACAAGTTAAGTTGTTATTAAAAGGATATAACCTTCAGATGTTTCTGAAATAGCCAACTTTCTCTGTGTTTTAGCTAGCTATGCCTCCAGTAATGTTTTACACTCTTAAGAAATGGAAAAGAAATGTCAAGTTACAGTGTATAGTGGTTTAGTTCCAACACTCAACATACTAGAACTAAGAATCAGTTCTGAAACCCGTTACATTGCCAAATGAGGCATCTCAACCTTTGGAATATGAAATATCCCAGTATTTAAAAAGTAACCAAAATCTATTTGAAGAGCAAATGGGAGCCGGGGCACAAGCAGCAGATTTTACTTCAGCTGCACAACTTATATTATTACACATAGATCACCAACTAGACTAGGAAAATCACTGGGCATGTTTTCCGCCATATATACAATACCCATTAAGAAAAAGTTTGACAATGGGCAATGGTGACATAAGATGAAATGTTGGTCCTAAATGGTAAACATTTAGAACAGTCTTTAAACCTTAAAAATATAAGCTGTGCACCTTTCTTTCTCCTTCTCCCTGTATTTAATAAAAAAAAAATTTGAAGTTCTTTTACAAATACATTTTCCATTTAAATTAAAAATTGCATTATTGCTCTGTTTTCTCTGAATGTAATGATGGTTTTGCTGGGAATGTGAAAATCTAGAGTAGGAACTCTTAGAAATGATGGTATCTACTTTAGAGCAAGTTTTTCTTCTCAACTGTTTTTTTCAAGCCTTTGGTTTGTAGGAGATACCCAAATTTTAAACAGTCTACCAAAATAAACAAGTTAATTTCAGTGTTGGTAGGTCTGATGCCAATTAGTTCTCGAGTTACACAGCCTTCCATGAACGACTGGACTGACCAAAACTTGAATTTCAAATGCAACAGAAGTTCTTGAAAAGCTCCAGCAAAATGAAAAACTAGCTGGTCACAGTCATATATGAAAATGCATACCTTTTGCATGTCACCTTAAATTGTTTAGGAAGTATACCATCTTCCTTAGTAGTTGGGAGCATAGGGAGAACTCCTCACCCATCACTTTAGTAAGCAAGCATTCTATTTCAGTTATGCTCCAAAAAGAGGAAAAAATAGATGCAATTATTCCTAGGCAACAGCATTATTCTTTCTCAATGAAAGGTGAAAAAAAAACAAAAACCAAAACCAACCCTGCTCCGCATTGTTGATCCATAGAAAACAAAAAATTTTGTTTCTTAAGTTATTATGTTCATTTACATAGTGATGGTAAAAAATCAAATCACAATATCCAATAAAACTTTGTCATTGGGCAAGAACAGAAAAAAAACCCTATCATCTCATAGATACCTTAGCAGATGACTGCTGAACTTTAACTCAACAGTGCAACATAGCATCTTGGTGTATCTTTCTAAAGATACTTTCAAAGTTGGTTTTGGTGAGTTAAAGTATCTTACATTAATAAAAGGAACTGTGTAATTAATAGAGTAGTAAACATTAGAGAAAAAGACAATCATGTGAAGTCCTAAAAAGGTCCCCAAAACTCCACAGGTACACAACTCAGTAGAGGTGTCAAATTTGAGTTTCAGCTAAATCATTTACGAAAAGTCCTTATGAACATGGGGAAAAAGTTAAGCCTGAAACGTGGTTACTGAATACCGTTTTTATTAATATACACTTCAGGTCACCAACAGAAATAATGTGATTTTCCTCTCAGATAATCAGTGAGATGAAGGGGAGCTATACTTTAAAAGTTCACATGACAGGATTCTTGAACTGCATTTTGGTACTGGGCTTCTTCATCAAGCTGAAGATTCTAAACAAAATGAAAACATCATCAAAATGGACAAATACTCAAGAGGTACCATAGTCCTTAATCATTCATTTCCCACATTTTTACATAGGAGTTGGCACTTAGATGAAGACTCTTCATCTTTACGTGTACTAGATGATTGTTTATGTTGCACAGTGTCTTTTATTTAACCAAATACCAAGAGACACATGAGACAAGAGAACAATCAGATGAGTGAGACAAGGCTCATTAAGCAGAAGGGTCCATCTTCTCTCCCTGGTTGAATTACATTACAGAACAGCCAGCTCAGAAAACCTGACTGTGTCACGCTATTCTTGTAACAGGGCTTCCAACCAGCCATAACATCCTCCATTAATAAAAACAAAATGTGATCCCTAGACAACAGCAATCATTGATCATTGAGAATATACTGCTTACAATGAGAAAGCAAACATGCATCACAAAAGATGGGTGGTTAACACTGCTACTTTTGAAGAGCTGTCTTGCAAGTTGTTATTAAGCCAGAGTAATACATCTTTTAATGCAGTTCTGGCAGCTTCCCCACATCAGAATTGCCACCACCAGTTTTACATCCTGAAACATGCAAGATGCTTTCACATTGAAGAGCCCAATCCCCTGCATCAATCTCCCAGCTCTTCATGCCTTTGCCACGGATCACTCTACACAAAGAACAATATGCATCATCTTGCCATCTCTAACCAGTGAGTCTGCCTACTCCTCTAGTATTATGCTTGTCCCATACAAGGCCTAAGCAGTGTACCCCAAAGCCTGTCAAACTGTAGAACACACAACACAAACTCTCCAGATCCTGATCCCACGTGCAGTACACAGCTGGTTGGCTTGACTTACGATCCACCCACTGACTACATCTGTGTATGTAGTTCTGCATCTACTTCAAGGTCATTCACTCAGTCAGCCTGAAAGAAGGCAACCTGAACAATAATTTAATGACATCTCTCTTTTTCACATTGCAGCCCCTGTTGCAACATATTGGAAGAGAGGCTGTAGCAGCAGTATAAGCTAGTCAAGCTGCACTTTGAGTCCTGAGCATTATGATTTAACCATTTCTACCATAAAAACTCAAAAATGTCAATAAAACAGAGTAGTATCTATTTTATTTTCCCCAGAAGCAGCGGTAATTAACTGTTCTGGAGGAACAAATAGTTCAGATTGAGAACACTAAGGTAAAGACTTCAGTCATCAGTTTGGAGCAGATCTTAGCTACTGACAAACACATATTCCCAGTGGCAGTTCATGCTGATAATGGAATGTTTAAGAGCAAGCAGGCCTACTTCTGAGTTCTGTACAGAGCAGGAACATAGCATGTCCAGAGCACAAACAAGTTTGGTACCATTTTTTTATTGGCCTTTTGTTTATAGAAAAAAGTTACCATTTATTCCCCTACACACCAAAGAAGAAACAGCTTACCACAAACTCTCCGTAGTCAAACCGGTGTCTTAGATTTAGATGGCTAACGAGATTTCTAGTCACCTGGTTAGTATCTGCCCAAGGAAGAGATACACAAATAGGACAGATCTGAATTTGGAGGAGAAGGGGAAAGGAAAAGAATGAAAAAAAAAATATATTATTGGCAATACAGAACACATTGAAGACATGTTCTACAGGAATAATTAGGAATACAGGAATACAGGAAAATAACTAGGAATACAGGAAAAGTCTATTACTCATCCACTACCAACATAGTGTGGAGATTTTCATATAAAATCACAGTTTTAAGTATTCTTTTCCTCAGTAGCATAACATCCAAAAATTACATTTCAACTTGTCAAAATTCATATTTCTCTTGGGAGTGTAACATTGTCATGTCTTTCTGGCACTCCTAGTTAATTTCTGTTATTTAAAATTTAGAAAACAAAGTGATTACTGCATCCTACTTATTGTTTGGGAGAATTTTCATGCAATTGAGATGATCAAAGTAAGTCAAAAGAAAAAAATAACACACCCTATACAGATTAAAAGAACAGAAAACCAAACAGATTTTTCCTCTGCAGTCCCCTTGATTGATTAATTACTTTTCATGTAAGTGCAGGTTTCACATAAACCAAGTTATGTTATGAATGTCAATCTACAGAAACACATCTGAATTGCTAAACGAAGTGGAGTGTCAGGCTCAAAAACTGAGTTTGTTCCACATCTAGATAAATGAGACAGCTAAGTCAGAAACACCTTAAACCAACAAGAAACTGAATAAGAAACATTTTCACATGAAAGTCACCCCTCAAGTTAAATGCACTGCATTAATTATATTGCCTTTCTCAGACCACAGTGATCTTTACAGATATAGAGTAATTACATTTAAAATTGTCCACACAATTATAATGAAAGTAGCTTAAGAAGCATATGTAAGCAACAATACTTACTACAGGAACTATCTGATAAAGATGTCTATTATTACAGTGATCCAGCAAGCGCTGTCTGGTAAAATTGGCTTCCTGACACAGGGGGCATTTGAAAGTTGGATGTCCACTGTAAACAGAAATACACAGTATTAAACAGAAAAGAGAATTTCAGAAGCAGTGTTATAGAAAGTGTAAATTGCCTGTTATCTTATTTTCCCTTAGTTTGAAAAAACCTTAAAAAAAAAAGCCCACCCTCATTGACATAGTAGCAGATCTAATGGAGTCCCAGCGCTACTTTCAAACTGAAATTTTAAAGCACATTTATTATTTGTACATTGAAATGCACCCTTCTGAAACTTGGATTTCAGAAAACTTTTGAAACAATTTCAGCTGTATTCTGATCTTACTTACTGGTAAGATCTTTCAGTGCAAATCCTTCAGGAGAGTACTGAAAAAAACCCAAATTCTAACGTCTAGATGCAAATGGGGAGGAAACTACACAAGTTTTTAAATACAACTTCTTGTAGGTGTTTGTGGGGTTTTATTTTTTTACACGTGTAGAAGCTTGCAATAGGACTATCTGGATCTATTTTAATATTAACTATAAAAATAAGCAGCCTACCTTGTTTCTCCTTGAAGTATTTGATTATTAGCCATCTCTCCATTATTAGATATTGCATCACTCCTGCTACTTTAAATGAAGAAAAAAAAAAGAAAATTGATATTATTTTACTCCACTTAATTTTTTTAAGTTTAAGAGTAACATGGGGGAAGGGAGAGAAATCCATTGAGTCACAGGAATTTCAAGGCAAAACATACAATGGTACGTAATTTAACTCTCACAACTTTTCCTTTGGATAAATGCAAAGCTCAGTATGCAGTTACCATGGTGATCCTTGGTGGAATACTTACACAACTTTATAGGAAAGCAGTGTTATGATACAACAAACATTTAGCCAAGAAGAATGGTAATGGAGATTACAGCCAAGTACCTCAAAAAGCATTATGAATGCAAGACAGGAAGCACTTTCTAAGTTTTCCAATTTAAGACTATGCAAACAAGCATTTAACTGCCAAGGGACTACACAAATAATTTACAACTTTCAACTAAGCAAGATTAATTTTTTTACACTGAGCACAACTAAACTATTTCCTAAAGTAAGAGTGACAGACTGAAACATTTAGAAAGCAATTTTGACCATGTATGCACCTCTAGCTAAACCAGAAGAAACTGCACAGACACACTGACCATTCCAAGAACATGATCATTTCCAGTCACAGTCTGGGCACAGTACATTTTCTTATACTTCTGTAGTATTATAAGCACAGGTATGCTACAGTGGCATAGTCAATAAACAGTGATATAACGATATCCAGTCACTTCAGTGAAACACTGCTGAAGCTAGTTCTGGTAACAGCTTAAACTTCCACTTTCAATATATTGACAAGTTGAAAATCAAACATAGAGAAGTTCAGACTGCTAAAAACAGAAAACAGATATCAAAAGAAAATAAATAAAGGACAGGCTATATAGAATAAAGCCCTATGAAACTAACATGTAAAAAAAAAAAAAGTCTTCAAAAATAAGCAAAAATCCCCAGCCAAAACAAACACATCAGTGAGAAGGCATGAAAAAGAAAGTTCTTTAGCTTTACTGCCTGAAAACAAATTGTGTCATTTGTATTTTATGGTGTGTACCATACTGGAGTTCTTTGTATGTTTCATAAGAGATCAGTTAAAAATAATTTCAATCAGAAAGCAAACGCTTGCACAGTAATGTTTTGAAACAGGATACCCACTAAAACAGACTTAGGAAAGAGAAGGAGGGATAAAAAGAGAAGGGGACTTCCCTGGGGCTAAATATTACGAAATAGGTTACAAAGTAAGCTGTTCAAATGCTGCCAAGGCAAGGAAAGCAAGCTACAAATATTACACGCTTTTTAAGAGAGTCCCTGGAAGACATTCCAAACAACCATGCAGAAAGGTTTTCTTCTGTGTGCTAAGAGTAAAGAAAAAGACCTGGAAAAACTGTCATTTTTTGAGGCACAAAAATAGGGATAAAAATTATTGCAAAAAAAGCACACCCTGGAAAAGAAATACTTTATGGGGAGGGGAAAGAAGACACATTGCTATAGATAAAACACCCTGATTACCTGTTCCCTGTAGAATCTTGGGAAATCTGTAAGTTTGGAATAATAGAAGAAACACCATATTCATCCTGATACTTCTTACACGTTTTATAATGCTGTCTCATCCATGAAAATCTAACCTGTAAATGAAATTCCAAATTATTGAAATTACTGGAGAACATTCCCACTCCCCAAATCCCCAAAAGCCAGGCATCTGAGAGCTCTCAAGGGTGAAAGATGCAAATAAACTCCATTTAACTGAAACAAAGTCACAGGAACTACAACTTCCACAATTCAGGATCAATAACTGATGAGCTATGACAGAGAGGGACCATGAGGATGGGATAAGTACCACTGCTCCTTCAGTCTTCTCTGGCCTGCTGTTACCTTGTGCAGAGCAGAAGCTTTTTGCATTAGGTGTTCCAAGAATACAAAATGTTTCTCTTTGAGAAGGGATAAAAAAAAATATAAAATAAAATAGGTGAATGAGCACCAACTTAAGGCTGCATATCCACCTTAAATGCAAGGCAAGGTAATGAGTTGCTCAGATTTGTCAGAAGACAGCTGTACTGGACATGCCCTAAATCAGAATTTCAGGTCCAATAGCAATGTCAGAAAGCGCTCACAGGTTTAGAGGCTGAATAAGATCACATCTAAGATCACACCCCGTGCCTAAATTCCATTAAGTTCTTCTGGGGATCTGTTTGGTTCTTCCTTCCAGTTTAGCAATTTGCTATTGTATCTTTCTCCTAGCTTTTCATCCTAAGGAATCATGTGGAACAAAGCAAGCAGATCAGCTTTTCACTAGTACTAATCTTCACACTGGCAGAACTAAATCCCAGGTGAAATGAAACAAACATGAAGACTACCTGGATTTCATGCAATTTCATGTAAGCAAAATGCATGCCTGAAATCCTGCATCTGTTTATACCAGAAGAGAGGTTATTCTTGATTTCAGTGGGGGTCATGACTTCACCCAATGTTCTGAAAATAATGACACCTTTACAAAGAGAATGATGGGATGCAAACAGATTGATGGGGCAAAGGAAAATGGTGTATGATTTTATGTACACCAAGAGTAATCAATCTGTATGGTTTTGACTTAAATTCGATTTTACAGTAGTTATAGGCACTTCTATTTCCACAGTGAAAGTTTCTGAGGTTTTCCGTATATCTGCAATTTTCTTGTCAAACTTTTCTTTTGCCAGTTTTATGGATATATCCAGTTTTCACATTGCTTTGCAGAAAAACTGGTACTCCACTTAAAAAGTCCATATAGAGAATACAAGATCCTCTTTCTGTTTACACCTGTTAGGCATACCTAGCAGGCACTGCATGCCTAGTATATGCACAAGCCATAAAAAGCTAAGTTCAAACTGTTAGATAGGGTCATTAGCTCCAAGACAAGAACAACACACAGTAAAAGTGTGTCTGGTCAAAAATAATAAAGATCTATCCAACTTTTTGTGAAGTTTTACTCTACCTGCTTCTCACAGCATCTACAGCCCCCAGAAGCTTTCTTCATACTGTTTTCAACATCTAGAGCCCTTCTGGGACACGTTCTTTCTTTTTTAGTCACGCTCCCCCGGCAGAGAGGACAATGTGTTCCACTTTCTCTGATAGCTGTCAAGAAGCACTTCCTGCAAAACCTGAATTAAAAAGTTACCACAAACACAGGTTAGCAAAGTGAAGAGAGTGAGATACTTTGTCCTTGAAGAAAGCTGGCTGATTATTAGGGGGAAAAAAAGATGTCAAGAGTAATGGTCTACTGTATACAAATCTCTATAAATAAAAGCAAAATGAAATAATGGTGCTTACAAAAAAGCATACAGAAAGAAGGGGAACTTGGCAATGCACTTTATGTAAAGATCTTACTATTTACTGACTAGTATTCCTGAGCTGTACACTGGATTGATCATTAATGATATTAAATGGTGCAGCAGGCACATGATATTGGAAAGCCTTATCAAAGTAAGCCCTGTTTATCGTCCTTAAGCGCAGCCAAACATACTGCATTTAGCATGAAAGATCTCAGTTCACCAGCCTTCTGCGGTTCTCTCACTTTGTTTCCTGGTGTACCAGCTGCCAAAGCTATTTTGCTTTGCTACAAAGCAGTACTTTGTAATTAAATGTTGCTCTGAAAAACGCAGAACAGATGAACTGAAAAGAGAGAACAACTAGGCTATGGTCCTTGCTGGAAAATGAGCAGGAAACTATAAAGTTAAAACCGCGAGTTAGGTTAGATGTGTGAGATGTTTCCATCGACCAGACAGCCGGGGACTTGCTTCAGGAGGTGGCTTTTCTAACCGGCCGGCCCTCATCCGCTACAAAAGAAAGAGGCATGGGAAGGCTGGGGCAGCCCTTGGCACGCAAGCCTCAAAGCCAGCTCCCTCCCTGGGGAGCCGTTGCGGGCCCCTGGGCGGCTGGCTCCGGGTGTAGGCCGGGGGCCGGTGTGCTGAGGGGGGATGGCTAAGGATTAAAAGGCAGAGAACGGGAAAAGGGGAGGAACAGGCTTGTGAAGGGAGCGAAAGGGGTGCGGGGGGGCAGGGAGGAATACCCACACGTGCTGGCAGTTCGCGGTCCTCACGGGCGTTTTGAACACCTCCTGGCAGACGGGACAGTAAAAATCATCCTCGCTGAAGCATGCCTCCACCGCTGTGGCTCCCTCGGCCATGGCAGTACGTCAGGGCCTTTCCGCGCGGATCGGCGCCTAGGAGCAAGCCCCGCCCTGGTGAGCCGAGCCCCACTCCGTTACGCTTCCGCGGCGCCGGTCAGCCGCGGGCGGAGGGCGCCGGGGGTTCGGGAGAAAATGGCGGGTGGGCACCTGGCACCAGGTGAGCGGCCCGGCTGCGGCGGCTGGGGGCAGCGGGCCCGGCCTGCGCGCCGCACGCCCCGCCCTTCCCTCCTCCCCCCTTCCAGGCCCGGGAAGCTCCCCCAGCCGCACTCTACCTGGCGGTGCTCGAGGAGAGAACCCCAGCGGCGGGTACCACCCCCAGCGCCCCAGCCACGGCTCCGGCACGGCTCCCAGCGGCACCCACCGCCGCTCTCCCGTGGGGAGGCAGAGACAGGGGCGGGACCGGGGCCTGCGTTTCCATGGCGATTGCCTCCCGGCCCGCCGGTGCTGCTACGACACTGCGGGCCGACCTCCGCTCCGCCCTGCCCTGCCCAGGCGGCTTCCCCGCTCCGCCTACCGCTCCCTCCGCCCATCCTGGGCCCGCAGGCGCCTGAGGCCGAGGCGCCGGCCCTGGGGAGGTCGTTGGGGCGGAAGGCGGGTTCACCCCTTAGCGTGTGCCGGGCAGGGTCGGGGGTGGGCGCCCAGCGCCCAGCCCCGGATACCCGGCGCCAGCCGGCGATCGCAGCTCGACATAAGGGGAAATTACGATCACCTTCTACATAAATAAAGCAACAGTGAAAACGTTTCTGCTCTGTTTTTTTTTTGTTTGTTTATAGACCAGCTGATGCTAGCAGTGATTTTATGAGGTAGTTTTAGTGGTACTAGTAATATTCGGGCCAGGCTTTCTGCTTCCTGAATGGTGCTGATGAAATCTTAGTCTCTGCACTGTTCTTCCAGAATAAGGGATTATAAAAATATTGTGGTGGTGATACAGCAGTACCAACAAATTTCTCCAGGTAGGGAAGACTTTGGACCTGTTAAGCACATCTAGATCTCACTTGAACTTAACTCATGGAGGATTAACGACAAACAAAATGTTGGGAAAGCTTTAAAAGGAAATGGATTTGCAGAGATTATGTCAGTTTTATTAACTTGTGGAGATTGTATTCATGATTAAGGTTCAGGCGAGGCCTGGGCTCTCACCCTGTATCAAAGACATGGGGCAAAGGCTGAGGAGAATGGGGTTTTCACCTTTGTTTCCCTTCTCTCCTTAAGACAGCAGCTATCTATACCACAGCTAGATGTTCAGAGGTGGTCACTAGCTGGGGAGATCCTGCTCTCTCTAGCCTAAAGGTAGACTTTTGGTGGCGAGAGAGTGTAAAACACTAAGACTTGTGTCTCACATACAGCTTCAATCTCCAGGATTTCAAAACAATTTAGACTTCAGACATCCACTTTTTGTATCTGCCAGTGACAGACAGCAAAACGCAATGTTCGTGCCACCATCTGGGCTGGTGTTTGGAAAGGAGGGAGGGAACTGAAGGAAATAAAGTTGAAGCTCAGCTTTAGGTCTCCCCTCGGTAAGGATGAGGGGCAAACCATCCTGCGATGCCATGAAGGATGCTGGTTCAGTTTTCTTACTCGGGATCTACTGCAATTACAATTAGCTAAAAATGCTAGTATCTTCTTAACCAAAAGCAGAAAAAGCACAGCAAAGCCAATGACTGCCCTAAATACCTTCACTTTAGACCACATGGAAGCAAAATTTGGATGCCTGTAAGTACCAGGAGATCTGAAACACTGAAGGGAAGCATATCCAACGCAATGGACAAAATAGAAGAATTAAGTCACCTGGGCTGAGGTATTTACTTTAGGTTTGGAGAAAATCTGGTGGAAGTAACAGAACATCCTATACAGGAGAAGGCAGGGCTGGGATTTGAGGTGGTGTGGTAAGATGTCCTCTTGCAACTACAGTTGTTTTAGCTCTGGAAGTTACTACTCCCCTGTGCTTATGACTGCTCTGCTAAAGGCTGCTAATGGTTAGCTTAATGTTCACGGGCTGGCAAAACCCTTGCTATTTAAAGTGATTAACTAATTATCTTCTTCCCTGAAATGAAGTAGGAAGCCAGGCTGGTATATCTGGAGAGGCACAATGAGTAATTGTTGTTGGTGGCAGTAACCTCTTCAACAGTGCAAGTACAAGCCAAAAGAAACCACAGAACTACACCTTAAGTAGGAAATAGCCTGCAAAATGCTTCTGGTGTGTTTTTGTGTCCATTAGGACTATACCACAGCTGTAGAACTAAATTCAAGCTTCAGGTGTGCCCTATCCATGTTGTGGCATTGCATTAAAAGAAAGAATTACGGAAGCCTCAGTTCAGATGCTACGCAACTACCTTGTGTTACTCACTGGTAGAGAGGCAGCGTGGCCTTCATCAAACTGTGGCCTTATGTCTCAATTTTTCAATTTCTCTATCTATCTGTTAAAGGGGAGCAGTTTTAATCACCAAATAAGGTTGCTGTGAAATTAATTACTGCAGGTAAAGAGGGTTATGCTCTTTGAAGGCAGGTGTTAAACAAAAGCAAAGATTTATTGCTAAAGGAACATGATAGGTCCATTTGAACTTTGTTCAGGAGACCACAGTATTTATCGATTAGTAGCTTTTGGCAGTGGGAGAAATTGCAGAGATGACCTCAGGGAAGTAAGCTACAGAAAGGTGTGTGGGAAGGCATTCATGCTTTTGCTAACGTTATTGTAAATCTTGACCCTTTAATAAAGCTGTGACCTTGGAGTTGACAACTAGTACGCCACGGAGCAATATACAGCCTGGCACAAGCCTTGTAAATCTTATGTAGTTTTTGCCATTGACAGAGACAACATGTAAAGAGAAATCAGGCAGCTGGAGTTTATGAACACATTCATTTGAAGGAAACTATTTTAAATCAGACTTTTTGGATGAAATTAAACCAATGGCCCTGACAACTTTTTATTCCTCATGATAAAATGTGTTTGTGAAATGAAATCTCAGGAGTGAAAACCTATAGAATTGCTCATAAAATCTTGCTTTTTGCAGGGGACAGCTGCAAAGTGATCACCTTTGCACAGCTATTGTGTAACTTTCTATAATTTCTTTTTGTACAACTATTATTTTGGTTGCTTTCTTGACAATGCTGCTGCAAGAAAAGCACTTCTTGAGAATATGAAAAGGGCTGGGATTTGTTCTGTGGGAGCCATCAAAGATGATGTGAGCAGAAGGGGAAAGGGAAAGAGCTGCGTTACTGCAGGGGGATCAGAACGTGTCATGTGCAAGGGGAAGGACATCTTTTGCTCTTGCCAGGTGTATCTCTACTGACAAAGAACACTCGCCGTCATAGACAAAACTAAGGACAACGCTACTGTGGGGTTAGCTTATTTCAGATATATAAAAGGTTCTCGATACATTTTTTAGATGTGCAGGCTACTTTTCTCTTGCAGACCAGATTACTTTTTTTTTAGTTACTGAAATATTCCCACAAATTCCACCCTTTGGAGCATTCACTGCCCGTCTTTCTGACAGAGGAGTTTTCATTCCCAAGGACAGTTCTCAAAGAGAAAGGAAAGCAACTTTCCCATGAACATGAAACACTGAATCTTTCCCTTCCCAAAAAGGAGCTACTTCCTCATTCCAAGAAAAACTAGTGAAGACCTAAAAGCCTATTGGGAGTTTCCTTGTTAACATGTTACCATGTCATTAAAGCTACTTTAATCACTGTACATGCTTCTGTGTATGAATAAACAGATCATCTTTGGAAGTTACTATGTTATAGTGTACATGTAAAAAGTGTATATACTTTATTTAACTTATATAGTAAGAATACTATGTTATACAGATTACTTAAAAGACACTGTTGCTCTCTTGAAATGTTTTCTATTTTTTTTATTATAAACCTAATATTCCCTTCTTGCTATATTTTCAAGGCAGCTTTCCCTTACCAACCCTTATCTTATAAGCCCCCCCAATTTTAATTTAAACTGAAATTTAATTTAAAATAATTTAAAAACAAAACAGCACTTAATGAAAAAAAAAGATTCACGTCTTAATTCATTAATTCATGCATTCGTCCATTAATTACAAAAGGCTAAATTTTAATAAGTGTATTTATCTACAGAACATGTTCTTCCACTCTTCTGCGATAGTCCTTATGTGCTGTTTGGATGATTCACGGGCACATATTCTAAGAACGACCCACCTAGAACTCTTTCAACAAGAACTTCACCAACACTGTCTATGTCATGGAAGAAAACAAGAAAGGATATTTTATTGATTATGAAGCTAGCAATTCATGTGTTAATAGATTTAATTTTGACTGCTTGAGTGACCAATTAACAAAATACTAGTTCCAGTGGGTTTGCATCCATGCTTAAAGTTTACTGCCTAACTTTCTATTCTTTAGTAGTAAACACTGCAATGTAAAGCAAGAGGAATCGTTACGAAACTTGAAATAATTGAAATAATTAAGAACGTCAAATGCAGACACAGATTAATTCAGGGACTATGCAAAACCCAACAATGCTAAAACTCTTAATAAAAGAGTCCAATTTGGTGCCGCATGTTACATTGCTATGTATAGAAATAAATACTCAAATCTTAGCTATACTTTGTGAAGGTATATATGGTGAGCTATCATTAAAGTGCTATCATACATAAGTATGGTTTTGCCATGTGCATGAATTACATGCTCAAATTTTTAAGATGGTTCTTCACCCCTGTCATCCATTTGGACACTTTTGGACATAATTTTCTTTACTGCCTTTGCACCATTTGAAAAAAGTAATGGTTTATATCTGTCTTCGGGACTTTGTCTAGAGCAAACATATAGAAAAACACTAATGTTCTTGAGAAACTCTTAACAGCACATTAATGCTTGTACTACATTTTCTATTTTACAGCCCACTCAGACAGCAAATAGCTGCAGCACTTTCAGCAGTATAACTGTGTCATCCTAGGTTCTTGTAGAAAAAAAAAATGGATTGTTGAAACAACTTTCGTTTAAAGTACATAGAGCTGGCTGGACGGCTGCACACAAAGAGCTGTGGTCAATGGCTCTGTGTCCAGATGGAGACAAGTAATGAGTGATGTCCCTCAGGGATCGGTGTTGGAACCGGTCTTGTTCAACATCTTTGTCGGTGACATGGACAGTGGGATTGAGCGCGTCCTCAGCCAGTTTGCCGATGACACCAAGCTGTGTGGTTCGGTTGATACGCTGGAGGGAAGGAATGCCATCCAGAGGGACCTTGACACGCTTGTGAGGTGGGCTGATGCCAACCTGATGAAGTTTAAGCATGACAAGTGCAAGGTCCTACACCTGGGTGGGAGCAATCTCAGGCACAGCTCCAGGTTGGGCAAAGAAGAGAGTCAGAGCAGCCCTGCAAAGAAGGACTTGGGGGTGTTGGTTGATCAGAAAATGAACATGAGCCAGCTTCAGTGTGCGCTCTCAGCCCAGAAAGCCAACCGTATCCTGGGCTGCATCAAAAGGAACGTGACCAGCAGGTCGAGGGAAGTAATCCTGCCTCTCTACTCTGCTCTCATGAGACCTCACTTGGAGTATTGTGTGCAGTTCTGGTGTCCTCAACATGAAAAGGACATGGAACTGTTGGAACAAGTGCAGAGGAGGGCCACAAGGATGATCAGGGGACTGGAGCACCTTCCATATGAAGATAGGCTGAGAAGTTGGGGCTGTTCAGGCTGGAGAAGAGAAGGCTGCATGGAGACCTCATAGCAGCCTTCTAGTATCTGAAGGGGGCCTATAGGGATGCTGGGGAAGGACTCTTCATTAGGGACTGTAGTGATAGGACAAGGGGTAATGGGTTCAGACTTCAACAGGGGAAGTTTAGATTGGATATACGAAGGAAATTCTTTACTGTGAGGGTGGCGAGGCACTGGAATGTGTTGCCCAAGGTAGTTGTGAATGCCCCATCACTGGCAGTGTTCAAGGCCAGGTTGGACAGAATATGTGTGACATAATTTAGTGTGAGGGGTCCCTGCCCATGGCAGAGGGGTTGGAACTAGATGATCTTGAGGTCCTTTCCAACCCTAACTGTTCTACAATTCTATGATTCTATGACCCCAGGTCATTTATGAATCAGATGCATAATACTTTCTAAGAAATGAGATAAAGGAGTACCTTACCCTTGTCCTGCCATTAGACAGCAACAGAAGACAGAATCTGTATGTTGGCATCTCTGAGTACTAGACTATGCTATCTATTCATGACTTGTTGATTGTAAAAGGTGTGGAAGAAGATACACATGAAGAAAGCAAGCCCAGTAGTTCGCAAATACTATTATTATGTAGTCTTCAAAATGGAGTGTATATACGAGCCGAAGATGCCTTATAAAATTTCTGCTGAAATAGCTTGGATCTCTCCCAGGTGTTAAACAACAAATTGGACAGTGCTATAAATAAGTGGAAGGAAGTATTCAGTTTTCATCTTGGAGGTCTTACAGGAGAAATAGTGTTTCAAAAAGAACCAGAAATATGAAATCAGTGGATCAGTTATGGCCAAATGTGATTCTTTGAGCAAGATGAATACTGCTAGGTGCAGCACACTTTCAAATCACTTATCAATTACGCTAATCCCTGCCGTGTAATTCATGTCTGCAGACATCCCAAGGACGGACAACCTATATAGGTATGGTGGTTAATATATTCCCTTCTACGAGCGACAACCAAACAGCCATGCAACAGCATTTGTTTTATCCAATACAAAATTTGTTTCTCATCCAAATGATCCATGTATCCATTTGTTTATCCTTCAGAAAGGAAACTAGTAACAAATAATCCATTTATTTATCATCCAAGCCACTGTTTGGATGATGAAGTGCTACAACAAGCATACAGGATTTCTCTGGTCAACATAACAATTCATCTGTGTGCCTGAAACAGAAGTGCCTAAAACCATTCATCAAAAGATAAGCTGAATTACTTCCTCTGAATTCTCTGTAATACAAAAGTTGCAGTTGCTGCAACATTTATTTCTTCAAGCATCATGAGAACACTATGCCAACAACACTATCATCATGGGATATAGCATGTGAGAATAAATTATGTGTAGACTAAAAGAACCTTTGTGACATATTGTGGTAATGAACATTATGATACAATGTGCCAAAAAAAATCTTATGCCTACCTTAGAGCTAGAAGTCTGATGTGTTTATTCTAAATTTGAAACAAAAAGGTTGAAACAGCTGTGCCAAGTCCCTTTTTCAGGTACTCCTGAAATTCTGAAGCAGTTATTTCAGTGGTATTTCAGAACTAAATGGAAGGGTCAGGATATCAGTAGCAAACAATGAAGTGCACCTCTCAGCATGTTCCCTCCCTTTGCTTTGTATTAACCGTGTAGTGTCTACAGTTCATAAAGTAACTAAAGAAGTTATGAAACCAGTATGACTTAGAATATCACAGTTTCATTTCCCTGGTCATAATTTCTACACTATTTGTAGGCAAACAATTCTGAATATTGTTTTTTACATTTTCAAAGAAATGTGCAACAGGCTGTATAATGCATATTACTCACGAGTCTCTCAGGATCAGCTTGTATATATAACTGAATTAAGCAAATAGTAATTTTCTAAGTTTTAAGGCTTAATTCTGTGGTACAGCTACACCATACAGCTATTTATGAATTCACCCCGAATGAAAAATTAAGACCTTATAGACTGATAGTTGTCATTATTTAGTTATTGATATGTTATTGTCAAGTTACTGACAATTACTTCAGTTGACCAAAGTAAATAGAGAGCCTAATCTGAAAAATACAAAATTTGGCAAAATGTTATACATTAAAACATTAATATATACTGAGTGAATGCTTCCTTTAATTTACTTGGAGCTCTGGCTCCAAATTAGTGGTGAAAACTAACCTGAAACATAAAAGGAAAGAGAGCAGGTTTCCTCCATCCCACCCACTTCAGGAAATGGGGGCATTAGTTGATTTGTCTACAAGTCCTTCAGTCTGTAACCTCTCTAAAACACCTCTTCTGCGAGATGCTAGACTTGGCAATAATGATCAGGGAAGTAAATTACATTTGTCAAGATGTTAGTCTACACTTTGTGGACCTCAGTCCTGCAAATAGTGTCACAGTAAGACCTCACAGCCTCTGTGGACCTTCAGAATGAAGGTGTTTAATGTGAAGTGATCTTAACTTAAAAAAAAAAAAAGAAAAGAAAGAAAAGAAAAAACAAAACAACAACAAAAAAAGACTAAACGAAAGAAATTAAAAACCTCACTATGACAGGCTGCTATATAAGGTCACATAAGCAGTTCTTAAATTATAACCTCAAAACCCTGGTGAGAATACACAGCAAATGCTGCACATAAATATGAGTTAGGGTGGTAGAAATAGCACATGTGGGATTTAAAAGCAAGCAAGCCACTGAACCTAACAATGCTTGTTGTCTTGGCTGAACATAGCTTTGTTGTATCCATCATCAGACTTCTACACCATTTTCAGTGCTCCTACCAGCACTCACAGTGATAGAAGTGCTAATATTTTAAATATCACGTGCATACACACTTGTTTGTGAGAGATGGGGAGAAGGAATAAATATAAGTAAGTTTCTCCTCCACTGTCAAAAGCAACCAAACAATTGATTTACTTCCTCTTTGTCTATTATCTCCTAGGAGTAATGCTTGCTAAAATTAATCAGTTTAACATGCGAATTCATTGAAATATATACTTACATACATTACCACTGCTCTCCCTTCCCATCTGTGGTAATTGAGACAGTGGTCCATTAGCTCATCCTCATCTACTTTACACTGGTAGTAAGGACAGGAATATCTGGGAAAAAGAGGTCATATATTGTTAGCGGATTAATATATAACTGATATGTTTTAAGTATTACAAGCAATAATAGAAGTATTTAGATTTCTCTGGCCAGATATTATTAAGATCTTCTTTGCCATTGTCGTGGCTTAAGCCCAGCTGTAACTCATGCAGTTCGCTCACTCGCTCCCCCCGCTTTCTTCCCCCCAGCTCCCGGGAGGATGGGGAGGAGAATCGAAAGAATGCAACTCCCATGGGTTGAGATAAGAACAGTCCAGTAACTAAGGTATAACACAAACCACTGCTGCTACCAACAATAATAATAATGACAAGGGAAACAGCAAGGGAAGAGAATACAACTGCTCACCACCCATGACCAATACCAAGCCTGACCAAGCAGTGAACCCCCTCTTCTGGGCCCCTGCCCCTAGTTTTTACATCCTGGGCATGATGTACTGTGGTATGGAATACCTCTTTGGCTAGTTTGGGCCAGGTGTCCTGTCTCTGCTTCCTCCCAGCTTCCCCTCCTCCCTGGCAGAGCATGAGGCTCAGAAAGTTCTTGGTCAGACTAAACATTTGAGCAGTAACCAAAAACATTGGTGTTATCAGCATTGTTCCCAGGCCAAAAGTCAAAAACACAGCACTGCACCAGCTACCAAGAAGGAGAAAAATGACTGCTACTGGTGAACCCAGGACAGCCATAGATAAAATGTGGCATGGATGTATGCCCATGTGTCCAGGTGTGATGTATGCTATGCTGGTGAAAGGTCAACCTTGCTAACGGACACTGTGAACACTGTATAGAACTGTGCCAGCATGTCAGAATATTGATCCAGAAAAGCATCTTAACAAAACCATGACATTTGAGAAGAACAGATGAAAATACTGGACACTACAACTATGAACATTTGATAAAAGCATCATTTAATTGTTATGCTATGCTTCAAGATGCATGACCAAACTAGTAATTCTCAGAAGCTCTCATTGAAACCCTCTCATAGAGAATTCCTAGTTTTCAGTACAGCGTATGGGCTTGTTGCATGGTGGGGACACTCTTTTCAGGTTAGTGCAGTTTTCAAATGTGTGTGGATAAATATTCAAGTTTTTCTGAGCAGCAGAAGAACAATAACTGTTAAGGAGCTATGCCTCCTGAGCACGCAACCTGAATAATGCGTCATTTAGAAATTCAAATAGCAAACGGTATAGAGACTTTAAATTGCATAAATAAAAAAGGCATTTAAATAATGATATCAAAATTGCTCTTTATCATTACTGGACAAAACTAAAGGTCATTGAATTTCAAGTCCTCAGTCATTCTATAATTGCTACATATCTCATCAGTTGCTCTAACAGGTCCTGCCCTGAAAGAGAATGAAAAGGACAAAGAATTCTCTCTATATACTGTAATTAAATAAATAAGAAAAGCCGTCAGTGTTCTCAATTCAAAATTATTTCTGAAAAAAACAAATTATTAGAAAAGAGACAGTTACAGTGAGTTTATTATTTGTCTTATTCATTCTGGAAATAACCAACATTTTCCAAGGGGTTTTTCTGGAAAGTAAACATAATTCTGCCCCAAGAAAAATAGCAAAAACTGCTGGCTCGTCAAAATATATTTTTTTCTACAAAACACGTCACATGGAGCTAAATTCTATCCAAATCATACTAACTGTATGTAAAATACTACTAGTAGTGTAGTCAGACACATGCACAAAACAGTGTCCATTGTAAGTACTGTTTGAGTATTATCATTTAAAAATATTAGGGAAGGATTCATGTTGAATTCTATGAGACAGAAACAAGCTTTAATTACCCCTCCCTCCCAAAGAACCAAAAAAAAAAAAAACCTGAACCAGGCAATTCTTCTATCAGTTTGACCTTACTATGTTGGGATAACAAACTCGAAAGTGCTTTTACAATGTCATCAATGCTGAGGTCTACCTGGTTACAGCATCTCCAAGCTCCTGTACAGGTCCATATTTTTCTGTGTATTTTCCACAAGTTTTTAAATGAGCTCTCATTTCACTCAGACATACCTAAGCAATGAGAAGCAGCAGCTTGTTATGTTGTATACCATGACACATTCACTCTAATGCATTGCTCTGAATATTTTCTAGTTCAAAGCCTTATTACAACATCTCTGTTTTGCCCATTCTGCTTGGAGATTTAAATGCAGTAGGTTCTCGAAGAGAGGCACCTGAAACCATAAATCACTGTGGTCAAACCAGCTAGTACTCGCGGTCATGCTGCGCAATTTAGGATGTTACCACTCACCCTCCTGTGCTGCTCCTCTGTTGAAAGTAACCCATCTTTCCTTCTGACCCCTTTCCCAACCTTCCAGCACAGCACGAAGTATCATGTCCTTATTGCTCAGATATTTCTACTCAGTTTGACATTTTAGTGAAAATCCACCTGCTTTCCCTGTTGCTAAAGTGCTAACCTTTACACCAGAGCTGCTAAGTCATGTATCCACATTGTCCCCACCAGCTCTGCTACAAAGATAGCAACTACAGCAGAAGAGTGGGGGCAGAAGCCAAGGCAAAACCTTCTTAAGCCACTGTAAAGTAACTTGCTAAGCTTCCAGTGCACTCTATGACGACATTTCTAGCATACTTAATAGCCTGTGACTGATCTATAGGAGGATTTCAGATGTAATCTCTTCTTTGGAAGAATCCTTCATATATAGCTTCACGGAGCCATGTAAAATATAATCAAAGCCTAAATCAGACAGAAGGTGGTATTTATGATTACACAAAGTGCAAAGAGAGTACAGCCAAGACCCAACATGCTCCCCGTCCAAGGATGAACTCTAAATTGTTACAGTTTGCCCTCCGGCAGGTTTTAACTTAGATTATTCCTGTACTTTAGACAGGGTTGAAAAGGTTTCTTTTTTCCCCCAAGGAACTGCTGAGTCTTCTATAAATAACCCTGTCCAAGGTTCATGCATGCTGTCTGAGAGCCTTCCCCTCTCAGCGTTACAAATTATAAAACCAGATTACCCTTGGCCAGTGTGTTTACCCTCCCCTTAAACTTGTCAGTAGCCAGAAAAGGAGGTAACAGAAAGGATACAAGGATTGATGGAGAACAACTGTACTCATGCATTATACACAAATAGTCTTTTGCTATTAGTCAGGAATTTGTTCAGTTGAATATAAAAACAATTTGCAAGAATTTCAGGTTCAACAACAAAAAACCCTCCACCCTTACCCCGGTGTATCACTCTGCTTTATTTGCTCACTCTGCACTTGAACAGGCAAAACAAATTAACAAATACAACTCAAAAACTGTGCAGGTAGATGAAATAAAACTTAAGCATCTCAGGACATTGACCCTGAACATTGCTAAAGTCCACTTTTTTTCCCCTTCCATTTACTTTTCTATTTACATAAATTTCCATCAGCACTGGAAATTGCATTTTCTCAAATGTGGACACCAATGGCTCACGCTGATTGTGCCAGCACGATGGGCTGTCAACTACAATGGCTGAAGAAAACATGGAAGGATGTAATGGCTAACAATTATAGGCCCCGTACTCTGATGATAGCTGTGATGGGGACATCTGAGGCAGATGACAATACAGGGCAGTAGAAGGCAGGAGGCATGTCTTTGTGTTGGCAATAGACACACATGTAGGCTGGTGTTAGTGGAAGTTGAGGTGTCAAGGACTGCTGAGCTAGGGAAACAAAGCTGTATTTTCTTGACATGTTCTCTCATATCATGCATTCCAATGTATGGAGCTTCTCTGCCAGCAGTGGAAATGACTGCTGAGGCCAAGGGAGAATTCTGGAAGGAGTTGAACATATACAGACAACACACAGTGGCCTCCATGCAGCTGTCACAGCGACCTAACAAAGCAGCTGTTGCATTATTTTTGCCTGTGATTAATAAAATAAAAGGAGATTCCTTCTGGGTGTCCACAAGCATGTGAGCACCCAAAGAACAAAGGTAGCATTCCCACTTATTTCTACAAATGCTGGAAAAATTATGATACATTTAGGAATGCACATAATTAATTGGGATCTGCCTAGGTTTTTCTCACTTGGCTGAAAGTTGTGCCTGCTCTGTTAGGTACAGTTGGAATAGGTTTCAATATCGTTTGGGCACTCTTTTTTTATTATGACAGATTATTGCTTTTTTCTTTAATATTGAGGAAATTTTAATAGAGAATCAGAAAATCAAGTATCTGAGCATGTCTCAATATATGTCTATATTTTCCAGTATCCAGTGTATTTTCTGTAACTTAGTATTTTTAGAAAAGTGAAGTCCAGTATGACCCACTTTTGAGAAGGAAATAAAAAACGAAATGCAATAGACTTGGCAGCTCCAAGATGAAAGCACCAGCAAGTTCAGTATCCTTCAGTTTGCATCTGGCCTGCAGTAAAACTAGTAATCTGCTGTCAAAGTGATTTTCTTGGAAATTTCCATATGGATTTGGTTTGGGAAAAAATATCACCATTTTCTGGGCCCAAACTTGGCAATGATGATTATCTCAGATAAATAGCTTTTACAGTCATGTTATTAAGTTGCCAAATCAAATGCATAATGATAACAGGACAGCAATATTTCCTGTGCTCGCTATTTATTCATGACATACTCTACTGATGAAAAATAAAAGCAGATCTAAGAAGAATTAGATCTCATCTTAAGTACAATGCACAAAGATGGGGACAGCAGCATGCTTTGTTATAGAAACTGCAACCAAGTATGTTCCAGCACATGTGAAATCTTGTCAATCAAAATCAAGTCAACAGATTTCCTCTGTCAGTTACTGGTATCCTTTAGTATCAAATTAATCACAAAGAAAGTAGCAATACCATGCCACTGGCTGAGTTGTAATTTTACCTATTGATGTATTATGTTTGGTGTCATTTGCTTTAAGAACTAGGTCTCAGTTATACCCAAATTTAATTTATTTGCATATCATTGCATTAATAATCTAATGTGATACAAGGACATTACCCGCTGTAAGATAATTACGTGCAAAGGTTATAAAAGAAAAACAATCAGATGTCTACATCTGCCCAATTAGTTTCCTAGAAAAAAAATAGTTCAGAAATAAGAAAATCTAAGCATGTATTAGGGGAAAAACGATATTAATGAAAACCAGCGTGTGCATCAGAAGACTTTGTTACTGGTAGGTAGTCCACAATATTACAAATATTATAATGAACAATTTTATTAAAATCCCTTTCTGGAAAAGGATGGCAAGACAATAGTTAGAAGTAGATAGCAATCATAAATATGTCAATAAAAATTACCAAATGAAGCCTAAGAAAATTCAAGCCTAGTAAATCTAGAGGCAATACAAGGATAGAAAGATGGGGATCATCAAAGAGGATGAGACACAGGGGATCAGGGGTACATTTCCCTGTGTGTAACCTGAGTGTGTATATAATGAACACTGATGCTGACTGACAGAGCATTTCCTCACCCAGGCATAAGCCATCTTTTTACAACTGAAATGTTAAAGCACAATGGATGTTTGTTGACTGGTCAAAAAAGAGCACACCGAGCTGCCTTTCCTCCTTGTTTCCTTGTTCTAATTAAAAATGTTGAGACTGTAGAGCATTTCCTCATATGAGTTTCCTGTCATTTGTGAGAGTCAAAAAGAGGTAAATATTTCCCACTCCCAAAGGGAGACACTAGAGCATGCATGTAACAGCAAATGCTGTTGCCTTGAACTGTGAATTTCAGTTTCAGTAACCTTCCTTATGTGATGACCCTTCATCTATTTACCTGATTTTAATGAAACTATTATATGAGAAAGCCATATCTGACAATAACATTATTTGGTATAGCTTTCAAAAATCCGAATGTCTTACTCTTTGTTAGAGTAAGTCATAAAATTGAGTAACTGGGTAAGGTCAGTTGAAATAGGCACACGCTGCCTGGTGACAGCATGTGTTGCCACGAAGCTGGTTTTGTAAAATCATAGTCTGATCTCCAACTTCTGCTTGTACCTTGAGGAACTATTGAGTTCCCCCAGGGAAAGCCCTTCTCAATTCAGCTGAAATGATAAGCCATATATGCACAGATATCTTTAATAGTTAGCATTTTAAGAGAAGGTTTAAATCCTTTTGTTAATTATGTACTACTTAGTTTACATATTTCTTTCATGGAAAAGCAGCAATGAGAAAAAACTGTCTGAAATTTATTTTTTGTTGTCAACATTCAAGAAAATAATCTATTTAAAGCCAAATAACTTTTAAAACTTCCTATTTTGACTTCCCCATTCCTCATTTGCCTCCAGCTCTGATCCCATCTGTAGCTGTGGCTTCCACACAGATTCATTAACCATCCTGCCGCAGCCACAAGGGCCTTTCCTCCTGCCTGTCCTTCACTTGCCCTTAGACCATTGCTCTGTACTCTTCATCTAATGGAGGTTTAGGTCCAATGCTTTTTCCTCACAGTATTGCCCTTCTAGGTCCAGCTTTGAACACGGGTGGGGTTTTTCTCCCCCAGTGTTTCTTTGCAAGCTGGTAACCCGTATCTGCAAACTTATCTTCCTAGATTTTCCTATTGCTTTTTCATGTAGCATTGCCTGACTGGTAGCACTCACTGCTTTCCTGAGCAGAAATTATTTATAATGAGTAAATCTGTTTTCTATTTTTGTACCTACAGTGTATTTTCCCCTGAAGGAACTAACCCCCCTGGAAAGGGACTAGCAGGCCTGAGTTGGTGGCTAACTTGATCTAAACAGCTTGCTCCACCAGGCTGGGATTTTGCAAAGTGAACCAGAATGAAGTGAGGCCCCAGGACTAGCATGAGCAGGAGGGAAAGCGGCAGTGAGCTATCACAAAAACTTTAAATTGTTCATAAAGGAGATAGCCACACAGACCATACTCAGAGTAGAGGCACTACACCTCTTTGCCAGTCTCACCTGAGGAGTATATGATGACTTTGATGATGTATGAAGATACTTTGATGTTTGATGCAGATACTTTTGCGCACTAAATTCAGTGATTCCTGGTATTATCTATATCAGAATTAATTCTTTTGTGCTTCAAATGATAATGGCAGCAGTTGAGAAGGTGAATATTATTGCAGAATAAAAATAGCATTTCTTACATTCAGCAGGAAGACTTAATACAGAATAATATATCTCAATAAACAAAATTACATGCTTTTTGTTTCCCTGTCAGCCCTTTGCCTTGCCATTACTGAGGAAGTAGCTCTGCTCTTTCAGTGCAGACTGTAGCAGACGATTGAAGTTACCCCCACAATGGAGCTGAAAGAAGGTAATACATGGCTATGTTTCCATTAGCAAGTAGTGCATCCTAAGAGGAGTAGATTTGGTAGACTGGAACAGCTGATGCTTTTTGACTTGTGGACTGGGCTCCCATTAGCAGCTGGACTGCAGTAGCTGTGTCCAAGAAAAAGCATTTTCTAGTTCAGTTACATCTAAAACCATTCCTTCATATGAGCCCAAAGAGCAGTGAGCAAGCAACGCAAACCAAAGCTGCCAGTTATATCCTGCCTATTGCCTCTGCAGGTCCAGTTCATGCTGTCTAAGGAATATTTCATATCCTCTAAGGTGGTTTTGCAGATGGCTGATGTCACTCACAGCCCAGGCTTCCTTTGAAAGCACCAGTCCCATCTCTTGCCTGGAGCCACAGGTCCTTTCTTCTTTTTGTGCAGCTTTGGCCAAGTGGTAAGCTGCAACACTTCTTAAAAATATGGTTAATTTTCAGATGTGTTAGTTCATTGCTCCAGGTGACTATGTGTCCATCAGCTGAGAAAGACTTAATGGAGGTACAAAGTGTTTGCACAAAGCGGAGAGCAACTGGAGAGGGTGGAACTGCCTTCTTTTTTTTTTCGGCAGGCTTAAGTTGGTTTCAATTACTTGTGAAATTATTCCCTTAAGTAGACATCCACATGATGTCTCCTAAGTTAAATAGAAACACCCAGCTCAATAGTTATTTTTGGTGCTGATTGTATTCAGCAAACACTAGAGTTGAAAGAACAATTAAACTGAGTAAAATCCATAGATTTTATGTGCTATTTGGACTGTTTCATCTTTCCCTAAACTCTGCAGACACACAGAACGAATGTATTTCTCTTTTGCTTTTCTCCTGCTTGTCTTATTTAGTTTGTTTTTTTTTTTGCCATCCCTGATAATTTATGGTCACAGGGAATCTGAACAGGGCAATTTCTAGAAATACTGCAAATTCTACTAAATGGAACCCAAACAACAGAATTGGTTTGGAAACATTATTTCTCATGCCTTTTTACATGGAAAAATGTCTTTCTATTCAATCAGCCTGTGGTATGGTAGATGAATTGTATCTACTTGACTACTGTGACTGTGAAATTCTAGAAAGTTTGAGATGGCCTTTCTATTTGTTTATAGTGCATTCGAATACTCTTTGCAAAGAAAATCTGCACTGTTGATTCAAAGACTGAATTTCTGTAAAAGATCAGGAAAAATTTATTTAGTCTTCTTGCTTTGCTCTCTTAAATGCGGTAAAAGAAATCTGTTTGTGGAAAGACAGAGGTGATTCTAATCATAGTAAAGACAGGAAATCTCAAATTGATTGTATCCCCTGGAGTAATATCTGGTGAACAATGGAAAACTGTGATGTTATCATCCCAAGGCATCTTATTTTTATTGCATGACTTTGCACTACGTAGTACTGTATTTATGTAACCAAAAACCTAGGAAAAATACTTCTTGTGAGCCAGGAAAATGTTGATTGCTAAGTGAGAATATTCTGTTTGGCTCATTTTCATCTTATCCTTCTGTCTCCAAGAGTAATTACTTACATATGTTGAAAAGCAGAAGAGAAAATCCAGTTGAATATAACAGTAATGTGCCATGATTCCCTTTTAAGAAAAAAGATGGGGAAAATGTAATATAAAGATGTCTTTGCAAGTTCCTCTGCAGTAAGAACATTGCCATTTGATTCAAAATACTTAAATGTAACTGAATAGCAACAATTTGTAAATTCAGTATCTCAGATCTTTTAACAAAACAGCTTTCACAAATAACATGAAAATTTGAGGCTTTGTTGCGGACATGAGTAACGAAAATCCATATGGATGAAATATAGCATCTGGTCTTAAACGACAATAAACCAGACTACATTAAAAATAACACACGGACACAACAGCTTCTCAGTCCTGCCCATGTCCATGCCAGTGGTGGCTTGGAGTAGTGGGGGCATCTGTCCTGGCTGGTAGCCGTGGCTTTCATGGGTAACAGGCTCACCTTGGCATGAAACCCAGCTCCCGCCCCAGCATTGTGCTGCTGGTGCAGTGTGCTCGTAAATAGCCTTGCAGTGATTTATCAGGTCAGTTTTCATACACAGCATGGTACGATCTAAGTTACTGTCAATTTTTTTGCAAATGAAACTAAAAAGGTAGCTTCAGGTCAGGATTTATTTAGTGTTTTGCTATGCAGCATGGTATGAAAAAAAAGAGCGTTATATTACACAGAGCTTTATGTTACTGTTTATTTCCATGGCATAGCAAATAAAAGCTTTCCTCCCTTTCTCCGCTCCCCACCTTCAGTTTAGAGGCTTTTCATGTGAATTCACCTCATGTGAACAGGTGTAGTATGTTCATGATTACATAATGAAAAGTTCAGAAATCCACTTGACAATGGAATTTCACATCCTCAGCTTTCTCCACATTTAAATTCTCCAATTATTGTCCCAGTGGTATTTTTTTTTTCTTTAGATTGCCTAAATTTAACATTACTCTGACAGCTAAGCTCAGTGAAATCACAGTGGAATCTAAGGAGCTGTTTTAAATTAACTGGTTTAAATTTATACTTCCAGTTATTCATCTACACTTCTGTGTATGTATACAATAACTAGGACTTGCTTTGTATCCATGTGACACATACCTACTTGCTTTTGATAACCTGTAAGTTGAAACTGTATACTACCCATATACTAAGCCACCTGCTCCAGTACACATGCTGATATGCATAGGGCTTTTGCATGTGACTAAGACTGCAAGAATGAAACTGGTTTGAGGAAATGATTTCAAATGGTGCCTACATATTGAGAATCAGTCCTTTGTTAATTTAGTGACTCAGTTTCATCAAGTGGGGGCATCATTCCCAGGAATTCCTCTGACAACCCCACCCCCACCCCACCCCCCCCCCGAATCTGAAAGATTATCCTACTACAGTTTAAAGAAATGTACAGCAACAGTGGCTGATTTAAGGTAGAAGTCCCTAGAAGTCATGAGGAAAAGAGAAGGAAAGTGTGAGAGAGTGTGTGTGAGAAAGTGACCTTTACTTACAAGGAAAGTGAGAATTATACCAGCCCCTAAGTTTTGTAATGAGTAGAGCCAAGGCCTCTGGTACTGAGTTTGGACCTGCTTGCTTTCCTTCCTTTCTTCTTCTACTTCCTTCTCTCTTTTGTTAAGTGTAGGACACATATTTATGCAAAAAAATTATTGACTCTTACGCAGTCTTTTTAGATTTACATCTGTTAATAAAAAGAGGCTCCTAAGTGCCTTGGGGCAATACCAGTAAAGAATAAAAGATTTCTCTCAATCGTGGGCTGAGTTAAGGGAGTGGCAGGTGGCTGCTTTTATGGGGAACAAGAAGTGTTCTAGAACTATTGCTTGGAGTTCCCACCCAGATCAGAATCAAGAACTACCAGCCCTTCCTATTTTTTTCTGGGTAATGGGAGCTGTTCTCAGGAGGAGCTGTATTATCATGCCTGGAAGAAGACCTGCATGGCCAAGTATTCCTATGTCCATCAAAGGCATTGGGATCCTGAGTTTGCAAGGAGAGTGTCTCATTGATTCGGGAGAGCTACATATTGACTATCTGCTGCCATCTAATCCTGACCCACCTAGGGACACGGCTGTGCAAACCTTACCATTTAATCCATGCATTTTCAGATCTGTCCTTCTGCTTCAGCCAGTGATACAGTGCTGAAGAGAGTCAGGGGACCACCTGGGCTGTGTTCTAGCCACCATGGCCTTGGTATATATGGACTTGGTACACACTTGAGGCTGCTGGCACAGTTCTTACTACCTTGCTGTGTAAAATCTAACTTAAGAATTGTTATTTTCACTTATTTTTTTTTTGGAAAAAGTGTGTTGATTCAGCACTTGATGTTCTTTCTTCTGTCTCTGTGTGCTGTTTTTTGTTTGTTCTATGTGCTGGAGAAGGGCATTTCAAGAGCTTTTCCTGATCTATGGAAGGCAGTGAAACTCAAGGCTACCCATGCATGTCAGATTGCAAGGACCACAGCCTCGCTCTAGCAGCAATTCATCTGCCATACCAGCGATGCTTGTGCAGAACAGCTAACAGAGGATCACATTATGAGGAGGCTTGCGAAGGCCATAAGCAAATCCAACAGCTGAGACATCAGTGTCATGGATTAACCTGGAAAAGTTACCACATGACAGCTAATTGGTCGTCAATTTATACTGGTACCTAACTTGAAATGATTTATCTGTGTATCACTGTCGTTTTTTAAAAAACTCTCAAACAACCAGATCTCCCTCCCCTCCACATGTAGCTTCTTGCATGATTGTAGCTAAATCTTAAAATCTCACTTCAAGTTATGCTGGAGTGAATTGCTGTGCAAAACATCGCTTCTGTAACTCTGCAGAAGCTTGAACTGAGCAAAACCTCACATTTGCCCTTGAAGTTTGCAGGAAGGTGGGAGTCCATGATGTAAACTTTCAAGGATTAATTTAACCTGTAACTATCTTACAGAGAAACAGACATGTTCCATATTTGAATAACTGCAAGTGAAAGCATGCATTTCAGATTGCAGCATATGCAACTCTATATTCTTTTTAATCTTAAACCTACACAATAATGCAAGTATTATTTTATTAATAGGTGAGGGGGAAAAAAAAAAAAGCAAAATGAGAAAACCTTTCAGATAAACTTCTTCAGCAGTAGCTCAGTTCAGCAGAAAGCTCCTGCTCTCTGGCTCAGTGATCTGCAGAAAGGAATCACAGAACTTGTAAGATCAAGAAGCTTCCAGCCTGAGGGAGTGAAAAGGCATGCTTGGCAGCAGCAAAGAAGCAGCAAAGGGGTAATGCTAAGTACTTTCACATCCAAATTTTACAGCCATGGATTTAATTGAAACAGTAGATATATTTTTCTGTCTCGGTGAGTTTTTGTTCTTGTCTACTGAAGACACTTTCTCACTATTTGTTCTCTTTTTCTATTCCCTCTGACTAGGCCTCCCCTCTCTCACCCACACTACAATCTCACTTCTGTTCACCTGCTGTTTCCTTTGATCCATCTCTTCCTCTGTAAAATACAGTATTTTCAGTTAAATAATTCAGATGGTTAAGGCATGGCTTCATAACTCCTGTACACTATCTGTCCTATCTATTTGTACACTGTCAGACTTTGAAAGCAAAATTTCGTGCACGCATTGACAGGCTTGGGAATGATTCAAGTAATTCCCAACGATATATTATATTCCTTCTAATGTGCCTTCTGCCTTGTAAATAAAGAGACTTGAATCCTCTTTGACTACACCATTTTTAGCAACAGATCTGGGATACAACACCCTGAGCTACAGTGTTGTTTATCCCTCCTTAGTAGGGCAGACAAGTCAGAGGCTGCATCAAAAATTCCCAGTCATGCGAAAACACTATCTTTTCTTGGGACAGCACAGCCCATGATCCAGCAGAGTTACATGAAAGCAGTGTGACAGAACTTCTGAACAGTGTCATACTGGGAGAGAACATATGAGAGACCAAAATTCCTAGTACTGTGTAAAAAGAAAATGTGCACAACATGTTTTCATACACAGAGCATAAATTTCAAGCAAAGAGATGTAAGTTTAGAATTCAAAGCTGCTCTAATTAAAAAAACCCAATGTACTTAAAATACAAATTAACAACTCTTCACTCAGTAGTGGCCACCAAAGATTGCTAATAGCCACATGAAATTTGAATCTCAGCCAGAAATTTGAATAAAAAAAAATTGAATCTCTGCCAGAAATGCATAATGATGGTCAGAATTTTAAAGTAATTTTTAATGTCAAGTCATGAATGAACAGGATCCCGACTTCTGATCCACTTCAACCTACCAGATGTAGTGTACTGTGTACCAGATGTAGTGTACTATTCAGAAATAATGGATTAAGAGGAATGGGGCAGAAGCACTGTTGCTCCAAAGCACCCATGAGGAGGTCCTACTTTACAGAATCTGTGAGAACATTTTGGAATAGTGTGGAACTTCCAAACGTGGGTAAGCCATAAATGCAGAATGTTGGCCTTCACCTTGTTCTAAAAATCTATCAAAGCCAAAATATTTTTTTCCTGCAATATTTACCTTCTTTTGGATTACATTCATAGAATCATAGAATAGTTAGGGTTGGAAAGGACCTTAAGATCATCTAGTTTCAACCCCCCTGCCAGGGGCAGGGACACCTCCACTACACCATGCCACCCAAGGCTATGTCCAACCCGGCTTTGAACACCGCCAGCGATGGAGCATTCACAACTTCCCAGGACAACCCATTCCAGTGCCTCACCACCCTTACAGTAAAGAACTTCTTCCTTATAGCCAATCTAAACTTCCCCTGTTTAAGTTTGAACCCATTACCCCTTGTCCTATCACTACAGTCCCTAACAAAGAGTCCCTCCCCAGCATCCCTATAGGCCCCCTTCAGATCCTGGAAGCCTCTAGGAGGTCTCCGTGCAGCCTTCTCTTCTCCAGGCTGAACAGCCCCAACTTTATCATCCTATCTTCATATGGAAGGTGCTCCAGTCGCCTGATCACCCTCATGGCCCTCCTCTGCACTTGCTCCAACAGTTCCATGTCCTTTTGATGTTGAGGACACCAGAACTGCACACAATACTCCAAAATGAGGTCTCAGGAGAGCAGAGTAGAGGGGCAGGATCACCTCCTTTGACCTACTGGTCACATTCCTTTTGATGCAGCCCAGGATACGGTTGGCTTTCTGGGCTGAGAGCGCACACTGAAGCTGGCTCATGTTCATTTTCTGATCAACCAGCACCCCCAAGTCCTTCTCTGCAGGGCTGCTCTGACTCTCTTCTTTGCCCAACCTGGAGCTGTGCCTGAGATTGCTCCCACCCAGGTGTAGGACCTTGCATTTGTCGTGGTTAAACTTCATCAGGTTGGCATCAGCCCACCTCACAAGCGTGTCAAGGTCCCTCTGGATGGCATTCCTTCCCTCCAGCGTATCAACCAAACCACACAGATTGGTGTTATCAGCAAACTTGCTCACAGGACTCAGTCCTGAAAACCAGCAACTTATATGGCCTATTGGGTTTTTTTTTTCTTACATTGAAGTAATAACTAATTTTTTTCATTCACAGACGAAGCTGCTGGCCCAATTAATATAGATGAATAAGTTAACACTAATCTCCAACTTACGGAATCTGTTAGCAGAGACGACTAAATATTATTTATTTATAAATAAATATTGAGCTTTATTTAGTTTTCAATTAGGATTAATTAGTGTTAATTCTGTAATATCAACTATAAAAATAACTTTTCTTTTTTTTTTTTTTTTTTTTTTTTTTAAGGTTCTTACACATGACGATTTACCATGGAACTTAGTTGTACTAATTGAACTGTTCTTCTGGCAATGGGAGAAATAATGAGGCTTAGCTTTTTATGCCTTTGTAAATCATGCATCTGACAAATAATGTGGGATCTCCCTTTGAATCTAAGCAATAATAACATCTCTGCCCCTGATGTTTGCAGTTAGGAAAGAGTGATCTCAAGTCTTCTCTTAGAATAAGCTCTCACCTGCCTCACTTCAGTAATTTGTAAAAACTTCCTGCTCCTGATAGTCCTATCAAATACTCAGAAATTGGCTAATGAGTCCCAAACTCTACTGTTGAAATCATGCTCTATTATAGACTTCTGAAGCCTTGATTTCCAAAGACATAAGGGCTTTTTTGTGATGTTTACAAGTCCTGTCCTAGGGACTGTCCCTTAACTCACTGTTAAAATCCAACCCTACTACAGCACTCTGTATTTGTAAAGAAAGTATTGAAAATTATTAATTCTTAATTGTCATCGATCATCACTGTAGTCTTCCTTCCATGTCACTTCCTCACTCAGGTTACAAATACTTTAGTACGGAAATCTTCAAAATGAAGCTGTTCTGCATGATTTTCATTTCCTGCACTGCAGTAAGACTCAGAATGATTTTGGGTTGGAAGGGACCCTAGAAACTCATCCAGTTCCAACCCCCTGCCATGGGCAGGGACACCTTCTACTAGACCAGGTTGCTCCAAGCCCAGTACAACCCGGTCTTGAACACTGCTAGGGATGGGGCAGCCACAGTTTCTCTGGGCAACCTGCGCCAGTGCCTCAATACGCTTATAATGAAGCATTTCTCCCTAATATCTAATTTAAATCTGCCCTCTGTCAGTTTAAAGCCATTCCCCCTCGGCCTGTCACTCCATACCCTTGTGAAACGTCCCTCTCCAGATTTCCTACAGGCCTCCTTCAGGTACTGGAAGGGTGATATATCCCAATTGATCAGTGACAGGTCTGCTAGAGCAACCCACAAACAATTCTTTACGCTTGCCGGCCATGCCCAGCCCCACGGGGGTTTGCTGGGCAACGCAGCAGCAGGGAGCGGAGGCCAAACGCCAGCCCTTCGGCCTGCCGCAAACCCACTCCCGGCGCCAGCGCAACCTCTCGGCAGCAACCACCGCCCGCCTCAGACTGGCGCCGGCCCTTGGAGGCGGCTCCCCGCTCCCAACCCCTCGGAACGCACCAACAGCCCCCGGGGGGCGGAGGACAACACATAAGCCCGCCCCCGCCCGGCCACCGTCGCCTCCCTGTTCTCGGCCGCTTCCGCCCGTGCGCGCCCCGGCGCGGCCCCGCCCCTTCGGCCAATCACATGAGTGAGCGCGGGGAGCGCCGGGAGTGGGTGCTACCCGAGGGGCTCGGTTAAGGCGGAACATGGCGGCGCTGGCTGGCTGTTGAGCAGCCGGTGGTCGGAGCAGGCGGCGGGCGCCGCGGAGAGGCACCGGTGGGCGGACGGGAGCAGGGAGTTGGGGCCGGGCGGAGAAGAGCTGAGGAAGGTGGCGGGGCCGGCTCTGCGCTCCGGGAGGCGACGGCGATGGCCCAGTGCGTGCAGTCGGTGCAGGAGTTCATCCAGGACTCGTTCGTGCCCTTGGTGGCCGCGCTGTGCAGCGAGGAGGCGGAGAGGCTCACCCGCAAGAACAACCTGAGCTTCGCCGAGCTGGTGAAGCCCTTCTGCCGCCTCACCTCGGAAGGTCGGTGCCGGGAGCGGAGCGGGGCTTGTTTACACGGGGAGAGGAAGGCGGAGCCGTGCCGCCCCGTGCTGCTCCCTTCCGCCCGGCGGCCACCCGAGGGGCGAGGGGTCCCGGCCGGCCCGCTGGCGCGGCCACGCCTTATGCCCTGCGGCACGCGGAGGCTGAGCCTAGCGGAGGCGAGTGGCGGGAGCCTTTCCCCGGGCCACTCGGTTGAGTGTTAGCCGGAGCTGTGGCCGGCTTTGCGGAGACGCGCGTTTGCTGGGGTACCCCCGGTAGCTGTTAAGTCTGTTTAATTTTATTCAGTCCGTACTTCTTCGTGGAACCTTGGAAGTTAGGCTTCTCCTGGAGACGTCACGAAGCACATGGCTGAAGAGAAAGGTGTCTGTACATCTAGCTTTTCAAAACGGATGTTTTCTTGCTTTTAAATAACTTTACTGTTATGTGGCTATTACTTGTACCTGACTCCTGCTGTAGATCTTGGGTTTGATAGTTGTGGAAAGGCTGTTAGTAAAGTACCCACCCATCAAAAGTATGGTTAGTTTTCCAGGAACATTAATTGTAATTTTAGTTGCACATCTGTGCGTTTCCTCACTTGTACTTTCACTGTATGTACTTCTGCTGATGTTTCTATGAGTAAGACCGGTGCAAAGAAAAGGTAGGAACTGGGCTGGTTATGTGGCACAACTGAAATGACTAAGTAGCAAAGTAGCAGCAAAACTCGAAATTGACCACTTCAGAGAAGCAGTAGGCTTCTTTTACTGTGATGCTTTATCTTATTATCTGGATTTTTTTTTTTTGTTTAATTTAAGATACTGTTTTTCAAGTCATTGCTCATCAGAGTGTTGTGCAGGACAGCACTGGAATAGAACTACTTGTCAGAATTGCAGTGCAGTGACACTTATTAGACTTGGTTTCTGATAGACACCTAGCTCAGACTTGAGTCTCTTCATGTCGTGCTGAGGAAACAGTGCAAGAAAATGGAGCTTGTACTGTCAGTTGAGTGAGATCTTTGAATTGCTGTTTAAAAAAATGTCGTCAACTTAAAAACTAGTATGCGTTAAAAATCTGCCTTAATTCTCTGGCAGGTCTTACTAACTTAATAAACAACCATAACTTGTTTATAAATGTTTTTCTTTGTTTAGCAACACTCATGAGCTATGTGAGAATGCAGCAGAGATAAAAATACTAAGCACAGAAGCTCACATCCTTGGAGCTGTGAAGTTTCTTAAATATCTCTTTAGGTTCTTTGCTGAAAGGGTTTCAAAGTTTATCTAGAAAACAAAACCAGACAGACTATTCAAAATGCACCATTTACTTTGAGGAATGCTTGATTCTGTTGTTGCCTTGTTGTGACTATTTTTGTTCCAGCTATTGTGGCAGGTAAGAAACTTGTGAACCTGAATCATCCCTGGTGTTCCTTGTGTAAATGCAGACCTCAGTAGTATGATTATAAACCAAAGCAGTCATTCTGTTTTAATAGAGGAATTAGTTGTGGCTAAAGATTAGGCTCCTTCCCTTGACATAACATAGGAGTTTGAGCTTATTACTTGAGAGACTGACAGGACTAGACTTCTGCATTATTCTAAAAACTGACAGAATGGAGGTAAGCTTCACACTTCGATTTTCATAACTTTGTGGTAGTTTTTCGTGTTTCTGTAATTGGTCTTTTGTAAGCTCTTGTCAGGGAGTAGTATAAGTGAACATCATCATGAACTGTATCTAAGTCCCCAGGATACAGTTTTAATCTCCTAATTTTGCAGCTATGGCTATTGTAATGAATCTTTGCGAAGGAGCATCCTTGCTGTTCTGTGTTGGCTGCCTGAATTTGATAGTCTGAACCATCCTGTTCAAAACCTGACCTGAGGATCAGAGAACCAAGAAGCTGAAGCTGGTTCAGTGGTTTTTTTCACTGCTCTATTTTGATTCAATAGGCTACAAGCCTGACTGCAGTTATTCACTCCAAGTGTGACTTCCTCTTCTAGCTTCATGGAAAAAACATTACTGTGTGCTATGCGTAACTTTTTGTGGTGAAAGCCGGCATATGTGAATGTAGGGAAAGCATAGACATTTGCTTTGGGCAGAAGAGTAGTTCAGTGCAATGAAATTTCTTGTGAGTTTGTGTAGTGATAAGCAGTTTCTCTGCCTCCAGAATTTTTGGAGCATTATGGCAGGGAAGCTACTTGTTGGAGTCTGCACACACTGTTGCATAGTGACACTACTAACTGTATCCTCTGCACAAGATGTGGAAGTGTAGGATAAATTCTCAGTTGGCTCTACTTTAATAGGTTTGGGCTGACTTAGAAGTAAGATTTTTCTGTGATGTTTTTCATATCCAGTGAAGAGGAGAGGCATGATTCATGATCTGATCATGGTACAGCAGAATGTGTGTATGTGCATGTCTCCACAACTGTGTTTTTCAGTGCTTATGATTGTTTTGGTGGTTTTACCTGAAAGCACAGGTCTTTCTTAAGGGAACATGAAATGCTGTCCTTCTTTAGTAATGCTTCTGTCTTTATCTATTGGCTATTTCACTGAATTCGTGATGTAAATTGGGTTGATTTGGTATCTCATCTCTCTAGAAATAAGCTGTCCCTTGTAGTTGTGCAAAACTTCGTAAAGTCCATGTGACTGAACTTCTGTACTTTGAAGAGCTCAGTCACTGGTTTGCATTTTTAGTCCTGTTACAATATAGATTTTTCTGTGAAGTTTAGGATTTACGTAGCTCATGAGCCCTCTGAAGGCTGCATGTTCATCAGTAGTCTCACTTAGAGAAGCAGTGCAGTTATAAAAGGAATATCCTGTTTATGTGTGAAACAGTTCTGATACACAGAAACCAAGTTTTCTGCTGTGCATGTGATGATTGTCCTTCACACATTAACAGATGTGAAGGCCCTGGCTGCTGCTTGATTCTTCAGGTAGTGTTAAACCACATGCTTCTTGTGATTGCTCAGTCCAAGGAGACCAGATTGTATTGAATTTCAAGATTTCAAGTCAAACCCTGTAAATACACATAATGTAGATGGGAGATGGAGCAGGCCCAGTGCTAATCACTATTAACGTACTCATCAACTTTTGCCTATCAGCAACTTGTTAATGTTGATATAGCCAAAAATGCCCTTACAATATAGCAAATTGTGATGGTAGGAAATCCTGAACGCCTGTGTCTAAGTGCTCCATACTGTAATTTTTAGCTTCTTCACTTTCATAAGTAAGTGACTTTTTGTTATTGAAGGAGAAAAAGTTAAAAAAGTGAGAGAACAGCTTTACTGTCCTTCTGAGTCTTGACTTTAGAAGAAAACAAAATTCTCCCCAAAATTCAATCCTTCTTTAATAAAGGAAACCGAAAATATATTATGGATTTTATACCTTAACATATATTTTTCAAAATGGCAGTCCTTCTTAAATATTGTGTTAGTAACAATTGATGCCTTATTTAACAAATGTATGTATTGTAAAGGTAGGTTTTCTTTAAAGTAACATCTGGGGTTTAAGAATCTTTAAAAATACTACATGAACTAATACTGAGTTTTTTCAACTTCTGATGAGAAAGATCTTATTCTAAGGTATGTTACTGCTCCTGTTTTTGGCAAAGTACTCTCTAAATGCTTGATGGAAACATATAACAGTTGAAATTTTGTATTAGGGTTCCAGGTAAGAGCTTTGTGGGGTTTCAGGTATGTCCTTTATGTCCTTAGCATTACACATATGCCAGAGATATCATCTGCATCCTGTACAGAAATGTTTGCTTTGCATTATTATGGCTATTATATTTTTAGGAGAGAGACCAAGGATGAATTTTACTGTTAGAGCTGCACTGGTAAAGGCAAATTGGCTTCTTAGTTTTTTGTCTGTCCCACTTCCCCTACATTTGAACTTTTCAGTAATCATGTGATAGTAGGGTTGATAATGTACCTATATGATGGGATGGAAAAACAATTCCCTCCCTTCAGCTTTCTGATAGAAAGGTTGAACTGAATGAATTAAGTTTAGCCAGCACAATTGCCCTTGACTGCATTAATACAGCCTTATGATGAACCATTTGAATCTGAAACAGCTGAAAAAACCACGTTTTCAGGTCATTTTGGGCAGGATCAGTTCTCTAAACTGCTGGACTGTGTTTTTTCCATGGGCTTCAGTGCTGGCTAAAGGTTGGGAGTGAGTGTGTGAGTGAGGAGGGCAGAACTACAGCAGTCCAGACTTGAACTGTGGCTGGCACCTGCTTTAACAGCTAAGATGGACTGTAAACACATCTAGTGTTATCTGGCTGGCTTGCATAGCTGTTACTTTTGAAAAGGCTTGTATAAAAGTGTGGAGTGCTCTCCAGGCTGCCCAGTCCAAGACCTGCACAGTGTAAATTTTGTGGGTAGTTGCAAGGTAAGGAGAAGAAGAACTTTCTTTTGTGCTGCCCTTTATATGCTAAACAGGGATATGTGAAAATAAAATGCAAAAGAGTCAAGGGCTGTACTATGATGCACCCGATACTGCCAGGTGTCTTAGGTAGCTGTACTCAATGTGTCTTGCCTGCATTTGCAGTCTGGCTGGCTTGGTGATGCTTGTGGTTTGAAATAGGGAAAATGTTACTTTTTGTTCTCTACAGCTACATGAAAGGAGGGCGGAGAAAGGAGGTGGCTGGTCTCCTCCTTTCCTCCCCCAAGTACCAAGTGGTAGGACAGGAGATAACAGCCTCAAGCTGTGCCATGAGAGGTTTAGATTGGATATTGGGAAACATTTCTTCACCAAAAAGATGATCAGGCATTGGAACAGGCTTCCCAGTGAAGTGGGGGAATCACTGTCCTTGGAAGTCTTCACATAATGTGTAGATGAGGCCCTCAGTGTTACAGCTTAGTGATGGACTTCGCAGACCTGGAGTTGAAGGTTGGACTTCATGGACTTAAAGGTCTTTTCCAACCTAGTTAATACTATGACGTGAAAAGTCAGAGCAGACCCAAAATTGCAACATCTGAAAATGTCATGCATGCTTTTTTAAAAACATGTCTTGAGGCAGCAAGTTTCACAAAAATTCTACAAAGGGAGCTCTGCATTACAAGTCATGTGAAGCTCCAATTGCTTATGGTAAAATGTAACTTCGTTGTAAGATAAAGAAGAGACTTGTAGCCCAGTCAAAGTTTAGTGAAAAGATCAGAGAGCTAGGCCCTAAGTACATAAGGTTGGTATAATCCTTTTCAAGGCTCAATTTAATAAGGGGTGTTTCCTTTTTTGAGTAGTATCCTGATGGGTAGCAGCCCACTTTTAAAAAAGCAGTATCTTCACAGTAGCAACTTAGAGGTTTGCCAGCTGTTTGTAGTTCTGTTATAAACAGCAGGTCCATGGACACTTTCACTGCACTGTTGGGATTGGTTTTGAGGCTGCTTGCAACAATCCGGTATTCATAGGCAAAACTCTCATGCCTGATTCTGAAATAGGTATTTAGTACTCATAAGGCGTTTTCTAATTTTTAAACAAGTATTTAAAAGTGAATCAGAAATACTGGTGTTACCAACCTTGACTTTGATTAATTTTAACCGAAAGTTTGTCACTCAAGAAATGTAACTTCAACTACATTACTTTAAGGTTAAACAGTTGTGTGATGCTGTTTGGAGAAGAGTAGCATTCTAAAACAATTCCTGTAACAAAAAAAAAATGAAACAAACATAATCACACAGTAATATTAAAAATGGTCATGTTCATTTTGGATGAACTAATCCTATGCTATCCCTGTCAAGTTTCTTGAATGCTATTGGGTATTGAGGTTTTCTTGGAAATTGGTGGCTCCTGGGAAGATGAAATGTTATGTGAAATCTGTATGTGGTTACTATAGAATTTCTGTGTGAGTATGTTCCACAAGGAAGGGGGTGCAGCAGTATAGGGCATACATTCTTGAGTACATTGTTATTCTGAGTGAATGTTCTTACAAGCTAAGATATTAGGCTGTGTTTTCATCAGTCTGCCTAGATGAGCTTGATGTTGAACATGAGTAAATTTTGTTCTTGCCTTCTCCTCCGCTCTGTTTTTTAGTATTCAAGTATTATGGATTGTGATGTAAAATTGATGATAGAAGGGTTTAGTGAAGAAAGTAACCTTTAAAGAGGAAAACCTGTTGGAGAAATCCTGAAGTATGGAAACTATTTTAACTCTTATTATATTCCTCAACAAATGCATTTTTTTTTCTTTTTAGTTCACATGAGAGATCCTAATAATCAGCTTCACATAATTAAAAATTTGAAGATTGCTGTCAACAACATTATTACTCACCCACCTCAGCCTGGTGCCATTCGAAAGCTTTTGAATGATGTCGTGTCTGTCAGTCAGCCTGCTGAAGGACTGGTAGCTAATGTGATCACAGCTGGAGATTATGATCTCAACATTAGTGGTATGTAATAATGTCGTATTTTTCATAACTTAATCTGGAATTTAAGGTTTCCAACCTTGGTTTCAATTTCATGTCATGTATTAAAATTGGTCTGAGAGTTGGTCATTTTTAAGTCATTGTTTTTACTGAAACTTCAGAGTTATCAAATAGTTTTGGTTTTTTATCATGCCAGAAGTGTGGTTAGACTTAATAATTCTTAATTTAATGTGTCATAATGTAATTTTCTGAACTTGTGTTAAGTCATGTTACTTTAATGTAGAAAATACTCATCCGATGTGCTATTAACACAACCAAAGCTTGAGAAGTTTTCTTGATACGAAACTGATAATACTGACTTGTTACACTTGGTTGAATAAATATCAGAGCTTATTTATAATGTTGGTATCAATGTACAGATTTATGTTGAAGCCAGTCCTGCTGGCTTCTCCTGTTTTTATTTTTACTTACTGCTTAATGCATAGAGTCCGTGAAGTTGTTATAACAAGTGTACGTAAAAAAAGATTTTTGAGGAAAGGTGTGTGATTCCTTGTCTTTTTTTTGTTGTTTTTTTTTCCTACGAAACTCAGTGCTTCATATTTCAATGTCAGAATGGCTAGAATATGCTGAACATGTTGGTTTTGTATCTCCAAAGGATGACACAATCTGAATAATACTAAATGAGGCCTGATCTTGAGAGCTGAGAAGATTAAACTCCTCCCAACTAAGACCCTAATCCAGTAAAGCCTTCGAGTACATACTTAATTTAAAGCATGTATGCATTGCCCTGTTTAAACATGAGTAATTTATTGTACTGAAAGTTCAGCATGCAGTGAGGAATTTGGCTCTGCTATAGCAAAAGACTGATGAAACTTCATGAGAATTAGTAACTGATGATGTTGGTTTGTATTTTATGTTGGTGAAAATTTGCATAGTTCTGCATATTTGATACCTAATTTATGAGACACATCCTCAACTTGATCTGAAGTATTGGTAGTAAAGGAAAACACTTGAGCCTGGAAATTCTAATTTTTAAGGGCTATTTGGAACTGCACCCTTTTCCATTTTCCATGCCCTCATTTATCTGTGACGTTGGTGAATTGCCTTTTTTTTTTCCTTTTTTTTTTTTTTTTTTGAGGGGAAGTCTGCTTCAATTCTAGAGATTGGAAGACCCTAAGAAAGCAGAATGGTTTCAGTGAAGAGACTTTTCCATAATATTTCTGATGATCTCAATTTAAAAGTGAGGTATTGGAAGAAGGGAAGAAAAAGAGTGGCTATATCAAGCCATGCTTTGTAGGTTGTAGAAGCAAATAACTCCTTTTTGTTTTCCTTGTTAGTTGCTGGATCCGCAGATGTGCATATTGTCGTACTTGACTATCTTCTGTCTCTCAGTGATTAGGGTTTTATTTCCATATGGACTGGCTATAGGCTTATTTGACAAAAGGAGAGATGTGCAAGATCATGGAGAATGACAAAATTGTGTAACAACTTTCTAGTTTTGTGGTACCTGTTTTAGGACTTTAGCACAAAACACTGGTACAATGTTATTGAGGATTAAACTTGGATCCCATTACATTGTAGGAGGGCATGAGGAAGACCCTAGCTTTTTGGGTAGAATTTTTTTTTTTTCCTACTTAGAAACGTAGGAGTGTTTACTAAAACTTATTTTTCTCAGCTTTGTTAGGGCATTTTATTGAAAACCAATGAAGCATTAATTTGTGGCAACAAAACATTATCTTTTGGCTTAGAAATGAGCAATATCTAACCTATTTTTTAATTTGCTCTTTTGGTGAATTGGTTTCCTAGGGTAGCAGTATTAAAACATATTTCCTTAATCTTTAATGATGATCAAGTGCAGTCTAATTTGAAGGTTTTGAAGAAGGACATAGTCTTTAAGAAGCTCACATGTGAGTGTTTCTAGCACTGGGAACATGATCCTGCTCTCTTTTAGAAAAGTTTGAGAACTACTGTAGTGAATTGGTTTAATTGTTAGTAATGCCTTCTTTATTGCACTTGTTTAATAGTCTCATAATTCCATATCCTTGTACTGAGAGACGTAGCTGGTTGCCGAAAGGGGGCTGATGTTCAGCTGTGCCTGCCTTTCCCATCTGCATGGAAATGTGGAGAGTGAGGCAAAGTGATTCCACTAAAGACTTAAGTTTTTTCTCTCAAATAGGTTTTCAGATCGCTTTCCTGGCTCTGTTTATTCAGGGCTGCATGATGCTAATGCTGGCATGCAGTAATGCAGGAATATAATGTAGATAAGGGAGAATGTTGGGACAACCACTTTTGGCAGCTAACATTTTCAGTTATTTTAACTGTGGTACTACAGGCTGAGAAATCTTAGAAACAAGTGTTTTATTTATAGTATCTTCCAACTAGAGAAATAAAACAGTATCTAAATATAATTATTTACTACTTTATAGATTTCCATTTTTATTCAAGCCCAGAGTTGGGGCTGAACCAGAAATTAATATTGAATTCTGTTAAAGTACACTGTCAAATGTTGAGGATCCTGTAATGTTCATGATTAAGGTTAGCTGGAATGAAATATCTTCAGTCCCTGATAGGCCTGCATGGTATAGGTTTTTTACTTCATGCTACCAGAGCGTAAAAGCCAACAGTGTGTTTTTAGTATAATAATATCGTGTTTTTTCTATCAGATCGCTCAGTTAAAGCTAGTGTTCCTTGGTACAGTAATTGGAAAGAGACACTGATGGAACTGAACACATCCACGTTTTATTCAGGTATTTTTTGTGGTTGGTGCCAACTTGCCAAATTGCCCTTTATTCCTTTTCCATGTGCCCCATCTGCCTTTCCTTACCATTTGCTACAACTGTTTAGCACTCTTCTTGGCGTAGATGTGTGTTCCTCCATTTTTTCCCCCCCTAAATGAAAAATTGTTGGTGATGATTGTTTTTCTTTTAGTCACATTTCTACTCCTGATAATCTAAATCATTTGGTCTTTCCATACAATCAGTAAGTCCTGAGTGGTGGTGGGAAATGACCTGATGCTGTAAAAGCACTGTCTTGTTTGATCTTACGGAACTATATTCTGTCACTGTTATGTATTTCAAATGTAAATACTTACGGCTTCTCTATAGAACTTCTCTCTCAGGGTACAGTAGTGCTTTTAAATTGGTATTTAAGTGCTGACTGCACTTAGAGCACCCATGCCTCTGTTATATTGACATTCTTTCTGGAGAATGACTCTTCCAAGCAAACAAAAAAAATCTAATACATTTGCACTTGGTTTATAAGACTTATTGCTACCAAAAATGCATTGATTTTTGATCTCTTCTTACAGTGAAGCTCTATATTACAGTCTGTAAGCCAGATTATGATTTTCAGTTTTAGATATTAAAATTTATGCCTTTGGTTAGTAATAACTATCCTTTCAATAATATCTGTTCAAATGCTGCTAAATGCCTGCCTTTTTGAATATGCTAGAGTACTGTTATCTGTGAAATTTATCTTGGTCAGTTAGGTAGCTGAAAAGTACAAAACTTCATGAAGTAGACTTAGCATTCTAAAGCTGTTATGTATGAATATTACTTCCCAGGTCTTTTTCTTAGCAATTTCTGAACACATTAATTAGTTCCCTATTATAATTCAGTTATGCTTGTTTAGTATACTGGAAATATACTACTGGAAAAAAGCAAAACAAAGTCTAAATGACACAGTGTTGCTATGCACTGCAATAATGTTATGAAGTGTGAATTTTTAAAACATTATTTTGAATATGGTGCATGTTTATTATTTTAAGTGTCTACTGTAAATGATTACAGCTCTATAAATACTCTTGAGTGAATACTGTTGGATTTTACAGCATATTAGTGATTCATAGAATCATAGAATAGTTAGGGTTGGAAAGGACCTTAAGATCATCTAGTTCCATCCCCCCTGCCATGGGCAGGGACACCTCACACTAAACCATGCCACCCAAGGCTCTGTCCAACCCAGCCTTGAACACCGCCAGTGATGGAGCATTCACAGCTTCCCAGGACAACCCATTCCAGTGCTTCACCACCCTTACAGTAAAGAATTTCTTCCTCATATCCAATCTAAACTTGCCCTGTTTAAGTTTGAGCTTGTTGCCCCTTGTCCTATCACTACAGTCCCTAATGAAGAGTCCCTCCCCAGGATCCCTGTAGGCCCCCCTGGAGCTACGGAACTGATGGAGAGGTGTAGAGCAGTTGATGTCATCTACCTGGACTTGTGCAAAGCGTTTGACACTGTCCTGTGTGACATCTTTGTCTCTAAGTTGGAGAGACATCAATTTGATAGGTGGACCACTCGGTGGGTAAAGAACTAGCTGGATGGCTGCATGACTGCACGCAAAGAGTTGTGTTCAATGTCTCAATGTTCAGCTGGAGACCAGTAACAAGTGGTGTCCCTCAGGGATTGGTGTTTGGACCGATCTTGTTCAACATCTTTGTTGGTGACATGAACAGTGGTGTTGAGTGCTCCCTCAACAAGTTTGCCGATAACACCAAGTTGTGTGGTTTGGTTGATACGCTGGAGGGAAGAAATGCCATCCAGAGGGACCTTGACACACTTGTGAGGTGGGCTGATGCCAACCTGATGAAGTTTAAGCATGCCAAGTGCAAGGTCCTCCACCTGGGTGGGAGCAATCCCAGGCACAGCTACAGGTTGGGCAGAGGAGAGATTCAGAGCAGCCCTGTGGAGAAGGACTTGGGGGTGTTGTCAATGAAAAAATGACCATGAGCCGGCTTCAGTGTGTGCTCGCAGCCCAGAAAGCCAGCCATATCCTGGGCTGCATCAAAAGGAACGTGACCAGCAGGTCGAGGGAGGTGACCCTGCCCCTCTACTCTGCTCTTGTGAGACCTCACTTGGAGTTATTGTGTGCAGTTCTGGTGTCCTCAACATGGAAAGGACATGGAACTGTTGGAACAAGTGCAGAGAAGGGCCATGAGGATGATCAGGGGACTGGAGCACCTCCCGTATGAAGATAGGCTGAGAAGTTGGGGCTGTTCAGGCTGGAGAAGAGAAGGCTGCATGGAGACCTCCTAGCAGCCTTCTAGTATCTGAAGGGCGCCTATAGGGATGCTGAGGAGGGACTCTTCATGAGGGACTGTAGTGATAGGACAAGGGGTAACGGGTTCAAACTTCAACAGGGGAAGTTTAGATTGGCTATAAGGAAGAAGTTCTTTACTGTAAGGGTGGTGAGGCACTGGAATGGGTTGTCCTGGGAAGCTGTGAATGCTCCATCACTGGCGGTGTTCAAGGCTGGGCTGGACATAGCCTTGGGTGGCATGATTCAGTGTGCAGTGTCCTTGCCCATGGCAGGGGGGTTGCGACTTGATGATATCAAAGGTCCTTTCCAACCCTAACTATTCTATGATTCTGGTTGTGTAGAGGGGATTCAGTTGCCTCTGTATCCACTTCCAAAGTTCTTAATAGGCTGAATGAGAAACAAGAGGGGGGTAACCCCATCCCACAAAACAAAGTAGTGGTTCCCTGTTTGTAGCTGTGTTACATTTTTGAAAGCATTTTTGCTGGGGTTCATCTCTAAAACAGAAACAGAAAACTGTAAACAGCTTGAAACTAAAATGTGGTTGAAATTTCTGCCTTAAGTAGTTTACCATTGTTCGGTTTGAACCTGAGTTACTCCAAGGCTTGGTTCTACTTGTGAAAAATATGTATGAGAGTCACTTTCTCATGCTTTGTTTTTAATAATGAGCTGTTTTCTTTAAATAGCTGTCATATTTACATGTAGGATTAGATAAAGCCAAGAGCTTTTCATACCCTAGATGAGTGCTGAGAGCAGTTGCAAGAGAGGCTATAATCAAAAGCTAGAAGTTTGCCTTCTATTGATCTTTTTTTTTTTTTAATGTGAGATGTGCTGACTTCCAGGCTGAATTCAGTTATGAAGTGTGACTATGCCTGACTTCTGTGTGGATGAAGCTGATGTAAGATGGCGTGAAAATGTAGGATTAAACGAAATGCATTAGCTTAATGCATTAGAAAAGAATGCCAATGTAAAAATGAAACTCAATTTACTGAAGTCAGTTAAGAAATAGAGGTGGTAGTTCGGGGGGTAGGGGTGGGGCTTTGAAGGGGGGCTTACAAGGCATTAGAAATTCTGACATGAATTAAGAAATGTGTTTTCTTGAGGCCATATGAAGAAAATATCTTCAGGATTTCTCAATGTATTTTTTTTTCTGTTAAAAATTGTGATTTTTTCTAGTTCACGGGTGAGTTTACTCTGGGTTCTAGTTAACTTCAGCATCATTCAGTTGATTTTGCCCTGGGGTCTCTTTTTTTTTCCACTTAGGAAGGAATTGCAATATTGAGATGGCATAAAACAGGCTTGAAAGAAAAAAATAGATCTTCATTACTTGAATTAAAGTTGGAGTGGAAAGAAACAGACAAGATTTAGAAGTTCATAATTCTTTGAAAATCCTAGGCATACTGGGTTCCCCTTGGCTTATTACGCTTAATTAGACAAAATACATATTGCAGAAGGGCATTTGAACATGGCAGGTTAACATTATAAGGCATTGCATGATACAGCTTAGGAGGGAGCTTTTAGCTTTTTTGATCTCTGCTTTCTGAGCTGCCAGCTGAACTGTTTATTTTATCAGGGCAAAGGAAAGGGACTACTGTCAAGTTGCAACACTTCTAAAAAACTTTAGACAGACTGGCGGGCTAGGATTTTAATAACCCTTAATTCCTCTACATACTCTAAAATTAAGTTTGCTTTTCAGTCAATTTTTACTTCCCTAGTGAGGCAAATTCAATGAATCTTCAAAGAAATTTTAGTTTTTCTTTCTCTTTCCCAAGAGTGTGTGTTTAAAGAGGTGGGAAAGATCAATTACTCTAGCAAGGACTTGAGTACATGTGAGCTTATATTGAGGAAGTTGGTACTTAAGATACAATTCAGTTTCACAGGATTTGATTCAAGTATTACTGTTTCTTCCACTTGTGTATATTTTAGGTGCTTTATCCTTACACTGTTTCCCCTTCTTTGCCCTGCCATGCAAACCTTGTCAGAGTTTACAAGCTTCACTTTTAGGTGTAGTCTTTCATATTACCTTTTCATAAGAGTACACAGAAGTGTTGCCAAATATTCTAATTTGTCCTATCTTATTGTGTATTCCAGCTACTACTCCTTGGTTTGAGAATTACAGAGAGTGTTTTCTTCAGTCCATGCCTGCATCAGATCATGAATTCTTAAACCACTATGTTGCATGTATCCTTTGGGTGTTAGGGCTCTGTAGTGAAGGCGGTAACAGCTGGCTGCAGAAATGGAGACTTTGAAATTTTGCAATAACTCTTTTTGCCAAACAGATGTGAAATATATCTCCCCCCAGTGTCTGTACTTTAGTAAGGGGAGTAATTTTGGTAATTTTCTTTTTTTTCTTTTTTTTTTTTAAAACACATTTTTGGTTTCTGGTGTTTTTTTTGTTTGGCTGTTTTTTGTGGGGGTTTTGTTTGGGGGGTTTTTGTTTGTTGGGTTTTTTTTTTGTTGTTATTCCAAACTGAACTCTGACCTAATACCTGTAAACTAAACTTCCCCATCCTAAAATGCTTTCTGCTGTAGATCTTAAGGTATCTGTTGAGTTTCCCTTATGTATTACAGAAGCTTATCTGTTTTGGGTGCACCTGCTGCTTTTTATAGCTTTTTCTAGGAGATGGAGAGGGGAGGTTAAGGAGGGTGTTTTGGAAAATCAGTGAACTTTGAGCTATTTTGGAGGAAAAGGAGCCTGGAAAGATGCCTAAATGCTTTAACTTCCCCTCCCTACCCCTCCTCCCCCCCCTTGCAAACTTGGGCCCTATATACTTTTCTACAGGGAAAATAAAAATACTGTTTCATGCTGTTTAGCTTTACAATAATTATAACACTGCAGGTTTCATAACGCCTGCTCTGTTCTTAACCCTTTACTGTACCTGATCATTTCAGTATGGTGGAACAGGTATATTAGTAGCCATTATAGAGAACTATTTGCGCAGAATTAACTTGGCAAAATATTGATTCTGGCCTTTGACATCTAAATTTTCACAATATTTAATGTACAACTCGCATTTGGGGTTCTCTGAATTAATGTCTTTGATTTGGGGAGTATATGTACCAGAGCGGAATATTCCTCATTAATAATTGTGTAGTTGCAGGGAGGTAAAAATATGAACACTTGTTTTTTCACTCAGATGATGTTACCGTGTTTATAAATACCAGCTGTTATTGTTGCTGAAGGGATACCTTGAAGTCCCAACTCCTTTGGAAGTTGAAAACTAAAGAATCCTGGAGATGAATTTCAGTTACTGTTTCATATGTGAACAGTTGGTCTGTATCTGAAATCTTAGATGGACTATTAGCTATTATGTATCAGCCTAAGCTTGGATTCAGTGCGAACTCCTGTTTCATCTCATGTTCAGATGTTAGTTAAAGGAGTGCTTAATAGTGTTTGTTTTATTGAGACTAAGGCCAAATTCTAGTTACGCAGACTTTTGTGAAAGTGTGTTTTACAGGCTTAAACATTGTACTCATCTATCTCATTTTATCCACTTCCTATTTTATTATATGATCAGAGGTTGTTCCTGGATTCTTTTGGTAAATGTCCTTAATGATGAATTTAGGTATGCTTGTAGTTTCTTCTACTGAACCAGAGCCAGTGGAGCAATTTCTGAAGCTGTCTCAAGAACAACATCGAATTCAACATAGTAGTGAATACTTATATCCCAAGTGGTTTATACCAAACACGCTCAAATACTATGTGTTACTGCATGATGTAAGCACAGGAGAAGAGCAAAGGTGGGTCTTCTACCTTTACTGAATGTATAGATGAAAGTTTTCAGTGAAATGTTTGTGTTATAAAATCTGTTGAGATTAGACATACGGTAGGATCCAGTAACTAAGTATGCTGGCTATTATCAAGGCAGATGTCATTGTTTTTGGATCTGTTGTTTGTGTTCACATAAAATGAAAAGAGTCCTAGCTTCTTGAGGCATATGCTCTCTTTGCTAGCTCACTCCTTCTCAAAGATTCTCAATTTCACTCTTGCATAAAAGACTGCTTTAAAAATAGGATAGTTTTCCTTTTAATCCCTGTGGATAATAGCCTAAAATAGCTTGTTGCAGTATACAGTTAGAATTGTTTTGATATCAAGGTGGGGTAAATGCTTTATTTTTTCAGAGCTGTATCCATTTACGAAGTGATGAAGCAGAACAGATTCTCTAAGATTTTCAGTTTCACCCTTTCATAAAGGAGTGTTTTAAAAATAGGAGATTTTTCCTTTTAATCCCCATGGATGATAGTCTGAAATAGCTTGTTGCAGTACACACTTAGAATAGAGTTGTTTGGTATCAAGACAGGATAAATATTATGTGTTTTATTTTGTTTTTTAATTTTTTTCAGGGCTGACTCCATTTATGAAGAGATGAAGCAGAGGTATGGAACTCAGGGTTGCTATTTGCTGAAAATAAATTCTCGGGTGTCTAATAGAGGAATAGATGAACAGATACCAGATCCTTGGAGTCAGTACCTTCAGAAAAACAGTATCCAGAACCAGGTATTACAGAATTCTAAAAACAATTTGTAAGGTGAATTTAAAAGCCTTGATTGTGTTAAACTTTGCAATAGTATTATGTGCGTGTGTGTTTCTACAGAGTGGGCTAATAGGCAGTCAAGGTACTTCTAACATAGCTGTTATTTTTTCTGAAGGCATAAGAGGAGTCCTCTCTAAGAACTGTCTTCCATGCTACTTACATTGACAGTAAGGAGTGCTGAAATACTAGTCAGTCTGAAATAGACTGACAGGAGCCCTGAAATAAGAGACTTATATTTATGCACTGACAAAAGCAAGTAACCTCAGAAGTGTACTAATCATAGTAACTTTCAACCTTCTTTTTGATTAATTTTCTTCATTCTTAAATCTCTCCCTTCTTCCCCCAAATCTTCAGTACTTCACTAAACAGTGAAGTTTGAGGGTGTGGTGTTTTATGGAGGCGTACGTGTGTTTTCTGGTAACTTGTTGCAGTCCAGTCTGTTCTGTCATCTGCTAAGATGGCAAATGTGTGTGTTAGCTCAAACTCTTTGAGTTCACTTTGCCATAAATGTCTGTGTTTGGCTTCAGGACCAAAAATATTCCTCCTTGAGTTTGCTTTTGACTGACCTGCGGTTTTAACTGCCTCTGATTAAGAAGTTGGTTTGTGGAATTATAGTTCTTTGCCAAATCTATCTGGCACTGGGAAGTCAAAACATCTCATTTTCTGTAAGCTAAGAGGACCACTAAGTAATGTTCCACCATAAACTGTTTTTCCTGTCCCATGTCAGCTGTCCAGCATAGGTGATTTTTTTTTTTTTGGTACGAGCTGTTTCAGGTATTGCTTTAGGGAGCGTATTTTCACTTCTGTAGGCATGGCTATGTAAGAGCTACTTGCTTTAGTTGATATTAAAGCTATTTGAGCAAGCCAGAGGATACTTGCTTCATTTGGTGACTATAACTTTGATCTTTACAGTAGTACAGCTTTTAAAAGCCTTACAAACCACTTATGAACAAACCTGCTTTCATAATAATTCAGTTAACTATTCTGAAAGTTAACAGCTACTGTTGACTAATTCTTGTGTGTTCTAGTATTCTTAAAATTTTAACTTTTTTCTTTTCCCCCTGGCAGGATTGCTATGAAGACTATCCTTATACTGTCATTTCAAACAAGAGTAGTGATCACTTGGTGTCAGATGGCTTAGACAGTGAAATTAAAGGTATACTTACAGCTTCTGTCAGAACATTGGCATGATAGCATTTACACAGCGGTCTCATGGCTTGGACAGTAATCAAGTGACTTTTTTAGGAACTTTGAAGTAAATTTTCTAAATGCTCAAAGGTAGTGTGACCTGGTGTTCAAAGAAAAATGCTCTGGTGCTGATCTACTGGATTGGTGGTAATTGGTTGATACATCTTTAATGAGATGGCTCTTGATGTATTGGGCTTATCTTTTGTACAGTGAAGCATATTGTCTGCAGACTCTGACAATAAAATAGCACAGATTTAAATGTTTAATTTTCATCATAATAGAAATTGTGGTTAGTGTGAATGATGAGAAGCATTACCAAATAGGAAAGAAGCGAGGTATCACACACTGTCTGGCCTGACTCAGCCCAGATCCTTCATACCTGATTTTAAAGGCATGGTGAGACCTAGAGAATGTAGGAGACTCTGCAGTTGCCTAAAAAAGCATTTTTTTAGGGCCTTACAGTTTGGATGTAGTCTGCAAGCTGCTGTTTGAACTTTACATACTGAGCTTTACATTTCATGAATAAAATCCGTCAAGAATTTCTTTCATGACTCAGCTTTGCTCAGTGCTAGCTAGAGCCAGATAAAGCAAGCTGATTTTCCTGTATAGAAACAGCTACAACAGTTACAGCTACAGCTAGGTGAACAGAGGAAATAATAAGAGAACTATTTAAGTCTTAAACTGAGACACAGTTTCACTGTAGTTTGGATAGCTAGATGCAGTGGTGGTCAACAGCCCTTCTCACTGAAGTCATTGGACTTCAGAGAAGGTTATTTTACATTGTGATTGCTTGGAAGGGCATGGAAAATGAGGTGTGTTGTTTTTTTTATTTGCTTGTTTTGTTTTTTTTTTTCTGTTTTCCCTTCAAATCTTTAAACATAAACAGAAAAGAGTAAATGGATGCAATGGAGCCATTGTAATTGCTGCATTTCCAACTTCTATGAATATTTGATTTTTAATTTAATGTTTATGTAGTTTCCCTTCAATGTTGTTGGTACTAATCAGTATATTTGGGGGTTCTTTGCACTGTAGTTGAGAACCAAAACTATACATATTTAGTTATGTTGTTTCTGAGATTCACTGAGCTATCTGAAGAGTTTCAGGAGTGATGCAATACTGTGGTAGTGCTTTGGTGCTGTCTGCTCAGCATTGATCTGTATTGCAGAATAGCTGGTGAATAGCTTTGCTTGTCAGAGTTCTGAGTAAGAACTACTTTCAGGTAAGGTAATAAAAATTACATTTAAAACAAAAATGTTTAAATAACATTGTATTTACTGGAGGTTTTGTTTCAATCTTTCAACAGATGGTCTGCCAAATAACTTTAAGACTCACCCACTTCAACTGGATCATCCCAGTGGCAGTTTGGATAGCACTGATTACACAAAGGCTGCCATATCATTGCAAGACTCAAAGAAATCAAATTCTGGAACGCCTCATGGTGCTTGTTTAACACTCACAGATCATGATCGAATTAGGCAATTCATACAGGAATTCACATTTAGGGGACTTTTGCCACATATAGAGAAGACAATTCGGCAACTTAATGATCAGGTCAGTTTACTCTTAAAAATACTTTGTGCCATAATGAGGAAGAACAGTTGGGTTATAAATCCAGTTATCCAAAATCTGTTCTGAAATTAGTACTCCCTTCTGCATCTAATGCTCTTATTGAAAACTACAGGTAAACTTAAGAGAAATAACACAAGTTATCATTTTTGCTTAATTTGTCTTAAAAAAAAGCCCTAAAAGCAGTTTGCATCAACAGAGCTTCAGTGCAAGGTGGCTTCTTTGAGAAAGCCTGTCTGAACTGTTATCAGGGATATTTGTCCTTGCTTCTAAAAATGTTAATATTTTATTCTTCTGGATAGTTCTAGCCCAGGAAAGAAAATGTACTTTTTGTGTTTCAGCATCAGAATGCACAGCTAAATTTGTGTACTTCAGTTGCTGCTTCTTGACAGGGGAGAAATGCGTGGGCATCCAAAATCATGCAGTTCTGTTCTGATCTCAGCAGTTTTTGCAACTGAATATTTTGCTATCGAGCTACAATTTTTTGGAAGTATGATAGTATCATCCCATGTTAAGTCAAGGACATGCATTAATGTTATTTCCATCACAATAAGGTCCTAAGTGTTTCACTTCTCTATGGTCTTAAACAGCAAAAAGATGGATTTGCTTACATTAGTACAATCAAATTAGCGTATTTAGCATTAGACTTGGACCCAAATACCAGTCTGTTATTTGAACTCTGTATTTGCATTTAATTCTCCATTCAGGTTATAGCTTTAAGTATGAGGAGTTCTGATACATCATATGTTGTAAGGAACACCTTCCAGAATTGGCTTTTGGGAGTTAGTGCTTGCTGACAATGTTTACACTTGGAAAATTTTATGAAGAAACTTAATGTAAAGTATCGCAAACAGCATTACCATTAGGACTTCGGTTTTTTTCTTAAACTTATATTAGTATATTTCTTGCAGTGTAGTGCTCTAATTTAGTATCCCTTTGCAGTTAATATCCAGGAAGGGCTTGAGTCGATCACTGTTTTCTGCTACTAAAAAATGGTTTAGCGGCAGCAAGGTTCCAGAGAAAAGTATAAATGAACTGAAGAATACTTCTGGTTTGCTGTAAGTAATGTCAGTCCTTACCTTTTAATCTAAACTAAAAATGTACCTATGTTTTGGGGGGAGAGAGGGCCTGAGTTGTTTTGATGGTGTACTGCAAAGAGCTAGATCAGCAATATTGTAAAAGACATTAACTGGAGAAATCGTGAAAAGTACTATGCCTAAACATGTACAAGAAAGAATTAGCAGAACTTAAAGGGGTTAAAAGGAACTGTTTACAGAGTGATCTTCTTATAGTAAAGCTTTCCAAGTTAAGAATGTACTTTTTAAGGAGTAATAGTAATAAAAAGAAGCTGTGGTCTGTTGTAAAGAATTTTTTTAAATTAGTACAGGCTTTTTCTTTTTTTATTTAAGCCAAATTAAAATGCACCTATATAAAGGTGCGTGTATTTTGGTTTGTGGGGTTTTTTTTTTGTTTGTTTGTTTAGGTGACTATGTAATTTATTATAGTTAATTGCTAAGTATATTGCTTTTGTAGGTGCATTTCAGAGCTCAACTAAGGGGAATTTTGTACTTTTTGTTCCTGTAGCTTACAGTAGAACCAGGTTTTAAATTTCACCAGAATATTCATTCTGTATGCTTTGTAATTTCCCTCTGAATGAGGATGTATAATCATGTAAAGCACTCTTCAGCTGTCTTAACCACAAAAGTCTAAATAGTTCCTGGACATTGTTAATGTCCCTGACACATACCGCTGCAAATTTGCATGCTGTGTGTCTTTGGATTCATAATAAATGTTGTTAATTTCTGCTTTCTGTATTGAACTTGTAAGCATGGTTTACTTCCTACTAAGTTTGACTGACAAGTTTTTGTGGAATTGTATTTGATATTCAGTGAAGTGATGCATATATATTTGACTAAGTGAAAGTTAGCATGATGCCTGCAGAGAAGAGGAACTTGCCCAGTGTTTTTGCATAAGGCATAGTATTTTAGTGTTTTTTTTTTTTTCTTTGGAGAGAAATGGGCAGGAATAACTACAGCTAGATGAACAGTCCAGGTCTTATTTTTCCTTCACATACAGCTCTTTTGCTCTAACACGTAATCTTACTGAGTAGTTTCAGTGATAGCTGCATACTTTTTTCAGTATTTCTTGGCTTAGAAGAATGCCTGCTTTGAATGTTAGTGGAATAGTGAATCTCATTAATCAGAAAAGGTGTGAAACTAAGTTACATAAGGCAGAAAGGATGCAGCTTCACTTAGCTGTTTTTTTGGGTGAGGCTGAAGCAGTGCAGTTTCTGTTTCTACTTTGTGAATGGAAATTAAGACAGCTTTATAGAGCATGTGTTGCTATAGTTATTGAAATTATTACTTTAAATATTTGTATTTATAGATATCCACCTGAAGCGCCAGAGCTTCAAATCCGGAAAATGGCAGACTTGTGCTTTTTGGTGCAGCACTATGAGCTTGCATATAGCTGCTACCATACAGCAAAGAAAGACTTCTTGAATGATCAGGCAATGCTGTATGCAGCTGGAGCGCTGGTTGGTACTATACATAATATAACCATTCTGTGAACTCTTCCTAATAATTTCTGGTATTTTTCTGAAGGTGACAATATGTGATCTCTTCCCTCCACCTCCATATTTATAAGGGTTTTGCCAAATTTACTGAGTATCTTCAGCAAATGCTAAAGTGTTCACAAATCTGTTTGCTGCTGTTTTGTGAAGAGAAAGAAGGTGTGAATAAAAATTGAAGAGTTAATTCTTAAAATGTCAAATATGAAAAGGAGAATACCTGAAATGCAACCTGCAGCAAAATGAGTCTTTAAACTTATAGTCTGATAACTCAAAACCAGGTGTGAAATAGTTTTATGGTGTTTAAGATTTTGGTGAAATACTTATTTGCCAGGAGATCAAGACTATGTCACTATAAATATGGTATTGTACCTTTTTTTTTTTTTAAGACTCTTTGAGGGATGTATTTTGAGTGTGTCACTGCTGAACATCACTGTAAACACATATTAATTTATCTTGAGATTGAAGGTATGAGTGGCAAATAATTTTCAGCAAGATAAATGGGAGCACTGGGAAAAATAAGCTTGTTTTAATACTTTATAGAAGCTGTGTTTTGTGGGGTGTAGTCTAGTTAACTTGATGAAATTAACTTTGCTTTATAGAGCCGTGGAAGGACGCATTCTTATGCACTGTGCCATGTAAAAATACGCATTTATCTAGTACAGACAGTTGCTCAGCATTTAGATTACCTGAAAAGTTGCCAAGTTCTTAATGAATGGTTTGTGGAGGAGTCGATTATGAATTCTTACAACCTGCAAGTCTTAGACTTACTGCAGAAAAACTTTGGTATCCTATCATCACCCTATAAAAAGTAAAACTTCATATATAAAAAAAAGAAATAAAGTATAAAAAAGTAAAACTTCAGAGTACATGTTTACTAAAGTTCCCTTGGAAGCTGTGAATGTGAATTAATTTAAGTTAAACTCAGAAAATGGTAATATTAAAATAGATAATAGTCCTACTGTCTCAGAAAGATTATTCCTGCAATAGGGAATTATCTTTGACTTGTAAAGCTGTACTGAATCAATGCTTCTGCATAGTGTTCAGGTTATTTTGTGAGTGTGTGTAAGTCTCTTACTGCTGTCTGGTTAATTACAAACAGAGCTGTAAATAGGCTATTGTATTAAATCTTTTATCAGTTAGTGTGTTATACACTTTTATATTTTGGTAACTGATTAGATGAAGATCTTGAACTAGTAGCTGTTGAAATGTGTTCTTCAGCATTTTGAGGCTTGCAATTTGTTGAAAAAGCTACAATGACAGTACTGATTTTCTGTTGTAGGAAATGGCAGCAGTATCAGCTTTTCTTCAGCCTGGAGCTCCTAGACCGTATCCTGCTCATTATATGGAAACAGCAATTCAGACCTATCGAGATATATGCAAGTATGTTGTTTACTTTTGTATTGATCCAATGAAAGTTGAAAGACGTGGTGGCTTAACTTTCTTCCCCTGCACAGTAGTTGTGCCAGATTACTACAAGAACACAGAATGATGGTAACTGCTTAAAGAGTAAGATGTGTTAGTTGACCTAGGGTAAAATGGAAGGGGATCTATGCTGGTTGTAGCAGTGTGCTTATTAATCTTGTAGATTGAATTTACGGGTGAAGACAGCAGGAGCTGCTCCTGTGTTGGGCAGAGCCAGTTTTCACACAGCTCCAAAACAGACCTGCTGTTGCCTGAAGCTCAGCTCATCAGCAATGCTGGTGGTGCTTCTGTGATAACATGCTTAAGGTTAAAAGCATCTGTGAGAGAGGAGTGAGAAACTGGGAGAAACTGGCCTGCACACGCCAAAGTCAATGAGGAAGGAGAGTGTGGAGGTACATCCTTGCAGCCTGTAGGGAAGACCATGGTGAAGCAGCCCGTGGAGCAGGGATCCACACTGCAGCTGTTGGAGGACCCATTGTCAGAGCAGGTTGATATGCCCAGCAGGTAGTGGCAGGTTGTGGAGGGCCTTTGCCAGAGCAGGTTCCTGGCAGGAGCTGTGGTGCATGGGGAACCCACGCTGAAGCAGTCTGTTCCTGAAGGACTGTACCCTGTGGAAGGGACCCCATGCTGGACCAGGGAAATAGCATGAGGAGAAAGGAGTGGCAGAGATGAGATGTTATAAACTGACCAGAGCTCCTTTTCCCTGTTCCCCTTGCCTGCTTGAAGGGAGTAAGAGATGGAAGAGTTAGGAGTGAAGTTGAGCCTGGGAAGGAGTCAGGGGAAGAAGTTTCAGTTCTTTTTTTATCACTATCTTATTCTGTTATTAATTTGCAATAAATGAATCATCCCCAAATTATGTTTTGCATGTGACTGCAATTGGTGAGTGATCTCCCTGTCCTTATTTTTAATCTAGTTTTCTCCCTTGTTGCACTGTGGAGGAGTTGTGATGGAACAGCTTGGTGGACACCTAATGCCCACCAAGGTCAACCCAGCACATCTTGTTTCTGGCTGTCATCAGATTACTTTAGTTGACATTTTATTAATACAATACTGTCCACAAAAATGCTCTCTAGCTTTGACTTTTAAAAAGCTCCTTTTGTAGTAGGATAGCACACAAAGAGTCAATCTGTATGGGGTTGTTTTGCGGAGGATGAGCTTTTCATGTATTTTACTTTAGGAAGGATAAATAACATAACATCAGTCTGATGTGATGTGGAGAAAATTAGTCAAGTTTGTGGTGAAAAGCTTTCCATGGCTTGCTTTGATGAACACTTATTAATACATCTTTATTTTTCCTTTAGGAACATGGTTCTGGCTGAGCGCTGTGTGCTGCTTAGTGCTGAAATCTTAAAAAGTCAAAGCAAATACTCAGAGGCGGCTGCTCTTCTGATTCGTTTAACCAGTGAGGTAAAACAGTAGCTTTTTCCATTCTTGTCCTGTCCTTGTTTGTTTACTTACCCAAGCACTTCTAGGTTAACATTCTAATTCTTGTCCTATGATACTTTCTAGCCAAAGGTAGCAAATTAGCAGGTATAAAGCATAAGTGAGGAAAACTGCTTATGCTACAAGTGAAGAAGTTAGTACTATTAGTCTTTTTCTTTCTAGTCAAGTGACTTGTTTGACTACTTTAAACATGCCAAATGTACCTTTGTTATCATTGGCTTTATAGCAGTTTTTTGTTGACATATGTTGACTCTTGTATGGAATACTTTCAGATTAAGTATTTATAGGTTAAGAAAACTAGCATGGCTTGCTGGAGCCATAATGGATACCAGCCTGCATATGACCACTAGTGCTGATAGTTTAAGTAACTAAGGTGTTTACTGTGGCTTAGGTATTATGAATCCTTAGAATCTGTAAATGAAAGCTAGAACACTTCTGTGATATTGATGAAAAGTAAACATTGAGTTAACTTCTAACAGCCCAGAAAGTGTCTTGTTTGAAAAGGGGAGAAACAAATATATACCAGTAATAGCACAGCATCTACCATGTAGCTTGGAGGAAAGCCTAACTGGCAGTTAGTTCTGGCTTTGTGGCCAGCTGCACCAATGTGATGCTTAGGACATATGAAGCATGGAGTAAATTTGCTTAGTTTAGTAAGTTTCTCTCTCAAATGTCTTTGTAGCTTTATTCTTGCCCTTTCAACTTAGCTTGCTGCTAACTTTTGTGAGCAGTATGTTATTTAAGCAAACTACTGTTGGCTCTACATCATATTTATATGTAGTATGCTTGTTTGTATGTAAAAAAATCTTTGACTTCACAGTGCTTACAGCTTACTGCCCTTGTTAGCATTGAACAAGGCCACTGATATCTTTGTATTCAACTTGAAAGCTAATTCTCCTTTTTGCTTTTAAATAGGATTCAGATCTTCGCAGTGCACTTCTGTTGGAGCAGGCAGCCCATTGCTTTATAAACATGAAAAGTCCCATGGTTAGGAAGTTTGCGTTTCATATGATATTGGCTGGCCATAGGTTTAGTAAAGCAGGCCAGGTAAGTATTATCTTTCCACATGGAAAATATGCCTAGTATTTGATACTTAGTCTGGAAACCATGTTAAATGTGTCATTAGTCTGGAAAAAAAGCTTGGCTTCTAATGCTTTTGTGTTAGTCAGCAGTATATACAGCTCTGCGATCTTCTGAAAATGACTTTTGCATTGATCCGCTTAGTCTTTTACTTTGGAGTTAGAAGTAATGCTGAAGATTTGAAGCCTGACTCAGGCTTCAAGTGTTGTGTTTTCATTTTTCAGTTTTGATTTTATACACTGAAATACAAGGCTTCTTACGTTGGTGAAGGAGCATTCTTATTCTTGAGTGAGCTTGCAGGAGTTGGGGATTTCTTAAACTCCTAATTTATTAAAATAATAGCAAAATTGAGATGATCTGTTTTTCCTGGTGCCTTAACCACATGATTTTTAGTGGATGTGCAGGTGTGTGAACAGTTACTACAGTTACTAAGGCATCTCTTTATGGCTGCTTGGACTTGAGTATCTCAGTTGAATCAACACAAATTGAATTGGTTTTACTTCCATTCACATTCCTGTGCAGAAAGCTCTAATTGTGACAAATACATCTAACAAACTTTAACTTCCTTGTCTCATTTCTGCCTCAGCTGTGGGACAGACTCTAAAGACAGTTTGCGTTTGATTTCTGCTGCGGTTAGCCACTGGAGTTCAGTTATGGGGCTTTGTCTGGATACAGTCAGTTTCAGTTTACCAATAAGCTGCAAGCCTGTGATGGAAATGAATTTGTACTGCAAATCAATGATACAGGAAAACTCAGGCATCAGAATTCTGTTTGAAACAAAGGCCTGTAGTCTTGTGGAGGTGTTCTCCCACCCTACCTTGATCTAATCCTGTATAGGGACCAAAAAAAGTGTAGTTGTGTTGTGTTCTTTGCTTCTGTATTTGAAATCACAGATGTAAAGGACAGTAGCAGTATTTTTCCCCATCCTTGTGTGTGTTCATGCGGTAGTTTCCTGGCCTGTTGTTAATGACAATACAGTACTGATGGGAACTATTGATCAGAGGGTTGGTTTGTTTGTTGTTGTTTTTAATAATATTTATTCTTCTGTGTCTCACTCCTTTGCCTAGAAAAGTGTATGGATTTTTACTTCGTCTTCATGTAGCAGCTCTGTTACTGGTTGGTTGTTTTTAATTCTTGGAAGGATTCTGGTTTCCAAAGAATGCTTCTTCAGTGTTACAGTAAATGAAGGTGGTTTTGTGAGGTTTCTTTGCTTGGGTTTTTTTTTTTGTTGTTGTTGGTTTGGTTTTTGTGCTGTCTTCAGAGGCACATAAAATATTAAATGTACTGAAGAAAAGTCAGCCAAACTGTTCAGTTGCTTGCTGTGATGCCTTATTTTAAAGCGTCAGTAATATCTGCTGATGTTAAGGATTTACTGCTTGTACTCTGCTGTGATCACCATACCAATCTGAACGCATCTTAGATTACCCCCCCCTTACTTCTGTACATGAGGGAATGCTGTTCCCTTTTTTTAGAACCTGAGACTTGCTTGTGAATTACTATGCAGATGTTCAATATCTAGACTTGGGATTGAATGCCCAAGTCCTGATGTATGTGTAGGAAAGGAACTGTGAAGCTGACTGGGAGCAGAGCAGCTATCTTCCAATGGCTGATGCAATTGGTAATTTTGTATGTACTGTATTGCTGTGTTTTATTGGTTTGCTTGGCATGGATTTTGTCCCAGGTGTGTTTACTAAACAACAGTTAACCGGAAGTGTCAGAAAGTTCAGTGAAATGAAATGTGTTAAATCTATCTTATCTCCTGAGGCCTTTGCAGAAGAGCTCTGTAGACTTCAGCAGTCAGTCCTAAAGCAACACAGAACACAGTTTTAAAAGTGGTCTTCTCCTGTTACTTGCTTTTTTAACTTAACTGCCTGTTAGACCAGTCTGAAAACATGAACTTAACTTGCAGGCTAGGCTTTGTACTGTAGGAACCAGCACTTCTGTGTTTAGGTAGTGTTGACCAGATGCTATGAGGTATAGTTCTGCAAACATGACTGTTAGCATTGTGGGGATGGTGGTAGAAACTTCAGTGAGTTTTCTGACTTACTGTTTGTCATGGGTTCAGCAGCAGCAGTCATTTTTCTCCTCCTTGGTAGCTGGTGCAGCACTGTGTTTTTGATTTTGGGCTTGGGAACAGCGCTGATAACACCAGTGTTTTCAGTTACTGCTTGGTAGTGTTTTGGGCTGACCAAGGACTTTCTGAGCCTCATGCTCTGCCAGGGAGGAGGGGGAGCCGGGAGGAAGCAGAGACAGGACACCTGGCCCAAACTGACCAAAGAGGTTATTCCATACCACAGCACGTCATGTCCAGGGTGTGAAAACGGAGAGCAGAGACCCAGAAGGGTGTGGTGGTGGACTGGGGAGTGCGCTGCCGGGGGGGTGCACTGGCTGGGTCAGGCTTGGTGAGCAGTTGTATTCTCTTTCTTTGTACTTCTCCTGTCATTATTATTACTGGTGGTAGCAGTAGTGATTTGTGTTATACCTTAGTTACTAAACTGTTCTTATCTCAACCTGTGGGAGTTGAATTCTTTTGATTCTCCTCCCCATCCCCCCGGGACTAGGGGAAGTAAGAGGGGGAGTGAAGGAGTGAGAAAACTTCATGGTTGACTGGACTTAAACCACGACACTGTTCAGTCTTACTGTTATTACAATTACAGTGGCATTATTTGAGAAATGAGCTTGTTTTTTTTCTTGCAGAAAAAACATGCCTTGCGTTGCTACTGTCAAGCCATGCAGGTTTACAAAGGGAAAGGCTGGTCTCTTGCAGAAGACCATATTAACTTCACTATTGGTCGACAGTCCTTTACGCTTCGCCAGCTTGACAACGCTGTATCCGCCTTCAGGCATATTTTGATCAATGATAGTAAGCAATCTCCAGCTCAGCAAGGAGCCTTTTTAAGAGAATACCTTTATGTATACAAGGTAACTGACTTCCATTTGTATTTATTCCCTGAGTAATCAGTGATTTTATTACCAGTAATTTTCTATTAAGTCATTGAATTATTATTGTTGAACCTTCTTTGTTCCAGGATTGTGTTTTTATCTAGTTGATGTGTTAATTTTTTGATTAGGCTTGAAAAAAATATGATGCATTTCATGTGTGTATTAAGTGTAGTTCCAGTGATAGGTATTAGTGTGACTCTTTGTATGTGCTTTAATTACAGTAAAATGAACTCTTCTTTTTGAAGGTCATGGCTGAATTGCAGCCTATAATATTTCAGTTTCTTCTAGAGTTAGTGGATCTCTCTTGATCAACTTATAATGATTCTTGAGGTTTTTGATGATAAATGTTTAATAAAGACTTGGTAGCTCTGTCACCTTTCCTGGTTCTATAAAGTACTCCCCATCCATGTTGTAGTGAATATTGTTCTTTAATATGGATTTCTGTAGATCAAGTGACTCATCAAGTTGGCTGTAAGTTCATGAGTGATTCTGGATTGTAGTCTACCATGTATATTGTGGGGTGTTTAGTACTGATACCACCACACAACTCGTAGCTGTGTAGTTAGTTACTGTCTTAAAGTTTGCAAGTGGAATTTCTGTAGTGTTTGCTAAGCTATAGTAGACTTTACTTGAGACTGGTGTTCAAGTCCACAGCTCAGCTGTGGTGAGTCTTGTGTAATGAGAGTTAAAGAGTAAAGCTTTGCATCAAATAAAGCTTGTAACAGCCATGCAGCCACAATAGTGATTAGAGTGCTGGATTAAAATCATTGTTCTCCCTTTTTCCATAAAGATTTCATAAACTTTAAACTCTTATTGAAGAAAAGAAATAGTTTCTTCTGCTTTGACATACTAAAGTATCAAAAAAATAAATTTAAATTATTCATTCCATCTTTAAAATATTACATACTCAAGCACTGAGTGCTTGTAACTTGGCTTCCTCATCATTCAGGTGTTGGTAATGTATAGCATGGACATAATGTATCTGCATAATGTCATGACACTAGTTTTTCTTCTTTGCTTCAGAACGTAACCCAACTATCACCTGATGGTCCCTTACCACAGCTTCCTTTACCATATATTAACAGCTCAGCAACCCGTGTTTTCTTTGGGCATGATCGAAGACCAGCAGAAGGTTAGAAAATTTTGTGTAAACAGATTGAAGTCTCTTTTTTTATGGAAACAAAATATTTGCAAGAGCTGCTGTAATTAAAAAAAAAAAAAAAATTAATCTATCACTGTGTAAAACTAAAGTGACTGGGTAACTTCCTAAATAAGATTTCAAAAGAAAAGCTTAAGCTTAGTATCTACTTGCTAGATGCTTTCAGACTTCCGTGTAAATATGAAATCTGCATATGCGATGGGCTGACTTCCACTGTTTTTCACAGCTGGAAAGCTTCAGTGCAAGTCTGTAATGAACTTCATGAAAGGGATTATTAATGCTAGACTCCAGTGCCAGTGCTTGAAATTAGCTTTACAGTTAACTTTCTCTTGGTGCTTGAAACACTGTGATTCTTGAATATAAAGTAAGCTGAGTGGAAATTCTTAGATAAACCAGGGCTGTATTGTGGGGCTGTAGTCTGTCATAAAGTAAAAATAATCTGTAAAATGGGAATACCGTGTAACATTTTATAATCTTGGAATTCCACAATTTGCAAATAGTCTTATACTCCATATGTGTAATTTGAAATGTCTTGCAATTCACTGACTTGCATAAATTATAACATTAAAATGACAATAACTGAGAATTTATTTTATCAATGCTTACCAAACTTCCAGTCCTGCCCTCTCTTGCAACTGTTGTATGCCACTGTTCTCGTCTTCTAAGACTGCCTTACTCATACTAGGTGAAAAGCAGGCAGCTACACATGTAAGTCTGGATCAAGAGTATGACTGTGAATCATCACAACAGTGGAAGGAACTTGAGGAGCAAGTTGTTTCGGCGGTAAATAAAGGAGTGATACCTTCAAACTTTCAACCAACACAGTTCTGTTTAAATCACTGCTCAGATAACTCCAAATTTCCACTTGCTGTGATAGAAGGTAAGGTTATAGTTTATAAACTTCAGAAATAAGATGAGTTAGATTTGTACAATAATTCCTGTTATTGTAGATTTAAACCAGTGTTCTTGTGCAGGTTGTTTACATAAGAATCCTTTGAGTTAGGTGAACCTTCAGATTGTGGTGGGGATAGCCTGTTGTCATTATTTTCTTGCACTTTTTAACAGAACCAATAACTGTAGAAGTGTCCTTCCGAAACCCTCTGAAAGTTCCACTTCTTTTGACTGACCTTTCATTGCTGTGGAAGTTTCAACCTAAAGACTTCAGTTCAAAGCATGAAGGAGAAACAAAAGAGCTGGTAAGGAAAGCTTCATCCTTCTTCAACCAAAACCACTCAGTTCCAGTTATGTTGTATATATTAAGTCTTAAATGCTGTAGAATGAAAACAGCTGGTTTAAGTGTAAATCTGAAAAAAGAGGAGTGGTAGGGGTAGGAGGAAATGACCACAGAATTTTCTTATGCATTGTTTAGATTTTCCTAGATCCATTGGTCATGAAGCAGCCAAGGCAACAAACATACTGTACTGAGTATTGTAAAGCTCAATGCAAAGCAAAATTCTTCCGTTTCAGTGTATGTGTAGTACACTTATTTTGAGTCACACTAGCCCTGACCAGCAGAAATGACTTGCAGTGTCAATAGGAGTATTATCAAATACCTGTAGCTATTTGTATATAGTGAAATGTGTGTTCTGAAAAACTGCTGGTATAGTATAGAAACATGGTATCTTAATTAGAAGGAAAAAGAAAATTTATCATATTACAATGAATGTTTTGAATACTTTAGATGAACTACTTAGTACTGTTTAATTTAACACTTCAACTGATACTGCCAAAACTTCCCTCTGAAGGGCTCTTCTCACATTCATATTTTTAAGGTTTTAGTATGTTCTGATACTGAATATTACAGTAAAATCCTTAAGGGTTTGGTTTCCTAGCCAAAAGCATTTGGAACATAGTGGTCTCTAAAGGTGCTGTAAGTGTTTGCCAGAGTTATAAACATAGTTTCATGTAAGTATAAGTCTCAAGGATTACCACATGCTTTCCCTTCTGGTCTGGTCTGAACTGCTTCTTCAGTGATGTGATAAATACTTCTGTGGGTATCAATGAAACTGATTAGGACTGGTTCCAGTATATAGTGATAAATCTTAAATTTCTCTCAAGTAAATGTTTACTGAGATCTCTGGCTGCTTCTTTAACTTGAAAGCCTGAGAAGCTGGGCATATAGCATCTGCTGGTCCTAACTGTGCAGTTTGAAATTTGTATGCTTTTAACCTTGAACACTGTAGGAAAGGCGTGGGAAGTAGTATTTATAGCACTTTTTCTGCCTAGGAGTAAAGAGTATCTGAAAAGCTGTTTCTTCTTTTCAGGGAACATGTGATAGTGCCATGATAGGAACTGAAGCAATAGCAGAATTTTTAATTAATAGTGAGGAGACAAAAGTGGTAAGTACTGTACTTTGTTTAAAAAATTATCTTCTTAGTGTTGAACTTCAGGGTGGAGTTCAGACTTGTTATGATCTGAACTTAAACTTACAGAAGATGTTACTTACATGAAGTACTTCAATTTCTGAATCTCAACAGTGTGTATAAATATCTGAAGGGAGGATGTGACAGGGCAAGAGGCAGTGGGCACAGACTGGAACACAGCTGCCCAGAGATTGTGTCTCCATCCATGGAGTTTTTAAAAGCCGTTTGGACATGGTTCTGGGCAGCTGACTGTAGGTGGCCCTACTTGAGCAGACAAGTTGGACAAGATGACCTCCAGAGGTCCCTTCCAACCTCAACCATTCTGTGATTCTGCCTCTGTTAAAATTAACTTTAATTTTTGTTACAATTTAGGATTTTTTCCTAATGGGCACCTCTCAGTTGTGGGTTGGTTTGGTAAATTCTGTGTATGAGATTTTGAATCCAGTAAATAACTTGTAAGGGATTGTATACAGTTACATCTGTTGTGACTGTAAAGTAAATGCAGCTATGAGTGTTTTTAACAATTGGACATAAAAATGTAATAATACTTTTTTTTTCTAGTAGCAACAACAACAAAAATTTAACATATCTCCACAGGCAAGACTAAAGCTCTTTCCCCATCAAACAGGGGAGCTACATATTCTGGGAGTCGTTTATGATCTTGGCACTGTTCAGGGTGCTGTGACATTAGATGGGATAGATCCTTCTGTTGGATTGCAGACAGGTAAGTGTATTATTCCCTTAAGTTGTGTGTCACTGGAAGGGGGAGATGTGGCTTCTGCAGATTAGAATTAAATTCTAGTGTTTAGTGTTTAACTATCATGATGCAAGGCTTTCTTTCAAGTAAGAATGTAGAAACAAGGGAAACAACTGAAACAGGAAAAGAATGAATTGACATCTGTAGGAATCCCATAAGAATGGAAATAATCACTACCAAACCCATACTTACTGTTCTTTTTAAAATCTAGAGATTTTGGAACTATTTAAAAAAAAAAATCGAAATTTAAGTATTCTGTTTATTGCTGTGTTGAATCTGTAACAACTTTCATTATTTTATGCCATTCATTTTTCTTCTGGGTCTTGTTGCTTTGTTAGCTTTCAATTTTTGTCTAAATGTTGCACTTCGGTTCTTTGCATAGATTTCCAAATTTAAACTTGGCTGGTACAACTTCTTTTAGCATCTTGACTTTATTTTGGCTCTCTTTCCTTCATATTAACATATAAATGGCTTATTAATTGCACGTTACTTGATCTGTTTTGTTGAGTCATTAATCTAAAACTGTCTCAGGGAAAATTTAGTTGTTGGGGGAAGTAGGTATTAAAGCATGTTTGAAAGTGTCTAAAAGAAATAATGAAGTTTGTTTAGTTATCTATGAACTGTAAACCTTCTGAATAATAAAAAACCCCACGTCTGGAGAGTGGTGGCCTGTCTTTTGAAGGAAATAAATATCTTTTGACTTTTCCAGTTTGACAGAAATTGGGAAAGAAAATAAGTATTTCAACTTCATACTCTGTCATTCCCCAACCCCCCACTCACCCTGCTGCATTTGTAGGGACCTAAAGGGCAGTAATTCCACATCATCAGAATGGTTTTTGAGATTGAGTAGGGAGCTTTGGCTCACTTAGGAAAAAAGAATTATTAAAAAGCACAAACCAAACTTTTTATATATCGTTTTAGGAAAGTTTGTCTCCAATGGGTTATCTGTACGAGGGCGACAAGATTTAGAAATCCAAGGGCCTCGACTTAATAACACAAAAGAGGAAAAAACATCTATTAAATATGGACCTGATCGACGTTTAGATCCCATTATTACAGAAGAAATGCCTTTGTTGGAGGTATGTAGCTACTTTCTATTGGCAGTTTTGAGTAAAGAGCTGAAACCAGAGTTTATAGATTAATTTCTAACAGTGAAGTCATAGGCTTTGTTAATGTCTAAGCCTTTTGAGTTAATTTCTAATCTGTCAGTGCCAGACTTGTATATGTTGGGGTTTGTGTTTTGTTTTGGGGTTTTTTGTTGTTTTGTTTTTTTTTTTTTGGGGGGGGTGTGTTGTTGTGGGGTTGGGTTTTTGTTGTGTGGGTTTTTTTTTTTTTCCAAGTGGAACTTGAACCCTCCAAATTAATACCATTTGGAGGTTATTACATTCCTTTTAAAATTTTAGTTGTCAACAGCTTTTATTTAGCCAGATTTCAGGGTGAGGGGGAACAGGCAAAGAAACTTTTTTCTGTAGCTTGCCACTTATCTAGAATAATTCTTCAACTTAGTTAATTAAAACACAGTGGTTTTCCTTACTAGGCTTATTAAATTGGTCTGCTTAATGACAACACTTCATAGAATAGAATGTTTCATTTGGGAGGGACCTACATCAATCACGTAGTCCAACTGCCTGACCACTCCAAGGCCGTTAAAGTTAAAAAGTTAAAAGCATGTTAAGGGCATTGTCCAAATGCCTCTTAAACACTGACAATCTTGGGACATTGACCACCTTTCTAGAAAGCCTGTTCCAGTGTTTAACCACTCTGTCAGTAAAGAAATGCTTTCTAATGTCCAGTCTAAATCTCCCCTAGCACAGCTGCAAACCATTCATATCTGTCCTTTCACTGGATACCAGGGAGAAGAGATCAGCACCTCACTCTCCACTTGCCCTCCTCGGGAAGCTGTAGAGGGAAATGTAGTTTAAATAAGTTGATTGCTTTTCTCATCCGCATTTGTAACTTGGCTCAGCGTTCAGATTTTTCTTTTCTCCTGTTCTCTCCCATACAGGTGTTCTTTATAAATTTTCCTACAGGGCTCCTCTGTGGAGAAATCAGAAAAGCGTATGTAGAATTTGTGAATGTAAGCAAGTGTCCTCTTACTGCACTGAAGGTTGTGTCCAAGCATCCGGAATTTTTTACTTTTGGTGGAAATACTGCTGTTCTAACTCCGCTAAGTCCTTCAGCTTCTGAAAACTGTAGTGCTTACAAGACTGTTGTGACAGATCCTACCTCTGTGCGTACAGCACTGCTATCTTCAGCTTCTTCTGTAGACTTTGGGGTTGGCCCAGGAGGTCAGCCTGAAGTAATAAACGTCCCACTTCCTGACACTGTTCTTCTTCCTGGGGCTTCAGTGCAGCTGCCAATGTGGTTACGGGGACCAGATGAGGAAGGTGTTCATGAAATTAACTTTTTGTTCTACTATGAAAGTATTAAAAGACACTCAAAAATGTGGTAAGTTTTATCTACTTTTGTCATACTTGTTAGACACACTATAGACATTGTAACCATAAAAGTGAATTTCTTTCAGTTTCTGTGGTGATGTAGAAATGGCCTGTTACCTGCTGTTCTAAGCAATATTTTTTCTGCTGTATGATCAAATCTCTATATGAAATTACATAATGTACACTGCTTCTATCAAAGTGTCAGTTGCTGTTAATGCAAGCTGTGTTTAGTTTCTTTGGAAGCACATCTTTGAGCATACAGGGAAGAAAACATGGCTTGATTTGTTTCTGCATGTTAGAAAAGAAAGTCTTGTCCACATTGAACAAAAGATTTCATCGTGGTAACATGGACTTTTTTTTCCAGTATTTCAAACTAGCTAAGAGACGGAATGCTTGAATAGCACCTACCCATGCAGCATGATTGTTAAATACAATATTTTTTTGATAGGAAGCTAGATAGAAAAAATATCTCTTTGGTTGAAAGGAATAAGTTGTCTAATAGCTTTAATATTGTTAAAAGCTAAACTTCTTAATGACAGATTCTGGACAGCAGTTGTGGTTGTTCAGAATGTTGTTTGTTTTTTTTTTTTTCCTTTCTTTTTTCCTTCTCCCTCCTTCCCAGTCATAGAGTATTAAGGCACACTGCAGTTATTTGTACTAGCCGGTCTCTGCATATTCGAGCTACTGTCTGCAGAAGTAATGGGCTTGAAGATGAAGAAGGCAGAGGGGGCAATATGTTGGTGTTTGTGGATGTAGAAAATATCAATACTGTAAGTTCTTATTTTTTAATAATAATACTGTTATAAAGCTCAACAGATGCAGAAGTGTCATCAGTAGAACTAAGACTTAAGTAAAAGTGTTTTGGCAACTATTTTGTGAACACTAAGTAAACCTTGTGTATATGATCAGTACAGATGCTGGAAAGGGAGTACTAACGTTAAAGTTTTATCTCAGTTCACTGAAAGTCTGCTATAACTCTCTCAGTACTGTAGCTTAGATTATTTTTTTTTTTGGAAGATTTATTACCAAATTCATGAATTTTCTTGATGATCAGAGCTTCTAAGGTAGTTCTAAATAAGACAGCCAGTTTCCTCGCTTCAGCCTTTCAGTGAAAACACTGGTAGAATTAGTAGTAACGTGAAGTCAAAATTTAAGCTCTAACTTAAAGAAAGCTTCTGTGTTTACATGTATTACCAAACTCTCAAAGACATTGTTTGCTAACGTACTCCAAATACACATATGTCTGTTGTGGTCTGTTGACTTAGCAAGGCAGATGAAAATATTTTAGTTCTTGTTACCATGCTAATCGAAGTTTACTCGTTTTCTTGGTAAAGCTGCTTCCATTTTTTCAACCACAAAGCAAGGTAATTGAATCCTCTGTTTATAAAATTTCTAACCACTTAGCTGGTAGTGGAAGCACTAAGCTAATTTGTCATTTTGTTTTAAAGGTATATATACTCTACTTTTGAGTGAATAGTATCCACTAAAGTGAATATTGTCCACCCCTTCTTTGAGGGGGAAGGAATGTTTTTTATAAAGTACTTACCAAGGTAACAGACAACCTTGTATGAGACTTAATTTTCCACTACCACCTTACTCTTTCCAAGAAATGAAACCACCCCCAAAAGCTACTTTCATTGTGTATATGTATAAAACAAAAAAGTTTCTAAAATTACTTCAGAACATTGCTAGGTCATAAATCCCTGTGAGGGAAGAATTTTTACCAAGTGGCTTTGCAGACAGTGTTCTGCGTTGGAGTTAAAAGCCTAGCTTTTATTATAATCATCTTTATCCAAAATACTAGTTTCCAGGTATTTTTTGGGGGGATCTTTGTTTATTTTTTGTGTGGCTTTGTTTGCTGGAATTGGAAGTTGCTGTGAACTGGGACTGTTGTTTTATGTTACAATGGGTCTTAATTCTCTTGTCTCTCCTTAGTACTGTGTTATAGAAGGTGTGTGAATAATGAGTTAAGATTCTAATGGATGCTGCCTTGCAGTGAACACTTACAATGTGATGCAGGATGTCACGACTGTGATTGGTCTCATTTTACATAATTTTTGTCTCTTCCTTAGAGTGAGACTGGCGTTAAGGAATTTCATATAGTGCAGGTTTCAAGTAACAGCAAGCACTGGAAGCTTCAAAAATCTGTTAGTATCTCTGAAGACAAAGGTGTGTATCACCAAAAGCATGGCAAGTCTAGCTTCTGCTTCACAAGAACAGCTAAAAAGAATATTACAAGGAGTTTAATTTGGCTGTCAGAATAACTCATTTCTAAAAGCTCTGTCATTTTCAAACATGGTACAACCTTTCTTTTGCTAGTGTTTCAAGAGATGTATTTAGAAAGGTAACTTTCAGACTTCGTCAGTTTTAAAAATGGCCTTAATTTACAGGTAAAATTAATTTCTGTGATGTAGAGAAATCCGTGTCACGAATTTGTTTTAACAAACAGATTTCAGTGTTCTTTTAGTTATAGATCAGTGTTGAATTTAACTGGCCAACAGTATTTGACAAGTGCTCTTTATTATTAGAAATTAGAAATGCATCAGAATTGCTAGTGCAGTATCCTGCCTTCACTAATAGCTGTTTTTTTAAAAGCTAATTTTTGAAAAGACTAACTGTACCAGGCCAAAAAGAAAAGTGCTGTTAGATACAATAAGAAATGTAATCTTTACTTGTATGCTGACATTTAATTACTTAGAAATTAGTCTAGTCTTAGTATTCCTCTTTTGTAATATTTAGGATGAGCCAGTCAGGTAAACTGATTCTTGTGTTCAGTTCCTTCCTTCTTTCTCTATATCTCCTCATTGTATTATGGCTTGCTTACTGCTCTACAAGTAGATGGAAGGGCTTAGCAGAAGATGTATCTTCTTGACTAGCATAGGGTTGCACTGCTTGATTAGTTATGCTTCTTAAGTATTATCAGTGTGGTTCTTAATTGTGAAGTTTAAAGGCTGACTTTTGGCTAATGGGGGACTTACAATGTTGGGGGAAGGAAGGAAGTATTGCAAAAAAAAAATCTTGCAAGTTTTATTGTTTTGGTTTTTTTTTTTTTTCCCCAGATACTAAACTTGCTAGCAGAGAGAGAGCAAAATTATGCTTTAAAGCAGTAAGATGCAAAAACTCAGAAGGTATGTTCTCTCCTGAATGTGGTGACCTTTGGAAGAAAATACTGTTTGGATGCTGTGTGCTGGAATTGTGACTTCTCATAATGCTGAAACAATTCTTTCTCTTTTTATCCTTTAGAAAATTACACATTTGCAGACATTGTCTTTGGGAATGAGCAGGTAGGTGAACTGGTGTGCCTGGATTCTGTCTTGTACAAGGTATCGCTGTCATGTGCAGGGAGGGGACCCTCCCTTCTAGACAGCATGAGTGTTCTAATGCAGCAGCAGCTCTGCAGTAGCACATTCTGGAAAGGCTAACCTTTTTTGAAAAGGAGAGGTTAGGAAGCTAAAGTTTCTTACTCATTGTGGTGTCTCAAAGTATCACTGTTGTTGGTCTTGAAACCACTACTTCCTTATCAAGCTTTGGTGTTGGAAAAGCGCAGCACAAATAATGACAAACTTGACAAACAGCGCAGTACTTCTGTCTATGCCAGTTATATGCAGAGGATATCCTGTGCAATCTATCATCTGTGCTATTGCTAGCAAAATGTGTGCTCCTAACTTGAATGAGTAACTCTAGCAAACCTGAGGAAAGTGTTAATAAGAATGATTTGCACATGAATTTTGTGAGTTAGTTGGGACACATCAGCTCTCACCACTACAGTTAATGTTTCACAGTAGGCTGTCTCATAATAATCAAAGCTCTTACTTCCAAGTTTGTTATTTGTAGTTTTAGGCCAATATTCTGTAGCTCTGTTTCCCTGTGTTAGCTTATTAGGTAGGGCTGATCTCTAGCAAGGCAAGCATGGAAACCAAGATGTGTGGCATCCTGTAGATTTGCAAAGGGAAACAAAGCAAGATAATACTACAGTGATGAGTTCTGTTAAGAGTAACTTGTGTCAGTTTGAATCCTTTTCTGAAAACACTTTCTGGCTTTTGTTTTTCTTGCAGATAATAAGTTCAGCCAGTCCTTGTGCAGACTTTTTTTTTCAAAGCTTGTCCACTGAATTTAAAAGAATGCATGTACAGTCTCATACTCATGCATCTCAAGGGGCTGGAAAACAATCATTTGATGAAACAGTCAGATTGATACAAAGATGCAGCGAAGTTGATTTGAACATCGTCGTACTGTGGAAGGTATGTATGGTTATGGCCTTTGTGGTAATTTGGCCACGAATGACTGTTACAAAAATAATTTAATATGGCATCCTAAACTTCCGAGTGTACTCATATAAATTTGAGTGATTTTTTTTTTCTCTGAAAACAGGCAAATGAACTAAAATGGTATTAAGAAGCAAAGAGAGTCTTAAAAGCTGTTACCATAATAAGTATGCTTAAGTTTTTTTACATTACTCTAGATGCACTCAGTTCTTCTAAGTTCTTTTCTTAAAAGAAAAAAATTCTGAAATCTTAGAGATTTGTGCTTTCTTTTATCATAGAATTGTAGGAGTGATCCTTTCTGTCTTTGAAGAGGAGGATCTTGTTTACCAGAACGTAAATATTAAATAATGGAAATTGGCAGTCTAAACTTCAGCAGTTGTCTGTGCTTGCAAAATTAAAGCCATACACATAAAAAACCAATATGTGTCATACTAGTCTTTAAATTTTGAACAGTACAACATCTTCCACTTAAGTTAGAGGGAAAGACAGTAATTCTCTATTATGATGCTTATGATAGTTTTTGGTCTGCTAATGTCTTTGTGTTATGTTCTGTAGGCATATGTTGTGGAAGACAACAAGCAGCTTATTTTGGAGGGCCAGCATCATGTTGCCCTTAATACAGTTGGGAAGGAGGCTTTTTCGTTTCCTCAGAAGCAGGTAATCTAGTGTGAAGTTTTCCTTTACAATTGTTTCTTTCTGAAAACAGACTTGATGAGTTTTCTTGTAAATGGAATAGCTTTGGGTGCTTTTGTAGCATCTAACATCAGATGTGTAGTTACTGAATAATAATCCAGGCTGACTTCAACTTTGATTAGTCATCTATATTGGAATAGCTAGGCTCGGTTTAAAGATGAGAAAAGCAATATACAAGTAAGTATGCTGCTATGCAATTGGACTGAGTTGTTCTGTGGCATTTCATGGTAGAATTAAGAGTTTATTAATGGTATTAAGACAAAGTTAACAGTTATTTCATGACAAAGTCAATAGTAAAGTGGTTAAGTTGGTTTAGAGTCATACAAAATCACTTTTATAAATTCTACAACTCTGCACAACTTTTAAATGACAAGCTTTAGTGTAAAATATTAGAAAAGCAGGAACCTTGGAGCAGTTAAAGACATTGAAAGCTTCACTGGAACTGATCAATTAATAGTATATTTTCTCACATTGAAGTTTTATAGTCTGTTTGATTGTTCAAAGAAAACAGCATCTGTAAGAAACTGGTGGATGTCTCCTTGTATGTGAATTGGAAACATATGTGGAAGCTATAGATAACTTTCTGTAAAAACACCTATGTTAGATGCAGTGCAAGTGTTTGAAGAAGACTGATGTGCAAAATGAAGTACAAGTCTTGTATTTGTTTAATCTTCTTCTGAGCAGTACATCGCTGTTCTTGCTTTGGCTCTTATTCAGTTGCTTTTATCAATGTTGCAGACATTATATGTACCTTTTAGTGAGCTCTTACTCAAAGTTGCAGCAGAAGGTACTGCTATACGGTATATTTGTGTAGAAAGCAATATAGGACAAATGTGTCTTTTTATAAATGCTGTAGCATTTCAAGAATTACTCTGAAGCTGTACTCTTGATTTTGGTTACACATCATTAAGATGATTTTCCTGTTTAGTTCTTTGTGCTGTGAAATGGATGAGAATAGGTTAAAAGGGGAGTGTAGAGTGAGATGACCTGGCTGGTGTTCATTAGTACTGAAAAATAGGAAAATTTAAGTACTAAAGTTTGAAGATTGTTTTCACTTAACACCCCCACACCTCCAAAAAAATCTTTTTCACGTGTGAACTCAAGCTATGCTGAGCAATGCTAGGTGTGTTAGTCTAGTGACAACTGCCCACTCTGATACATACACCTTAAGGCAGAAAAAATAATACAACAGTAGATCATTCTGTAAACATCTAAAGTCAAGAGAGAAAACACTGTGGGTTTCTGATCTCCTGGAGGTCAGGTTCTAGCAAATGGGTAGGAAGAGAAATAGGATTGAATCACATACAAAAGCATTTATGTAACATTAAATGCTGGGGGGAAGAAAAAAAGAGCAATAATGTTGCAGCCATCCTCAACTTCCCGCTGAACATCTGGCAATAGCCATTCTCCTTAGAACCAATGTAATGCAAAAGTCATTGATGTCCGCAAATCACTTGAGTCGAGGCCCCGTGAGTGCTGATTCGTCTGCCTTTCACCTGTCTTAAGTACATATACCTTTGGATAAGGATACAAGACACCATCACAGTTAAACAGCCCAAGAAAGCCAGGGAAGAGACAACTGATTCTGTTTGTTCTGTTTGTAGAGCAATACTTCAGTAGAGCCTTTTGCAAAGCGAGCAGCCACACAGTGAACAGCACTGCTGTCCATACAGTCTACAAAGCAAGAGGGGGCTAGGGGAAGAACGGAACCTCATCACACATTAAAAGTGTGTCTATAAAGTGTATGCACAAGGTAGAAGTGTATTGAGTGGCATCATCTCATCAGAGAACTTTGCAAAGACTACTGTCCATCTAACACAGGTTTTTGTATGCAGAACAAAGGGGCATGTTCTGCACTGCGTTCATGAAAGGATAAATCTGGTTTTGAACATATCAGCTTCAGGTTGGATCGAGCCTTGGGTGACATGGTTTAGTGTGAGGCATCCCTGCCCATGGCAGGGGGGTTGGAACTAGAAGATCTTAAGGTCCTTTCCAACACTAACTGTTCTATGATATCTGCATCCTAAAGTAAACAAACAAGTGAACGTGCTAGAAGTAGAAATTTGCATTTCTTGTTGATTGTGCTGGAACTCTAGTTGTCTCCCTCAAATTCAGTTTCAAACTGAAAACTGAATCTTGCCACCAGCAAGAAGGATGATCCAGATGTACTCTCAATTTGTTTTGAGGAATACATACTATATTGGTGTTCTCTGTCTATAATCTTTCTAATCTGTTATTATTATTACAACTGTAATCAAGTAGATGCTGTAGTGATTATGGTATTCACTTGAGCATAAGGATCATGCTTCCTTTGAAGTATTCTCTACCTTGGTTAGAAACAAAAATACCTCTGTGTTGTGATGCACTTAAAATCTGGTGCAAGAGTAATAGTGGTTTGGTTTTTTTGTTGTGGTGGTGTTTTTTTTTGTTGTTGTTGTTTATTTTTTTTTAATAGATCTGTAGATTCTGTATCCTCATAATAAGCAAAGCCCAGGTTTAACTTGGATTTTCAGAGCTTGCAATCTTGGGGCTGTTAAGGATTGAGAAATTGCATATGCTGATGTACTGTTTTCTTTTAATTGGCACTTTATACTGTGAGGAGAGTAGATAAACCCCTCTGACATGGGAGGTGAGGAATAACAAAATTGATTTGAGACTTTGCAGCAGTTTACTTTGTTCACTTTTAAGAATTAAAAGAATCCCCAAAATAGGATTAAATGAGGCTAGGTAGAGAAAAACAATGAACGATTAAGGACTGTGTATTGTCTTTGAATTATTTTGTTCTCTTGTGTTAAATTTTCACAAGTACTGAGAAGCTGAGATTGGGCGGGGGGGAATCCCAAACCCAAACTTTACTTCTAACAAAGTTTTTAGTATATTGTTTTGAAGCTTGTAGCATAACATTCAAATTGTTTCTCATGAAAATCTGTATTTGTTCTCTAAATAGTAAATGGGACTGGGAACAAACTGTTCCTGTCTTGTGCTGACAGTACCGAAGTTAGTTGTTTTCTGTGGTCTAGACAGCAGAGGGAGATGGAGATGCATGCTTTTTACCTAATGCATGTTGGTTACTAGTTCCTACATAATAAAGGGCTGCTCAGATGCGGGGGAAAAAAATTTATTTGCAGATTCTGAACAGGATGTCACCTAGGATGCAAGAGTCTGCTCTCTGTATTGCTGGATGTCTTCTGTTTGTTGCTGCTCTTCAGTGACTTTCTTCTTGACTTGTGCTACTTCTGCTACTTCTGCTTCATCCTGTTGCAGCCAGCAAAGGAATTCTTGTCTGCCTGGCAATACAGCCATCATTAACGAAGAATAGGGTCTCATACACTTGGGAAAAACATGAACAAGATTTCTGCCTGCATCCCTTTTATTTTTTTCTAGCCCACTGAGAAATTACCCAAATCTTAGCTGAATTCATCAAATAACTACACTGAACAAATCAAGGTAGCTTGCTTTGTATTTTGTTTAGATTCTGTGTGCTGGTTGACTTCTACTGCTTGGTCAGTTCTGGAATATCTCACTAATTCTTTAACAGCTTTTAAGGATTTAGTTTGGATTTATAGAAACTTCCAGAACTGTTCAGGGAAACAAAGCTGCAGTAAAACACTGAGTAGAAGAGCAGTAGATAGGTATTCATTGGCAGCGTAACATTCAAGTTTTTCCAATCTCCCAGCAACTGCTGGTAGTTAGGTGCACTGATATAAAGTCGTCTTTATTATATGTCTAAGCCAGGATGTGAGACTACTGACTGAGATGCAAGGGCAGGTTACTTCTGCTTGGTTCATTGTGGAACATGTAATGCATACAACAGGGATGAGGAACAGATAGCAGGTCAACTTACGGTTGCATCAGAAATAGTTATTTTGTCTCTCATTCATGATCCCTCTACCTTCACTTACTAATAGGACAAAACTTTCAGATGCTTCAAACATCCATGCACATTTGGGGCTGTTCATCAGTATTCTTATTTCTGTCTCCTGTATTTTTCTACTCTGGTAAATTCAAAAGGCTCCAAAGGAAAAGCACAGTGTAATACAGTGGCATGGAAGTAGTAGTGTGGGGCTGAGGCATTTGCTGTACTTCTGACTGGCAAAGAGTTCATGCTTATGGAACTTGAGGTATGGTCTAGCAGAGGTTTGTCACTTGGGCATGCCAGCATGCTTGGGAGTAGTGCATCCATACTTCTGAAACACATTAGTGAGTGTAAACTTAGTTTTGACTGAAGTCTAGATGAGAGAAAGTGCCTACGACTGTGTTTTGTATCAGGTGTACTTTTTTTCAACATGCTGTCCCCATTAAAGCCCTCTGTTTTAACAGTGAAGTGGTTGTGTATTGCGCAAAGTGGATACCTTCCATGTAGAATTAATCCAGGTTTGTTCAGTCCTGTGAATTGGATTGTGCTAGCGCAAAGTAAAAACCCATAAAATGCACACTTTGTGGATGCAGGCTTTTCGCTTCAGAGATGATAATTTTTGGTAACGCTGCTTCTTAATAGAGTTGAAATCAAGAACATCTGAAAAATGGGAGAGGGTAGGATTTAAATAACTGTATGTTTCCAAACAGTGAATTACTGGAAGTAGCAACCTGTGCTAGTTCAGGAATTTGGGGATTTTTTTACAGAATAAAAAAAAAAAAGGGAAGGGGTACTTGAGTCAAAGACAGGTTGTTGGAATGAAGATTTTGCTTACCCTCCACTAATCTGATTTAAAGAAAATTCTTAGGGGTAAATAAACATAAGGAGCTGAAGTGGACATTTTCCACTCTGCATTAATTAATGTACTTATTACTGTACCAGTTTTGGAGGACTGGCTTATGTTATTGCCATGAATGAAATATTCCAAATAGCAAAAAAAAAAAAAAAATCTGCCGCTTTACCCATTGACGGTCTGATGATATTTTGAGTTTTCAAATGCATTATTGCTGATGTCTTTGCAAAATACTGTTCCTGGAGTCATCATTCCTATGGTTAGGAGCTAGAATAAATATAAATGAATCATATGATGAAGGAAACCAACTTAAAACTGAGGTTTTAAAATGGGAGTTGTCAGATCTAAAATGGGAAAGGGAGAAAGGCACATCAGTTTGCCTCACTCTTATTCTGTTGCTTTCATATAGTCTGCTTTTACTTATGCTTTCATGGTGTTAAGAGTTTCCTGTTCAGGTTTTGTTTCTTGCTGTGCATGTTTGTCCCTATACTTGACTGAGCATGTTAATAATTCTGGCTATGAGTGACTTGAGATTTGTGGGGCAGGTATGTTAATTTCCCATACAACAAAAATTTTGATTTGTGGAAGTCAAAATGTGTTGTGTGACTGTGTGTTTAAGAGCACATTGACCCAGTTACTGACAAGATTGTTTTTGAAATTGAAAACTTCTAAGTTGTCTAATATCACATAGAAAAGTCCTTTAAAATGACTGCATGTGAGGATATAATTATTTCCATCTGTCTGATAGAAAGCATGAACTTTGCAATTTGGAAGTGTGTTCTAAGAAATTAAGGAATGTATCATGAGCAGACCTGTCTAATAAATCTATCAGATAATGAAAAAGATGCTATGAATGGTGAAAATTTTGACTTTTCCGACTTTTAGCTTAGTACAGTTGTAGGAGATATCTAAACAACTGTGAGCAACTAATACGCAATTTCAGAAGTGTAAGTAGGGATGATATAGGAAATATCTTTGATATAGGAAATATCTTTGTTTTGGAATAGCAAAACTCCGAAGGTCCTGGCTCTTTTGTACCTACTGAATAAGAGATATTGAGATTATTCTACTTGGAACAGCAAGGTTGTGTCTAGTTTCAAGTATATTTGTTTGAAGCTGACCTTTTTAGATGGCTTTGGGCAGTAAAAAGCTTTATGAAAACAGAAACAACTTTCATAGCACCAGTTGCACAGTTCATAGCTCTTGGAAGGTAACTGTGGGAGCACTGTGGTTCTGGTGCTACTGCGTGATGTTTGTTTCTAGTTACATATCAAAAAGCTTAAAAATACAGCTGTGTAATTTAAAATGACAGCGAAAAGCATTTCCCTTTCCTCCCCTCCAGTTCTTCCAAACTCTTCTTATGATGAAGGTTCTTAGAGTTAAGCTTTGGATCTCTACCAGTATGTTTGGATGAGGCCTTCAGATTATACCTTAACCATTTTTTTTTTTAAAGGGAACATCTTAACTATTGTTGCCTTCTTGTATGCAGTATATGGTGTTTGCTGTCTAATGGAGGCAATGGTATTGCTAGAAGCTTTGCAAGGAATCATAATGGGTGAACAAGCAGACTTCAGGTGTCAGAACTTCAGTATTTTCCCATTTGGGCTGCTGCTCTGGGAGTTCAGCAACAGAATGCCACATGTTTGATTCTTGATTTTGTTTTACTTTGTTTTGAAGTGTAAATAACCACAAGTCTTGAGGCTGTTACCTGATTGATGCATGTTCTTGAAGAGAGCGTACAGGTGCCCAAGTAGGTATGGGCATTTTTTTTTTTTTAATAGGCTTGATCCAGTTTCCCTATTTCCAGAGTAGAGCAGAAATTTAATGCATCCTTAAACTTAGTATTTATTAGGTGTTTCTAGGTAGCTCCCTGATCTGCATGCATTTCTTCTTGATTACCATTTGCAAGTGCTTCATTTTGTCCAGAACCGCTAGGTAGGAGAATCATGTACTAAATGTCATTTCTTAGCCTTTGTTTTAGGTACACAATTACAATAAACCTAGACTTTGAGCATCTGAAGTTGGAGACAAAGACATCTTTTCTGTCTGGGACACACCTAGGCTGGCTGGAATTAAGGTTTAGCTCTCTGGTGGTAAATGGTTTAATCTCACTGTGTTCCAGTCCTTCAACAGAGCTGTAATATTAGAACTAAAAGTTTGAAATATTAACGTCACTCTGCACTTTGACCAGTAAATGTTCCTGCTACATTTTGTGATGCTTTTGTGTGTAGAGATAAACGTTCATATTTGTCTTTTGTAGGGTTTAAAAAAAATACTCGGAAATTCTGATTGGGAGGACTTGGAACAGGTAATTGACTCTAGGGCAAACTACAGTGTGTAGGATATTGATATGTGGTTGAAGAGGCCATTGAATAATTGGATGACTGTAACTTGAAGGGAAAGATCAATTTAAATGAAAGCCTGTCATCTCATCTCTTGTGCATTTCATGCTGTCATAGGGTAGGGTAGAAATGCCAAATTCATTCAATGCTTAAAATAGATTTCACTGTTACTGTGAGATCTTTTTTTTTTTTTCTTAAATTACTTTTTAAGAAAACTATTCTTCCTTTCAAGAAGAAAGAATCACAGGCCTTATAAAACATTTGATGTCTTCCCGGTATTACCAGCACAGGGGAAGCAGTGATTGAGATGTTTGTGCATATCGCAGAACACCCAGTGCGTCTGTTACTGAGTCAGGTTTTGTTGCCTGTAGTATTTCTTTTCAACTTGCAAGGTACCATCTGTCACTGTTAAAGTATGTGTTACATTTTACTGACCTCATGGCTTTTTGAAATCTTCTTTCACATCCTTTTAGTAGTCAGTCATGCTTATTACTGCAAATTGCTTTCTTCTAAAGGTAGACTTTTTGCAGGATAGATTTGTAAAGGAATACTAAAAGGCAGCCCCTTCCTGAATAAATGCGGCTCATGAAAGAGACTTATGTTTTGTCCAACAAAACCATCCAGATGATGTTGGACAGAGTTAGTGCTGTAGTGCTGGACCAAATGAAGCCTGATTGCTTCATTTGGTGTTGCATCTTTCTATATCATCTAATTTCTTCTGCTTCAGAGATTGACTCTGCCCACAGGGTTAGGATGAATCCCAAGTAGTATGTCAGTGCTTGACTTGGGCTTTCAGCTGGGGACAGTTAGCTTTTATCTCTGCAAGAGCTTGCTATACAATGTTTAAGATATTCTTCATTATAAATTCTTCTGTCGCTGTTAGCACGTTCCTGTACACATCTGTTTGCTTTACTTTGGATCTGTTTTGGGAAACTTTGGTGTTCTTTTTCCTATTGTGAATTTCCTCAGGGTAGGTGATGGATATTTTTTTTTTTTTTTTTTTAGGTACAGCTTCTGTATATGGAGCTGTGTAAAGACTGTCCCTTTCTCTTAGAAACAAAACCAAACACTAATAAACTCCTGCAGCAACGGCATGCTTTTCTTGAACTCTTACACATGGCGTTTTCACAAGCAGCTGTGTAATCTGTCTCAAAGGAAGGTAGCAGATGAATCATATGAGTTACTCATCTAGCACGCTTAAATACAGAACACATTGGAAAAAACTCAGCGTCATGATGCTGTAGACTTACTTCCCTGGAGTTACAGTTCATAATGGGAATTGTAGCTTCTATGGCTGGATTTCTTGTGTTGCATTGCACAGTACCTTATTTCAATATTGTAACTGTTCTGAATTTGTGTTTCAGGAATTACCAGAAGTGGTTCTCCTAAAGTTTTTTCGACCTGAAAACACACCAGTACCTGCAAGACCAACACCAGAGCAGCTTTCTAATCTTATCAAGACAAGTCTTCATTATCCAGAGTCCTTCAGTCATTCTTTTCATCAAAAAAGGTTAGTCAACATTGACTAGAAACTTCTGAAATATTCTTAATTTGACATAAATCCTGTGATGCTGTGTGGGTTATGGTGCCTGAGATGCAGCCTGGGTTATGATACGAAAGGTAAAAGTCTGATATGCAAGGGTGTAATCTTAATTCTTAAATTCACTGCTGCAGAATTTTGAAGGTAAAATAAAAGTTTCATGTAGGGCAAAATACTGTAATACCACAGTTCACAGTTTTGATATTAAATAGTAATGTGATCAAACTTACTGAAAGGAAAATAAATACTTTCCTGCTTTTGTGTTTGGTTTTGGTGCCAGAGTAGAAAATGTGACTACTTTAAGAAGCTAGACAGAAGGTAAGAAGTACTTTTAAGTGAAAAGAATATTCTGTGTACAGCATCTGACTTGCGAAGATTAGCTGCACATGGCTCTGATTTTTGTCAGGAGGGAAAGCAGTAACAGTTTAGATCACTGGGGCTTGTCTTGCGGAAGTATACCAGAATTAACCTGTCAAAAAGCAGACTGCTAGTGTGAATTAATTTGAGCCTGTTAAGATCCATGAGTTTTCGAAGTTAGCATGATATGAACAAAGCCTTCTGGGTTCATTCCCAGATATGAAAGGGTTTGTATTTGAAACAAAGATATCTATTTAGGTTTGAGGTGTTTTGAGAATTCTACTGTTAAATTTTTTCTAAAATTTCAGTTGATATAAGTAAATTGTTGAAAGAAGTGATTTCTTTCTTTAAAAAAACCCTAACATTTAAACGCTTTGTAAGGTGACATATTTTAATTGACAGTTAAAAAGCATGCATCGTTCCAGCAACAAGTTCATATCTTACAGAATCGTTGAATAGTTAGGGTTGAAAAGGACCTTAAGATCATCTAGTTCCAACCCTCCTGCCATGGGCAAGGACACCTCCCACTAAACCGTGCCGCCCAAGGCTCTGTCCAGCCCAGCCTTGAACACCGCCAGCGATGGAGCATTCACAACTTCCCTGGGCAACACATTCCAGTCCCTCACCACCCTTAAAGAATTTCTTCCTCATATCTGATCTAAACTTCCCCTGTTGAAGTTTGAGCCCTTTACCTTGTCCTAGCACTACAGTCCCTAATGAAGAGTCCTTCCCTAGGATCGTTATAAACCCTCTTCAGACACTGGAAGGCTGCTATGAGGTTTCCATGCAGCTTTCTCTTCTCCAGGCTGAACAGCCCCAACTTTCTCAGCCTATCTTCATATGGGAGGTGCTCCAGTCCCCTGATCACCCTCATGGCCCTCCTCTGCACTTGTTCCAACAGTTCCATGTCCTTTTGATGTTGAGGACACCAGAACTGCACACAGTACTCCAAGTGAGGTCTCACGAGAGCAGAGTAGGTGGGCAGGGTCAGCTCCCTCAACCTGCTGGTCACGTTCCTTTTGATGCAGCCCAGGATATGGTTGGCTTTCTGGGCTGTGAGCACACACTGCCGGCTCATGTTCATTTTTTCATCAACCAGCACCCCCAAGTCCTTCTCTTCAGGGCTGCTCTGAATCTCTCCTCTGCCCAATGGTTAAACTTCATGAGGTTGGCATCTGCCCACCTCACAAGCGTGCCAAGGTCCCTCTGGATGGCATCCCTTCCCTCCATTATATCAACCGAACCACACAGCTTGGTGTCATCGGCAAACTTGCTGAGAGCGCACTCAATCCCACTGTCCATGTCACCGACAAAGATGTTGGCCAAGAGCAGTCCCAACAGCGATCCCTGAGGGACGCCACTCATTACTGGTCTCCAGCTGGACATTGAGCCATTGAGCACAACTCTTTGCGTGCAGCCATCCAGCCAGTTCTTTAACCACCGAGTGGTCCACCTCTCAAATTGATGTCTCTCCAACTTAGAGACAAGGATGTCATGTGAGACAGTGTCAAACGCTTTGCAGAAGTCCAGGTAGATGACATCAACTGCTCTACCCCTGTCCCTCAGTTCCGTATACCCCTCATAGAAGGCCACCAGATTGGTCAGGCAGGATTTCCCCTTAGTGAATCCATGCTGGCTGTCACCAAGCACCTTGTTGTTTTTCATGTGCCTCAGCATGCCTTCCAGGAGAATCTGCTCCAAGATTTTGCCAGGCACAGAGGTGACACTGACTGCTCTGTAGTTCCCGGGCTCATCTTATTTGCTACAGTTGCTAATTGTTCTTTTCTTGTTAGTGTAGCTTAGGATATTTAAGGTGTTAAGCAATGGCAAGGAATTTGAGTGACACAAATCACTTATTGTATACCTAGATCTGTTTCAACTGTGGTAGTTTGGTTACCTGCCTGTGAATATCTTGGGTTCTTTCTTGCTGCAGCTTTACGTATAAAAATATTCATACTAATTGTGAGCAGGCAACTAACTGTATTAGCTTTATTCAGGGTAAAGTCTTAAAAATGTGTATGTGCTGTCTGGTTTGGACACTGCTCTGGTGAAAACTTTAGGCCAGATGCCAGCAAATCCTCTATAGGAGGCAGTGCAGAGGAAAAATATCTAGCAAAATGTGCTGAACACCATACTGGATCATGTTATCCCATTTCTGAAACATCTGTTGTCATAACAGACAACTTTATGCTTTTGCTAACCTTTCCTTGCTGGATGAGGGGAAGCACGAACTTCATTTGGCTCAGTTGAGCCAATGCTGTTTGCCTCAGTCAATAGCTTTTAATAAAAGTAACTCTAGTAAGTGTGATTATGTTGCTCTGTACACTGACATGTTGCATAATAGATACATGTTACGTTATGTGAAATTCATTTTAACTTTTGAAGAGTATAATTAAAACTGTCCAGTGTAAGACTTTTGTTTATTATGGAACTATTTCCTTTTGCAGCCTCTGTCTGGTTCCTGTCACTCTCCTACTTTCCAATTGTTCCCAGGCTGTTGTAGATGTGATGATTGATTTGCGGCATAAAACAAGGTAATGTGTCAGTGTTAATGAAACAGTATTTTCTGAGATGGATTTCTAGTTTGGGGAGTCTCGTAATGTCTTAACTGTATTGAATATCTAGAATAGGATTGTTTTTTTCAACAATGGCTTCTTTGAGGGGATAAAGGCTTCATACAGTCAAACGGGAATCTTCAGTTAGTGCTCAATTTTACTTCTGACTGTTGCTAAGACAGGACCTTGAATTGTGACTTTTGAGTAGTTTAACTCTGCAGGTTTGTTTTTGTTTTTTTTTTTTTCTAGAAAAGCAGAAATGCGTTTGAACTAGTGAAATACGGGCTTCAACAACCTCACTGTATTAAAATTGTGGCTGAGTTTTCATTTTTATATGTGAAGTAATTTGTAGAAAACTTCTTTTGAAGTTTAAGTACTTCCTTTTGCAATTTGGCTTAGTATAAAATGTCATATAACCTTAGGTATTTTCAAGAATTCCTGTAGGTTTATCAGCTGATTCTCATGCCTGGCTGTTCGCTTAGAACTGTAGTATTATGTGCAGAAATATTAGCACTGAGGAAATATTTCATGAATTGCTTTTAAGAGTTCTACTAAGGATTTCTGTAAGAGAGAATTGAGAACCATGATATACCATTGTTATTTCTTCCACTTCTGTTAAAACAAGGCAATTTAACTCATGAAATTCAAGTGACAATTCCATCATGCTACATGTTATGCTTACCACAAAATAGACTGTAGGATTCTTGACTGAATATTCTAGGGGGATTGTGAAGACAGATTGTGAGGAATTGAGGTACGCTTGGTCATGGGAAACATAGGCTTTTTGCCGACAGTCCATTCATGCAAGTAAGAAATTAAAAGCCCAGGGCCTAATACACACATTGAGAAATAGAGGATAGAAGGCTTAAGTATGTTTTATTTCTCTGTTAATATTAAGAATCTATTCACTGAGCTGGTAGTTTTTAGGAGATGAATCATGTCTTGTAATAGTACTGTTAAGACATGTCTTTGGAAGGATAGTGTAGTTGTGCCTTGAAATGTGTGAAAAACAAGCACACCACCTCCAAGTTATTAATGCAGTATGTCTAAAGCAGTGTCTATCTGTGTTGACTCTTTGTGTGTGACATTGCATGCTGATTTAACTCTAGCTCAAGGGAGAGGTCTAAGAATGCCTTATGTAGGAATTCCTAAAACTGTGACAGTTTGGGTTTTGTTACTATGTCTATTGTTAGTGTATCTGCTGGTTCTGTAGAAAGCTGGAAGTACACAGGAATTTATCAATAAACATATATGTATAATTGATGTTCCGTATATAGTGTACACTGTATTACGAGCCAAAGAGATACTTTAAGTATCCGTACTGATTCATCTGAGCCAAGGGGAGAGCTGCTGTATAGAGTGTTAAGTGTGAGAGCATTAAGACATATTTGGTAAGCAGTAAAGACCCAGAGTTAAATTGGGTGGACGTAGGATCCATAAAGGTACGTAAGGATAGCTTAGGTACTCTGTCTCAGGGCGTGTATATCCTTGTATAGATGTGTGTGTGTGGATATAGTAGGAAAGGGAAAAAGGGGCATATAGACATATTTTTTTAAGTTGCATTTCAAATCTTGATAAAATGTTAAGCTCAATTCTGTCTATACCTATGATTGCAGCTGTTATCCTTTCAAAGTCTAGCTTTGTCGTGCTATAGAAAAACCTTAATCTCTTAGACATAAAGAGTAGGGAGGATGTGTGAAACAGCACCATGCATTTGGGGAAGGCATTGACTTAAGGAAAGTTATCGTAGGCAAGCAGTCAAAAAGACATGGCAATTCCTAAGACAAATGGCAGTGGGCACTCTCACATTCAGAGACTGACAGAGTAATAGCTTCATTTCCCAGTTCATGACTTCTGAAGTTTTCAGAAACAAGCCTATCTCTGTAAGGGGGTGGTGGTGGACACACAGTGGTTTCTGAAATCTTGGGAAAACTTGAATTTGGGTTAGTCATGTAAACTGGCAATACATGCTTCAAATGCAAAGAAATAATGTTGTAACCTTCTTTTTCAGCCCAGAAGCACTAGAAATCCATGGATCTTTTACATGGCTTGGGCAAACACAGTACAAGCTTCAACTTAAAAGCCAGGAGGTCTATAGCTTGCAGCTGAAAGCTTGCTTTGTTCATACAGGTGTCTATAATCTTGGAACTCCCAGAGTATTTGCCAAGCTAGTGGACCAAGTTACTTTGTTCGAAACGAGTCAGCAGAACTCCATGCCTGCACTGATTATTATCAATAATATGTGACCACTTCCTGAAAAAAAATCACACTAAAAGACAAAATAAATGGGATTTTTTTCTTATATTGCTGGTTGACATTTTGCTGCAGTTTTTTGAAATAGCACCTCAAACATCTAACTTGTTACTAAAGATTGCTGTAGGAAAGAAAATAGCAAAATATTTGGACGACTCGTCAATTTGTTTCTCAATGCAATGCACGTTGGACTGAAAATAAGTTTATCCTTTTATAATGTACTTCTCTGGTAATTAAGATATTCATAACACAAAATACTCTAACTCGAGATCTGAACATATTTGTATGTCATATGCCCTGTCAAAAATGCAGCTTAACTGCTGTTACAACTTCCAGCATGGTGTGTTTAATATTTGTGGCTGTATTAGGATATGGTTCAGGAAGAAACCCTCATTGGCTTTTTCCTGTCTGAAGCCATTAGTCATGATAAATCCCAACCTTACTGTGAAGATCAAGGTTTCTCAAATCCGTTTCTGTTTCTCAGTTCTTTAGGTCCAGATTTTGTTTTGAGTTTTCATATTTATGGAAACTGGTGACCTTTCAAGGTTTACATACACGTCCCACCTAAGGTGTTTAAAAAAATATTTCTTCAACCAGTTTGAGTATTTTCCCATTCATCTCAACACAGAATGCACTATTTCAGAACCATGAGATCATCATTTAAGTTGTCACGTACTTTATTATGTAACTATAACAATTGATCTGTTTTAAAAAAATCTACTCAAGATTTTCAAGAAATGTATTATATTTATAAGAAATGTACTGTAAATAGAATAAAACATACACCATATTCACTGTATGGACATGTGGCCTTTTTTCTTTCCTGTATAGCTGTAGCTACCTACGGGTGTTGGTACTGTGTATGTATCCTGCACTGTCTTCATTGTGGTCTCTGCTCATGTGAAGTTCCTGTTGTGTTGCTGTATGTAGTGTTGGTGTACACTGAAACATGTAGTGGCTGCTGTATTTGCCTTTGGAATCCTATTCCCAGGTACAAGGCAGAAGTCAGCTGCCTGGGAAGTCTTGATTACTTACTACGTGCTGGGGATTTTTAATTTGAGTAACAGCAGCTAAGCATAAGGGAAGGCTGTGTGAAGCAACCAAGCACAGCAAAGCCAGGTAAGTTAGGAGTCATGGTTTATGGTGGGTTAGCTGAGTACAAGGAAAATTGAGCACCTAAAGAAACCTGAGACTTCTGTCAGTCTGCTCTATCTCGTGGGTGAAGGAAAGCTTTTCATAGGACAACACTGGCTTATGAAACAGTGCATCTAACTTTTTAAATAAGTTCTCTAATTTTACTCTCATTCAGCACTACTGTGTGACTGTCTCCAGGACTTAAGACTTCTTGAAGAGTCTTAAAACCGCTTCACAGCGCATGACCTTTCGTAGTTGTATTCACTATGACTCTGGGTCAGGTTGATAAAATAATGAAATAGTTGAGTATTATCTAACAATGATTATGTTGTTTCAGGGGTTGAGTTTTCTGCTTTTTGGGCAGATTGATTGGCTGATCTTTCTAAATAGTTCTTGGCATTGTGACCTTATGCTATGTCATCAGCCCTCTTTTTGTCTTGGTACTCTTTGAGAGAAAAAGAAGTCATTATTGATGCTATTCAGCTGTCCAGCTGTAGGCCACTGTTCTAAGTAATGATTAGTTTATTTTTAAGACTTCCTCAAATTCTTGAGTGGCACAAGTTACATTATTCTCATAGGGGATGTTTCCGCAAGAGTTCTGTGAGATACGGGTTAGAAAGTTAACTGCTTTTCAGTCTGTCAGAAGAAACTGATAAGAAATGGTATCTCCTGTAGTTTTGAAGTTGTGCTACTGTAAAGAGCAGGCTTGCTGAAGGCTTGACTAACTGCAGAAACTACCAAGCTGTGCGACCTCTTGGTGGGTGCATGCCTTGTCAGTGATCCTAACTGTCATATTAAGTAAACCAATGCTTGCCCTGTCCATTATTGCTACTGTATGTAAAAACCTGTGATAACATTATGTAGCTTGGCTTCAAGGAAATGCTGTGTCTAGATGAGCCCTTTTTCATGTTTCTGAGAATGTTTGTAGGATTATGGTGAGCTAATGATGTGGCTGGAGGCTAAAAGAGTTGAAGTAGTGTTTTATTCAGCATGGCTAAAAATAGCAGCCTCTTCAGCATGCAATTTTGAGACGTGTTTCTATGTCTGTGTATCCTAGACATGAGGTTATTTTGTACAGATACCAAGTGCTCCCAAAAAGTTCTGTGAAGCTCAACAGTGTAGGCCGTCAACCATACAAATAAGCCAACTGGTTATGCTATAGACAGTGTCACGTACCTAAAAACACCCCCATGCCAACACACTTGAACAAACCAAGCTTGCTTTCTCTTCAGTGAAATTCTGTGCATGGTGGGGGATTTGAGAATAATTTAATCTTGTATTACGTAAACCACAGAAATAATTCCATACATTAGTAGACTAAGAAAATAAAGTAGCTTTTTATTTGAGCTCAGTCACCAGTAAACTTGCTCCTGAAATGAGGTGAATTCTGTCATCACTTTGATACTTCAGGACACACTCTGCTCCATCCTCTGCTGTGGGAATTCAAATGGTTCTAGGCTGCTTAGCTGAAAATTGATGAAATACTTCATTTGGAAGAGTATTATTTTGTGCAACACAAATCTAGAGTAGTAGGGTTTATAGTGTCTTCAGTAGGCTGTAGATGTGATACAGGAAGCATGCAAAGTTTCTAAAGGTGTAGTTTGAAGAGACGATCTGTCTGATCTGCAGCTGACTTTGCACTTCATATCATTTAAGTTTCTAATATTTGAGTCCATTTTATATAATGAATGAAATTCATAGTATGTTTATTTCCATGCTACTTCTACTTTAGTAGTTCAGCCAGCCTGCATTCTCTCTCCTACAAATCAGCAAAATATTCTTCCTTGTTTAGTTTTCATATTTTTAAAGTAGGATGCCTAATACTCCATGTAACCAAACTACAAGTACAGAACTTGCATACATTTATTACTATGTGCGACTTCAGTATCTAGTGGTGTGCTGCTTGTGTGAATGGTCATCTCCAAAGTACTTAAAAAGCTGCTTAAGACTATTAGAGAAGAATGCCACCTGGGAGTAAAAGAATAGGTGCCTGGTACAAGAATTCAGCTTAAGTTGCTTTCAGAGTTGTGTGTATGACACTATGGCAAAAGTCCTAAGAAACCTGCATGCCGTAAAGAGTGGAAGAGGGAATGCAGGAAGTGCACAGAGGGAACTGGTGTGGAGTAGTCTTGTGAAAGAGGAATAGGAAACTCAGCTACTGGGAGGGAAAGGAGAAAGAGAGGAGTGAGCACAGTTGGATTAGAGCTTTCCAAGTGAGAACTGGAGGTCCTTCACTGTAATGGAAAACAAGATCATGTCCATATGGTGCCTGTAGGCAGAATGGTTACCAAGGGAATGAATTCAATTGCTGCTCCTTTGAGCCAAGAGGACCAAAATTTGGCATTTAAAAAGATGGTTGCTGTCATTCAGACAAACCGAGTGAAAGCATGCAAGCTTGGCAGGAGTACTGAAAAGGAAGGGACAAGTTTAGAGCAACTGGGAAGAAAGAAGGAGGAAGAAACAGCAGAGCAGCCCAAGAGACAGCCTCGGGAGACAAGAGGCAGCACCTGTTTGCAAAAAGTGTGTACAAGTCTGCGTGCATTTTGAAGCTCCATTGAATTCGTTGTTTGGGCTCTCAGTTGCAAATTATGGAGTGATTACAGTTGATGGTTGCTAAGAGAGATGAAAACTTTAACTTCCTGTGGGCAAGCAAAGGGTGCTTTTAATTACTCATACAATTAGGTTGGCCAGTAGTATAGCAGCAGGAGTGCCCCGAATCTCCTAGATACGCTTGACAAAACAGCCCCATTTTATGCTTCAGTTATATTTACCTGAAGGGAGATTTCTTTGATTCCCTCCTACTATTATAGGAGATGACTGTGATGTTACAGCAAGATCTTGTACCATTTCTAGTCTCAAGCATCAATCCTATCTACCTTCTCAAAAATAGTATAAATCATACTAAATGCAGTGTTCTCCTTGAATTATGTGTTCTTCAAATTTTTCAGGACTGGTTATGCTGATATAGCTGTGGAGTTCTTAGAACTTGTCACCTTCTCTTGTAAACTAAACTCTTCTATGCATCAAAACAGGAAAAATAATCTTTGCTTTAAAGTTTAAATTACAACAGAATCACCTATGATGTTTATTTAAATCCTGTTTAAACATGCTGTTTACTTCTTACAGTCGTGAAAAGTTGAAAGATTGCTTGGTTCTGCTATCTACTGTCTTCACTGGGCACTTCTTCAACAGCTTTGTGATACTTATCCGTGTTGTCTTCAGTATTGAATTCCTGTCTTAAATGCCGTGGCAAAGGCTTTGAAATTGCATTGCAGAGTATAGGGCACTACTTTTGTCTTCAAATTAAACGATTTGAGCACTGCTGCCATCTAGTGCTATCTGCTTATGAATGTCTGTTCGTCTGGCTCTTCAGTAAGTGGACATCACTGTTTTTTCTTCAGAGCTGGATTCTGGAGGTGCCAAGAGGTCCAAGACAGCTACAAGAGAGACCGTGGAATCCATGAGTCTCTCAGTCAACCTCTGTGTGACAGACAGCTGAAGGAGCTGGCTTCTCAGAGGGACCAGGAGGTCAAGGCCTCTGCTGTGAGGCTGTGGGGTCTCTTGGTCAACCAATTCACTTTCAGTTTTGACAATGAGTAGTTACAAATTCTCCCGTGAACTGTGCCTTGAAACACCAGCTTTTATGTGATTATGAGGATTACGTGTTTCTGGCTTGGTTAATATACTCTTAAGACTTTAGTCCTGGCTTTGTTTACTAAGTAGCTTGAGACTTCTCCTGGAATTACATGTCTTCCTTCTGGGCAGGGAAGATCCCCAAACTATAAGTACAATTTCTTGATATTCGAGGAAAGTTCTTAATATATCACTTCCTAATACTTTCTTGAAACATGAAATCAAAGTGCAGTTGAGTTAGTGGTTTGCAAAGTTCAGTAGCAGAATATGGTTTCAAAGTAACTGTTCTTTAGTAGTTACTTATGTGCTGCTCCAGAAGAAACGCCCAAGGTGCCAGCGGAAGAATAGAAGTATTTAGTGTTTAAATCTCCTGACAAGAGTTCCAGTTCAGTAGAAACAATACTCAATATCCACTGCCTGTGTGGGTCCCACTGCATAGCTGTTTTTTGAGCTGATATCTAAGATACTCTTTCCATGTGTAATATAGAGCCATTTATGTATAGCATAAACTGTGTATAGACAAAAAGATAAATATAATAAGTTATTTTAGGTTGTGAGAAACATTGTCAAAGTGCTAAAAGGGGAGAGGAGAATACCTATGCCTTGGGGAGGATGATAGCGTCTAAATAATATGGTGAAAAGGAAAAAAAAGCAATTCTTTTCATTATTTAAACCTGAGGTCACAATAACTGCATAACGTGAGGAACTTCAGGAATACACCAGTGCTTTCTTATTGATCTAAAGTAAGTTTTCCTTCCGTTGACTAAACAACAAAATTAACGTTTATGTTATTCTTCAGTTGTAAAGCACAAGTACTGATGCCTTACTGAAAGCAGTCACCCTGCCAGTGAGATTGCTTGGAGGAGAATGGAATTATGTAGTACAATCACGACTGTGCTCAGATTAATGGGGACAGAATTTCCCTTCAACTCTCTTCCCAAAGATAATCATAAAATATAAAGCCACAATTCCAAATTTACTCAAAAGATTGAACTTTAAATCTCATCTTCTAATTCATCTTCTATCAACTGTGATGTAGAGCTGAAGTGTCATCTAGCCCAGGTATCAAAAGTCAGGTCTCTGAACTGCAATGAGTACAGTAGGGATTCCAGGATGTTTTCACTTACTCCAGTGAGATAAGAGATTATTTCTGAGCACATTAACATATAAAGATGTCTACAGTAATGAAATCCATGGAGGGAACTTCAGCCTTCCTTCATATGTACATTGTTGCTATTTCAATCACTTGAAGCCTTAACATTTGCTGTCTTTTCAGAATTACCCTTGAATAATTTCATGGACAAAATGAATTCTATAGAGTAAAATCTAGGCTGGAACAGAAGATAATTTTTTCAACATTTCTGGTTTTAAACCCATGAATGCTGATTAAACATATTCCAGGACTGATTCCCTGATCCCATTTAAGTCAAGATTGATTTACTATGCATTTCTATCAGTTCACAGGAGTAAATAATTAATTTGTAAAACATCACTTGGCTAATGAGTCCTGCTAATTGCTTTAGTGGTAGCTGGAAAACAAATGAAATATTAACATGGCTTAAAAATGTTGCTTATAGACTACAGCAGTGTCTAAATCAAGTCAGTCGATGCTTGTAAGCGTTATTCTTCTGACTATTCTTCTTTTAAAGATAGAACAGATGTGGTGTTTTCCTCCTGATAATTGTGGCATAGTTTCTTACCCTGTTTCCTCCAGGACAATGAAATAATGTAATGATAGTCTTTAAAGAGGTGCCTCATGATCCCTAGGTATCTTGAAGCCTAGGATGAAGGAGGTATTTCTGTATGTTTAGGAGGTTGCAGGGAAAGTAAGAGACACTTCTGATCAAAAATACAAATACTTCTTGAAATTCACAGGCAAAATATTTCTTTCTTCCTTCCTTCCTATCCTTGCGAAGAGGCCATTGGGTGATGTGCCAGCTTTCCCCACCTCTCTCTGCAGATGTTACTGTCAGGGTGTGCCAGAGGGGAGACAAGAATGTGCGTGGGACATGAGCTCCACTTCTTGTAGTTGCTGACACCGAGTTGTATTAGTGACATTTGCTGCTGCAGCTAAAGCTTGAGCTCTTGGGGCCAGATGACAGTTTGAGACTCTCAGCTTTTTGTAATGTGCACTGCTGGCTCTCATGGTGTCAGGGAAATACTTGAGTGTGCCAAAAGCTCTGCTGCCATAGGACAAGTTTTTAAGCAAAATACATCAAAAGAATCTTCCCTATTGCAATGCCATAGGGAGCTGCTGAGAAAGAAAAGGACAGTAGCAGCTCAGAGCTCTGCTTATGAGAAATGGTGGGAGGCTGACTAGGAAAGATTACCCCGGAATGTTTTCTTACTGTGACAGACCTGATTGAATGTATCAGTCAAGTTAAGGGAACAAAGGCTCAGGAATCACAGCCAATACCATTCTCCATCTTAACATCTGTCCCTAAAGTTCGCAGTTTTTATTATCCAGACCACAAAGGGGAGATGTCACTGACTTTGAGGTTTATGTTCTGTTTCTGGCTGCTCTTCAAAGTCACTGTCTTCACCTGTAGGTCAAATGAGCTCTAAGCCTTCTAGATGAACTGTATCCTCAGCTACCCTAAAAACAGTAACAAATTTAATTATTTTTATAGATGCAAATTAGAGCAGGAACATCCTAATTAAATGGCATTCCAAACTTACTGAAATGCCATTTAAAAATATATATTTTTAGATTAATATGTAGAAATATTTCAATAAAAGAGCCATAAAAAAGTACAATGAGATCAACAATATTTGTTGCTTGTCCCTACATCTTTTCCTATTAAGTAAGATATCTTTTTTTTCCCCTCTGCAAGCCAGAGTTCAGAGAACATGAGCGGGTGCTGAACATACTCCTCAGAACAGTTTCCTTCTGTCCAATGCAATACTATAGTTTTTTTCAATATGTTATGAACATAGTCATTAGTGGCTAGGATTTTTCTGAGCACTTGGTAAGCATTTTTAGCATTTTACAGTATCCTTTCTAGGGTGTGAAACTTCGACATCCGTGAAGATTGCCATGAAAATATATTCATTTTCTTAGCATTGAGAAATTCCCATTAAAAATGGGAATGTCCAAACCCATTTTGGTGAAGGTCTTTGCACATGATATCCTCTGTTACACAAAGCAAATGAGAATGTAGGCATTAGGATGAACACTGGAAAGGTGCGTATGTAATGGAAACCTTCTTCACTGTGCTGCCATCCTCTTCCTCACTTTGGCTGCTAGGTGTTGGTGGAAATGAGGGGCATTTGTGAAGGAGAAGCTTTGTTGCCTTCCTTTTTTGCTCTTGAAAAGAAACTTTACAATTACAAGTTTTAATTGTAATGTGCAGATTTGAACCAGCAGCATTTATGTGAGCTGATGCTTTGCCTGAACTGTCAGCCTCCTGTGTCTCAGTGTGAGTGAGGACGCTGCCTGACAGGGAGTTGCTAGTCTTTGGAAGCCCTGCAGTGCCCAGCAGCTCTGGAAGAAGCGTATGGGAACAAGAGCTCAAGAGGACTACTCCTTCACTTATCACATGAAACAATCTCAAACAGCTGTGGAACCAACATATCAGCTTTAGCATCCTAAGGAGCAGATGGGACAGCAGGCCAGAACCTTTGCTTGCTAAAAGAGCTATGTTCCCATGCTGTCTGGTGGTAAATAAAAAGTGAACTGTGCTTTCCATATTCTTAATTAGAGCAGTTTAGGAAATAGAATTATCTCCTGCAAGTGTATTTGGTCCTGCTCGTCATGAATGCCTTGCATCCACTACCTTAGTAAAAATCTTACATGCTGCTGTAGACAGTTAAGTTTGTTGAATAGGTAACTGTTCTTGTCAGGGGTGTTTTGTCAGGTATGGCTACTTAAGAATGATAATACAACTTCAGTGCAGTGTTACTTATGGAGTGGTTATATGTGGATGCATTGACCAATGTAGCATTTCCAAAGAGTCTGAAATAAGAAATAGATCCAACATTGAAAGCACCACAGTGGGTACTGGCTCCTGCCTCAGGGGGAAAAAGTCAATGTCTTAATTTCAAAATGCTGCTTTTATGCATGAAGAATACAAACCCAACTGTTTGACACACTACTGTGGTTTGACACTGGATGCTACTGATTAATAGCATCTCTGCATTTATGAAATGAGGCTTGTCATATTTCTTTAAGTAGCAAGGACAAAAATACCCAAGTTCTTTTGGGTTCAAATTTTGTCAAAGTCCAGGAGGGAGATGTCTGAATAAAACCAGAATAAAAATCTTTTGGTTTTAGACTAACAAGCAGGCATCATCATTCCCTCCCCTCCAGCAATTTTATTTCCTTTCTCCAATATCTGTAGGGGAATTTTTTTCTGCTCGTAATTCTTCATTTTTGGTGTATTTTTTTGCTATGGTTCCAGTCCATGCTTTAAGTGGTAAAACAACCCTAACAACACTTGTTTTACTCAATATACAAGACAGAGGCTAAGATTAAAAACAACTGTAGTCAAGTACTTTTAATCTCTTTACTAGCTTAGGCTGCTTTTCTTCATGTTGTTTGGGGGTGCAATTTTGTAAGCAGTCAAGGCTGTTTGAAAAAAACGGCCACAGTATTTATAAGTTTCTTTGAGGAAAAGTGGTTTGCTGCAACCAAGGCTTTTCATAGGAAAATCGTGCAAGAATGTAGCAAAGCAGGGAAAATCGCATGTTCTGAGCATAAATTATAAAATAGACAAATCTGTTGTTTAATCAAACTGTAATTTTTTTTCCAAATTGATATCTTTCATTTTATGGATGTGGTTTGGGCACAGGAGGGAAGTCTAGAAGTGATATTTCAGATCCCTGACTTCAGGATCAATGAGATGTCTCAAAGAGAAGAAGTACAGCATAATTTTCTTAATCATTATCTTGAGTAATGGATTGACATTTATTTTAGTCTACTTAATTTACATCTGAAAGTCATCACTTCAGACATCAAACTGCCTCTTCATTTGCTGCATTTGGCAAAGACACATACTCCGCTAGTGAAAGTACAATAATTCAGGTAAAAGACTGCTCCAGTAATGTCCTCATGAATGTAAATAGACTAAAAATTAATTGGATTTGACTATAAAATGTCTTAAATATTTTGTGTTGTCTTACTTGATCTAGAAAGGAATCTACAACCCCAGTGAATCATAGAATCATAGAACAGCTAGGGTTGGAAAGGACCTTAAGATCATCTAGTTCAACCCCCCTGCCATGGGCAGGGACACCTCACACAATAAAAGGGTCTTCACTCTTGTGGATTTTAAAAGCCAAAGGTGAAGCACCCAAGAGGGATAACCAATGGCTTTGAGTGTGGATATCCTCCCATATGAAAAGCTAACAAATTGGACAGATCCTTGGGTGGCATGGTTTAGTGGGAGGTGTCCCTGCCCATAGGCAGGGGGGTTGGAACTAGGTGATCTTAAGGTCCTTTCCAACCCTGACTATTCCATGATTCTATTAATTACAAAGGGGAAAGACAAATTCATAAATATACCTGGGCTGATAGCTGTGAGTTCAAAGTTATGCTCAGTTTAATGAAACTGCCAGGCATACAATAATGTTGGGTCTGTGATGAATTTATGGTCTGCAAAGTAGAAAACCAACAGCACCCTCCACTGCCATGGCCTCAGTGCCATGCTTTGCTGTTTTGAGGGCAATTTTTATTTGCAGAGACACCTTGGGTTTGGCTTGTGCTGATTGTGTGACAAATCCAGCTGTGCTTGGTGCCAGATGTGGATGTGTGTGCACTACTTCTATAGCTTTCTTGTGTGTCATATGGTGGCATCCTATGGAGCCTGGGAAGGTGAGAAGAGTTTGACTCTAGCATAGCCTGGGGTACTTCTGCTCCAGTGTTTGTGGAGACCTGGGTCCCTGCAGAAGCTGTGGAACAGCCCCAGTTCCACTGCAATGGGCTTGAGGTGTGGGGTGTACCAGAGCTCCAGCAAGAGGGAGAGTCAAAATCTGAATTAAGCATGCTTTAGGTCTGCCTTGGGTATTTTAAACAGATAGGCTGCCTCTTCACCTCTCATATACCGGACATTTTGAGGGATGGGCTTTTAAAAAGTACTGAGAATGCACCAGTTTTTCATGGTGAAGGTAAAGGGGTTTGCTTTGGTTTGTTCTGTTGTTTTTACCCCAGCGCTGTGGAGTCCAGGGCTGAGATTTTTTTCCCAGTGAAATAGAAGCAACTACAGCTCTATGTTGTGTGTGTGTCACATTGTGTGGATATAGAAGGAAAGCATCCTGTCAGACTGGGAGAAGCTGAGGCCTCAGGCAGCTGTAGTTGGCCAGCTCTTGCTCAGCCCACTGGATGTTGTTTTCTTCCTCTCTCACAGCAACTAGGAGGACTTTGCAGTGCTGCCTCGCACAGTGGCAGTGCTGCAGCCTGAGCTCTACCTTGCCGAGGTCAGGGAACAGGTGGGGAGTGAAAGGGGGGCCATAGGGTGAAGAGAGGGCATGGGGTGGGAGGCAGGTAGGCAGTAGGGACTGTGGTGGGGGCTGCCAGCTCCCCAGCCTGGAAGGTGGAAGCCAGGAGGGAAACTCACTTTGGGTGCTGATACTTGCGTGGTTTGGGTGCTTGCGAGGGATCTGAGCACCTCTTCCCTTTCTCCTTCTCCTCCCCTTCCTGAATGCCTCAAACCCTGCGAATTCCAGTTACTCAGCCTCAGCCAGGCTCAGGGCACAACAAGGATGTTCTGTGGGCAGTTTTTCTTCTCTAGGTTAGGGAATGTAGAAGTACTCATTCTGGGAGAGAAACCAGCATGTAAAAGAGAGTGAGGAAAGAAACTGCTATATAAATGAGATTTTTATGAGGTGGTTAAAGTCATCTGTTGAAGAGATAAAACCCAACATTGAGTTATTCCCTTCTCTGCCTCACCATCCTCCTCTTCCCCTCAAGCTGAGGAAGTAGCTCTTCATGGGATAGGTATGGAAATACCCGGGAGGTGATCAAATCTAAATGGTATTAACTTTGCTGAAAATTTATTTATGTGGTTCAATATAGGTCTGTGGCAGATTCCCTTTATCACCCCGTAGAGTTTCTCTATGGCATTGTACCTAGAATCACTGAAGTCTCAAGAGCCTCCTAGAGCTCCAGAAAATGCCATTAGTGAGAAAAACATTGAAGCAGCTTTTCAAGCATCCTGCAAGACCTCAGAGCTAGCAGAAATGTCATATAAAACATAACAAATGCTATCCTTAGTCAGAGAGAATTAGAATTAATATAGTAAGGATTTACTTTAGGCAGCAAATGCCTCTAAGCCTGATGCCATGAGTATCATCTGGGAGCCTCTTAGAGCTGCCTTGGAGGAAAGTCATGGAGGAAGAGTTCTTTCTGGTTTTCTCCTGTGACTTGATGCAAGTCCTATAATGTCACAGCCATTAAAAAGCTGTAACAAAGGAATGTTACCATTACTTTCTGAGGGCGAAAAAGCCAGGACAATGGAACTTCTAGAGAGCCATTATTTGTGAACTGATTTGCTGGTTTGAGCTTGTGGACCACTGAGCTGGGCCTGCTTCAGTAATTAATTTGTGCTTTCTGCAAGTGTCTTCAAATGATGACTTCTGCAATTGCAGAGGGTCTGTACCAGATCCCTGTAGAGAATGGTTAGGTGTTCTTGTGGTGCTTCCCATCTCTCACACTTAAGGAGCTTTCCCAGCCCTGGCAGAACAGTATGCAGAGGCAGCTAGGTTGTATTGTGTGCACAGTGAGTAAACAGGGTGATTTGAATGTTGGCATACCCTTTATATTTAATTTGGGTAAAGAACAGAAGATTGTCAGCTGCAGAGTTGAGTTTTGTTTCACTGCAGGTGGCATAGAGTAACTTGTGAGATATGATGGGTACAGAAGGGAAAAACAGCCCAACTGTGAGGGTGAGTTAACTTCTCATTTAGACAAAAACTACGTAAAAGGCTTGTTGTTCAGAGAAAATGGCCTTGTTTGGTGGAGCCATAGGCACCTGTTTTGCCTGCTCTCTGAGGCTCCGCACGGAGTTTATCTGTCAGCAGTGTGACTGCTGGGGGGGATGGCAAATAGGTCAGTGCATGAGGTACTAACATTTATAACCCACTGTGTCTTTTAATGATCTTTGTTACACATAAGGGAAAAAAACTCCAATGAAAAAGTGGAACATCTATAAAGCTACCCATTTCCAAAGCCACCAATGGCTGCAGAGAGATTCCAGTTTTTATAAACACAATGAAAGAAGCAAGCAGACCTTTTTCTGAAGTTGTGCCTGGTTAAGGAGCAGTGCCAGTGTAATAAGGATTTTGTAGTGCATAAAGAGGCCGTATGGATATAGTGTGAAAACTATAAAATGAAAAGAGAAACTGGCTGAAGGTGACTGACTCCCAAACTAGAGTTTTGCATATGTAGAGCCTGCAGTTCCTGCTCCCTGGCATCCTCAAAAGCTTCGTGTATTCCTGCTTATCTTTTTAAAAGGATGACAACATGAAAGCACAGCATGTCCTACATTTTGACTTTGCTTTTGTTAGTGGTTCAGATCAGGAAGAGTGGTCTTAGGTTGCTGCAGTTACAAGGGAATACACTTGCTGACAGACACTACTACAAAACTTAGTGCAGGCACTCTCATAGATAGAATAAATACAGCGTGTTTTAAAGTACAGTCACAAGCTCACATGAAAGCAGAAACACTCTTTGCTGCCTAAGATTTTCATTAAGTGTTCACGTAACACTATATAAATACCAAAAGCAAAACCTGGAGAACTTGGCATGTTAGCTCAGATGATACTGAAAGGCAGTTGTTTTACCGTCCAGTTTTAGTGGGATATTTTTCCCAAGTATAGGCATTCTGATTCCTGTTTCCACAAGAGAGTGTCTAATGTTTTTCTGCAACTAATGAGCTAGAAACATTTTTATGGGCCTAACTTTGTAAGTTGTAAATATCTTCAAACAAACCAAATTTGAGCTAAACATTCTGCTTAGTGTGGTAAATGTACCAAAGAAGTAAAGTAAAAATTCGGGGACTGATTTAACACGGGTTTTCCCATTTATCATCCAGAGTTATTAGTATAAAATGTTCTTTGAAATTTATTGGGGTTTTATTCATAGAATAAGACAAGGGTGTGGTTTTTGTTTGTCTTTAATTCATTACAGTAACAGCCAGAGGGAAAGGAACACAAAATCTTTGCCAATCCAGGCTAATGTAGACTAATGACATGAGTTTGAAATTGTCCTTCCAAGCATCCTGTCCCTCCACAATCTTGCTGCAGTGCCTGAAGTGTGGCAAGAGTAGGACTTCCAGATAAACATCTCTGCACTCTTTTTCTCTTCGTATTGTTTCAAAGGATAAACAGTAAAACCTCACTGGAATCAGTGCTTACTGGCTAGGTTGATCTGAAATCTGTTTAACTGTAGTTGATTATTCAGCATTATTTTCTTTAACAAATAGTTCCTTTTCAGTCTTTGAACACAAAATTATTTGAATCTGAGTTTGGAACACATTTGCCAAACTTACTTAGGGTTTTATTCATATGCTGGGAAAAATGGATAAACATTGGAAAACTGAAAAAGTCTTTGCTTCCCTCGCCTGCCAAAAGTGAATTGCACTGAAAGAGAATGAGATTGCACTATACCTCATTCAGAATTGAGAACTAATAAAGTTGAAATTAAGCATAAATTTAATAAGCTGTAACTGGGTGTCAGGTTTCAGTGACCAAGACTGTTACAAAACAGTGGATATAGCCCCGAAAGAGTACTTCAGAAACTCCAGTGGGAAGTATAAACTTGTCACTCCCATAAGAAATGCAAGCCTGGCTTGATTCACAGTGCGGGTGGAATTACTGGTCTAAATTAACCCCATCTAGGATGTTAGCATGATTCATGACATAAAAGGTTTAGGGTAAAGGATAAAAGTGAAGATGTAAATGAAATCTTGTATGCTTTGTAAATCTAAGACATACATTACATCAGATCAGAGAGAGCAGCAATGAGTGAGGAAAATGCCTACACTGGATGAGTTTCCAGCTTCCATCTTGTAAATGAAAAGATAATAAAACAGTTTATTGTTGCCTTGCCATGACTTTCTGCCTAAGGCATGGTAACAACAGCAAAAGAGATGTTAGGTTTGTGTCCTGGTTTTGGCTGGGTGGTACTTAGTCGAGAGCTGGAGTTAAATCATGACAACTTGCCAGTTCATCTGTGATGGGACACATGTCCTGAGGTTTTGAAAGAGTAGTGCTGTTAAGCAAAGATATTCATGCAGTGGGAAAGAACTGATAGTGGAGCAAAAGGTCCTGTTACATAAAGTCTCATGAAGGAGATAAGTGTACACTATTCTAAGTGTAAATGTGAGGAAAAAAAATTAATAAGAAGAAAATAGCTAAATATATGTAAAAGGCCATAATTGCAAGACCTGATGTGCAGCTTGAATTACTCTTTCAGGGTGGTAAAGAAACATGATATTTCTATCTCTGTAGCAGGCAACTTTGTCAGCCACCTTCTTCAGTGCCTTGATCACCTCAACCCTACACATGTAGCTACTGCCTTTTCCCTTTCTTCAGTTTGATTTGATCTCTCTTGGAGAAACAGTGCTGACAGAATAAAATTCTGCAGCAACTCAGAGTATTTTGTTATTCTGAGCTTTTTCACATTTAGCTTACTTTGCTGGTCATTTGCAAATGATGAAGTTACAATCAGAGTTGGTTATTTACTTCATTTATTCAACAATACAGTAATATGCTTCTTTGTAGTGTGCCCATATTAATTGAATCTCTAAATAAAGTTTTTCTTTGGTTATAGAGAAATTTAAAAGCTGAAAACGTTTTAATTTTGGAAAGCAAGGACAGAATGTTCCAACATAGATTTATAGAACCATAGAATGGTTTGGGTTGGAAGGCACCTTAAAGATCATCTAGTTCCACCACCCCTGCCATGGGCAGGGACACCTTCCACTAGACCAGGTTGTTCAAAGCCCCATCCATTCTGGCCTTGGACATAATGGGATCAGTTCCTAAACAGTTTGCAGATAACAGTGCATTTCCAGAAGAATGCTTCTTAAAATGTATTTCACATCCATCAGTAATCCTGGCAGAGGTAAGGGCCCAGATTCTGTACTTTTCTGAATTTGCAAGATTTTGATCAAATTTCTCCTCAAGAAAATTTAGAGTCCAGAGTTTAATAATAAGGCAGCACTGTCGGACATCACTGACAACCAAGGCTGGTGGACCCAAAACTCCTAAGAGATGGTGCTAATCTCAATAAGTTTTAGATATTGGATTGGTCTGTTGTAGGAGGTGAAAGGCAAAATCCTGAAGTGCCAGATCTTCAGTTGGTGTCAGCAAAGTCAGTTTGCAGAAGCAGAAACAGCCTCTGTCCTAAACGTCTGGAGCTCATTCTGTTGAAATTGTCAAGGGAAGGTTAAGGGTGACTTATTTTTTGTATTTTTGTGCTGATGTGAGGGTTGTTATGTTTGGAAATTTGGGTTAGACAAATGACAGAACTAAAGCTTCATCTCCTCCTTCCCCAGCTTGCCCTCTGAGTGGCTTCCTAAGGGTTGTGCTGGACCTTGTGTTTTAGGTCAGGCTTGCATGATTGCTTCAATGTCATGAAGTACAATAGCTCGTGTTAGATGGTGATCATGTTGTGACCTCCATTAGTCTGTTATGAGAGGTCTCTTGCGTGGTCACTTATACCTCTGAATCTGGGATAACGTCTTAGTACAAAGAAGCTTGGTGGAAGATTTTTGTTTTGATTTTTGGGGGTGGAAATGTAGAAATATTTACTCTGGTCATAGCAATGGACACAGCAGGTTCATTTTGGGTTTTTTGGTTGGTTTTTTTTTTTTTTCCATTTTATTCTGTTCTTATTTACTAAATTCAACAGATCTACTTAAAATGGTCCTCTTTCAAGCCGTTCTCCCTTTCTGTAGTGTGGTGTATATGCAGCAGGACTGCTACACTGGGGCTTAGGGATTTCTCCTGTTACACCTCATTGCAAGCACATAGGTTGTCATTCTCTTTGTACAGCTTTTCACATCGTAATGTATTTGATTCATGTGGATGCTTTTAATGTGGTTGGAAGGACAAATAGAAGCTTATTATCTGACATTCAGCATTTTAAAAAAAATGAGTAATTCAAGGTAATGTATTGATATTAAAAATTTTGAAATGTATCCTTGTTTTTTCTTGCAGAACAAGCCCTTGTGCATTCATGGATAAGCTTCTGCATACAAGGAACAATGCTCTTTGACTTCTAATTAGTCATTCCAGCAATTGTTATTTATAGGAAGTGGAGTGACTTGATGTTGGAGATGAGCATGACTGCAGTCCTGTGCTTCAAAAATATGGCTTTCTATAACCAGAGTGAAAACTAAATTAATTTCCAAGAGAATTTGCCATAAAGCTGAGCAATGACGGGACCTTGCTGCGTTAATGCATGTATGCAGAGCCAGCCCACTTGCATGCTGAAATGGCAACGGGAGTGAGCAAAAAGACGGAGTAGAAATCTGTATGCAAAAATGTTTATTCATCTGTGTGAATGGGCGATTGTGGTCTAATACAGTTCTACAGCAGTTGGTATTATGGTTTCCAAAGTCTTCACAAGCATGGCAGTAGCAGAAGAAGAAACAATCCCATGTTTGTTGGTAACAGCCTTTTTGTGCTACTTATTCTGGGAATCTTTCATGCACTATGAAGTCATCAAAGTTGTGGTGTGCATCTTCTGTTGGCTCATTTTTTTGAGCCAGAGATACTGAGAAGTAAACAGGTTTTAAAAAAATTAAATTTCTGACATTTTTTAAACTGGAGCATAATAGTTTGCCTTTATGTCTCGTGTGTAATGGATAGAGGTGATTGCAGAGAGTTCAGAACCCATTTGGAAATGGGTTTTTTGAAAAAGCTTCATGTAAGACTAAATATAATACTTCTTTAGTATAAAAATAAAGTTATTACTGAAAGTACATTTGGAAATTTTTCTACTTGTAGTTCCTCTGTATTCAGATGTTGATGGCAGCAGCCTGATTTGAAATAAAATAGTAACGACCAATTATCACAAATACTTTGCACGCAAAACTGAATTATTGATTATATTAATTTCTTAGAGTGAAATAGGCTACAACAACCTTGGAGTGATTTTCATTTAAGAGATTTTCAGTGGCAGGTGAAAAGTGTGATATTACTGGAACAGGGGAAAAGTAAATGAGACAAGCAGGAGCCATATTATCAGTGACACAAAAAAACATCTCGGGATTTCTGAGTGAGAGCTTTCTTATCTACTCAGGGAAGTGGGGGCTACTCTCATCAAAGCTAAGTTAGGAGTAGGGTTGAATGCTTTCTTGATGAGGGACACTGCGTATACCAGGGATATCAGTCCAGTTTTGTCATGTCTGAATGTCTCTCTTGAAATATGGAAGTTGTGGCTTAAATGCTCCTCCTCCTAAGTCCAGCCAGCACTGGGCACTTGGAATAAAACTCACTTTTTCACAGCATGGGATTTGATTCTCTAGAATTCATTCCAAGGACAACTCAGGTAAACCCCAAGAAAGTCAACCTCTGACAAGGCAGCAGACTGCTTTGGAAAATAAGGAGCTAAAGTAGCTTTCCAGAACTCATGATGAGTTGAAGATTTGTGTTCTCTTGGGTAGAATATCTTTCCTTTTAGCAAATATGAAATTTGCCTTTGATAGAAGAGAGCATTGAAACCCCAGCACTAACATCTGATGTGAGCTCAGCCTTTGCTTGTGAATAGATTGCCACACGAGAAAAGTAGATGGATGTCCTGTCACTATTTTTGTTACTGTCTCTTGAGGGCAGTCACATGCTGGCATCACTGGGCACTGGGAAAATGCTAGATCTGAGTCTTTTGATGTGATATCTTGCTGTTCTTGCTTTTGCTTAATGAATGCAACAAATATTGGTATAAAGATTAAAATACAATTATTTGTAATGTTTTGCATGAGTCTTAAGCTTCTTCCTAAGTGAACACTTATTCCCTTTGCTTTCAGTGGAGGTGTCTTGGATTATAGCAACTGAGCTAAGAGGGTTTTGTGTAGAAACAAGTGATAGACCACTGAGAGAATAAGCAGCTTATAGGAAACTGTAAGGAAGATGAACAAGCTGAATTTAAATACTGTGCCTTATTACACTTAAAGAAATGAAGCTATGAGATCATTATTTAATGTGGATGCACAGCAGTCAGCTAAAACACAGTTGGTTTAAATGCTCTGTGAATGGGGAGCTCTAGCTGTTTGCAAAGATTACTGTATTTCTCCAGGTTCTTTTAACTTGACGTTTCCCATGTTGCCTTCAAGCCAAACACGTAGATGTGCTGTGTCGTGGTTTGTTTTTCAGATAGGGCCCATCTTTTGGTATCTCAACATTCCATTCTAAAATAATGGAGACAGCTGATATTTTTGTCAGAGTATGTTATATGGTATTTGGTAAGTGTGATCTCATGGTATAGAGGTATGGCCGTATCTGAAGTGGTAAGGAGGCTTGACTATAAAAGTAAAGTTTGTTTCTTCCTGACATAAAAATTGCACGCTTAAAATGGAAAAAAAGCCTGTTTCAGATAAAACCTCTTCCCATCTCTCCCTTCAGGAATTTCACAATGGAAACATGTGAAAAGGGATGGCTTTGACCATATAGACAATCAGATCCCAGAGTGACTATAATGTCAGTTGGTGCATGCTAAAAAACTGTATGTGGACTTGAGCAAGTACTCCAGGCAAGAACAGACACCATGGGAAATAAACCCCAAAAATAAAATAGAGGTTTTGCTAGGAAAAGTCGATTGATTCTTCTGTAATACAGCCACTGACGATATTTAGTATAACTGATATATCTGATATGGCTACAACTTTTATGTTCTAGTTAAAATTAATCTTATTAGGAACAGTGAGAGAGCATATCCTGATAGTCTGATGATCTGTGTTGCTTGACCTCAGCTAACTTGATTTTACTTAGATAATGTTCATTTTAGAGACACCAAGTGATAATCAAACTGAAACATAATTGAAAAGTTAAAAAAATAACAAAATGTGGGAAAAAAATGGAAATCATAATTTTAAACAAAATTTTTGTCTTTTATTGTCCTTTTGTTATATTTTTGAAGACTTTGAAAAAAAATGTTTGGAATAAAATTATTGCACATTTGTATGAGTAGAATTCAAGAATATCTTTTCTCTGTCCAGAAGATTTTAAATAGTAAATATCTTACATGGGCTTAAGGAGATCAGAGATGGAAAGAAATCTAGTATCACTGTCTAACATTATTTGCTAATCTGCCATTTCTTTATGAAGAACTATAATCTGTAGAATATTTGGAAAATTATGCCTTTCTTCCCCCTATACGAGTATGATTAAATGAGGCATATTCTCTTATGGGCATAATCCAAAGCCAATGTTGGTTTGTGAGCTCTGAGCAATTTGTTTACCTTAAAGTGTTGCTTTTTCCAAAGGGATGTAAGAAAAGTGCTTGGTCTTTCTTCAACAGCTTGTTTTCACATGGCATTATTTAAGGGACCTTCCCATTCAGTCGGTATTCTCTTGTCCTCTGATGCTTTTACGTTTGAAACTGTTGTTCTTGTGTGTCTATAAAAGGCTGCCTAAAATTCTGGTTTTTGATTGTTGTCTGACCTTCTAAACTGATGGTCACTTAACTCTTGACTAACTCTGTGTTTCCACTGTAGGTTTTGATACTGGTAGTTTAAAGGAAGAGAAAACCACAAATATAAGAGAGAGACAAGTTTATCTGATGAATGCTTCCTATGATGACAGCACATTATTTTGTGCAGGGAAAAAAAGCAAGGATGGCTGACAGTAACGTTTTCTCCATATTCTATATTTCTCTGCAGGAATATGCTCCATGTGTGGGAACAGTATTCTCCTATATGTCTCCTACAGGAAGAAGAGTTTATTGAAACCAGCTGAATACTTAATTGTTAATCTTGTCATCAGTGACTTTGGTATGACTCCGACATTGTACACTCTAGCTATAACCGCCAGCCTTTCACACAGGTTTGTTCACTAAGCACGTGATATTTAACATCTTCTGCAGGCTTCGGAGGTCTGTGTCAGCAATGAAGACCGAATTACTCTACCACTTTGCTTGTCAGGAAAGTGGGAATTAATTATAGGGATTGAAAGCAGCATGCTCTGTAACAGGAGATTTATGGGCTGCTGGTGTTAATTAGTGTTTATGTCTATTTGAGGTTATTATCTTTCCAATTTCTGCAGGGCTGCAAGGACTTAGTTTCAAACATCCACTTCCTACTGCATTTATCCTTTGTGGGCAGTATTACCCAAGTGATGGTCAAACGCTTCATTTTCTTTTTTTTTTTTTTTATAACTGGACACTGAAATTTAGTACTATAAAAAGAAAACCCTGAATTTACTCATATGTCTGAAAGTAGTGGTAGTGATGATATGTAGAAACGTAGAGTTCTGGATTAATTTTTGGGGCAACACTTTGAATGTGGAGCTTCCTCTTTCCTTCCCCACTCTCCCCTTTATCCACATGAATGTAGCTTAATATCATTGTGCAAGATCTATTTGTTGTGATCTTCTTTTAAAATCTGGGAGGCTTTAGGAGGTCATTACTAGACCTCAGATAGTATTTGTGCAATGCAGGCAATATGAAAGAGTTTGAGAGAAGAGAAATACATAGGAAAGGTGAAGGAAGATCAGAACTGGTTTTTACGAGTTGCTTCAGCAGGGTTTGGGATAGGATGGCGTTGGTAATATTTTGGTATTAATTCATGACCTAGGCCTGTTAATGACAAGCATTTTTATTTTTCTTTTCAGAATAATTCTTATTATGATATACTTTGTTTTATAAAAATAACTTAAATGCGAATCATAAAAATAAAGCAGATCATGATTACTTTACTGGCTGTTTTTCAAATGAGAATATCTTTTGTAGTTGATCATTGACCAAAATATATCTTTATCAAGCAGTTTTATTGAACTTTTAAGGCTACAACTCTATTTCTACCATTTAGCATTACATTTGAGAAAGAAGGATTGCATATAACAATTAACTTTCTTGGCTGTTTGCTACGTGGCTGTATAGGAAGCAGATTTGCTTGTTCTATGCATTTTGTGGGGTGCTGTTTGGGATCTACAGTCTCTCAACACTGACATTACTGAGCACATGTTCGCTGCCTCAAAATTTGTTTTTCAGTTTATGGTAAACTAATATTTATGTCTTATGTTACTCAATTTTTCACACATATATAGACGGCTATTTTGGAGTTGCATATCCTAGAGAGTATTTTATAGAAGAGATTTTTTACATCCAGTCAAACAATTCTTATTTCTGTGATCACTGATAAGTAACTGTAGGGCTAGGTGTATGCAGCTGGTTACTTCTAAGCTCTTTTAAGTCAGGGTGATAATTTGGAAACATGGAATAGGAGTTCTGATCTGAAACCAAAGCTAGCCTGAATAAAATATGTTTTTCAGAATTTATTGCTACATTTTGATATTTATTTATATGGATTTATGCTGTACTGTGTTCTAGATGTATCAGCAAATTCAGCTACCTGATGCTTTTGCAAATTGTTGCAAATCTGTGCCCTTTTCTTACAAACCTTCCATCTGCTATGCTATTTTGAACATCTGGTAAAGTTAACCTACTTACTTACTCTGCTCAGTTGCCTGCATATGGGGAACTCCATTCAGGCATGTCACCAATGCTGATCTTCACTGATTATTTTGTGTCTTCCAGGGAACAGGTTCAAGAAAGAACATGGACAAATCTTGATAGCCTGTGCTTGGACTTACGCAGCAGTTTTTGCCTGTTCTCCCTTAGCTCACTGGGAAGAATATGAAGCAGAGCCATATGGCACAGCCTGCTGCATTGACTGGAGTTCCCCCAGTGTAAATGCCATGGTCATGTCTTACACATTAATCCTCTTTGTTTTCTGTTTTGTTCTCCTTTGCTGAGTAATTGTGACTTCCTACTCTCTGGTTCTAGTAACTATGAAAGAATCCAGGAAAGCAGTGGAACAGCATGTCTCTGGCCCTGCCAGGATGAGCAGCGTGCCAACCATTACTGTCAAGGCATTTGAAAGTTAGTCTTTGGCAAGCTGTTTTTGGCACAGCTGGGCAGCAGCCATTTAAGGACCATGAAAGTTCCTGAGAAGGAAATAAAGATGGAAAAGAAAATTAGTCCTTAATGCATTTTCATTTTGGACAACAGCATTGCCTTCTGCAGATTTGCTGCATGGCAGTGAGTTGCTAAACATAAAAATAGTAGCTGTGTTGGTTTTGGAGGGTTATAGCTAAGCTCACAGAGCTTCATTACTTGTGAAAATCCTGATTTTTTTGGACAAAAGGGAGGTTAAATATTGGAGCACTGTGTAGAAATGAGTTTGGATCTCATGCTCTTGAACCCTTGCTTATGAAAGCCAGTCTGGTTTTAAGTGAGTGAATTCTGTTCAGCTACAGATATCAGAGGAGATCCAGGTTTAAGCTTCATAGCATTAAAAATTTTTAATGGTACTGTAAAGATCAAGTTCTTTTGTCTATAACTGAACAAAGGACAAAAGTCATGGAAAAATGCATCTCTGGAAATAGTTTTTGAAACAAAACCTCCACAGGTTTGTGTTTCACTAGCTTATGCAGAAAAATTGAACCTGTGGTCACAGTATTTGTTGTGGAAAATATTTACTGTTGCTACACTATATCCCTGTCCTTTCCAAAACATCAAAATCTTTTTTTTTTTTAATGTACCAAAATACAAGAGGAACTTTGCAGCTAACACTGTGTTCTTCACTCCTTAGTTAATGTACCTTGTTAATTACCTCCAGTAATAAAATATTTGTGGTTTTCTTTATTTCAATGAATCCTTCTCTCATTTCCCTAGTTATTTGTCTGGCATGTCCTTCGAAGTACTTTCCTCAACTGCCTCCAATTTTCTGCTTGGAGTCATCTTTGGTTCTTCTCTCTGTTTGAGTTACTCTGAGGCTGCTTATCATCCCAGGGAATCTCAATACAAACAACAAAGAGTTATACATGATAATTGCTTGGAGACATCTGCTAAGGGGATAGTATAAGTCAAACTCATAAAAGCAGAGACAAGAGACTTTTTTGTTTTCCTTTTTCTCTTAAGAAACTCTTCTAAAACAGTCCACTCCAAATATGTCGATTTTGTGGTGTAATTGGAATGAATGTTTGCTCAATTGCAGCTCTTCCTGCTGGATCCGAGCTGCAATATAGCCTACGTTGTAGCACCTGACGCATTAGAAACAATTTATATTCCATTTTTCCTCTGGCATTTTCCATCCTCCATCCTGCCTCTGACATCAGGTCACTGTTATTTAAGATTCTTTGGTCAGTTTGGACTTTTTCCTCCGAGGTCTGATCCAGCTTCAGTTGAAGTGCTTGGATGTTGCTTCAGCCTCAAAAAGCTAAGTCCAGAAAATGACTTGGACACTTAAAATCTAACTTAGACATTTATGAGTCTGGCTAAGCCCTGAAAAGTTGTTGCGGAAGCTCTTCCTTGATGGCTGCCTACGCCTCAAGGCTCCAAGAAAATGCCACAGGTTCCTCTGTAAGCATAAAGTTTTCCCAAGTCCCTGCAGTTTGCTTTAATTTGTATTGCCCTACACACTAATTGGCTATCTACAAAAATCTATTAACCAGGTCATAGCATTCAATTTATGCTCACTTTAGTCCCTTTGTTTATATGCAATACAATATCTTTTATTAAAAAAGAATAATAAAGTATTGATAATATTCACTATCATTAATCTACTTCCCTTATTAAAAGATATATCTGTAGTGGTTTTTTTCTGTGCTATTTTAGAATGACAATAGCAAGAGTTTTAGAAAATGTGTAATGGGAGCTGTATAGTTCTACTAGTGCTTTTGTGCTTATGAATTTGCAAGGCTGGATAACTGCTGGTATTGCTTTTATTATTATCAGTGCCATAAAAGTAAATTATAATGCATACAGAGGACACTATAGTTCTTGTGATCTCTTCACAGGTACATGGGTTTGTCAGCTTCAGGAAAAACATGCTCTGAGCATAGAGACAAGTGATAAATGTTATGAATGCAAGTAGATGTAGAAATGTAGAGATGTAGAAAATCGCTTCTTCTCCAGGAGTTCCTTGGGATTAAGCCACTTTAGAAACACAATTTAGTTCTCCTCAGATGTTGCAGGAGCAAATGCACGATGAGCATAGCCTAACGTCTCGCCAAATATTTGTCCAAATACCATCTCTGAATTACATGCAGTGCCTTCAGTTTAAATTGTGAGAGTTAAGCCTTTGGCCTGGGAGATTATGTTCAGTTTTTGTTCTGATTCAGGCTTTATGTATGACCTTGGATAAAACTCCTGGTACTCAATTTGTGGGTTTTTTGTGGCTGTAATCCGTGATACCTCTGAAGTACCTGATTTAAAACACTGAAGTATCATGTGGCTGAAAATGAGAAGGTTAAATAATTTGCATCTCTCTTTTAATATTGTTTATTGAAGAAAGAGATTTTGTTCATTTTTAGAATGAAATAGTTTCCAGAGAAACAACACAAATCTACACACCATGGAGGTTAATTTGTCTTAGACTGTGTTTCTAAAATGTATGAACATAATGCTTGAGGTTTTTTTAGTCCTTATTAAATTATTTTTGTTAAGTTAATAGAGGTTTTACCACCAATATTAATGAATGACATTGCACTGCTAAGACTGAAAGTATTACATACCCACTGGTACAAGCTAGGCTGAAAGCTGTGGCTAATTACCGCTTAGAATACAAGATGTTAAATCTCAATAATTCATTGTAATGAATAAATCTACTCCTAAAGTAAAAGAAGAATTACAGCTGTTCAGTGCCTTTCTTGATTTTGTCCACCTTAAACAAATGCTTTAGTTGTAAGGCAAAGTATCATTGCAACTTGCTGCAACAGCTTTCAAAGCTGTTTGGGTATTAGCTGTCAGTGTCTTTTTCTAAATGAGCTGTGAAGGGCGAGAATCTGCATGAAGATGCAAACTTGATGCCAAACTTATACTATTGCTTTATAATATTTATTGATTTGAGGTGGAGGCAATTAGCTCTTTGGCAAGGGTAGGAGAATCTGGTTGACCATGCTGAATGTGTCTTACTGTCAAGGTTTGTTATGGAAGGTATTTAATGAGTTTGTTTCTGGTAGGCTAACAGCAAGGTACTGCTGCCTCTCTGCCTGGGTTACTGGTTGAGTGTCATTGTGTCAGGGATATTCTCACCAGTGGTTCAGTCCTGTAAAGCATCATTTACTTAAACGTGTCCACAAGCTAAATTCGCCCAGCCTCTTTCAATAGTAAAAGCAAGTATTATTTAATCTTGTTCCAATAAACATCTAGTTTGAAATAGTTGAACCAGATCCTTAGCTTCTGCAAGAGCCAGAACTTGTTCCCATCTGCATGAGTGAACTGACACACACAGCTGGAGATTAAAGTATGAAAATTACTTAATGCTGCACTTGTAGAACACCTGTTTTATACTTCTATTTACTGGTAATGTAAAAATATCCTCTGTAGCTTGTGTTCTTTGTTGTGAAGCTCTTCTTATAGACCATAATGTTTTCCCCACTTTCCAGCTCAATTGTAATTCCTCAAGAGAAACGTTTTTCTGTAAGTTTCCAAGCAATGTCACCTACAGTTTTGGTGACACACTTGGTGTGTGAACAGTATCCTTGTGCTTGATTGACAGACACGAGGAAATTTTTTTGGTCATTTTTAATTGTTTTTATTTTCCCCTCCAGGAGATATTTTGAAGAAGTTTTTTTGTATATAGGATTTGCCTACACACAAGGGCAAAGTTTAAAAAGATTTTTGAAAGCTCCTTCATGCCAAATCACATTGTTCACAAGCTACAGTAAAGTCCTGTCTAGGCTAAGAGGCAGAAAAAGGGTGAATCACACTTCTCACCTTACCTTGGGAAGTTACTATATTGTTATATTCCAACACTTACATAAATTTTTACATGTTATGAAATAATTTATACTTTGCAAAGTACATAATTTATGCTAAACTTCTCAGTCATAATGTGTGCTGGGTGTGTAGAAGACACTATGTATCCTGTGATAGTATTTTTCTGACATCCCTGTAGAATGGGATTCTTCTGGTCAGTGAGAACTTTGAGTGGAAATACAAATGACTAAAAAATCTGGTTTGCAAGATGTGGAAGAAGTCGTTGCCTTTTCTTCATACTGCTGCAGAGCAAATACAGGACATTAGATGGTCACTTTGATAAGAGTGTTAGAAATTTCCATGGATATGTGCAGTTATGAATAGATATCTCTCAGAGATGAAGCTCTTATTCTTTCTGCTTCCATGGTAAAATAAATAATTATCAGGAGTCTATTACAGTGCATTAAAATAATCTTGTTAACTCTAAGGGATTTTGAATTGTAAACCTTTGACTGTACTTGCTATAAACTATAATGAGTTACTTTAGTGCCTTTTGGAATAGTGGCCATAGCTACTTTTAGTTTGTTTTTTTGGGGTTCTTTTTTTTTTTGTTTTTTTTTTCTGCTTCTATATGAGTCCTGAACATATTTTTTTATAGGTCACATCATCACATTGTTCCATAATCAGACACACAACTTTATGCTTGATTTCCTTGTGTTCTATACAGTTTGCTGTTAGTGCAGTTTTAGCAGCTGTGTATTTACGGGCTGAGGCTAAAAGCAGGCAATATGACTCTTCTTCACTTAAATTAGAGTTGCTGATCTCAAGCCTAGAGTGAAATTACAGAAAGGCTTGGCTGTAATCCAGCATGCCTGTTGCCCTCCCCGGGTCTCATTGTATAGTGATGCACAGATGACTGCTGCCTTAGGTGGTATCACCTTCATAGGCAGAAATCCAAGGCCAGAACTGACATCTGTCCATCACATGTAACATAAAGATAATTGAATCAATCACACAGCGATGTAATGAAATAGAGTAGTCAAGCTGTCTCACTGTGTGAAAGTCATATTCATTTATGAACAGTTCTCCTTGCTGTTGATGTGTGGCCTTTGATCTCTGAAAGTTTCAGGTAGAAGGAGGTTTCAGAGAGAATTAAGTTGCTAGAAAATGCACATGTAGAGAGCAGCTAAGCTGTGGTGAAGACTTGGAGAGACTTAACAAGGGAGTTCAATCAGATGGTATTTTTATAAACATATTATTTTGGTGGCTATTTTCCTTATGTGTGCAAATTTTAACTTGCTGTTTCGTCCTTTTTTCTGCAAGCTGAGTTTTGCTGTGTGCATTGGGTTTTTTGCTGCCTGGAGCTCTTATGCCATCATTGCCATGTGGGCAGTTTTTTGGATCAATAGATAAAATTCCTCCATTACCCTTTGCTGTGCCAACTGTCTTTGCAAAGTCCTCCACGCTCTACAATCCAGTTATTTGTCTTCTCCTGAAGCCCAGTTTCTGAAACACCATTGTCAAAGATTTCACAGATCTTCAACTGTTGCTATCAGGATCTGGTTTTCTGCCAAGGCATCACAGAACTACAGGTCAACTATGAGCACCACCCAGAGAACTTCTAAGGGCGAAACTGAATCCAGTTGTCATTCTTGGTTGATTGTGGAAAACTGTTCCTATTTCTCCCATGAAAAGTGCCACGATAGTTGTGAATGCTTTCAAAGCTATCCAAAATGCTGCCAGGAAAGTCTAAGTGATATGGAATGCCCTCCTCAAGAAACTCTGTCCTTGAAGAGCAACCTCCAAGCAAAAGCTGGACAGAAAATATAAGGAGTCGGGAGAGGTGGTTGTGTGGGGAGGAAAAAGCACTGGAATCAATTCCTTGGAAATAGCCTTGGAAGCAGTACCTGTGTGTCATACATTTACAGACCTCTAGAGCTCCTTGCATGAAGCCCTCTGACAGTACCATTATCTGTCTTATTTACGTTAGTACTGTTTATTTATCTTAGTACTGCTATCTATTTATGAGTGTACCTTTTTCTAAAGAGTCCTTCTCTTACCCCAATTTCCACACTATTTACCTGGGTTTTCCTCATGTTATTTGATGGTACACGTGCTACAGCATGGACATGATATAAATGCTGTATGACTCTTTCTATGCCAAACATTGTGCTGTGTTCACATGATGAATTATGTCAGACAAATCCTCTCTGCTTTTCATAACATCCCTTTACTCCGTTTTTGAGAGAACACACTAACTGTTGAGGAGTTCTTCATAAAGCGTTATTACCCTTACTAGACTATGTACATCTTGTATGCCGTCTGGTTAAAAGAAATAAGTCAATAGAGAGTTTTAAAAGGGCAAGCTCCTATTGGTTCAATTGCTATAGCAACTGAAAAGAAAAATCCAGAGTAAAAGCCCTGTTTTCCAACAAGTGATGCTGAACGATGTCATATGTTGCATTTACTGGGAGGTATAGGTCACTTTGTTCCCTACTTTGAGATGGACAGGTGGGTTCTGACCTTGTTACCCATGAATAAAATCAAAATATTTCTAGTGATTCGAGACAGTATGTAAGTTTTGTTTACATTTTTATGTAATTTTAGAACTTGCCCTGGGACATTATTTATTATTCTGAGTTTCCTGAATAGGAACTTGAAATTAAGAGGGTGAAAGGCTGGCCCAGAATTATCATATAAGGGGCAAAAGGTCTCTGCTGGTGTAAACCACTGAAACCTGTGAAAACTACCCTGTGTGAAGATCCCAATCTTCCAGGAATTCTTGAATCTGGCTTACAAGGACAATGCTGAAAAGTAAGAATAGGCACATCTCTTATTTCACTTGTTCTTGGGCTCCTTTTTCCTCCCTTGTAAGAAGAAGGAGAAGAAAATGAACTGGTGTTGGAGAAAGAGCTTTTGAAATGGCTGCTTTTACTGGTTAGGGAGGATTTGTTTGAATTGCTGCTCTGTTTTGTGGCTTACCAGAAACCATCTCCTCTGCTGCTGCCATGACAGCAAGGACATGCTGGAAGTGCCATGCTCTCATTTGGGCCAGGTTACAGAAAAAATTACCATAGCTTGGTTATTAGAAGTGATTATAGCTTTGGTTTCCATCTGGGGTTACTTTGGGAAATAAGGCAGTATCCTTTCCCTCAAGGACTTTGCCATCTGCAGGGCCAGTGCATCCTATGCTCTCTTGGGAACAGTACCAAAGCCTGAGGAGAATACCTGTACCTCAGTAGCGATAATGATTTATCAGCAACGCATTTTGCTGCTGTTTCTGTGGTGGCTTGAAGAAAATGTACCTGGTTGTAAAAGGGATAGCTGTGTTAAGCTCTATGAAAATCCCCAATTAACCTAGTTTAAGGGAATTTTGGTTCCTATTTGACATACTTTGTTGGGATATAGTTTTCTGTCCTGTGTTTATACTGCTCTTAGCCTGCCATCACCAAGCCTCCTTTAATCCTCAATGATTTTGTATATGAGCAATAACTGACACCTTTCATTGTATTTCCACAGATAAGCATATGTTCAAAGTACATGACTTGATGAAGAGTGCAAGAGGTTTACAGGGCATTACAGAAAAGACATACACCCTTTCACAAAAAATACTGCGTTAGTTCAGGAACTCTGAAAAAAACCCAACCATGAAAGACAGCTGGACTGAAGAGAGACCTCAAGTGTGTGTTTTCACTAAGACATCCCAAGACATAGGGGTCAGCAGTGCAGCAGAAACAGGGACTTAGTTCTGTGGAGCTGCAAGCATTGTGACTGCTGTCTCTGACTTCAGATGAGGAGGGATCAGGCTTTGAGGGCCTTTAGGCAATGCTGACCTTTTCAGGTGGTGAATCAGTGAAAAATAAGAGTAGAAGCTACATTCAGAGGTCATCTGGGCCTTTCCATTCCAAGTACCATTGACATCAGTACACAAAGATGAATAAATCTCTGGAGGATTTATGAAGGTGTATGTTTGGGGATTTTAACTAGCATATCCTTGCAAAACCCAAAAACACCACACTATCAAAAGACTAGAAGTTATAACCTGCATTGTGTGTGGGGACTGCATGCCCTGCTACCATACAGATGCTTGAAATCTCAGCTGTAACATGCATCTGTGGTGGGTGCCCACCAAAGCCATTCTGTCGCTCCCCTCCTCAGCTGGATGGGGAGAGAAAACATAATGAAAGGCTCATGGGTCGAGATAAGAACAGGGAGAGATCACCCAGCAATTACTGTCACAGGCAAAAGAGAATCAAAATGGGAAAAAAATTAACTTATTACCAATCAAATCAGAATGGGATAATGAGAAAAAAACCCTATTCTTAAAACATCTTCAACCCACCCCTCCATTATTCCTGGGTTCAGCATTATTCTTGTTTTTAATACCTCCTCCCTTCACAGTGGGATGAGGAATGGGGGTTGTGGTCATTTCACCTATGAGCTAGTAGTCTAAACCACAAATATAATATTTCTAATACATTTGCACAGGGAAATCAGGAAGTTTGGAGTCTCCATGCCTAGATTTATAGTCTCTTTCAACTTAGCATTCCCTAAGTCAGCCAAGGCTGACTTATACTTGACTGTGAGCATGTATTTTCATAATTTCTGTTAATGTGATGAAAAAAACCCTGTATTGTCTTAGGCTCCTTCAAGTTGGCATGGGGACTGTCTGAACCTGGTTATCGGCTCCACATATAGAGTAAAACATTTGCACAGGAGGTCACATTCAACTTTGACTAGAACATGAAATGCTTTAAGAATGACTGTCGAATCCATGCCAGCTCCTTTCGTAATTTAATGGGAAGCACGCTGTGTCTGTGCAGAGAATTCTCTACATATTGGACAAGTCAAATGACAGGCACTCAGACCAGGTTTCCACTGTGTGGAAGGGAAAGTTTTCCCTCTTGTGCAGATAGTTTTTTTGTAGCAACCAAAATCTCCAAAAAGCTTTTCAAACCTGCCAGTTTTTTGGATTTTCCCGTCTGTTGTTTGTCAGAATTAGTAATAAATTACTTCCAGTAAGTGCATGAGTCAAATACCACCGATTGAGGGGACTCTATTATTATACATTAGGGTCTGATGAAAGAATTAAAGGATTGTTAGAATTAAAAAAAATATATAAATATTATATTTGTTTTTTAAGATAAAACAATAAAGCTTATTCTCACCTGGATAATGAACTTGTTGTTTGTTGTTAACAATGTATTTACGTACACTGAATGCAACACTTAAAGTGGGAGTGTTGGCGGTGCTTGCATGCTAACAGGTAACTTGACTTCATTGCACGCACACTACTACTTACCAAAGACATAGTACTGAAAATGTGCAAAAGAATCCCTCTTTTCTCAGACTGATGGAATGAGGGGACTCAGATGGCCTAGCTGAGGAGAGCAGGGCAGAGCTGGAGGCTCTGGGCTGGGGACAGCTAATCCTTGGGCCAGAATGGCAGGAACTGGAAGTGTGAGTATCTGTGCTCCATGATCACAGCACCTTTGCTCCCCTCTGTAGATACCTGTCTTGCATTAATTTATGGCTTTGTCTGACAGTGGATGGTATGTTCTGGGGTGGAAAATGCTTTCTCTTGTGCATGTGAAGGATTTAAAACCAGAAGGGAGACACCACGTCAAGTCTTTTCTCGCAGCTATAGGAAGGCTGAGGAACTTGCCTGGAGCCAGTGTGGAGGGGATTGTGATGCTCTTGGCTTTGCTCTGTATCCACTGCACACAGGCAATGTGTGGTCAGGCTGTTGATATGACATGTCTGGGGAGCATTATGCTTGCTGTTAAAGCGATGTGCTGGGCAGTGATGGAAGGAGAGTTCTGCAGAGGTTGTAGAAAGGAAGTGAGCTAGCCTCAGCCAAAAAAATAACAAACTCTTTGTAATCTCTCTGCCACCTTCTTGCTCCTCCTGTGGCACTTTTACTCCCTTCCACTGTGTCCTTCCCTGCTGTGCTCTCTCCTTCCTCTCTGCTTCACTATCTGCCTTCCCCCAGCTTTCTATTTCCTTTCCCAATCTTTCTTCCCCTCCTCCCTACTTCCTGGCACTCAGAGCACCTCTGGGGAGCTCTGCAGCAGGCACCTGGCACTCGTATTACACCCAACAGAGTAGTAAAAAGCAGTGAACAGCCCAGTTTCTGTGTGCAGTGTCAAACCTCTGTGATCAATGGCTCTTGGTTTTCCAATCATTGTCAAAACTGAGCTGGTCTGTGGAGGCCAGAAGCACATGCTATGTGATTGTGTTGTGTTGTTTTGTTTTTCTTGTTGACTCTGGCTCTATTTTAGCCAGGTACCATGAAAGCTTTTCTCTAGCACACCCGCCAAGGTGACATGTTCTTGCAATGGGGTTGGAAGGGAGGCTGGGATATCCCCATTACTTTTTCCCCTTTAGACAAAAATACCCTCTGTAGAGAGAAGCAGTAAAGGCATTACTGCAGTATATGCTTCTCCTGCTGTTGTCCCTATGTAACAGAAATATGCCTTTTCCTAGAGATGATTTTTTAACAAGGAGCTCAGCAATATTTCTCCTGTCATATCATGGGTAAAGGACATCTGGAAAGAAAAGCTAAGGGAGGCTCTCTGGACAGGTAAATCTATGATTGGAATGATGGGGCATTACATAGGACAACACAGTAGTGCCCTCTGCAGAGGCACTAGAACTTTAGTGTCCCTGGAGGGCTAGAAATAGACTCTTTGCATACAATCTTTGTATAAGCAAGTGGGAGCTGTAGTTTGAATCAGTTCTGTGTGCTCAAACAGCGCAAGTAATGTGACAGTGAGACAGAAGGGTACGTTGTCACCAAGAAAGAGACCATAATGTGTGGGATATATTTTGCAGTAAATTACAAAATACAGCTTGTGAGATAGGTGAAAGCAATGAATGTTTTGGGTGGCAATGAGGAAATACCATTGTAAATGTCAAAACCATTCAATATAGCAATTTTTGCAGGGAAAGGCTTCAATTGTCCCCATCTGGAATCATAATGATGTTTTGATACCATTCAGAAGATGTCAAGTCAGATGACCCCTTTGTCCTTGGGTTATGTCTAACGTCTGAGGGTGCCTGTGAGGGTGGTGGGGGCAGCTGCACAGTGGCCCTGCCATCCAGTAACCCGCAGCACTCACCAAACCTGGGGGGTCTGGCAGAGAAAGGATTAAAACTGCACTGTCTGCTGCATGCTCCCTCCTTCACAGGACACCTCACAGGTCCCAGGAGCAGAGCTAGCCACAACCCTCCCCAGCTAGCCTGAAGGATGCCCCAGTACAGCCCTTTGGTAAGACCCACTGAGACCACTGGACTCATGGAGATTTAGAGGTGGTGTTCCTCTCTTGAAGAACTGCTCCTCTGCTGGTGCAGCAGCGCTGGTGAGAAGCAGCCAGCTGCTCAGGCCAGCAGAGTTGAAAAGCCACTCGGTAATCTGGGCTTCTCCCTGGTTCAGGGTCTTAGTGTAATCAATATATTTTTTTCCAGATGTAAAATACCTGGGACCAATCCTGTCCTTCTTGCGCTGTGGTGATTGCATCGTTATTGCCAATTATGCTTTGCAGTTACTCATGGATTTTAATCTTATTGTTTTATGAACTGCAACTAATTAATCCTCTCATTCCTCTCAGCTCAACAGACACTATTGAGAATCGTTTGCATTTTTGTTTCAGATGAATAACCACAGCACAGATTTCAGGAGACTTTTTGGTGTAATTAAAGGAGTCGAGGTGCTGGAAATAGGTCTCCCGTCACTTGGAATCTGGGCACAGCTCTGGCTATGCATCTGTTATTTGGAGGAGTCACACCGTAAAATTAATAGCGGTGAGCTGAAATGAGGATGAGTCTTGTTGCCTTTTGTTTGATGTGTCTCAATTTCTGGAAAAGGTCAGGGCCAACCTATTCCATTGACAGAGAGACACTGGCAGACACCGTCTGCCAGTCAATTGTTGAGATTTAGTTCAGAAAGACTGGCAGAAGTCATCCTGAGTGCAGAAACATTTTCCTTTTCAATTATCTTATTTCTCTGCTACGACACTCCACTTCCTGTCAGGCTTCATGCCGAGACAAGGCTGCTGCTGAATGCTGATTATCTGCTGTTTGGGGAAAATGATGCTTTTTCTTCAGGCAATTTTTCCAATTCTACATGCATGAACACAGCTTCTCTATGGACTGGGGTCACAGGCAGGGTACACGGAAGTGTGTAACAGAAATGACTAGCCTGTTTTGAAAAACTACTTAAGTGTAGCTTCAAAACACTTCATTTTTCATTCACTGTCCAGTCCATGGTTCCCCCACTACAACTCACCACAGCTGGGTTTTAAACATCTTTCTACATCTGGCCAACCCCAAATAGCCTAATCGCCTGGGGAGGGGGTTCATGCAGCCTACTGGCTCCATCTCCAGCAGAGACACAGAGCCAGAAAGATGGAAGACAAAAAAATCCATATAAATTCTTTTGCAGGGAATGTTTGGACCAGGCCCAGGGTATCAGGAAGCATTCTGCACAGCTTGATGTCGGTGATTTCTCCTCCCAAAATATGTTATTCTTTTCAGTTCTTACTTGTATTGGTTCCACGCCCAATTGCAAGTGGATTTTCTCCATTTTCTGCTACAAAATCCACAGTCCTAAGTCAGGATATCTGTGGTATTAAAACTGCATAACAGTTTTTTCATGCTATTCTTTTCGGTTTTCTTGAAGCAGTGATATTGTGAAGTCTGCTCTGAATGAGGATTTTCCGGGTGACCTTTCCCACCTTGCCAGCTGGCTGCTTTCTGAGGCAGAGGGAATCCTACAGCAGATTTAAGCTCCCACAATGCCCACACCAGAGCACTTGCCTGCTCAGCAGATCAAAATGAACAGTACTCCAATATAAACCCAATTTGACCAGGCCAGTGGAACCAAGTTGTTAACCAAATCATGAGGCAGAGTGATTTCCCAGAAAGGACACTATTAGGTCCTATTTTCCTTTCAGTCTGGTCCATGCCCAGCCCTGCTGAATGGGATCTGATTTTATTCTGCTTCTTTCAATTATCATCTCCCTACGTACAGCATGTTCAAAGAAGGGCAGCAAAGCTGGTGCAAGGTCTAAAGCAGAAGCCTGATGGGGAGCGACTGAGGGAGCTGTGATTTTTTAGCCTGTAGAAAAAGAGACTCGAGGGAGACATTATCACTCTCTACAACTACCTGAAAGGCGGTTGCGCCGAGGTGGTGTTGGTCTCTTTTCCCAGGTACCAAGTGATAGGACAAGAGGAAATGGGCTCAAGTTGCACCAGGGGAGGTTTAGATTGGATATTAGGAAAAATTTGTTCACTAAAAGGGTCTTCAAGCCCTGGAACTGGCTGCCCAGGGCAGTGGTTGAGTCACCATTCCAGGAGGTATTTAAAAGATGTGTAAATGTGGCACTTAAGAGACTTGGGTAGATTTGGCAGTGCTGGGTTAACAGTTGGATCTTATGATCTTAAAGGTCTTTTCCAACCTAAACAATTCTATTATTCTACTTGTGGTCTTGCTCTTGCAGCTCACTCTGCACTGATAGATTGCTGTGTTAGCCCAAATGCGTTCATTGGCGCCAGCTTTCTTGCATCAGTATTCAATGGATTTAGCTAAGAAAAAGAAAAAGAGAATTGAAAGGAAGGAAAGATGTTCTCACTGTACAGACTGTACTCTCTGACATAAGACAGACTAACTATGACTTATGCTACAAAACTGTTATTCCTCTTTTTTGTAACACTATGTCTTCTGAATGTTTCCATAGTGAACTTAAGTATCACCTAATATTAAAAAGCTGTATAGGCTACGATATGTGAGAGTGGTCACAGCTGGTTAGAAAGGTGAAGCAAAACATTAAACTGTTGAGTGATCTATGTAATACACTAAAAACTACAACAAGACTGAAAAAAAGAAAACTATTTCAGTTATGCATTCATTATTTATCTAGTTTCAATAATAAAAGGTAGAAGAACATGGTTTTCCCCTGTGAATTCCTTTGGAAATATGACTCAGTAGTCAGTGTTTGAATACTGAGTTAGAGAAATGAAGCCAATGTCTTTTCTTTCAGCATGGGTGGAGGATTTAAAATCTCCATCCTGTTAGGTGGGCTGTTATGTATAAAGAAGGAATATGTGAGATCTGCAAGGAGATCAACAGGAATTTTGTCTTGGCAAGAACTACAGACTGCCTAAGCTGAGGACAAAACCCCTCTGCCTTAATGGACTGCCACCAAAGCTTGATTCATCTCTTGCCTTTGTTAAATCTTTAGCAATGTATTTCTGATTTGAAAGCCTGGTGATTTATGCACCTAGAAAATCCCAACACTTCATGCCGGGAAAACCAGAAGACTTGGCTTGTTCATTTCAGTGGTAAAGAGGAGTAACATGGCCTTGTCGACTTACGAAGTCTTAGAGAGTGCAAACCAGGGCTGTAGAATTGTTATCTGCATCTTGAATGACTGTACATTTACCCTGCCTCTGAGACATGTTCCTGAATTGCTTACATCTGTGTGGAATGACTGTTTCAAGCTGTTATGTTAAATAAGCGTGGATTTGGTATGCAGTTCTTAGGTATGTGAATAGATGTTATGTTTGGGGTGGCTTAATTTACACCGGAGATTTCAAAGGTCATTATAGGCTCATCGGAGATTAAATCACTCATACAGTTCAGATCTCTGCAGAACCATATTTTCCACATCATTCTACCTATCACAGATTTTAAATCAGGGTTATACTGCAGGGAATCTGAAGAGGCTGAATCGTAAGATATTATCAGTGTTAATTATTTTTTTTCCACTGTACTTCAAAGAATGTGTTGACATTTTAGAAGTGAAGAAAGAGGAAGAACCTTTTCCACTGTTATGCTTTTCTGGTTTTAGGCCATTGTAATTCCCCAGCAGTAAAATAGGGTGGAAGGGAGGGCTCAGAGCTGTGCATTTTCATCAATCCATCACAATCCTTTAGTCTGGTACACAGGAATGGTCCAAGGCTCTGGCATCATTATCTGCTTAGCACAGGAAGGGAGGGCTGTCTTTTCAGCCCTTTGGCTATACTGATTCTCCTTAGCTTGGAAAGAGCCTGGAGCATCTTTGAAGCTTGTCTGAATTATGTTTGCTGGCTTTGACCCTTGCAGGACTCTTGGCCACTGGAAGACAGGCTTGAGTTAACCAACATTTAAAGCAACCGTGATGCAGGTCTAAAAATTCTCCAGTACCTTCTGCAGCCTAGAAATATATTTACACTAGGTGGACTATTACTCTAACTGGGACATCTGAAGTCCAGCTCCTCTGAAAAGCCATATTTACGTAAGTGTTTCCTTGGGAAAGCTGGTGGTCTCCCTCTACCATTGCAGTGTACCCTGAAGTATAAGCTTTTATTTGTAGTTAGAAAAAAACAATGACAATTATCTGCAACAAACATATTGTCAAAATGTAATTATGCCAAATTCTACCAACAGGTGCTAAATTAGTATAATAATAAAAATACAGTTTGAAGTTCTTATTGAAGGGTTCACTTCTGTGTGAAATGGTTCATAGAACATACAGGTATTTGCATCTTCTGAGAAAACTTAACAGGGGGAGATAGAATAGAAATGTACACAACCTGAGGTGATGTGGTGGGATGATGCATGCACTGTAAAGGGTGGAGTACCTAAGTCTGCTGAAGTTGCAGATGTTGAATCAATTCTGTGGCATGCACAATCTGTAACTCCACTCTCTTATTTCTTTGTAACCTTAATTTGGAAACCACTTATGCAAAGTGGCTTTGATCTTTCGTAAACCTTGTATTGAATATTATTTCTTGGAAATTATATTCTTGGAATTTATTTCTTGGAAATTGTAGGATGGTTTTACTAGTACCAAATTCAACTTTGCTGGCATAACAATGCCTGTCTCAGGAGCACTTTCTGTACTGGTATTACTGCAGAAGTAAATTGCCCTGGGCACAGATAATAGCCTCTGGTTTGAGGTTTTGAGGTTTACTGAGAGTACCTCTCTGCTGCTTTTCAGTGTCAGCCTTGGGAGTGCAGCAAATCACAGCATTCTCTCACATCCATCTGTCATCAGCCTACATTTCTTTGATGATTCCTCACAGAAATGCCTGCCAGAGCTTGCAGACAGACAGGCTGAGTGGCGCTGGGAGCATCCAGGCTGTCTAGTACCCCACTACTGGTGTGCTCCAATGAAGAGCAAATGCTCCAACATGCAGCATTTTGCATGCTTTGTGAGATGTCATGCATCCAGGTTTGCCTTTTATCTTCTTTAGAAAGCAACATAGAAATTCCTAGAGCACTATGCACTTTTCAAAGCAGACTTTTTTCAATATGCTGTTAGATGTGGACATTAGAAGCTAGTGGATGTTCAAACTACTTTATATGTTTAATATGCTTAACGCTGGATGTTCTCATGTATTGAAAAAGAACCCTCCTCAGACACTGTTTTTTGACTGTTAGCTAAATGTAAATCTAGGTTAAAACACTGGGGGAAAACTGGAGAGGGGAATTGCAGGCAGCTCCCCTGGTTCCCTCATGGGATAAACCCCGCATTCCTGTAAGTGTTATTCCCCAGTGTGTGTAAATGTCTCTACACACACTGGGGAATTAGAAGAATCTAGAATGAAAGGTATGACATAACTGGATCACAGAGAAGAGGCACAATCAATCTGCAGGACTAGATTATCAGCATAAAAATGTGATGCTTTTGGGGGAAGGAATGACAGAAGAATAAGAGAGATTTGTGCTCTGTGTCATGATTGATTAACAATATCTGCTTCGTATCCCAGTAAGAAAAGGCTTGTTGAAAGCACTGAATGAAGGTAGATGGAAATGAACATGTATGAGGTTGTGGTAAGAAACTGGCTACAAATCACCTATTTGGGAAGAAGTGGAAAGTGTTTGATTCACCTTAAACAGACAACCCTACAGCACTAAGTGAATTAAAGGCCTTGACCCAGCTGGGAAATAAAAAGACACTTCTAAGGCAAACTTATTAAAAAATTTAAGAGAACACATTTTTCAAAACAAGCTGGACATAAAGTCTATTTCAAACTATGGGGATATTGTATGAGGTTAAGCTATTTTCTGTGTGGTCTTGAGTAATAAGCAGGAATTAATTAAAGTACCACAGAGGAAGAAAGTGTAGGTTAAATATAGTGGGTTTCTAATCATTATTTTGGGGGCTTTTTAACAGAACTTTACATAGGAATAGCAGTAGAATAAGGACCATGGGTTTAAAAAAACCAACATACCTATGAAGCCGGCAGGGAGGGAATTCTTGGCATAAATCTGAACCTGACAGATCTAAAAATAAAAAAGATATATCGGAAGTGAAAATAAGCTGCATTTGTGAAGGAATAATTTGAGAATGTAAAGAAAGCAGAGATGTGTAGTAGGCCTGAGATAGTAAAAGAAGAACAAATGGAAAAGATCCTGTTGGAAGTGAAAGAGAAGCAAAGGAAGTACTGGTCCTTAGCAAAAAGAAAAGCACAGATAAGAGCGGAAGCAAAGATTGTTGAAGAATTCAATTATTTCTTCGCTTCAGTCTTCACAAAAATTAAACACAGTCAGACACTTTTAACTAAATGGTTATGGAAGGCAGATAAGTTCACAAGAAGCTGAAGAGCAGAATCAAGTACATTTACCTAATGGACATGTGTTTCAGTTTATTGGCAAAGCAATATTAAAAAGCATTTTATAAGGGAATTAAAAGAACAATCCAATATAGCCTGAACCACTAACACTTATCTGGAGAATTAACAGAGGACAGGAAAGGTCTTGGAAGACTGGAAAAGGATCAACATAATGCATTTTTAAAAGGCAGAAGGTCCATAGCTTTCTGGGTTTTTCAGGCAGCTGGACTTTGATCATCAGAAAGATTCTGCTGAAGTTACTAATCTTGATTTGCAAGATGATAAAATGGGTTTATTGAGAACAGAGCATAACAAAACAGTCTAATTTCCTGACAAATTGGCTGGCCTGGTGAATTAGAGAAATGTAGCTGATGGACTGTGACTTGACTTAGTATAGTTTTTTGGCAATGTCTTCCATGATACTCTTGAAAGAAGGCATTCTTAAAAGCAGGAAATGTACCTAAAAAGGTAGCAATCAAAAATTACTATCACTATATGGAAGAATATAGTTTTCAAAGAAGAACAGTGATAATATGTCAAACTGGGAAGGTATTTAAACTATGTAAAGACCGGTCAAAATATTTGGACATTTTGAATATTTTCATTTCCAGGTTGTACACCAGTTACAGATGACATAGTGTTTGGAAAGCTATCAGCCCTGTGGAGATGTTAACTGAGTTTGTGACTCCTCTGCAGTATGAAAAAAGAGTGAATTGGTATCATGCCACTGTAGGAGATGTTCTTTCTCAGTTAAATTATCTCATTATATTTATAAAGTATGTGCATTACAGTTTTAAAACATGACAGTTTAATCTAGAGGCTGCTGATTTATTTCTATAGTAAAACTTGTAATTCTTTTCCCCCCAGAGAATGAAACACATGTTCTTTGATATCCACCAAAACTTACTTTATCAAAAAGGCCAGCAGCCATGAATAAAGTCTCCAGCCCAGGACATTTGTGTATCAGTCACTCTAGACTGAGTTTTTTCTTAATTGTCTTTGGCTAATTGTCCTGCTTTTTCTCCTCCATGGGCTGCAGGGGCACAGCCTGCCTCACCGTTATCTGCAGCATGGGTTGCAGGGGAACTTCTGCTCTAGCAGCTGGAGCATCTTTTCCCCTCCTTCTGCACCGGCCTTGGTGTCTGCAGGGCTGTTGCTGGCACATATTCTCACTCCTCTCTGAAGTTGCACAGGTTTCTTTTCCCCTTTTTAACTATGCAATCCCAGAGGCACTACCACTGCTGCTGGTGGGCTCAGCCTTTGCCAGTGGCAAGTTTGCCTTGGAGCCATACAACATTGGCTGTATCAGATGGGGAAATCTGGCAGCTTCTCACTGAAGCCACTCCTGTAGCCTTCCCACTACCAAAACCTGGCCATGCAAACACAATACATAATTTCTCCTGGTACCAAAACCGTGCCACACAATCCCAGTACATAGGCCTACAGATTGCTTATTCGAGAACAGATATTCATATCAGAGATGAAATTGAAAAATGGAGTGAATAGGATGCTAATTTCTCTTCATGGTCGTTTTCCAGAAGGCATTCCCAATAGCTTTGCAATTCTCAGTGAAATGACATTTCTTGTTTTTTCTGGAGTTGGGGACTAGGAAATTTGAAGTGCTTCAGCTCCAAAGCAGTTCAGATGGTTGGTTTATCCAGATATAAAATATTAGAAGTCCTCCAGTCTTTCAGCAATTCTTTACCTTGCCAAATATGTTGGCAGAAAATAAGGTGGAGTATGAAAGATGTCTGTAAAGCATGTTTCCACTGGTAACCTGCCTGACTTTTAACCCTGAAGTAGTTGAAGTTGACAGTCCTCTGTAAGGTATTTTGATTCAAAAAATATCTGGCTGTAGAATATCTAATTGGAATTTTTCAAGAGTGGCAGCTGGGAAGGAACATAGGAAGCCGCCTCATTTCCATTATGTTTGTTGCAGTATGCCTTTGTCTTAGACTTCTGATGTGCAAGCTTGAAGTGAAGAGTGAACCAGTTCATCTTAAATTGCCATTGCCCTATTCCAGAGGTGAGAAGATCTAGGACTCGGACTACTAGAAGCATAATAAGCAGATACAGTACATAGATACAAGTTCAAAAAAACATGTGTAAGAGTGAGCCTTTCACAGGCAAGGGAATTATCAAACCAAATAGAGGGGCATTTTTTTTTCTCCCATGTCCCATATGAATTCTAGAGAATTTGCTAGAAATGGGTAGTTAGGTACTGCCTAGCTCTTCTTCTATACCAGAACTTTTAATGTGAGAATAGTATAATCTACCATAGTGCCGCGGTGGGTGGTATAAAGAAGTAGGAGAAAGTAAATTCTCTGGGGCAGGGCAGACTTTATTTTATGTACACTGCCCATGGATTAACAAAGTCAAAACATCTGAGTGCTGAGGAGGAAAGGAATTGTTCAGGTTGATTCAAGGCAGTGCATTTTATGAGAAAAGAGGTTTAACTGAAACGCTCCTGACAGTGAGGCTGAGTGACTTAGAGGAAATATATCAGTGGGAAATTGGCAGTTCTTTGCATGAATCTTTCCTAACTAATCAGAATACTTGCAAATGACCTGGGGGATTGCGCATGGAGAGCTTGGCTATGTAGGATTTTATTCAACAATAGCAAGTTAAAAAAAGACAAGAAAAGTGTAACCAACTCTCTTTCCATTCCCTCTCACTTCAGCTTTTTCATGAGGCTGAGGGGTCAGAGCAGGGCCAATTTGGCAAACTAAACCTTACCAAACTCAAATTTCTCTGAACTAACAAACAGATTATAAAGGATGATGGTGTTTTGTGTGAAAACTTATTTTCCTTATGTTTTTTCCTTTCTTTTTCTAGTCAGATTATCATAAAGTTATAGAATCGTAGAATAGTTAGGGTTGGAAAGGACCTTAAGATCATCTAGTTCCAACCCTTCTGCCATGGACAGGGACACCTCACACTAAACCAAGCCACCCAAGACTCTGTCCAATCTGGCCTTGAACACCACCAGGGATGGAGCATTCACAACTTCCTTGGGCAAGCCATTCCAGAAACTCTTAAGATTCTTTAAGAGATTACAAAAACCACAACAAACCACCCCTCAAGATCAATTCTGCATAACAGATTCTATATGTTAGCTCAAGTATAAAAGAAAACCTCTATTATACATGCAAAAGGGTTTGTCAAGTTTGCACAAACTCACTTTGTTTTAGTGTATAGGAGTTTGCAGTTCTAAAATGTGACCTTTCCATATATGACTAAACTGGGCATGACCGGGGACGCCCAAAAAACTCACAGTGTTTATCATTTCCTCACAACCACTGTCTTCACTTTTCTTATTAGATTTAAGGTTGTAGTTTCCAAGGCTGTATTTCCCATCATTCTTTGATGACTGGGCTGCTAGTTTTTGTCCCAGAATAAACATATACCTGTCTTGAAATAACAGATCTATTTCCTTTATGTCAATAAGTGACAGCTGTATTTGTAAACCAATGCAAATGGCTTCTGTCAGCACTCAAACACTGCTGTATTGTATGGCTTTGTCACTTCTCAGTATTTTGCCATATATACTCTTTACAAAAATTGCCCCATTTGAATATCCATTAGTGGATACTGCTAGAATAATATTTGGACAACAGTCTCGTGGTTGAGAAGATATCAAAAGCTAATCTTTTAATGAATAACCTTAAAATCTACCTGGCCACAGGGACAAACCTACAGGAAGTTATACATTCACAAGGAAGCGTTATGATGGAATGCACGTGTCTGGGAACAAGGGACATACTCTTTGATTTTACTGCCTTAGCATTTATCATGCGATATATCATCTTGAGTGGCAGTGAGTTCTCAGAGTTATGGTAAAACACTGGAAACACTGACATCCATTTCTCACTTGTCACTGTCGTCTGTCATTCACACTGAAGACAAACAAGGTCTTTGTTTTTTAAAAACTTGAAATCGTGCAAAAATGTTCAAAAGAATTTGTAGAGCAGAGCCTACTGAGGAATCACTTGAGAGACATCAGTCTCTAATCAAGTACAAGGCTTCGCAGAGCCTCTGGAATATGACTTCATTGTAATATAAAAGAACATGTTTGTATTTGCAAAATGGAGCAATTATGACTGATTTCCCCAGTGCCCTGTAGCCTATAAACACAGAAACACATTTTGAATAGTCATATTCATTAAAGTTCAAGCCTGAGAGTTGCTTCCGGAGGCAGAGACATTGTCTATGGTGACAATTGTCCCCGGTGAGGGCCTTGGAGGCTTCTCTGGGCCAAGGGAAACGAACAGGGAGAATAAGGGTTGCTGGCACCAAGTGAGGTGTTGGTATCTGAGATAGGATGGGTGGTGTCGCTTCACAAAACAGGAACCCAGCATCTCAGTCAGACTTTTGGATGTTTAATGCAGCACAAGAAGTGTGGCAATAAGGTATTTTTCTTAGTACTGGCAGCAGACTAAGGGCTCTGGTGCAATGAGTACTGTCAGGTTCCACTGTGCTGCTCTGAGACAATATTCTTCCTACCTGGTGGGAACTTTTGACAAATTTTTTTGACAAAACTTTTTCCTTTTGATGTAGGAAAGGTTCACTGAAATCAGTTCCAGCAGGAACTCTTGGACAAACCTGCTGAAGTCAGTCATTATGGTAAGCACTCTTTCAGCCTTGGCAGAAGGAATACCTATGGTCCTTTTGCCTTAAAAAACTCTTTTTAGTAGTGACTAGTAACTTGGTCCAATCTGGCAACTTACCCTGTAAGTATTTGGACAAATGTAGTTGTATTAAATTCTTTCCTGCTAGTTTTGCGTTCAAATGGTGCTACTCTTGTAGATAACAGTGGCAGGAAGGGAAGAACATCACTTAAGAACGGCACTTCTGATTGCTACTTTGGGATAGGGAACATGGGAAACCTGCACCTCTGCCTGAAGTTCTGAGTGGGGTCAGCAATGGCCTCCAGCTGCTTAATGCACACAGCTGGTCTGCTGAGAATGGAAATCCTCATGCCAGCTTTACAAAGGGATGTTTTCTCAAAGAACTGAACAGTGAAGACTTGAGCACAGTGTTTCTTTATTAGGATTTTAGTAGCCTGAACAGACAGGTGTAATAATGTAGTAATAATAAAATAAATAGGAAAAAAATGTAGGAATCCTGACTGAGACAGACACAAGCTTTTGTTTATGTAAGCAGATGCATATTTCTGAGAATGAAGAGACATATGGGTGTTCAGATACCTGAAAGCATGATGGAAATGCTTTCCTGGCTCTTGGACTCATATTCACTATTGGCTCTGTGCATTTACGTTTGAAATATCAAGTTAGAAGATTTTAATTCTGGTATTTTAAAATTTAAATTAATTTATTGATTCAGAACAGCAGTGAGGAGAAGAAGTAAAAAGATGCGGTAGGGAAGATACATGGGAACCATGTTGTTTGCTCCACATCTTCATGTACCGGTGTGAGGTACCTCTCATCTGAATCTGAGTTTGATGCTCTGAAGCTGAAGAGTGAAGTATTTGAGGTCTGTGCGTATCCACGATGTGTGACATGGCCATTTCATGGTTTTGTCACTGTATCATACTAGTAAGCCAATTTTTATGATGTGTTAACATTAATAATCATGCCTGCCAGAACTGACATACTGTAACTAAGCCTCCAACAAAACTCCTAGAGCAAGCACCCATGCATATAATGACTTCCTATCAGTTATCCTGAAACAAAGCGTCTATCCAATAGCCATTCAAGGGGAAGCTGGCAGAGATGATAGACTGAGATACCCTCTTCAAACTTGTAGAGATGAAACTGCAGTCTTAGTTTCATTTAAAGGTGACAGAATGATCTGTGTGCTTTGCTGCTAACCGTTACTTTGTGAAAAGTGCAGTTCAAGCAGGCCAAGTTAGTCCAGCCAGAATATCCCAATGTCACTGCTGTACAGTGTCTGTAATTACACAGAGCTGCTGATGATCTGTGCTTGATCCAGAGAAAATCCTGGGAGACATTTCTGTGTGAGAAACTGTGCTGTCTTCAGCATCTTAGCCTTCCTTGGAGTCTGGTTCTACCTTGAATGCTACATAAGTTTTAGGAAACTAGCAAGTCTTGATATATAAAATTATGGAGTGCCAGAAACTCCATCAAGAATGCCAGAGAACATTAGGGAAGTATTTCCACTAAATTAAATTAATGGGAAATAAAACTTATTATTAGATTCATGCCTAACACCCTCTGATAACCTAAAGAACAGCCTATAACTATGATACGATTAAAGAGGTGATGGAAAAATCAAGCCACAGAGTTTGTTGCTACTGAAGTTTTAAAATTTGATGGGATCTAACTAGTCCTTCATTGGATGAAAGTTAATGAATTACATGTTCTGTTTAATTGTTAGTATTAGAAACAGTTACAAGTCAGGAGGGATTATAGAGAATATAAGGTACTTGCAAGGTATTTGACTGGGGACTAGGTTTTTGTTCTGTGCTTGTTTGGTCTTTACCTAAAATGGGGGGATTCAACTGCTACAGGAATATAGATTCGTAGTAATAATGGATTCTTTATTTTCTTCAGTGTTATGAAGATTCGTGGTAGATCCTTTTAAACTGAAGCAGTGTTACCAGAGCTGAGAATATGGGTTCAGTTCCAGCAGCTTAGGCTAACTCCCTGTAAATGCTGCTCAGCTGATGAAACTAGTTATTACTGTGCTCTGTTCTAGTGAGTGCCACCAGATTAAATATTCATTAGAAGCTCAGCAGTATACTTAGAGCTTTGCTGACCTGAGAGACTGCAGGCTTCTATAAACATGCACTGCCTGCAGACTGCACCACAAGGATGCAAGCCAGCGCTAATCTATTATGCAAGAGGTTGTGATACCCTGATATTGAGTCTGAGCTGCTAACTAGATACAAGGTTTATAATCTTAAAATGGGTGCTGTACTATTACCATGGGTTTGCTTATCTTAGAGAAAAACAGACTAAGAAGAGGTGGGCTTAAATGCAGTCTTCAGTAATCTAAGGAGGTGTTATAATGAAGATAGACTCTTCAAGAAGTATAAACGGCAGGACAAAGGTCAATGAGCACACATAGCAGCAAGAAGCAAAGAAAATCCCAGCTGGATGTAAGGAAAATAAGTTATTAATTGTGAAAGAGGTTCAGCACTGAAAGAGGTTGAGCAGAAAGTCCTTGGCATCTCTACCCCGGGGATGTTCAAAGCTAGACTGGACAAGGTGTGAGCAACCTGCTCTAACTTTGAAGTTGGTCCTGTTTGAAACAGGAGGTTGAACTACGGGACCTCATAGGTCCGTTCCAATCTCAACAGCTCAGTGGGAAGAGACCACATCCTACGGATCTTGATGTTATGCACATTCCCTTTTCCTCTGTGTCCCTCTGACATACTGATTTTTTTGGTAAAAATATATTTTTCAGCATTGCAGGATTTAATTTAGAAATTGTTTTGCAAAAGAAATTTTCTTCTTATGGGTTGTAAAGTATAAGTGCAAAATACCACTCTAATCCTCAGGGTACCACATTTGGGAGGAAAAGGTGTTCTCGACCCTCCTGTCATGCCACAGAATTTTGAGCTGGACAGCAACATAATAAAATAATACAATAATTCTTTGCTGCATATAGTGCATAGAAGCAGGAGGGCTGAAGCTGGTACAAGAATGGTCTTTGTCCATGGCAGGGGGGTTGGAACTAGATGACCTTAAAGTCCTTTCCGACCCTAACTATACTATGATTCTGTGATTCCATGATTCTACGATTCTATGATTCTATGATTCTATGTCAAACAAGGAGAGAAGCTGTTTCATAGCAAACCTTTCTCTTCTCCCAGTGCTAATAGTTGTTCTGGCATTAGACTCCCTGTGCAAAAATATAACTGTTTTTCCTGACTACAGCCCATATGAGTGGATAGGCCCCACAGCTGGGAGACTTTTCTCCCTCCTTGATAATACTTGAGAGTTTATTCCCCTTACTCTCTGTGGTCATACAACTAGTTTGCAGAGCTGGATTACTATATGTATGTGTGTGTTTGTATGTATACATATATACACAACTATATGAACAAAAATACACACACACATATGTATTTGGATAATGATAATCTAATCAGATCAAGTTTTCTTTTACCATCCCCTTTATGACCCTTTTGGCCTACATCTTCTGAAAACTGCCACCAGCAGAAGTTTTCTGTTCATATCTAGAATGCTAATTGTTGTATCCTGTTGTTCCAGGCCAAAAGGCCAACCTGGAGGCCCTTCTGCTTACAAGAAGATTCTGTGATTGTTGACAAGGTCTGGCCTCCAGGAAAACCTGTTGACTAGCAGCCATGATATTTTTAGCCCTTAATTATTTTTTATAGACTCTTAAATTACTGTTACACTACCTGCCTTAAGACCTAACTAGACTCACAGATTTGAATTTCCCAGCCATTTTTTTGCCTAAGCTTCATTTACTAGATGCCAGTATCTATTGTATAATGTTCATTCTACTCCCTAACCTCCTTTCACCCGTATTAATTTTCTGAATTACTAGTTTCAGCTTCCATGTCTCCTTTTAGCCAGGATGGCTGCTTCTACATTGCAATCCCACTGTGGCTTTTTTGAGGGCAATTGGTAGCATATCTAGGATTAAGTCTTGTGCTCCACTAACACTCCTTAACAGACGTGTGTTCCCAGTAACTTGTGCCAGAATGGGGTATCGGAGGATGGTTCTTCTGGAGCCCGAAGCATGTGTATTAAAATGGGGGCATGTTTAAGAAATGTAATCATCACCAGGAGACCAGTGCAATGTCTGGTTTTAAGTTTTGTATTAATAGTCTTTCGACAGATAGCATGGATTCAAATAAGCAGTTACTTCAAAGTGCAGGACTTTCTGTGTTTACAACTAATCATCTACTACTTTTTGAAACTGTACAAAAAACACATGAAATCTCTATGAATGCCTCCAGGTCGATGTCATTTCTAAGTACACAGCTTTTTTTCTGTTCTCATGCAAGAAAGTGCATCTAGTGAAGGTCCAGTAGCAGATCATTTTTTTAGTTAATGAAGTGAGGTGGACAATAGAGATGCTTTCTAATTTCCCATGTAATTAATTTATTTAGAAATTTTATCCATGGTCCTACAGTTCCTGAGATCTGGAACTGATAATGTCTCTGTAGAAGGGAATAGTATTTTCAATTTCAAAACTTCTTTTTTGTGCTCCATTTATACATATGCATGCTGAAATAGATGTAGATATATAATGCTCCATCCTGCTTTTCTGTTCTAGTGGAACAACTTCTAACCATCAATGAATTTCAGGTAGCCACTTTTCAGATCTGTTTCTACTGTCTTGCTTGTCTTCCTCATACATTAATTACATAGACCAGTAAATATTCTGTTCTTTCTGTGCCCTTTTTTATTTGCCATTGTTGCATGCAAATGTGTCAGTATTTTAGTGCAGAAACTGTGGCTTATATCAACACAAATATGGAAAAGAACTGTAGACCATGGTGAAAGTTGATTGGAAGGCAAAGAAGTGGAACTGCAAAATTCTGCCCTTTAGATTTAATCTTCCAGTAAATCTTTTACTCTTAATTCAATTTAATGAAGAAAGCTTTTGATTTTGCTTGGAGGCAACACTGATGCGCTTTGCATATCACTTTGTACTGCTGTCCCCAAGAGCTTGAGTCTGCTGGAATGACAACACTGTGCAAACTCATATGGAGATAATATCAGAGGTCCTAAGAGAGGTACATTTAGGCTAATTAGCTCATGACTTTAGTGCTTGTGCTGCAAAATGTGCTTCCAGCTTTAGCCATAGCTCATCTGGTGACCTTTGTCTTATGCTACATCATGCATGTATTCTGCACACATAGTCAGTTGTAAAGCAAACTTCTTCAAGAAGTTGCATCTTATCCAAAGGATCACCAGTGAAAGTTGTTTAACTATGCTTGACTTTGGTCAATAGCAAAATATATAATGAGAACAGGGTTCAAACCACAAATCAGTATGTCTTTCAGTTTCACCCAAAGGAAATTTGATTCTGCTGTTTAATTATCAACAAGATACAGAGGTCTTTAATTCAGAACTCTGTTATATTAAAATAAACCAACTCATTAAGATTTCAAATGGACATTATTCAAAGGTCAGTATGAATATTTATATTCATTTCAGTGGACTATACACAAAGTCAGCCAAAAAACATTTATCTACTAATTGTATGTGTCTTTCTCATCTGAAATAACCTTTTTCCTGACAGCTTAGCTGATCATTATCCATAAAATGTCAGACGTTGGCCACAATTAGGTGAACTGGAGCACAGCTACATTAATTTCTAGCTAAGTAATATCTTTCGTATGTATTTTCATTCAAAGTTCTTTCATTTTAAGGCAGTTTCAATTTGCAATGCATGTTTCATAAACTGCATTAAATGCTGTTGGCCTGTCTGGCAAGAAATCATGTTTGTTTACATAACAAGAGGGTGGAGGCAAGTAGTTATGAAAGGGAAACGGAGAGTTAGCTGGAGACCCCAGCGAAAATAAATTTGGATATGAGTGAAAGAGTTCCCATTCCTCCGTAAACCATTAATCACAATCTGTACTGGTAAATCGAAATTCACCGAGAAGTATCAAACACCTACACTGAATTTATTAAGTCTTGTGAAAGACTTCACTGTGACAGCACTCCAGGCTGGGCTTTTGGACTCGTCTTGGATCTGTTCCGTGCAAACACCTTGACTCTACCATCTTCTTTCTGAGTGCTTTATGTCTCTACCCAGTGGTTGTGCTATGCTACTGCATGACATACTACATTAATCAAGAGATGAATTTTAAAAGCTGCACCTTTCTGTGGGCTTTTCTGATTTTTACATGTACCTTTTAATATGACAGTTTTATAACTAAACACACTAGGTCTGTGTGGATGCAAAATAGATTAAGCCAAAGTAAACTCGCCAGAATACTGTTTTACTTCTCCTTACATTGGTACAATTTTTCAGTAACTTGAATAGCCTTGTACCTTGACTGGAGATACAACCAAAGTAGAGGTACTGCCCCATTTTGCATGTTTTCTCTCTAAAGTTGGGCTGGACATGCAGGTGGATGCAAAGAGAGAAGATGGGCAGATTCTTTTCTAAATTGAAGGTAGCAGATAGCTGCCTGGAACGGAAAACCATTTAATTAACTACAGAAAAATAGAAATACTATTGAAATTATCGAGGTAAACAGCACCTTGACTTCAGGGAGACGCTACACTCCCTTGCTAAAGGGATTAGTTCTGTAATGCAACTCAGGGAAATGGGCTTTTTACCTTAGTAACATGTTTGTGACAGGGCTCAAGAGCAGATACTTTGAGAACACCATGGCAAGGCAAATATACACTTCTTTTCCACTTCTGTTTCATGTGTTCTGAATCTAAAGCAGTTCCTAAGCCAGAGTTTGGTTTTTATCATAGAGTTTCACAGCTCTTGATGGACTCTTCTTCCATGAATTTGTCCAGTCTTTCTGGAACACCGTATCAGCAGGTAAAAATATTTTCCTTTGCTTTCTTTTAAATCCATTACTCAATAAAATGAGCTTCTGTGCCAAACTCACGTTTCAAAAAATTAGCTTTGTTGCAAAAAGAGTTTCCATGTAGAGAGTATTTTATAGCTGTCTCCTATGCAGGGAGAGATTTTGGTTTTCTTAAATAAGTCACTGGACTTATCTGGGAAGGCGAAAGTTTCTTTTTTAAACAACAAAACCAGGGAGTTCCAGTGCTCTTTCAATACCAGCAGTTCCACGGCAGAATTTCACGTCACTTAATGCATTCTCTTAACACATGCTGAGCTTTTCACTGTTTCTCATTAGTCCACAGTGGTTTCTAGGATGAGTAGAACAATTATACCAGTCCCAGATCGCTATATACACATGAGAAATAGTACAGTATTTGGCTGAATAGCTGTTAGTCTTAATTGAGTTTCTGTTGACAGAAGGTGGTATCAATTCTTTACACTTTTCATCCTTTTAGCAAAGTAGGAACCAACCCAGGGATTCTTTCTGTTCATTTCATTTTGTCTCTCTCTAGGTCAAGCATGAGCATCTGCCAGGGAAAATGCCAGAGAAATAAGATCAGGGTTTTTTTGCACTTTCATGTCACAACAGAAAAGAAAATGCATGGGGGGAAGATCCTTCTACATATCTTCTTATGCAAGAAATGCAGTTCTTTGTTTCCCTAAGCATTGAGTTGAATGCCTACTCTAACAGACTGAAATGACTACTATGGTTCTTTAAAAATTCCAGTACACCTTTGAGTACTTGATATCATTAAACTAATATTTGTTTATTTGACTCTGTCCCCTTGCTTGGCTGCAACCCATTCATGAATCAAGATTGAATGTGGAGACCTGGCTGGCTAAAACCAGGCCAATGTTTGTACACACTGCTTTCCTTCTGATATTCAAGCTTAATCAGAATATTTGCATTATAACTCATCTCTGTGAAGTAATTATGTGTAATTGCATAATTACCCATTACAGCTGTTTGACTTACTGGCACTTACACTAATTAAACTAATGTGGTGCACAACCAGAAGTTAATTTAAAACAATGAAACCATAGAACTATCCCTCTTGAGGATGTCTACACAGACATAGGTACTGCGGTTGAACAAAAAGTGAAATGTTGAGCTTACATCTTTATCTTCAACCTATTACACAGTGTATGTTTAACAGGTGACAAAATAGAGAATTAAATAATAAACTGGGTTATAATAAAAAAAATACAAGGCTTTTGAATGGAAATAAACTCTCTTGCTCAAGAACACTTGCCACACTGACTAGTATGAAGTAAAATTACTTGCAGACAATTAATCATACCTTGGTTAATTTTAAATATTTCTCAGTGGTTGTCAAAGCTAAACTTGGATTTAGCTCAGTACCTGCTGGTATGTTTTATTTTCCTCCAGATTAAAATCCAGTGTTTGAGCCTTGTGTTCAGTCAACTATTCTGATATGCAGATTACCTTAATGGACTGACTTTGCTTATACAGTGAACAACCAAATCATACAGACAGGAATAATATTCAGTATATGAACTTAAATAAATGAAAATTCTCCAAAATCATCACTCTCTTGCTGTGTGGCTATTGTAAACAAGTTAGTGCAACCCAGAGAACAATAAGTGTTCTCCTAAGAAAATACTGACAGCCAAACCCACTGCCATATCCAAACCTTGCAAGCAAGAGCAACAAAATTTATGTGGGTTTTTTTGCAAAGCTCTCACAGGTTTTGCATAAAGAAATTCCAGAGCTGGCACAGCTGTTTCCTATAACTCCTCTTTTTAAATGTCCTTGATAAGCAACCCCTTTTCTGGGATATGTCAGAGACTTGACTGGCTGTTACATTACCCCAGTGGTGCTCCAGAAGCTGAAATGGAGGTTGGATCACCTCTATTGGAAAGCCGTAAAGGTAAAAAGAGGTCAAGCACGTTGAAATTGAATTTACCAGTGTCTGAAGCCAAGAAAAAAATGTTTCAGCATAATTCACAGTATTTGTTTGCATAAATGCAGTTAGCAGAACAGCTGTAAATCTGATGTAAATCCATAAGTGCTCAGGACTGGATTTTTAAAATTTGATCTTACTAGAAATGTTGTGAGTTGCAGGTATTGCACGACCAAAGCAAATGCAAAAATGTTATCTAGTCCTGCTACTTACATTGGTTTTCATAGCAATCAAACAGCCCATTCCATGGGATACAATACTGAAATGTTTTACACAGGTGGCTCATGATTTTGACTACACAGTGCTTTTTCCAGACTGTTGGGCAAAGGCCAGTACTTTTCAAGTTGCAGTTGCTCCTTTACATGCAGTTAAGTTTAACAGTACGCATTGGAATTAATTAGCATTAAAGCATCAATTTATTTACATTAAAGCCCTTATTAGCAATTCATTCCCATATAAACTGGGAATTCCTTCTTGTCATTAAAGTTTCTGTTACTGGTATCCTCTTATATTTTATGTTAAATGATGTGGAACATAATATAGTTTTAATGGGACTGCAATTAGCCATTCTCACATGGCTTGAATTTAGGCATACTACTGAAAATAAATCTTTTCTACGAATGTGTAACTCTATAGTTTGACCAACACAGAAATATTTTTTGCTTTGAGAAACTGCTAACCACTAGCTTTTTAAAACCACCTCATACTTCTTTCTTTGAGTCACAGATTTACTTTTCAAAGCACTTCATTACACATATGATATTTTAGCATGAGAATCATTCTACTCAAGTTATTACCTAAACTAGTGTGTGCTCAAGTGTTTGTCTGAATGTCATTTTAATTAGGAAAGCAGGACATACAGGAGCTATGTGACAGATGTAGATGTCTTTGCTGCTAGCATCCCATTTCTTCTTCATCGCCACACCAAACATAGGGCTTTGCTTTGGCCTACAGGTGTTAAAAATCTGACATGGTCTGGGTGTAATAAATGCCAACAGCCATGTACTGAGGTTGCTATCCAGGTTGACATGATATCTATCAGACACAGAGAGGATATGAATGAACCTGTTTTTTCTTTTTCAGGTCTGAAACTCCTGAAATTTCCAAATTTATTGTGTGTTTTGTCTTTAGGTGTTCCAGAGTAAATTCTTCTTTACACTCATCAGCTTTAGGTTGTACACAGATCTAAATATGCAGGATAACATTCTGATCTCCTTACAAATAGTAGGACACAGGCCAACGATTTCAAAAGGGCCATGATCTTACCCGTACTGTACACAATCCTGTTCAAACTAAAAGACTTCCATGCTTCAATATTTAGCCTATTGAAAATGGATTTCAGTAGCAGCACATTAAAGTTAAAATCAGTCCATCATTTTTGTTCTCTCTGTAGATGAAATTCACTCATAGAATATGAAAAGCATGAGTTTTTGGTTTTTTATACACAATTTTATAACAGTGGGAATCAGCTCGCAGCCCAGAAAGCCAGCCGTATCCTGGGTTGTATCAAAAGGAGCTTGACCAGCAGGTCGAAGGAGGTGACCCTGCCCCTCTACTCTGCTCTCCGTGAGACCTCACTTGGAGTATTGTGTGCAGTTCTGGTGTCCTCAAGATAAAAAGCACATGGAACTGTTGGAACAAGTGCAGAGGAGGGCCATGAGGATGATCAGGGGACTGGAGCACCTCCTGTATGAAGATAGGCTGAGAAAGTTGGGGCTGTTCAGGCTGGAGAAGAGAAGGCTGCCATGGAGACCTCCTAGCAGCCTTCCAGGATCTGAAGGGGGCCTAAAGGGATGCTGGGGAGGGACTCTTCATTAGGGACTGTAGTGATAGGACAAGGGGTAACGGGTTCAAACTTAAAGAGGGGAAGTTTAGATTGGATATGAGGAAGAAATTCTTTACTATGAGGGTGGTGAGGCACTGGAATGGGTTGCCCAGGAAAGTTGTGGATGCTCCATTGCTGGTGGTGCTCAAGGCCAGGTTGGACATAGCCTTGGATGGCATGGTTTAGTTTGAGTTGTTCCTGCCCATGGCAGGGGTGTTGGAACTAGATGATCTCAAAGGTCCTTTCCAACCCTAACTATTCTATGATTCTATGATTCTATAAAAATAGCTTTTCTCATATTCGCAGATCTGCTATGAGCATGCGCTTTTCATGAAGATCTCTAGCAGATAAGGATTTTTTGTGGATACACTCTTCAGTGTAAAATCCCCACTCCTGAAGTTTTAATATATTACCAAATATACTCTTCTTCCCACAAATGTCTTCAAGCTTCACGTGTGCCTATTGGCAAGCATTTCTTTTGTTATGCCCACCAACTGTAACAGGCTTATTTGTGGATTAGCTGTGTCTCAGCTGTAAAATTAATTCAGGAGCACAGCCTGTGGTTCCAAATGAAATTGCAACAGAAGGAAATGTTGTTTCCAGGAGTTTGTCTTTTAAAGATCTGTATAATTGGTTAATGCTGTTTTGTCTTCTTGTTTTTTGGAGACAATGCTTTGTCATGTGTAACTTTTATTTTCTATTTTCAGTACATTGCAGTATACAAACAGCAAAGTCAGATGATCAGTGTCCTCTAGTGCTCAAGGAACCAGAGAGCCCTAATTAACTGATCTTATTGTGGTAGCAGTTTTAGCAATTAATTTTGAGCTACAGATCCATGAACCAAAGCCTTCAGTTTTCAGCTTTCTGGATTCTTAAAAGTTTAAATCCATTTTTGCAGAATAAATGTATATTTATTTTCACTGTTTTCTCCCTCTCAGTTAAATAGAAGACAAATGGCACAGTGCTTAAAGCCCTGCCTTTGCACTCAGCAGGCTTGGCTCTTTGGTCAGCCTTTATGCCTGACTGTAAAGAGACCCCACAAGATGTGGGGAGACAGTTCAGATTTCTTTTATGGATGGCTTCTTAATGCACCTGATATCACTTTTTGGACACACTGAGTCCGCTCCACTTTGTCAAATACTGCTTTCAGCTGGAAAACAGTAGTTCTCTGACAAAGGCAGTGAGGGGCCTTTCAGCTGTGTGAGTACCCCAAGCCAATTTCATTACAAAATCCAAGAGATGAGTTTAAAGCACTTTCAGTTTACATAGCTGAACAGCTTTGTGCTCTGTGGACACCACCAGGCTGAAGCAGTAGTGTTGTAGCTGCAGTGCTGATGGCCTGTCCTGGATGGAAGGAGATGCTGTGAGTTAGCCTTTATGCACATGGTTTGCCTTCAGCTGAGCGAGATCAGGCTGCTCAGCTGCATAACACAACATGGTGACTGTCAGCAAATGCTTTCCTCAACTGAAGCAGTACAAAGCTATGTGTTTAAAAAAAACAGGGCTGATTTTTGTTTCTGTTGGCAGAGCTACTTTAGTGCAGAATAATAGCAGCTGATGTCTTTAGATGGCTAAAGGATTACCGCTGGGTAAATGGCTTTCTTTTCCTTCTGCCAGTGGTGAAACCAGTTTCTCATGCAAGTTTCTAGCGCAATAGAAGACAAATGTATTGCAAATTAAAGTAGCTGCACTATGAAGGCTCTTTCTTTGCTATGATAAGAATCATTTTTACATACACAGAAACCAAATACATGATACTTGGGTTTAGACGTACTTCCCCAGCTATCAAGTAAGTTTTCATTCACACAGCTAAAAAGTTTTTCCTGCAATTCTTCCTCCATTTGTCTTATAGCCTGTACTAGAACAGGGGCTCTGCAGCAGCAGCACAATCCCAGAGTGAACCTAATCATCCAACTACTTCCCTGTTGTGATGTGGCAAGGTCCTTCCTAGCTCTCTGGGTCATTGTCTTAAGCCAAAGGATTGCCATTGCTGAAAACGCTGCTCTCTCTTTTAACTGATCCAGCCTGACAACTTTTATTGCTGCATAACTTTGAACAGTAATTGTAGCTCCATTAGAAATAACCTACATTACTTTTTCCTGCTATTCTATGAAAAGAAAAAATACATTGCACATCTTCTCTATGCCTTCCTTCACCAAGAGCTGCTACATATAATCACTTAAAAGTGTGCAGATGAACTCCTAGATTGCCTTCCAGAACCAGCTCAAACAGAATACGGAATTGTAGAAGAAGGAAAGGCAGGAGAGAGTGTGCATGGACTGTCTAATATACGTGCAGAAGGGTATATCCATCTGATGGAACTGAGGAGGTGGAGGATAATTATACAGAGAGACAGGGACACTCAAAGCTCTTTGCATGAGGCGCAAGTTGAAGAGAACACAAGGGAGTAGAGGAAGGGGGAGAGAAAAGGGTCTTAAGATAGGATGCAAACCAGTAGAATAAGCTGCAGTGTTTATTTTCTTATAAAAGAAAAACAAAATGCATGTTTGTCCAGGTGGTAATTTAACAGAAGCTAGCAACTTAATGAAAAGAATCTTAATGGTGAAGCCAAAGTATGAGCGGAACTTCCTCCCCATCCTTGCTATTTTCTGCCATCTTGCAATTTCCTCTTAGATGGCACTTTTTTTTCCAATCTCTTCATGTTCAACCAGGGCACATTTACCACTCTGAGTCAACAAAATGAAGACATACTCTTAGTCTAGTTCAGGTTCCTGTTACTCAAGTGAGCACCAATCCCTTGGGCTGCATCAATTGGATAATGATCATCAGCAACATGGCTCAAGCTAATTTAACAACAGAACAGGGTACTCCAAGGCAAGCTATTAGAACCAGCCATCTTTTCATGTGCTCATTAATTACAAGTAATAGTAATTTTAGCAATTATACATGTAGCCCAAGAGACTTGACTGGGTCTCACTTGCACAGGAGGAAGATTACAAGTCCTAAAGCTTTCACATGCATGCACTCACATTCACTTTACATAAAATAAACCAGTGAAAACTCGTTTATATGCTGAAGTCTCCTTCAAGTGCTTGTCCAAGTCTTTAAAACACCTTGTATAAAACCCCCTTCACTTTGACTAGCATTGAGAACATGGGGTCTTTTTGCCTATGATAAACTCCTGAATTTCTGTTCTCAGTATGAGAATTCTGGTGACATGGCTGTGTCCGCAGGAGCAGAGAGAAATATGACTTCTGTCTACAGCACTCAGAGGGGGTGGTGTTGGCCTAAACTCAAGACTTATATTGCCTTATCAGCAAAATAATGCCATTGCACACCATGCTTATAGCAAGGCTTAGCTGCTTGCAGATTTTGGAGAGGTAGAAGAGCAAATATTCCATCTCCCCAACATAACTGCTTTGGTACAGCTATACCAGCAGCATCTCTGTGATAGGGATGTAAAAATAGTCCAGACCAGAGAAAGCTGAACATGTTGAAAAATCCTATGTGTATTTCAGAATTTCATTTAAACCCTCAGCCTTAACTATGTGTAGCTGGAAAGAAAAAATTAATTGTGCAGACTTTTACAGTTGTTAGATAAAGCCCTGAATTACACTAATAGAGAGTTTCTCTTCCACAAAAGAATGAAGCTTTTGTCTACCAGTTGGTCATGATTATTGCTTGAAATAATGGTTGTCTTCTTAAATAGCTCCGCACTGATGGATTTTGTAAATTCAACATGTAGTATTTCTGAGACACTTTCAATAAATTGCTGAGATTGCAGTGTCCAGGGTATAATCATTTTGCTGCCAACATTAAATGGACAAAAGCAGACAACAAAGTAAAACTATACAATTCTACTGTGTTTCATTCAAAAACTATGCACTTAATCTCTTTGATTCCTGTTTAGCTTCTGATAAGCGCTGCTAGGAATATAATTCAATTCCAGGAAATTTTCAGTAAGATTATGCAAGTTGTATTGAAAGGAAGCTATGATTTAAGAAAGAATAATTAAAGACAGTTAACTTTGCTGGTTTCAAACTGCATTAGCACAAGACATTCAGGTTAGGGCAATGGTTCTGTATTGCCTCATTGAAAGGCTGGGAGACAAAAACATTTCACTGTATCTGCAGGATTTCTTTTTCTTCATTGTAGTTCTTGCATTCAGACTTTCTGTTCATTTGTCCTCTTTGAAACAGCATGAGAAACATTTTTATGTAATGGAATCTCATCTCTGTAACTCTTCCAGTTACAGTCCTGAAGTATTTCAGTGATTCAACTAAGACAATTTCATGCAGACCTGGACTTGGGCTATTCCTGGCCAGCCTGTGTTCTGGCATACACAACAAAAATCATAATGCGAGTTTTAAGATCAACCCCTGTTCCCCTTCTGATCCACACAAAAGACTGTTCCAGGTGGTATGGAGATACCTGCTTCCAGAAAGGCTATGTCCCATATTAAAAAGGCAAAATTTGGAGTACACCTTTCAAATATGCAGCAGGATTATACATCACTGTCACATGGGTTTACCTCATATCCACCAGAGGAAATCCATGGAAGTGAAGATGAAAGGAAACCTCATACTCCTTTTTCCATGATAGAAGCAACCTCTAATACTGTGCACATAGTCTGGGAGAACGCTGTGCCCAACAATATCTGGAAATTAAGAAGTAGCTGCATTTATGAATAAAGTCTTGGTGCGTCTAGTTCTAGGCGAATCTACCAGTGAGCTACTATCAGCAATAAATTTCTGCTTATTTCTATTGTAAAAATAATTATTAAAGTACAATTTAGATTTCTACATAACATACAAATAGGCTAGAAGTTAATCTTCCTTTCTTGCAACAGTATTGTCCCTTCCCCTCCTTTATCATGTGTCATTATCATATTTCACTTTATGTCAATTATTAAACTGTTTTTGTCTCAACCATTGGGTTTTACCTTTTTCCAACTCTCCTCCCTATCCCAACATGGTGGTAGAAGAAGTGAACAAGAAGTGACTGTGTGGTACTTAGTGGCTGGCTGCAGTTAAAACACACCACTTGTAAACAATATAATTCTCATAGGAAAGGAGTGGTTGCACAAATTAAGAACTGGATAGAAATGCAAAGCTTTCAGGCTGCTGCCATGTCCTACATTGAAACAGTTGGAAGTAATTTTCAGTGTAGAAACTGTTCTACAGCAAACTAATTTCATGGATTTTTCCAGGTAGCTGTAAATCATCAGGTGTCACACTGTGGATTTACAGTGTTTATAAAAACGCATTTTTGTGTGTATATATATCTACCAAAAAAAGGCAGTAAGAAACAAACCCGGTGAGTTACAACTCCAGAATTCCATGTTATTATGCACCTGCAGTGCCCAGTCTTTCTCCACTGCAGAATGGTGACACTTCATAATGACATTTAATATCTCTGACCTGCATAATGTGAAGAGAGATTGAATTATCAATTCTACCAAAAATGAAATAAAAATAAATCTATAAGAGGTTTGTTCCCTGTGATTATTTATTCAAGTAGCATAATGGTCACCGAAGTCGCATAGTGCTGCTCTTGTGCTTTCCTGGGATGGTTGGTATATTGAAATAATAATGAATAATACATTTTCAGTATGAATTTTCAGACAATGTTCAAACATGCTAAAATTTATTAAATCTTTGAAATTTTGTGAGCTCACAATGGCTGATTATTTAATGAGACCCAGCAGACACTGAATGTAATGTATGAATTGCTTTTGCTATTAATCACTCAGCTCCAATGATCTTATAGATTTTTTTTTTCCAGAACACTGGAACACTGAATTAGGTGCAAGCTGTAATGAATAGAGATTGCAGTAGAGTAAGCATTTAGCTTTAAATTGAAACTCTAGAGGCAGGTAGGTAGCATTTATAGTAGAAAACTGCTTAATTTCAAAGAAATTATTTGGTGTGTTAGAATGACATCTAGTGACTACTTCAGGTTCTAATGCTGAGTTATAAAAATAGAAACAAAAACCTACTTTAATCTTCTGATTCTTTTTTTGCTGCCCCCTAATGAAAGACATATATTTATGAAGAAGACATATAAGAACTACAAATCATAGCAAGATACAGTAAAACTTGAATTTAGGGTTAAAGGCAAACAATGCATTAGTGTAAGGGAGAAAGCAATAACATGCTTCAAGTTTCTGAGATTCTGGGAATTAAAAATTAGGATTGCATCCCACTCTTCAATATGAATATATTGTTCAGGAAATAGCCTATCATTTCTCTTTTATATGGAATCTACCAGGGAATAAAATGTTAAAAGTCACTTAAAATAGGTTCCTGATGAGGAATAGAAATTCATCCACGTAGTGAAAACATAGTTTAACAGAGGCCCAAAGCCTCCCTTTCAGTAATAATCAGCAGTCTTCTTCCATTCAACACAATCACACCACTGACTCATGGAGCAGGGTGCAACAAAGAAAGAGTTCATAAGGTAACGCATGCCAGCAGAAAGTCTGTATTTGGATAATTCTAAGAAGATGCAAACTATTTTCTTCCGCACTGGAGGCAGAGCTACAAGCTCTTGAGAATGGAAGTGTGAGAGAGAAATGGGATGTTAGAGAGATAGAAAGTAATTTCTATTGCTAAAAGTAAAGGCAAAAAGTAATTTTTAATCTGACTGATGATTCAAATAATTTTCATCAAGTATATATTTCATATATGGCTGAAAAAGATTGAACTGAAAAGTGTGAATACATTCGTTGCATTACAGATTTTTTTCCAGTCACGTTTCTTCCTCTGAACACACACCAGACCAGTGTTCCTAAGAAAGGAGAACATGTCCTATATAGGATAGGACACCTATGCACAGCCAACGATTATTCTCCTCATGCTCAGCTTTATTTCAAAAGAAAAGCTGACTCCTTGATTGAAGTGTTTAAAAGCAAGCTGTGAGAATACAATGGACATGTAATCAATTACGCGTGTATCTGCCTGAATCTGTAGAAAACTGAAGCGATAGTGGTGAAGCACAAATGTCAGTCGTGAAACAGCAAAGATCACTGTAAATTATTTCGATGCTCATTAAAGGATGAGGAAAAGAATAAAAGCAAAGGCTGCAGCTCGGGCTGGGGGGTCTGCACCATCTACCCCAGCAGTGGTCAATGCCTCTACCCAGATGGAGCTGCTGGGGCAGGAACAGGTAGCAGAGAGCAGAACTGCCTGCAAATGTGTGCCCAGGCAGAGGACTTCCTGCAGAGGGTGGCTGAGCTGCAGGGGATGGTGAGAAGGCTGTGTAACATCAGGGAGACAGAGAAGGAATTGCTAAACAGCCAAAAGCTCCCCCCGCAGGCACACACAGAAGGGAGGGGAGCCAATAATGTGGAAGAATGGATACTAAGGGCAGATCTAAACCTTAATATTTCTAAAACTCAAATTCCTGTCTGCACAGTAAAGAGAGCCGTAAAATGCAGGGGCATTGAGGCTAAATCTATTCAATATCATAATGCATACAGCAAGGCTGGAGAGCCAATATATGCTTCAGATAAGAAGGCATTCTGCACAGTCAGTGCACAGAAAACTTTTTTTCACCCTTATTCATTTCCTAAGTGACAGCAATGAACACTGCAATGTATGAGAGACAAAGAATTTACAAGTGAATAGGCAGGAACAGAGAAAATGAGATGTGAACGGGAAGCCTGGAAGGAGCATATTGGGATTGGCTGTATTTTAGTGTTTGGTTTAATTCACTCTGTGTGGGCATTGCTTACAAGAGAACCAGTCACAGAAAAGGTCAGAAAATGTCAGTATTGGAGAGTATGGGTCTGATCAGGCAGGCTTTCAGAGGAAAAACAGTGTTCTGTGTTAAAGGGTGTGGGCAACAAACCCCTTAAATTTTCGGTTAAAACATCCTGGGATAAATGTGTGCTCTGCAGATCTAAAGCTGAACTTCCCTGGAGCAGACACAAAACCCATTTCTCACAGGGTATTAAAACCTGCTGAAACTGACAGGCAATTAAGAGTTTTCTTAAAGATCTTTTAAATGCTGACTACAGAGTGATTACCAAACATTTTGTTGTTCAAAAGCCCAATTTGTCTACACAAATTCTAAAATGTGTGTTCAGCTGGGTATTTGCATACACTGGCCAGCTTCTGTGCAGGTTTCATTTGGATAATAAAATGCAAAGAAATGATGCAGAGTAGGACGACGAAAGCATAGATGCTGAAACTGAGGATGCCATTTTGCTCATTGTACCTGCCTAATTGCTGGGTATCTTGGCCTGCATCAAAAGAATCGTGACCAGCAGGTTGAAGGAGGTGATTCTCCCTCTCTACTTTGCTCTCATGAGACCAACTTGCAGTGCTGCACCCAGCTCTGGGGCCTCCAGCACAACAGGAATGTGGACCTGCTTGAAGAAGTCCAAAGGAGGCCACGAAGATGGTCAGAGGGCTGAGCACCTCTCCTATGATTTTTAGCTTGGAGAAGAGAAGGCTCCACGGAGACTTTATAGAAGCCTTACAGTGCCTAAAAATGGGTACTACAAGAAATCTGGAGAAGGACTTTTTACAAGGGACAAGGCAAGAGAGAATGGCTTTAAACTGACAGAAGGCAGATTTAGATTAGACATTAGGAAAAAATTCTTCATGAACTTTGAGGTCCCTTCCAACCCAAACTATTCTATGGTTCTGTTATTCAGCTCACTGCAGTGTTGATGTTGATAACCAATCTGACATTGTATCCCACTCCATTTTACAATAAAAAATGTTTTAAATAAGAAGTTAAATATGGGAATACATGCAATCAGTATAATGCCTTCTGAGGAATTAACCTCTGCCTGATAGCCGCCTATGATAACCACAATAGTAAAGAATGTCCTATGTTATTACTGCTTCTGGAACAAATTTGTGAGGTTTTCTGGTTCCTTTCCTAACTCTTTTCTGAAGTATAAGCTCTTGTGAAAAACTTAAAGAATGAGGACGCTCTCGTAAACGCATGACCTTTACTTCCAAGTCACCTCATACTTCCACATTACTTAAAAAATTCGGCTCCCAAAATGTAGGCCTCATCATGCTGCCTCATGTTGGTAAAAAGTTTCTTTACCCAATCTGAGTCATGTGATGAGGTCATCAAAATGAGATGGGGGAATACCTGTGACACAGGTCACACTACAGAATGTGCCAAGACTCCTTGGAGTGCAAAACCTTCTTACAACACATTGGCTAAAATTAGGGGGGGGGTTGACTGCCACAAAGAGCAAATGAGTGAGTGGGTTTGTTCGAGTTACCTCCAGATAGTTCATCATGTGTATTTGTTTCCTTTATCCAGAATCTGGGGCAAATCTAATATCAGAAAACTTTCTGGCAGTTCAGGTCAAGCACTGTTTTATTGTACATTGTGATCTTGCATTGACAGATTTTATTTTAATAAGCTGAAAGGAAATTAATAGCCTGAACAATTTTTATTCACTGGCCATGGAAAATGCTTGTTACAAGAACATTACACTCAAGTAAAAGATTGCCAATATCCTGGGCTTATCATATACATTAAAGACATTTCATCTTTTTAAAAGGAGAGCAAGATCAGTTCCAAGCCATCGCAGTACTGCAGAGCTATTCTGCTTGACAGGCAGGCAAGCTGCCTACCTGCAGTTGTCTTAAATCATGACTTTCCATTTTCTGCACTCAGGTGGGAGCCATTTGAAAACTTTCACAGAAGTTAGCAATAGCAAATCCTGTAATAAGCATCACACGCGAAGCTGTATAGAATGTTCAGCATCTCAAACAGTTTGATGCAATTAATACATGACTTTCTAGTTCCCATGTCAAGTAGGAATACCATACTTGAATCATTTTAGAAAACATTTGTCTTCATTAACTTCAGCCAGCATATGCAGATTTATCAGTTTACTATAGGTATACTCTAATCAGACCTTATATAGAGTTGCTCCCTGAGCTTCCTCTTGTTTTTCAGCTCTTGAGCCATGTTCAAGCATTGTTTGGACAGGTTTTTTGATTGTAATTCAGTGTTTCTCAATGAATTTATATCTGGGTACACAACAAATACGTAAGAGGAAGTTTAATTTCTGTCCTCTTTTTTTTTCCTTCGATTTGCTGGAAATATCTGAAATACAGATGGAGAACATGTCACTCCCCATGAATAGTGTTCATCTCTCCATACCTGATTTTTAAGTCAGATTGGTTTTACCGAAAAATGGTGGGGTCCAAAGTGACTGGGGAGTCAACATGTTTTATTCCAATATAATGACTAAAACCAATCCTTGTGAAAGATGGCAGCACTTACATGTAATCAAGATCTGTGAGCCAGCTACTTGAAGACAATCACAAGAGCTGGCAGCTTCCCTTAAATCTGATAATGGAATTAGCCCTCATATTGCCTTTGACTAGTGATGGGAACCAAATGAGAAAACTTCAGCTGAGAATTATTAATTCCTTTGTGAATGATGGATGTAACAGAGAGATCCCTCTGCTTTGGTAAGCTGGATGAACTGTTCTGAATGTGATGTTCCTGCTTTCCATGGCAAAGAGTAATGTACAATTACTAAAACAAGCAACACCTTTCACAGCCATCTGTTTTTAATAGTTCTGCAATCCTTCTTTAACCGGAGTAACACTATTACTGGTATCTCATTTCTACCTCACTACGTTAGACAGAATTAGAAGATGTTTCCCTGCAGACCATAAGCAGCAACTGTGCTGCTCACTCTCTGCTCTAACAAAGAGGGAATGAAAGGAAGATGCATCCTTCTTTTATTTGAAATTGGGAGTAATTCACAGAAATTAATGGAGCTCCCCAGCACAAGATGAATGTGAAAACAGAGCCTGGCCCAGAGGTTATAAATTAAGTATAAGTGAAATTCAGGGAGCGAGGTTTGTGCAGTATGAAGCTACATAAAAATAAAATGTATTTCATTCAACCAGCTGAGAACAAAAATGAATCAAAATACTAATCAATACTGCAGACTAAGAAATAATTTCTGCTTCAGTGTCTCTGTCTCTCCTTCTGCTAGTTTCGCACTGGTTGTGGTTATTGACAAAGCTAACTGATCTGACCTTCTCATGCAAGTTATTAAGAGAACCATTCAGACAGAATTTATATTATCCCTGAACCTGGAAAGAAAGAATGTACAAAATACTTATTTAAAATAAAATCTGAATTATGAATCTAACTCATTAAAAAGAAACCACAACATTCTGATTAAACATGTGGGTCTTTTTGTTTTGGCAGATTCGTAAGGCAATTTCAGGTGATGCTGTAACTGTATTGTGGTGTATTCCAGATACTGTATTCCACTAATAACCTGCACTCATTTCAGCCTGATAGGAACATGGAAGCATAAAAGACTGTGAATCAGTGCTTCTAAAAATAGCCCCAACCACCCCCTTCCTCCTCAACAAAGAAACATAAAAGGTTGAAAAGGATGAGGCTGATGAGAACAAAGGGAAAGTAGCTGAATGGTGAAAAGGCCCATTAGCAAAACCACCCCACTTTTTCAAGAAAGAGGTCCTTTCTTGCCTGCCTCTCTTGTTTGCATTAAAAGAAGTGCCCTGTGCTGATCTGATTGCTGAAGCAGTGTTGAGAGAGTCACATAAGCCTAGAAGGAAGATCAGGAAGCTTCTTTAGCTGGAATCACGTTTTCTTGAAAATTTTATCTGCAGTGAACTGCTGCTGTTCTCTAAAAGAGAAAAAAAAAAAAAAAAGGCAAACAAGTACCAAACAACAACAACAAAAAAATCAAACAGACAAAAAAGCCCAACAACAAACAAATCAAAACCAAATAAGGAATGACTCATGTTCCAGTCAGGTATTTGTAGTTGTAGTGTATCTTTTGTCTTGTACACTACTATTGTGTATTCCAACAGCTTATACTGTTCATGACTGAATGTTCGAAGCTTGCACTGTGTAGCTGTCTTAACATACATGACGTACCCTTTACCTGACAAAGAACTTCAGTTATTTCCTGTTTTATTTCAAGGTTACAGTGAAATAGTTTTTGATGTGAACTGATTTTCTTGTTTATGATACATGAACATATGCTTGTTCATACAGCAATCAACTTGTGCAATACTTCCACTTCGTGGTGTCTGTGGCCTAATTGCTCACTGGCTGCAGACTGAAGCAAGGGGCAGTATTGCACAAACCTGGTTCCCTTTCCAAAGTCATCTCAAAGGGGCTTTGCTGCAGAGGTTAAATATATCCACTTCCCTTAGGGGGAGTTATATTATTTCCCAGTTGTTCCTCTTGCTGATTTACACTTGGAAATAAAATAGTCAGAATAGACCTTTTTACAGACCCTAATTTTATGCTTATTTCAGTAGTTTTGAAAATATGCTCAAGCAAGCATATTAAACAGAACTTAATTTTCCTAATATCCCAGTTGTGTAACCAATGCGGCATCTTTCATTGTGTGCAGTGCCTTCATAAAAATGTTCTCAAGTCCTAGCTGACAAGGTCCTTTATGACTAATGTTTAATCTTCTTAGCAGGCAGAACGATTTTTTTGTTCTGCCTGAATTTACAGAAAGGATAACCAAATTAAACACACGTGGTTGAGAAATGGTATTGCTGGTGTTCTCAGAGTTTTCATGGATGGTTAGAGAAAAGTTGTCTGATCCCTTTCATATTTGGAAAATGCTGGAAATGCTAGTGTTATATTTTCATTACAAAGTTAATCTGGATAACTGGTTTAACCGACTGAGAAACAGCTTTGCAACCTCAGTGATTTTCTGAACTATCCACAAAGCTTCCCACCCTCTTGTTTGGGGCAATACTGAGGATCCTGAAACTGAAGGAGTTCACTGGATCATTTTGGAGGGGCATTGGCTCTGCATAAACTCCCCACCTTCAGAACAAGCAACACCCAAAACTATGTAACCTAAGGAACCCAGGTAGACTAAATCAGAAACTTTTACTGTGTCCAGTAGGCAAGCTATGGATAATGCACAAACAACATCTCAGATTAACTTTCTAGACGAGAAAGATATTGGTATATTTGGCACTATGCCTTAAAATCACAGAAAGATTTTCTTAATTACTAGAATTGTTCTGTGCCACTGAACATTAATTGTATCTTCCACCTTCATATAATAACCAGTGTTTGTGCTGTTCATTAACTTGGTCAGCAAAGTTTATGTGCCAGTTTGCAGTCTTCTTTATTATATCCGTTTGGTTATATGTTCCAGAAGTGCTGGGGCTTAAGCATTGTGCCCTAACTACCTTTCATTAGCTTCCTTTAACAACAAAAGCCCACATAACATGCTTCATCTGCTTGAACCAATGCTTTGCTTCACCTCTACTCCCAAGCATATTTTAATGCAATGATATCTAAGTGAGAAATAGACTAAGTGTTCCAAAAAGCCTCATAAAGATCTATGGAGTTAGGATTAGCAATGTGATTCTAATAAATGTTGATAACTGAGAATGTTTTGGTCAGTTCGTAACCATGGAGCTGGAACAAAATCAACTGTAACTACAAGATTTGTGGTTTAGAATGTTGCAATATTAGTTCCCTCTTCAAGGATGCCCACAGTAAGCAAATCAGCGTTCTTCCAAGATAAATGAGAAACACTATGTAACTACTTTAGCTTGGCAAGAAAATGAGAAAAAAAAACCTCGAAGTAGGCGAAGGGTAATTCCGGCAGGGGGAGATCGCGACCTCCGACTCAATAGCCCCCTACTCAGATTATACTCCAGACTCAATTCAGAACAATAGAACTAGCTTGTGCGCATGTGTAGTAATTTGCATACGAAGCGTATTTGTTATAACCAATTAAAATAAGAATATGGAATGGAATGTATGAATATGTAACAATCTTGTGGATAAATATCTGTAAAGTCTGATCCTAGGCATGCATGTAGGGAGGAGAGATCCCCTGTGAATCCAGCGCTGTAATAAAAGGATGCCTCCCTTTTAACACTACACTGGTGTTACGAGGTTTTTCTTAACCGAGGTAACAAGTTAACAAGTCAACCTACATCGCCCCTTTGTGATTCAATCCAAATAGCCTCCCCTCACACTGTCTTAATATATTACAATATTTCAAAGTCTGACGTGTCAAAGATGGCATCCAGTTCTGGTGAAATCTGAAGACATTTATTTCAGGTCTTGCATCTCATTTATAGTCTATTAGGTGCTAAGCAGTAACTTTCCACTCTTGCTTCCTTATCATCCCGATTTAGCAAAACTACTAAGGGTTACAAATATTCACAGTTTGGTCTGTCTTTGAGGTGCACATCCTGCTTTATCTTGCAAACTGCCTGCTTTGTTTTGCTAACCGATCTTTACCCTTCATTGTTCTCTCTACAGTTCCCAAGGCTTTGGCCTGACCAGGGCAATAGCACCTGGTGTTTTCTTCACTGTTCCCAGGGCTTAAATGGGACCAGGGTGATAATACCTGAATCCATTTCGTTAACTATTTCTATCCTGTCACCCACTCAACGGACTTAAGCTTAAAAAAAATTTATCTGAGTTAAGAAAAAAAATCAGCTATATGTCTTTTTTGTTGTTGTTTTTTAAGTCCTGCAATTTTTAGTGATAGTGTATTTATTACCTGTTAATACTTTTCATTCAGGGCATTTTGTTTTCATGGAAAAAAGTAGTGCAATACATAGAAGGATATTTGACATGCAACTAAAGTAGATGCTCCAAATTTTCAGGTCAGTTGTCTGTTATTGGCGTTTATAGTTTATGTTAAACTGGCTTATTCCTAAGAACACCAGCTTTCTGGTTCATTCTAAAAAGCTGGCATTTCTGTTCTTGTAATTAAAAATTAGTTACCTAGGTTACAAGGGATAATTAATATGTGGAATCTAGATGACATTGTGTGTTGGGTCATTAATAACTGGTGTTTGCTGCAAATAACTCCCTATAAACTGCTTTTAAAGTGTCTTTCATGCTTTAGTCACCTTGTAGTCTATTAAAGAGTGTCTTGAGGTTATGAAGCGTGACCTGTGACCATGAATTCAATGTTCTTTCAGAGGATCTCTGCAACATGAAATTGAAATGCAACAAAGTATACAGGGCAAATAAAAGACTTTTAGAAATGGTACTGCAGTATACTAATGGTAGGTGAGAAAGGCCAACTGAGAGCAATCAATGGAGATGATGGGATCAGAGGATGTTGTGAAAGAAAGTCCTCATTTTATTGATAGGAGTGGCCCTAGAATGAACTTCAGTCAACATAACAGCTATTCTTAACTATTGCACATAGAATTTATTTTGGCCAATTTAAATTTTCTTTCATCCTTGCCTCAGTCTTTCCAATGAGTCTGATGGTCCCTAGCCATCAATTAGAAAAGACTAAAAAGGACAAATGTAAAAATCCTAAACTCTGAAGATAGGAGTAAATTGCTAATGTTTAAGCAATTTTTTTAGGCTTTACAGTGAGTAGAAAGACACAAAGAGGAAAAACAAACAAATGAACCCCCAAACATTTCCTGAAAGCTATTTATCTCATTCTAAGTTAGATATTTAAATCATTTCAGGATTCTAAAGCCAGAAATGTGAAACTTCACTGCTTTGTTCATGCAAGAAGCAAACAACATAGGTATGGTTTGCATTTATGCAACCTGAGTGAAAATAAGCTTTAATTTAAATACTTGTCTCTGTCTCTGTGTTTTTCCAGTTGACCTACATGGCATAAGGTAATGGAGTCAGGCTGCTGGCTTCACGCTGATTATTCACCACTAAATAATTTCTAGCTTTTAGCATCCTGGAGTAATGGGGTGTTTTTCTCTCCTTCCACTCTCTTCTCAGCTGTCCAATAACCAAGAGTTTTTTGACATATCTTCTTTGGTTATCTGCTATTCATGCAATATTTTTATCTAAGAACCCAGTCTATTTCCAGTGACTGAAAGAGGGGTATCATATTAACCCTAATGCTTTGCAGAAAAATGCTCTATTTATCTCTGCTGGAAACTACAGCACTATGTGCACAATGCTGCTACTTAGGAATTCACCCTCCTTTTGCCATACAGTATCTCTATCTTTCTTTTTCTTCCTAATATTTGTACTGTGCCTATCACAGGTTTTATTTCTTTCTCACTGGGAAGCCTTCTGTAATAAAGATGATCAGTTTTGCTCTTTCCCTCTTCTTTTTTTTAAAGACTATTCCCTTCTATTCAGACATAATGACTTTTTATTATTTTACAAATTAAGGCAACAACAAATATTGACCCTTATAAAAAGTTTATTTCTGTTTGTCTTTTAAAATCTGCGGAATAGGCTTGTTGATCTTTGGCTTACTGGAACCATGACACTTTCTAGCAGCTGAGAGAGTATCGAGTCTGATTTCTGGTGCCCTGTCAGAAGAATTACTGCCATATGTCTAGGAAATGTCCCAAAATGCAATGTTTGCAGAAAATAATTCAATACTTACTGTATGATTTAGGAAACTACAGCTAAACATCCTGCAATACATTGAGAAATATAAGTTAATACCATTCCTTTCCATCTGAAGATCTCCACATAGGTTATTGCAATGCCATGATGCCCATTTTGCAGGCCAGAAGCTGGTGACCTGCAAAAGGAGTCAGCGAAGGCTAAACTATCCACCCATGGATTAACTAATGACCTTATAATCAGTGTCTAAGGAACAGATTTAAAGCTTTGTTGGATTATGAAGATGTAACAGTTATAACTTAGAGTTTGTGGTGCACTTTCACAGAACTTTGTGCTAGTTTATGATGAATATATGTCCAGATTTCCTATTTTTTTCCAGAAAACAAAATAACCAACCTACCCCCCCCAAACAAACAAGCACACACCACGTCATACCCCGAACACTGATGAGTTATGGCTGGAATTTATTGTAATAAAATAATAATGGTAGTGAAATCATGAAAACCAAAACCCTTATGCTCTTACTAGTTCTACACATTTTTATGAATCAGAATTCTAGAACAATTCTGAATTGAGAATTGAATCTAGAACAAACTAGAATTCTAGTACTTTTAGAAGTACTAACCTTTTTGAGTTCACTGCCACAGAGAAGACTGCATTCATGGCAGGAGCAAGTTGATTGAGTAAGAGGACTTAAAAAGAAAAAAATACGAGATCGATGCTTCTGTTTCTTCCTCTCTCACATGTGCCTTTTTAATGACTGTAATAATTTCATCAGAGAACAGGAGACCTAATCTGAGATACTGTGATTGTTATAGACATTTCAACCATTATACGAAATGAGAAGTCTTTCCACTATAAGGGCAATGGATTAAATGAACACTCAATATCATCCAAGTGGTTTGGCAGCAACAAAGTTTGTTTCCAGGAAAATGTCGAATCTGAAAAGCAAAGCACATGCAGGAGAAAATCTGTTCCTGGCTAGTTCCTGTCACCTGAATACCTGAAGCTATCTGTTCTTCTCTTCCCTGGTCAGGCCATCTGGAACAGAATAGATGAGAGTTGAATCACCTGCAAGGCTGACGTGCTCAGCTTGTACCTTGATAACAAAATCTGAATTCATTACAACCAGGAAAAACAAACAAACAAACAAACAAATAAAAAAAAAAACACAAAAGAAAACCACAAAAAAAAAAAGAGAAAGAAAAAAAATAATCCCTTACTGTTGCTTTATTGCAGTGATGAAAATCTGCACTTTTAATTTTCAACAGAACCAGAAGTTCAGACAGAACCATTGAGTCTATCGTAATTACCAAATGTCTCTCATGACTTTGACTAATTTTTCTCAAAACACATTAACGTTTGCTCTATAACTCCTGGTGGCAGGGAGCTCTAAAATTTGGTTTTGCATTATACGAGAATATGCTGCTTTTTTGCATGCTTTGAGCTTGCAATCTGATAATTCATTTGGAGGATTCCCAGATTCTGTGTCTGGAGGAAAAAAAAAAAAAAGAATAATCACTCACTAATGACATTGCTCTAGCTGTCAGATTCCAAACTGAAGCATTCTGACCTGTTCAATCTCCTCTGTGCAAAAGTCACCCAGTGCTCTGCATGTCTTTTTTTTCACTTTTCCTTAGACCCTTTTAAATTATACTTTTTGGAGTTGCAGTGATAAAAACTGCAACTATTAATTTATCCATTGAAAAGAGATGGGTTTTATACAACACTTAAAAAAAATACATTTCCTACTTAATTTCTGATCCATCAATGAAGCCTGTGAGGACACAGACATCCCAAAGTTCATTGCAGGAATGCAAAATCATGTTTTCCAGATATGTTCACTTCCACCTTTCTGTAAAACTCTCTGTGCATCTAGGATAAGGAGAATGGACCTGGAAATCTGATACGTTATTATCAACTCATAAGGCATTTGAGTCATTTAAACTCTATCTATACTTAGCTGAACATAAAGAGCTCTAAAATTATCAGCTAAGGAGTTTGAACTAAGCCACACTGAATACAGGAATAACTAAAATGAACGTATGATTTTTTGGAAATTAAAGCTATCTTCTTAAGAAATTAAAGTATCTTCTGTTGAACCACAAATATAAATTACCAATTTTATTTTGTGTTACAGGACTATTTATTTTCAAATGTCTCTTTTGGTCACATATCTATTTGTGAACTTCTGCATTTACCAAAAAACAATAGAGGAAAAAGGAACAGGAAATGAAGAAACCCAGAGATAATGGAAGAAACTAAGGCAATTAACGATAGTGAAAGCACAAATATTACAGCAAGTGCAGCAAAAACCACCTAAGTAACAAAACTGAGACCAAAAAAACAAAAGGGGGGGAGGAGGGAAGAAAAAACTAGAAACTTGAACAGACATTAATTCAGAAAATAGAATTAGTTCAGAAAAATGGGGCATAGTGGCATTGCAATAATGCACATGGAGATCTTCAGATGGAACAGCATGGTATTAACTTATATTTCTCAATGTATTGTATGATGTTTAGCTGTAATTTCCTAAATTATACAGTAAGTATTGTATTATTTTCTGCAATAACCTCCTTTTCATCCAGCAGTTTGGGCTTATCATGGTCATCCTCTGCCTCCTCCACTGCTGGGTTCTTGTGACATTCCAAAATCTTTGCTCTCTGGCCAGTCCATGATGACTTCTAGAATTCCTGGATGACTGGGATTTCCTGTTCGAGCTCGTTGTGAAATTAGTGCAGCCCACTTACTCCATGTAGCATCGGTTGCGCGATGTGTAGAGGAGACCCTGCCTTTGAACATCCAGCCCAGATTTTCTCTCTCCACCTCCTCTCTCTTGGTTTCCTGCATCAGCATGTTGATTTGTGGCTGTTCCATCTCCTCCTTCTAGATGCTGGGTAACTGTGTTAGAACTGGTTGGTTGGTCTATGCATAGTTTTTCCAATATAAAGCTTTTCCTGTGACTTCTTGTTTTGTTTGCTCTCCATGGAAGTTGTAGTTTTGGGGTTTTTTTTTGGTTTGGTTTGGTGGTTTTTTTTGTTGTGGGTTTGTTGGTTTTTTTTGTTTTGTTTTTTTTTTTTTTGGTTGGTTGGTTGGTTTGGTTTGGTTTTTTTTGCTTGGGAGAATTTAATTGGAACCTTTGATTTAGGCAATTTGCTGGAAATTATGTGATATGAACCTCAGTGGTATGAAAAGCATAACTGCAGAAAACCTAGATAGGGAAAGAAAATGCAAACTCCAAAGTAAATAAGATGTCCAAGTTATCCTCAGTATAATAGAAAACAAGCAGAACAGAAGGATGTTAATCTTTCAACATAGTACAGAGTAATTTAATTGTGTAATCCTGCCCTCTTGTGCTGTTAAGTCCTACTCCTTACCATGACTAAAATTCAAAATTCTCTTCAAACAGGTGTTAGCTACGAGAAATAGATGTTAAATAACCTAAAGAATGTATTTATGTTTCTACATGGATGGTATTACAAATGAAAATACCTTCTCTCCCTATCACAAAACATACTTTCCAGATTGTGTCTATCAAACTTCAAGTGTATTTGGTGCCATATTACTAATCCTCAATTTAGACACAATTTCATGTCCAGTCTTTGGTCAATTTAATTCACTGCAAAAGTGTTCTGACATGCAAAACTTAATTCATATATATCCTTTCATTGTATCTTCATTCTAGTTTGTGTTTAAACACTTGCAATGTCATTCTATCAAAAGATCTTGGGGAAGAACATAGACACTTGTTCAGAAAATGTTTAGATTGAAAAATTTCTCCAAGATGCTGCTCTCGCTATATTATTTAAGATCTACTGGCTTTGTGTATATTTGAGGACACACAGAGATACATTCATAACCACAACTCATAAGAATTCAGTATTTCTCACTGCTTTTACCGCAGGAACTTGGAGAAATTCATCTTAAGTTCTCACCTGTGAAAAACTTGTTGAGCAACAATAAACAATTAGAGCAGACTGATTTCCACAGCAGTTGTTCTAATTAAACATATGGAGCTCCATGAACTTTATTTTTGTCATTATGCATCAGATCAAGATAAGTTACCAGCTTTGAGAAGTAGATGAAAGAACTCATATTTTTGCAAGTTGCAGACGTGTGTCTATAAAGACCTACAATGAAAGCATCAGATACTGAATGTAGAACAGACACAAGTTCCTGATTTAGGGTTCATTTTAATTTTTTTTTCACTTATATAGACCATTGGACAATCCCAGGGTTCTCTTCTGTGACTGGGATTTTTAGGCACCATTGCAATACCAGAAATCAATAATGGGAGTAGTTGTCCATCCTAAGACTGCCTTAGAGTTGTGTAGGATACTTGTTCTTTGTGGTCTTTGGGAGAGGAAGTGCACCACTAACAGAAAAAACACCCCAATCTGTAGTGAGCTTTGGAGGCCCTTAGATAGTAGTACAGTCCTAGATCGGGTCTCAGGTTGTTGCATGTTATGCCAAAGACTATTTTAGCCTTTCTTAGCCATATTACTTGTGACTGATACTATGGCCTGGAGACTGGAAAGGATGCGCAGATCACCACTAACCTACAAGCAGTCAGACATAGAAACGTACTGCAAAGAAAGTTATCCACAGAAGGAAGGAGTTTTAGCTAATTCTAACAAAGGTAACCTGGAATTGTAATTGAAAATTTATTTTACATCTAGATCTAAATATGATTTGAGAAACTCATACCACCTTCTAGTTAGGTGTTCTTCTTGGTATCTAGAACATTCACTGGAACCTATTTCTAGAATTTCAGAGACTGTGTGTTCCTGTATCAGTTATAATACATATAGTATCCTTTCCTCCCAGAATGGCTCACTTACCCAAGGAGTAACTGCAGTAATGCTATAATCTTGTTGCCAAATATACTTTCACTGCCAGTTCTGTCAACTCTTGAGAGTTTGGCACGCAGTTGGTGGGGACAGAATCTTTAGAATTTACTTGTTCTAAGAAATGAGATGCATTTTTTTTCAAATGCTTACTATTTGGCAACATTTGGGAAGATGCTCATGCTTATGATTGAGGAAAGAGATAGTGTAAAAGGCTACTATTTGTCTTTCAAAATATAGATAATTTAAATGATGACCAAGTGGTCCCGCTTTTTTTTCTTGGGGGGCAAGACAAATGGTGGAGTTTTGCATTCTGATTTTTCTACATAAAGAATTTTTCATAGGTTTGAGAAAAGTTTGACATAGGTAAGACACTTTACACATATTTTTATTTATTTATTTATTTATTCGGTTTTAATCTTAACTAAATAATTGTTACTTAAATTATAAGCAAATAAACACAGATTTTGTAGTGGAATGTACAGACAACAACAGTTATGGTAAGCACCACCATCTCTACACAGCTATCAGGTCATGATCCTCTGCATAAATGAGATTGTATTCATGAAAATACATGTATTCATTTCTAGCACTCCCTTTTTGCAAAGCATAATGAGAAAAGTTGCAGGATGACATTTTAGGAAAACTTTAGACTATTATTTAGGTTTTCAGTACAACAATGAGTTTTTCTGAGGACAGTAGCATTGCTTCAGTTCTTAAGAAGGTTCAAACTATTTAAACCCTATGTCACAAACTAAATAAAACCATCACTGAGAACTGTACAAAGCAGCGGAATTGCACCAACTGTAGCCTTAGCAAAATTTGTCTGACTTGTGCAATTTCTAAATGAGACCACGATAGAAAGCTTAATCAGAAAACATCTGTCTTCTAAGCATAAGACTCCACTCTCTCTGAAGTCTGTCTAACTAACTCTGATTGCTTTTTTCCTAATTGCAGTAGAAAGAGTGGGACCAGATTGTTTCTATTTATATATGCAAAGAAATTGTGTTTCTGAGGATAAGATTTTAGCCATGAAAAACAAAGAAAAGCAGTACTCCTCAAGCCTACAAAATCTTCTATTAATTTATTTCACCACTGAAGCGATTACCAGACCAACTGCATGGTTTGCTTTCGTACTCTGATTTTTAAGACTTGAATGACATCTTTAGAAGTGAGGTTAGGGAAGCAGTCCAAGTGTGTAAGCTCAGCCTGTAGTCTGCTCTTAGGATTTCTTAGTCATACTCCTTTTTCAGAAACATTTTAAGGAACAGCTATTACACCAAATGTAGCAAATAGAGGTTTCAGACCAATTCTGATGTCACTAATTCAGGCCATTTAAATTCTGATTTCTGTAAAAACAGTATTTGATATTAGTTAGTACTGATTACATTCCTTTTGCATTTATTTTTCACCTGTACAAGTTGCAGTGAAATAACTCCTACAATATTCAAAGAGTAAACCTACTCTTTTATCAATCTTTCTTCATACTGCACTTTTACAACAATAAAAATACTTTCTACTGGCACATAATCCTTGCTATTTAGATTTCAAATAACTATGCATACATCACGTTAAAGGAACCTGTACATGATCTAATGCACATCCTTACAATTTTATGGCATAGCACATAGTTGTATCTATGACACAAAAAATTATAAATTGCCTAACTCAAAATGATAATCCTTATTAGATTCACTCCTTTTAAGATACATGACAGCATTGGTTAAGATAATTAATGTTTTTGTACAGTAATAATTAATTATTTGTGATTCTGGATAGCTCATGTAGCTCTGATAATGTGATTACCCAATCACACAGCCAATAGTCTGTAATATATAGATTAGGTGCTTTTTTTCTCTTGATTGATATTAGTGTCGTGGTTTAAGCCCCCTACCCACGCAGTTTTACTCACTCACTCCCCTTCTTTCTTCCTCCAGTCCCGGGGGGATGGGGAGGAGAATCAAAAGAATTCAACTCCCACAGGTTGAGATAAGAACAGTTTAGTAACTAAGGTATAACACAAATCACTACTGCTACCACCAGTAATAATACAAGAAAAATACAAAGAAAGAGAATACAACTGCTCACCAAGCCCGACCCAGCCAATGCACCCCCCAGCAGCAAACCCCCCAATACCAAAAACCTGACCATGCCGTGTACCCCCAGTCCACCACCACCACACCCTTCCGGGTCTCTGCCGTCTGTTTTCACATCCTGGACATGATGTGCTGTGCTATGGAATAACCTCTTTGGTCAGTTTGGGTCAGGTGTCCTGTCTCTGCTTCCTCCCTGCTCCCCCTCCTCGCTGGCATAGCATGAGGCTCAGAAAGTCCTTGGCCAGACAAAACATTTCCAAGCAGTAACTGAAAACACTGGTGTTATCAGCACTGTTCCCAGGCCCAAAATCAAAAAACACAGCGCTGCACCAGCTACCAAGAAGGAGAAAAATGACTGCTGCTTCTGAACCCATGACAATAGATTTTGTCAAAGTATAAAACAAACAAAAGCTACAGAGCACCAAACTCTAACCCAGCAGAAACAAGGGTGGGCATTCTTGTTTTGTGGTAGAATGGATGCACACACACAAAACAGACATAGTGAAATATGAACTTAGTTTTCTCCTATTAATTTAAGGTAAAAGAGTATGATTAAACAAAATATCACAGCTTGGGAAACATGGGAGAAATGAAAGAAACAAAGAATACAAGGCCTTGCTTAATGTTTAATTTTTTTGATTCTACCTGTGAAAGAAAGTAGACTCACAACCCTGTTGAATCATACTCTTTCGTGGTAGTAGGTGCAACACACTTAGAAACTTACTTTTGAATATAGAACTCAGAGACAGCTGTTATTAAAAGTTAGTTTCAGGTCAAAAGTTGTACTACCAGAAAAATCTGTAACATTCTCAAAATACTTCCAGTTTGACATTTGATTTAATAATGGGATTATAACTTATGTATTGAGGTTAGGTCATATGACCCAAAACTGAAGTACATTACTCTGGTTCTCAGTATTTATTTGTGTGAATTTTACATGTTTGTGTGCCACACTGACAGACACTAACTTTCCTTGCTAAATTAGGCTTGATCACCCTGACACAAATTAAATTAATCTTTAATCATAATTAAGCTTTATCCTAATCTTTTAAATCTTAAACTTTAAAAATCTTAGACGGGCTGCATTATATTGGACTTGTCAGGCCTGTTCTCATGATTCTTATCCTGAGCTTTTTAACTAAAGGCATTTTAACTCCTTGTTGATCTTGCAAGAAGGATTACATCTCAGATATTGTACAGGATCCTTGAATGCTGCTGCCCTATATAACAAGATGTTATTAGTAGCAGTCAAGCTGCTAAATCCAAGTAAATTAAAAACCAAAGGCATTTATGAACAATGCTGACAAAGTAACCTACATGATTAGTGATAAAACCATGTTATGCTCATTTATTGATTTTTATTACTACCATTTAGGAAAGCAGAAAAGGCAAGGAAGAAAACTAAAGAAGTGGTGGCAAAGATTTAAGAAGCCAAGATACGGAAAAGATCTCATTGAATTCCCTGTGCTGAGAAGAAAACCATCATTGTGCTGGTTTTGGTTGGGGTAGAGCTTAGGTACTTCTTCAGAGTAGCTAGCGTGGGGCTATGTTTTGGATTTTTGGGTTTATGCTGGAAACAATGTTGATAATTCAGGGATGCTTTGGTTATTCCTGAGCAGTGCTTACACAGCTTCACAGCCTTTTGCGCTCCTCACACCACCTCCATAGCAGGTAGGCTGGGGATGCACAAGAAGTTGTGAGGGAACACAGTCGAGACAGCTGATCCCAACTGACCACAGGGATATTTCATACCATATATGGTGTCATGCTCAGCATATAAAACTGAGGGAAGAAGAAAGAAGGGGGGGATGTTTGGAGTGATGGTGTTTGTCTTAACAAGTGACTGTTACATGCAATGGAGTCATGCGTTACTGGAGATGGCAGAACACCTGCCTGACCATGGGAAGTGGTGAATGAATTCCTTGCTTTGTTTTGCTTGTGAGTGCAGCTTTTGCTGTACCTATTAAAAGGCCTTTACCCCAACCCATGGGTTTTCTTACTTTTATCCTTTGGATTCTCTCCCCCATCCCACCAGGGGAAAATGAGTGAGTGGCTGCATGGGGCTTAGTTGTCAGCTGGGGTTAAGCCACAAAAGTCCTTTTCTACCACCATCATGGGTTTTGAAGGGTTCGAGGTAATGACAGATTTAATTGGAATGTGCTAGATTGAATTTGTAACAGTTACTGCTGGTTAGCTTTTAACAGGCTCCTCTGCTTGAAACAGGGCTTGCTTGCCTTTCTGTAGAGAATCATAGAATAGTTAGGGTTGGAAAGGACCTTTAAGATCATCTAGTTCCATCCCCTCTACCATAGGCAGGGATACCTCACACTAAACCATGCCACCCAAGGCTATGTCCAACCTGGCCTTGAACACCGCCAGCAATGGAGCATTCACAACTTTCCTGGGCAACCCATTCCAGTGCCTCACCACCCTCACAGTAAAGAATTTCTTCCTCATATCCAATCTAAACTTCCCCTCTTTAAGTTTGAACCTGTCACCCCTTGTCCTATCACTACAGTCCCTAATGAAGAGTCTCTCCACAGCATCCCTATGGGCCCCCTTCAGATACTGGAAGGCTGCTAGGTCTCCATGGAGCCTTCTCTTCTCCAGCCTGAACAGCTCCAACTTGCTCAGCCTGTCTTCATACGGGAGGTGCTCCAGTCCCCTGATCATCCTCGTGGCCCTCCTCTGGACTTGTTCCAACTGTTCCATGTCCTTTTGATGTTGAGGACACCAGAACTGCACACAATACTCCAAGTGAGGTCTCACGAGAGCAGAGTAGAGGAGCAGGGTCACCTCCTTCGACCTGCTGGTCAAGCTCCTTCTGATGCAGCCCAGGATATGGTTGGCTTTCTGGGCTGCAAGCACACACTGAAGCTGGCTCATGTTAAGTCTCTCATCAACCAACACCCCCAAGTCCTTCTCTGCAGGGCTGCTCTGAATCTCTTCTCTTCCCAACCTGTAGCTGTGCCTGGGATTTCTCTGGCCCAGGTGGAGGACCTTGCACTTGGCATGGTTTAACTTCAACAGGTTGGCATCAGCCCACCTCACAAGCATGTCAAGGTCCCTCTGGATGGCATTCCTTCCCTCCAACCTATCAACTGAACCACACAACTTGGTGTCATTGGTAAACTTGCTGAGGGCGCACTCAATCCCACTGTCCATGTCACCGACAAAGATGTTGAGCAAGACCGATCTCAACACCAGTCCCTGAGGGATACCACTCATTACTGGTCTCCAGCTGGACATCGAGCCATTGAGCACAATTCTTTGAGTGCAGCCATCCAGCCAGTTCTTTCTCCACCGAGTGGTCCACCTATCAAATTGATGTCTCTCCAACTTAGAGACAAGGATGTCATGGGGGACAGTGTCGAATGCTTTGCACAAGTCCAGGTAGATGACATCAACTGATCTACCCCTGTCCATCAGTTCCATAGCCCCATCACAGAAGGCCACCAAATTGGTCAGGCAGGATTTCCCCTTAGTGAAACCATGCTGGCTGTCACCAACCACCTCATTGTTTTTCATGTGCCTTCGCATGCCTTCCACAAGAATCTGCTCCAAGATTTTGCCAGGCACAGAGGTGAGACTGACTGCTCTGTAGCTTCCCTGGCTCATCCATTTTCCCCTTCTTGAAAATGGGGGTTATATTTCCCTTTTTCCAGTCGTCGGGAACTTCACCTGACTGCCATGATTTTTCAAATATGGTGGACAGTGGCTTAAGCAGCTTCATTTGCCAGCTCCTTCAGGAGCCACAGATGGATTTCATCCAGTCCCATAGGACTTGTATACATTCAGGTTCTTAAGATGGTCTCAAACCTGATCCTCTCCTACAGTAGGCCTAGGGTCTTCATTCTCACAGTCCCTGTGCCTGCCTCCCAAGACTTGGGTGGTATGGTCAGAGCATTTGCAAGTGAAGACAGAGCCAAAGAAGTCATTAAGAACCTCAGTCTTCTCCAAATCCAGGGTAGCCAGTTCTCCTGAGAGCTTCCAGAGAGGGCCCACATTGTCCCTAGTCTGTCTTTTATTTGCTACATACCTATAGAATTCCTTTCTGTTATCTTTCACATTCCCTAGCCAAGTTTAATTCTAACTGGGCCTTAGCTTTCCTAACCAGGTTCCTAGCTTCCCAGACAACATCCCTGTATTCTTCCCATGTCACCTGTCCTTGCTTCCACCATTTATAAGCCTCTTTTTTCCTTCAAATTTTCCTCAGCAGCTCCTTATCCATCCAAGGAGGTCTCCTGGCCGTCCTGCTGCACTTCCTTCTAGTTGGGATGCAACACTCCTGAGCTTGCAGGAGGTGATCCTTGAATATCAATCAACAGCCTTGGGCCCCCTTGCCTTCTAGGGCTGTATCTCATGGAACCTTACTAAGCAGGTTCCTGAGAGGCCAAAGTCTGCTCTCTTGAAGTCCAGGGCAGTGAGCTTGCTGTACGCTCTTCTCAACTGTCCTGAGGATCTCGAATTCGACCATCTCATGACCGCTGCAATCAAGGCTGCCCTGGAGCGTCACATTTCCAACCACCCCTCCCTTGTTGGTGAGGACGAGGTCAAGCATGGCACCTCTCCTTGTTGGCTCCTCTATTACTTGCAGAAGGAAGTTGTCTTCCATACAATCGAGGAACCTCCTGCATTGCTTGTGCTGGGCCCCACTGTCCCTCCAACAGATCTCAGGGTGGTTGAAGTCCCCCATGAGAACCAGGGCCTGAAAGCATGAGGCTGCTCCTATCTGTCTATAGAGTGCTTCATCCATAGAGTCTTCCTGATCAGGTGGTCTATAACAGATCCCCACAATAATGTCTCCCATCACTGTTCTCCCTTTAACCCTGACCCACAAACTCTCTATTGACTGCTCACCTGTCTCCTCAGCCTTTCTTTAACATAAATATCAACTCCCCCTCCCCAGCTGCTGGGCCTGTCTTTTCTAAAGAGCCTGTAACCTTCCATTCCAACACTCCAGTAACAGGAGCCATCCCACCATGTTTCTGTGATGTGCCTATTATATCATACCCCTGTAGACGCACACACATCTCTAGTTCCTCTTGCTTGTTCACCATGCTATGAGCTTTTGTATAGAGGCATCTGAGCCAAGCTCCAAATGAAGCTGGCTCATTGGCTTGAGCAGCTGGAATATCTCTACATTGCTCCGGGTATTTATTATAGGCGCTGGCAACTGACTGGGAGTGTTGGAATGATGCCCCCCTCCCCCAACACATCTAGTTTAAAGCATCCTTGACCAGTCTGGCAAGCCTCCTACCAAATCCACTCTTCCCTTTCTTTGTCAGACCAGCTCCACCAGCCCCCAATAGACCTGGCCTACTAAATTGAGTCCCCTGTTCAAGATACCCAAACCCCCGACGATAGCACCACCCTTCTAACCATTTATTAACCTGGCCAATCCTCCTAGTCTTTTTAAAGTCGTGCCCTGTATCCTGGAGAATTGATGAAAAGATAATCTGAGCTCCAGAGCCCCTAACCACCTCTCCCAGGGCTTTGTAGTCCTTCTTTATGATCTCCGGGTTACTGCTATCTACATCAGTAGCACCCACATGGATCACTAGAAGTAGGTGATAGTCAGTGGAACTGACTAGAGCAGGCAGCTTCTCTGCAACATCACTGATCCGTGCCCCTGATAGGTGACACACCTCCCTTGAGTCTGGGTCAGACCACCAGGCAGGTGCCCCTGTGCCTTTCAAAGTAGAGTCCCCTACTACCACAGCCCGCCGCTTTTTCCTGGCAGCACCAGTAGTGAATCTTCTTTACCAGTGCATCAGCCGGTTGTTCCTGGTGCGAGTGTGTTTCCTCATCAGCCCCCTGCAGGACAGCGAAGCGGTTCTGGATGAGGACAACAGATTTAGGAGGAAGCCCCTTGCTTTTCATTGTCCTCTTCCTCCTTTTTTTTTGTTGCTTTTTTCTTACTGTTGCCCAGCTTCCTGGGTTAGCAGCCTCCCTTCTTCCCTCCAAGAGCTACAGGGAACGCTTGAGGCCCCTGCACAGTCTGGTCCTGGAGCAAGCACTGCTGCTTCCTCTCAGCTACCCTGACACCTTTCAGCCTTTTGACAGCGTCCCACAGCTCAGCCCCTGCTGCAGGAGGACCTCCACCAGGGAGCACCGAGTGCAGCCCTGCCCGTTGTGCTCCCTCGCCTCAGGAGAGCAGTGAGGGCGCTCTCTACAGCCCGAGCTCTGCACTGCAGCCTCCCCTCTCCTCGCTCTGTCTGAGTGTTTACGCTGGCCACCGCCGGGGCACTCAGAGCTGAGCTCCCAGACCCGACCCTGACCATACGATGAGCGCTCACCATCCCGCTCGCCTGCCCGAGCGCAAACTGCCTCGAACCCGCCCAGGTCGCCGCGCTCCCTGGGGCAGGTTTTTACCCATTCAGAGCTGGTGCCCCTCCTGGCACCGCCCCTGTGAGTCAGCTGCTCGTGTCAGCGGAGCTGCCCGCTCCTGGGCGAGTGCTGTCGAGGACTTGAGGCTCCCTCGGTGGCTCTCGGCGCTCTGTGCTGAGGCTCCTGGAGGCTGAGCTTCCCCCCACCCAGGTGTTGAAGGCGTCCTCTCTGGAGCTACTCACCTCAGCAATTCAATGTGTCTTAAACTCTAGTGCTTATTCATGGCTGCTTTTTGGTTTTGCTACTTATTGTACCACTGTACTGCTTATTATCTTACCCTGCTGTGCCTGGGAACAGTTTGATAACAGCAACGGCGACACGCCTGGCCTGGGAAAAGACCAGGGCAATGCTGCTGTTCCTGTGCTGCTGTACCAGACAGGCTAGAACTCCAGTGTGAACTTGACTCAAAGGGGCTGTGACCTGTAATGGGTCCAAATGGGAGCAGGACATTTAGGAGGGGTTGCAGTGTACAAATATGCTTATGAGGTGGACTTGACTATTGATGCCCTTGCACAGGTTATCCATGAATGTCAAACATGCAGCATTATTAAGCTAAGCAGCTAAAACCTTTTTGGTATAAAGGATGATGACTGAAATATCAATAGGGACAGCCTGGCAGATTGATTATATCATGCTACCATGAACCCACTATGGCAAGCACCATGTGCTTATAATGGTGGAAGCAACTACTGGATGATATCCTGTTCCCCATGCCACTGCCTGGAATCATACGTCTTGGTTTGGAAAGGACCTTAAGGTCATCTAGTTCCAACACCCCTGCCATGGGCAGGGACGCCTCACACTAAATTATGTCACCCAAGGTTCTGTCCAACCTGGCCTTGAACACTGCCAGGGATGAAGCATTTACCACTTCTTTGGGCAACCTGTTCCAGTGCATCATCACCTTCATAGTGTAGAACATTTTCCTTATATGTATCCCAAACTTCCCCTGTTTAAGTTTAAAGCCATTATCCTTTGTCCTGTCGCTACAGTCCCTGATGAAGAGTCCCTCTCCGGCATCCTTGTAGGCCCCCTGCAGATATTGGAAGGGTACTCTCTTGGGCCTTGAAAAGCATGTTTTGTAGCAACACAGTACCCCTGACAGAATTGAATCAGACAACTGGGCTAATTTCTGAAAAACATTCATAAACACGTGGGCCAAAAAGTATGGCGTTGTCTGGGTGTATCATATCCCTTATCAGGCACCATCCCCTGGGAAAACTGAATTATAAAGCGGACAGTTAAAAACTTCTGAGAAAAATGGGTGGTGGTATATTCAAGCATTGGGATACATGCCACTTGGCTAGTTAAAACTAAAAGATCTGCCAGTTGGCCTGGCCCTGCCCAACCAAAGTCCCTGCACACTGCTGTCGTGGTTTAAGTTTCTAAAACTCACGAAAGTCGCTCACTCACTCACTCACTCCCCCTCTTTCTTCCCCCAGTCTCAGGGGGATGGGGAGGAGAATCAAAAGAATTCAACTCCCACAGGTTGAGATAAGAACAGTTTAGTAACTAAGGTATAACACAAATCACTACTGCTACCACCAGTAATAATACAAGAAAATACAAAGAAAGAGAATACAACTGCTCACCAAGCCCGACCCAGCCAATGCACCCCCCAGCAGCAAACCCCCCACAGTACCAAAAGCCTGACCATGCCGTGCACCCCCAGTCCACTACCACACCCTTCCGGGTCTCTGCCGTCTGTTTTCACATCCTGGGCATGACGTGCTGTGCTATGGAATAACCTCTTTGGTCAGTTTGGGTCAGGTGTCCTGTCTCTGCTTCCTCCCTGCTCCCCCTCCTCGCTGGCATAGCATGAGGCTCAGAAAGTCCTTGGCCAGACAAAACATTTCCAAGCAGTAACTGAAAACACTGGTGTTATCAGCACTGTTCCCAGGCCCAAAATCAAAAAACACAGCGCTGCACCAGCTACCAAGAAGGAGAAAAACCGACTGCTACTGCTGAACCCATGACAACTGCAAAAGGAGATTAAGATCACCATAACTCATATAAGGAACTTGTTGGGGGAAATAGTGTGGATTACTCCTTCCTCAGGAAAGGGTAAACCTATTTGTGGGATTGTTTTTCCTCAAGGACCTGGGCAGACTTGATACCCAGGGTAATGAAAAAGGATGGGGAAGCCTGATGTGTACCTCAAGGCAATTTAATTATGGGTGAAAATAATCCATAATTTGAGTTGCACATTATGGGAATTATGATAGCAGGAGCCCCTGGTTGCTAGTAAAGCTCAAAGCAAGGGGAAGAGGAGTTAATTGCAATATTAAACGGACCAAAGGAAGTAGGGGTAGAGACCATAATGGAAATACCTCTAAATTATTGTAACCCATGATTTGAGTTGCATGTTATAGAAATTACTATAGCCGAAACTGCACAGACCAGTGGAGAGCAAGTCTTACAAGAAGCAGTTCAAGTGCAGCAGTGACCTGACCTGAGCAGGCTTTGGTGTCCAGCAACTCCACATAGCACACCATCCCTCCTGTTGTGAGTGACCACCATAATAGATGGAGCCCAAAGTCTAAAGAAACTCAGTATTCACAGCAATGCGTATATTTTGTGGGAATTTAGGTATGTTTTACATACATTTCACAGGGGCTAATTTCTGAATCCAGAAGACTCACGAACCAAGGGAAAGATATCTGTGTATCGTATCAAAGGATGGGAAGGGAATGGTGGGTAATGAGGATGTATTTGATAGTGTGAGACCTGAGGGTGATGTAATAATAAAGGGTGATGTATGGAATAAGGGGTGAAGAATGTGCTGGGTTTGGCTGTGGAAAAACTAAATTTCTTCATAGTAGCCAGTATGTGGCTCTTGCCTGTGGCTCAGGGGGTTGCTTGGAACCAAGGTAGGTTTGTGAGTTGGCTGCAATTCACCAGGTTTGTTTGGGTAATAGGCAGTGTGAGTAGGAGAGGGCTCTTGCAAAAAGAGCGTGAAAAAATCCTTTTGATTGCTGGGGTTAGTAACTACAGCCTAAACAAGGCAGTTGGACTGGCTTAGCTGAAAGAAAAGACAAAAGGACAGTCAGCAACAAGAGCAAATAAACACAACTGTATTGAAATGTACAGGTAGGGTGTAAGGGAGACAAAATGTTGGTGTTAATAATTAAACACGCAGAAACAAAGACAATGCAAAAGTCACAAGATTTATGTGGTACTTTAATATTTCATTGCTGATAAAAATGGTTTCAAACAGATAAATGACAAGAAAAATTGTGACAGAAGCATGCGCTCTTTCTACCTGAACAATACAGAACATAGAGGCAGACAGGTAAAACAGCAATGCGTACACTGCTTAATGAGTATTAATTGGAGCAAAGGCAGACTCAAGATAGATCATCACACAGAAGAGAAAGAACAGCTAGTTAAACAATAGTTTATCATACTTGATTGAAAGACTCGGTATGAGCAATAAGAAGTAACATAAACAAGCAGCAGTAAAAGACCTGGAGAATAAAATGTGAGATTTTGAATTAATATTGCAGACTGTAAAACTGGATGTTACATGACCAGCACATTCAGACACGTATCCTTTTAACCTCCAGCTCTAACTAATGGTTTAAGCAGAATACCACCTTCTACTTCCTTGGGTAGCAGAACCTCTGACCCAGCTTCAGTGATGCTTGTGTCAGGCTCAGATTCTATACTTGGTGACTATAGCAGTTTAAGATACTTTTGCTTCCCTCAAGGTCTTTCGGCATTCCTTCCTGCCCATTGTCTCACAGCACCCTATGTTCACAATTATAAAACCACAATGGTTTGGAGTTTCACTCTTTCAAATGGATTCCAGAAGTCACCCTGATGAAAAGTCACCAGATCTAACAAGTGCTGTTAATTTTCTCCAACCAGTCAGATTTTGTTAACATAGCACTGTCATGCACAGTTGGGCCCATCCAACATGGGAAGCATGTTAGTTTAACTTCATTCACGTACTTTCTATGGCACTACCTGTTGGACATGATGAAATATATGACCTTTTGGAACAACTGACAGATGTGTTGATTATTGCAGCTTTGGAGACATTGATGGTTTTACAGTTGTTGCTCTGGTAAGATCTTACTGGATTTCTGTTTGCTGATCCATAAAAAACACACTTTTGGATGGTTAGACTGAAAACAGGAATGAGGAGAGAGAATTTTTTGAACTACCATCTTCTTCCACAGTAAGCTACAATTGTTTATGAATTTTTTGCAAAAATTCCATTGCAGGATGAAATACAGCAAGGTGCAATGGATACTCGATGGAATTTCCTTTTCTTACAATTATGAGTAAATTACAATATTATGACTTATTCAGAGAGTGATCTACATATTGTGCAGTAATCTTTTTACAGAAGAAAGTAATATTTAAAGAAGATAGAGAATGTTTCAAGCATTCTCTTCAGAGCAGATACTGGGGCCTAGTCGTCTGCTACAACGGTGTGTGTGAGTCATGCTGCTGCTCCTGCAGTGTCCTGCTGCTGGAGAATCAATTAAACATGACACATCTATCTTCTGAAACCCCATTTTGATATTCTTCCACAAATGCCTCTATATATTAAAGTCAAGATATTATTCTGCAGGTTTTCTCATGCTCATCACAGTAGCACTTAAAGTCTTACAAGTGTACCTAACAGTCTAAGGAATTAACCCAAAATTGATACTGTTTGACTGAAGACATGGAACTTACTTTTAGTTATGCAGAGACAGTGATGTGTATGGCACCACTTAATGTTCTTCCACACAAGTTATGGCCAGTCTTAAGACTTCATGTACCATGGATCTCACTCTCAGATCAGACAAGATTCTGCAGGTTGTCGTTGTATTGATCTTCTACTGTCCTTCTCTATTTTTACAGCATAGAAACAATTATTTTAGTACAATAAGAAAACCATTAATAAAAGTGGAATACCAGAGAAGCATGTGTCAATTGTTACTCAGTTATTAATGGAGTAAATCTATAGCTATAATACGTAAAAATAAAGCAGTAATAACACTGCATCACATGTAAAATAAATTCTACCTTAATGTAAGGTAGTAACATGACATAAAGATACAGTACATTTTTGCTTCATAAACCCAAGTTCATGTCCATAGAGACCCTCTGTATTACAGTCAGCCAAAGCTTCAAATTTAAGCCATATATGCAAATAATAGTTCAATATTGTACATTTATGGCCCGCTTTACACTCTCCTCAATAAAACAAATGACATACATCAAGTTACATAGCCACTACTGGCAATTCAAAAACAATTTAGTGACAAAAGGCATCATTCAGTCTGTTCATCTCTCTGATACCACTGCAATAACATCCATCAAAATATTACTCTCAAATCTCTGCTTCAGAGCTGAGGGAGTAGAATTTCTCTCTTTCCTATGGAAACCCTTATTGGGAAATTCTTATGTCTATGCATCAATGTGAACAATCAGGAAATAATGTGATGTGGCTACAGATTGCTGCTGTGTGTACTGTATTCTACTGTACATAGAAATGTTCCTGTTCAACATCTAGCATGACTGGAAGATAGAGTAACCTCTTTTTGACTGTTGAAAGTACTTCCAGTAAACATGTGGGTTTGTTGTTACCATCACTTACTTGCACCAGTACTTCACTTGATTAGCCAATAATTTTGTATTTCTAGCTCTGATGTTTATATTTCGACTGACTTAGGCTTTCTACATTTATGCTGCAAAATGTTGATATGGAATCCTGCAGTGTTTGTTTGCCTGTGACTGAAGGGAAAGAAGTGATAAGGTCATCCCCTGAGCCTAAAGGATAAACTCTACTTGACCATGAGCTGTGCTGGCTGAACAAAATAATTTGTCTCAGTTGTTACTGAAAAAAGATGAAGTTATCAGTAATGCTTCTTGCATAAAAAGCACTTGTGCAAGTGTAGCAACAGAAACAAAAATGTATTGGGGGGGGAGCAATTCTGCATCTCTATTCTTTTTACCTTATGTCCATATAAGCTAAACACACATTAACAATGAAGACCTGGATTCTTACGCGACCAGATCCTGCTGTCATCTCAGGAGCGCTCAGGCACATCCTGGCCTGCTGCCAACCCCTTGGCACACATCTTCCCATCGGTGACAGCATTCTGCAGAGGAGTGATTAGTGACTTGACCCTATCACCAAGCAACTTGCGGTCTCCAAGGTTAGCTGCTAAAGCAAGAAAGATAAAGAGCAACTTGATGTGGCACTTACTTTACCGACTTTTAAAGAACACCTTTATCACGCAGTGGGTGTGAGAGCAAACTGCTAATGGAGAGTGTAAATTACCATATATGAAGTCAGCACAAGTGTAGCCAGATGTTTGGGAAATGATTTCAGATCTGCCCTGTGGAGAACTGGCGGGTCTGCTAGCCCTGACTCCCGCTCCAACTCTCCTGCACTAATGCGACGACATTCTCCTGCAGCTGCACCTGGCGGAGAGGCAGTACCGACAGTGCAGAGGCAGAGAGCGGGGGCACAGCACCGCCGCTGGGAAGCGGGCCGAGTTCCTGAAGGGCACGGCGGTGCTCCCTCCCGCGGGACCCGGCCGATCCGCGCAGAGGTGGCGGGGCGCGGAAAAGGAATCCCCTGCCTGACGGGAGCTCCCGCAGAGCGGGACCTGCCGAGGAGCGCACTCCCCCGTCACAGCCCCCCAGCGGCTCCTCCCGCCGCACCCTCACATTACGGCCGCGAAGACCCCGACCACGCCGGGCCAGGACGCCTGGCACTCCCCCCTCCTCTCCCCGCACCAGCCAATCGGGACAGCGGGCTCGCTTCTCCCTGTCCTCCCATTGGTCCGGAGCGCAGGGCCGCGCGCGCGCCGCCGCCGCCGCCGCACCATAGCGGCGGCAGAACCGTCGGCGCTTCACCCCCCTCCCCCCCCCGCCTCAAGCCTCCTCCGGCGGGGCGCGCGCCCGCCGCAGTCCTGCAGTGCCGCCGCCGCTGCGCCGGGGCTCGCGCACGCTCCAACCGCCGCAGTAGCCGGGTCCCGGCGGGGCGGGGCCGGGTTGGGGCCGTGCCGCGCGGCTGCAGCGCCCGCTCCCCGCCGGTGCGGGAGGACAGGCGGGAGTGGCGGGGCTGGGCTGGGCTGGGCTGGGCCGGGCCGGGCCGGGCCCCGAGGTGACTGCCCGCCGGCAGCGGGGATGCTGCCGCCGCTACCGCCGCCGCCGCGTGTGAGGGGGCACCAGGCGGGAGAGCGGGCGGCCGGCGGCATGAGCAGCGGCGGGAACATTCCGCGAGCCCCGCGGCAGCGCTAGGGGCCCCTCCTCACTCCGGCCGCCACCTGCGAGCCGCGGCGACGGGCCCAGCCCGCCCGGAGGAGAAGCGCACAGAAAGGCAGGGCCCCTCCGGCCGGCCGGCCGTGAGGGGAACGGCCGGGACAGCCACAAAGCGTTGCCGCCGATTCCCCCCGCTCTTGGGGAGGCGGTGGGAGTTGAGGAAGGGAGGAAGGGGCCGAGCAGAGTCCCCTTGCAGCCTTCTTGCTGTCCGATTCATGGGAGGAGCGGGCCGTCTCCCTCTGGGAAGCGCCGCCGCGGCTCGCCGGGATTGAGCGGAGCGGCTGGCCGCCGGCGCGGAGAAAGGATGCCACTTTTCCGGAAGGTGCTGCGGGTCTCCAATCGATCCATGCTCGCCTTCATCTTCTTCTTCTCCTTTTCCTCTTCCTGCCTCTACTTCATCTATGTGGCCCCCGGGATCGGTGAGTCGGGAGCCGCCCCCTCGGGGGGATCTGAGGCGGAGTGGGCTCCAAGGCCCGGGGGGCGGCGGGCGCTGCGGAGCGGCTTCGGCTGTGCGCACTCCCCCTCCCCGCCCGCTTACGCCGGCCTGTCTCGGCGGGCACCGCGGCAGGGAGGCGAGGGACGTCTCGGGTGTGGAAACGCGAGCCCATCGCTGCCGAGGGAGGGTCAGGGCGGGCTGGCGGGGGCCGTCGCGGCGGCTGTAACGCGTGTGTTAATCCTGCATCTTTGTTCTGTGGATTTCAAGTACTCTAGAAGGTTCAGCTGCTATCGCGAGGTAGGTGAATGATGTTCTTGGCTTACCAGGATGGAAAAGTGGGACAAGAGAGCACCTCACCGTTTCGTCTTGTTATAAACTAATAGTAAGAACCAGGAATGAACTGCGAAGCTGCCTGCTGGAGTCACTTGAATGAATTAATCTTTAAAGTCATTAGTAACTGTGTTATTAATAAAGCAAGTGTGAACAGAAATTAAGATCCAGTTTGAATATTTGTTATTTGTTTCTGTCAGTGGTATCTCTCTTCACAGGTTTTACAGTTTTGTTAACTTCCTCTTCTGAAAGAACTGTTTCAGAGGGGAAACAATTCTTTTAGAAAAGCTATGTAAAATAACACTGCAAGTCTGGGTTGGACAAAAGAAAAAGAAGTGCTCTTTTCCTTGGTTTGCTCTTGTGTTGTTTCTGAGAGACCATCATCAGGCTTTTTCTCGCTGCATGATCATTTCAGACCTGGTTAGCCTTGCCCCTAGCTAAGGCAAGTGGTATCCTGTATGGTGCCCTGAGATGTTTCAATGTGGTGGGTATCTATCAGTTAGGCAATATTTTCCTTTTTTTCCAGGGACCACTGACACTTTTTCCTGCACTTCCCTTGCTTATAGGGTGCTACACAAATACCTGTAAATTCATCTTGATCTTTGTCCCCAGTGCTTAAAACTCTTATCTGCAGTCATTACTACAGAATGTCCGTGTTGATTTGACCACTGAATCTGCATTAATTGTTTCCCATTGACTGGTATCTTTCTGCTATTTGGCTTCCTGTTGTTTGCAATCTTCTATTTAGCCTGTAAACTCTTTCAAGTTGCAGTTACTTTTCCCAATGCTTACAGCACTTCATACAGTATTGACATACCCGCCAATTGTTCTTACAGTTTGAATAAATACAAAAAGAATATTACGGAATGTATCATGGGTTGGAGTTCTTGAACTGGAGTTCAGTGTTTCCCTGCTGAAAGGGATGTAATTGTCTTGCAAGTGAGAGAATGATGCTGCTAGGGTCCATTTGGACATTGTAGTTCTGTGGGACAATAGTGCAGTATCACAGTGGACTTCAATTACAAGCAGTTGGTGTATGATTTAGAAAGTGAAGTATAGCTTCCACATCTTTATAAGTTAGTAAAACTATTAGCATCTTACATTATTTATGCAGCTGGAGTTTTACTTCGTTATTTAAGTGTTTCTTCTTCAATGGGAATCTTGGAAGTATGTCCTCTTCTTACTAAGCAATGCGTATGCAGTACCACGTTTAGGATTGGAGCCTCTAGTGATGAAACTTCTTTCTTGCTGCTCAGGTGTTGGGGTTTACATGTCTGTTCAGTTTCCATTGTACCAGGAGTGAATTTAAATCAGCAATATGCACCAAAGTATTCTTGTGGGAGGTTAGTTAGGTCTGATCAACCATAAGGAAAAAAATCATACTCAAATTGGTCTCTCCTGCTATTTCAGACGTATATACTGCAGTTAGCTCTCTCAGGCAGTGGTTTAGCAATACAAAAATCTTCAGTAGTTACATGAGTCTGTGAGATTACAGCTCTTTCCGGTGATCAGTCGATGAGGTGCTGCCCGAACTGTATGCAGTTGTGCTGGGAACTCATCCATCTTAAAACCAAAACCGAACAATAGTGGAGTTATTCTTTGTGGTATTTCTTAGATCTAGTTTGAAATGATACAGTACTGTTCTGTTCTTACTGTGGGAGAGAATATAGAAAATGAAAGGAGCAGTAGGAAAATTTTTACACTGTTAATCTTAACCTGTCGGCTTCCAGATGTGATGCTGATTTTCCAGGAGTTTGCTATTGTAAATGTTACTGTTACTGTGTAGAATGGTGAAAAGAAGGTCAAGTATTATCTTAAAACAGGCATCCTTGCAGTATTTTTGGAAAAATGTAAGTTGTAAGAATGTAAGACTATCAAAAACCCAGTAACATCCTAACCCCCAAGTTTATAGGGAGATGATTTGTCTAATAATCCTATGCTGTATGGTCATGCTGTTTGCATATTGTGATAGAATAGACTGTTTCAGTGTGCTTGCTCCTTTCCACCGAGTGCGACGAAATAGGTGTACCTGAGTCAAAGGTGATTTTGTATGTGTGTGGAGAGGAGGGCTTAAGATTGCTTATGGAAGTTCAGCCACCTTACCTGTTAGCAGCTTTCAATGAAACATATTCTGCAGTTATCATAAATGGGTGGGGTCTGTCAATTTATGTGTACAGATGTTTTCGTGAAGGTATTTTGGTTCATCAGAACACTTCCTCAAGAATTTGTAAGGCACAGTAGCAGAGAGGAGGAAAATTCTAAGTGTACTGTAGGGAACTGGAGCTGCTCCTTGGCTGATTTCTCTTCCTAGTGGTCAGAGGAACTGAAAAGAGGGGGAGACATTGGGCTCCCAAATATTTGATAAAGCAGCAGTGTACTGGACAGCGGGAGGGGAAAAATTAGTGGGTTATGTAGGAGAATGGCTTCCTGAGAGGTCAAAGCTGAGTGAAAATTTGAATTCTTATGGGTTAATAGAGCAGAATTCCCTCCTAGCAAGCAGGTCATGAATTATCAAAGGGGGGAAATGTCTGCAGAAATAATCTCTTAACACTGGAGGAATTCTCAAAGAGGTCATTATCACATACATTCCCTCTGTCCTTCATGCAAATTAGAAAATAAGTTACCACTTCTTTTTTTTTTTGTTAGCGAAATTGCAGATTTTGTGGCAAATGCAGTTTGTGTCAGTTTGAAACACTGACAGTTTGTTTAAGGGGAAAAAGATACTTATTTTAAGGTATTTAATTGTTTCTATTTGAAATGTTCTTATTTGCACAATAATTACTTTTATATAACTTTTTTTTTTTTTTGTTAGAGGCCTCACAGATTGTTACTTCTTTGGGAAACAGAAACTTGTTATCCCACGTATTTCAGAATATGAGGAGAGGAAAAGCATTTAAATTTCAGGTTTTCAGACAATTTCTGTTTTGAGACTAAGACGTATACTATTCTACATAATATAAAAATAAAATATGTATATGGTTGAGAATAATCCATACACTATGTTGGGGTTGTTCCTGTGCATCCTTTCCCCTCTAAGAACAGAAGATGGGATCAGGTAGAGAAGGTTGTGACCCTTCTGCAGCACCGCAGTTGCCTTTTGATAGTCAGAGGAGGTCAAACACAAAAGCAGGCTGATTTCTAAGGGCTGATTAGAGAAGAAATATTTTTCTGATTTTCATTTTTCCTGTTTAATTGTGTGGATGTTTTGAAGCAAAACTGAAAGGATAAGATGACAAGGTAAAATGGTAGAAAACATTTTAGATGTCTCAAATTTCAAAATCTTGTTTAAATGATACTTATATGTATATAAGTATACATATATATATATGATATTGTATATATCAAGTATTTGATGGAAGCAGGTAACAGGTGCTGCTTCTCCAGAAAGACCACTTTTTTGATAGTGCTTCACCTGGTGCTCCCTTTCTGGAATCTGAAGTGAAAAGATACAAACTGAAGTTGCTGGTTTTGAATTGGTCAATGAAGGTGGCCTGGAATTCTGAAACTTCACTGGAAGTTACAAATATCCATGTGTGCTGCAGTTACAGACTGAAGAAGCTAACTGAAAGCAGGAGTCTTTGACACTGATACATTCTTTTTCACTGTTGTAGGCAGCAGTACTGATAAATGGGACTTTAATAGTCTATGTCTGGTGGTGACAGCTATTTAGAACTTACTCAGGTTCAAGTTTACATCACAGAAAGGATCCAGAGATGAGGACAATAAGACAAAGTGGCAAGGGAGGGGTGACCAAGAAAGAGCATCTAGTGATCTTATTTCACTGCCAAGCCAATATGAGTATTGCCAGATAATTTTTTTTTATTTGCTTTTCCCATTTTCTATCAGCATCATAACTGGAATCACATTGGACATCATAATTGATCTTGGAAAATGATTGCTTACTTATCTCTGAGTTATTCCTTTCTGCATGACTGCAGTAGAGAACTTTTACCAGATTGGGTGGAGTATCTTAGAGCTCTCAATAATGTAGTCAACTGCAGTCTAACTTGGCTAGCTTGGACATGATGACCTTTGTAGTTTTATAAGAACTAGTTACAGAACAGCAATTAGGGAAGATGCAGCTTGTCTTTGACATAAGTAGCTAGAAATCCTGAATGGTGGAATGACATTGAGAGGGGGAAAAACAACCACTGTTTTCTCTATTCTGGTATTCTGCTTCTCTTATTAAAACTTTTTACTCTGGCAATTCTAACCAAAGGGCAGATGTGCAGGCTAGGTGGTGGAACTTAGAAATACCTCCATTGGTTTTAGCTCACAATTTGATACCTATTTCGTATTCTGGTTTTGGGAAATAATTCCTAATACTCCTTTTTGAACTTGTGCAGAAATGGAAGAAAAAGCTAAATGTGCTATTAGCAAGATAAAAGGTTGCCAGGTTTCCAGGTGCTGAGCATGTGGATATGGGCACAGCTTTTGTGCTAATATTCTATGTTCCTGACATCTGTGGCAGTTGAGGTATTTCTAAAGATTTGCTGTTTGATCAGTGAATGATCTAGATTGGCAGGGACCTCTGCAAGTCATCTGATCCAAACTCCTGCTGAAAGCAGATCCTACCAGATCAAATTGCTGAGGGCCATGTCCAGTTGAGTTTTGAATAACTCCAGGGATGGAGGTTCTGCAGTCTCTCTGGGAAACCTGTTCCACTCTTTGACAACTGTGAGAAAATTGTAATAATGTAATTGTGATTTCCCATCTTGCACCTTGAGTACGTTGCTAAGACGTATGTCTTTTCTCTATGTACCTTTAAGTGTTCAATTTAATCTCTGTACACTTCTACTATATAGCTGAAGATGAAGAAAAATCATCCTCTGCTTAGCCATTTCTACTTAAGACTGTACATATCCATTTCTTACTATTTCTGCTTGTACATCATGTGCTCCATCTTGGAAACTTTCCTCTGCTATGTTAATGTCTGTCTCTTATTGAGATCGCCAAACTGGATGCAGTACCCCAAATAAGGTTTCATAACTTGCTGTTTAGGGGGAATAGTTGCTTCTGTCAGTCTGCTGGTTATGTTGTTGCTAATACATAATAGTATACATGTGTTTGCTGCAGTAATACACAGATGGTAATGCTTTGTCTGAGGGTTTAGTGATAGAGCCTGTGTCTTCAGGGCAATATGTTTAATGCTGCTCAAGGGCTGTACTGAAATTGAAATAGTACAGCTAGCCTGTTTTAAACAACAGAAATCATTTGTTACTCTCCTCTTTTGAATGCTGTGTGGAAATATCATCTGATAACAGGCTGATGATTTTTGCAGGATGTAGTAGATGTTCATGGGTTTTTTTACTGCTGTTGCTGCCTTTTACTCCTTTATAAGGAATTGTTCTTATGAGCCTCTTACAAGTTTCTTGATTGAATGAAACTTGTCTGTCTCTGTTTCATAATTTGTATAGGGAAATGTCTGTACTACAGACTCCTGGTTGTTGTCTGGGAGCTGCTTTTAGCTATATTCCTTTATTAAAATTCACCTATTCTTAAAGGATTCATTTGGAGGCAAGAGTAATTTCATCTAGCTGCAGTGGTCTTTTTCTTGCTCACATTACAGTTTTTCACTTCAGTCCTACAAATTGCAACCAAACCCTTTAGCAAAAAGTTATAATCACCTTTCTATGAGTGGGGTCTTCCCTTTATTTTTCTTGTGCAAAGAGGAGTATGAGGCTTATACATTCTTCTGCTTGATCACTGATTTCCAGTGATCAGAAGTTTCTGAGTAATGGCTTGAGCTCATTATGAACTCAGGCATTTTCATAGGTAAGTTTTCTTCCTTATTCTGGGAGGTGCAAAGATTTTTCCATGATGTTGGTCCAGCACAGTCATTCCTAGCACCTGATGCTGAATAGATTTTTCCAGTTCATGACTGTCTTTCACATTTACTAACAGATAAACTTTGAGTAAACATGCATATTTCTTTTTGAATCAATTGTTTTGCATCTTTATCTGATAGTTTTTCTAAAGCCCTTAGGTATACTTAGTTATTAGTCAGGTAACTTGCCTGCATATGATTTCATGAAGTATTCATTTTGTAGTGTTGCTTTTAGTCAAGAAAGGAAAAATAATACAGGAACTTATGGTGTGCAGCTAAGGACAAGGTATGAGACCTCATGTGAAATCAATTTTCACTTAAGCCAGCTAGTTGTTTGAATGTGTTCTCATCTGTTGAGGAGGAAAAACTGTATGCCCTGGAGAAATTTATTTGAACTGTTGTGCTTTACTGACATGGTCAAAGCTTTAACCAGTTCCACATTTGTCGCTGGTGAAAGTTGGCTTATTTACTGGCTTCTCATTAATAAGACTTTTTCTACAAATGAATATCTCTGCTTGCTTTTCTAAAGCTGTTAGTCTGTTTTGGGTGATCTTTTGTATTCAAGTTATGCATTGATTTCATGGGAGCAGCATGCAATGATTGTGTGTTGTTTGGGATCCAGTGCTAGATTCTTACACATACAGTGCCGAGATTGATGTCAGGACTTGCAGGTACAAAAGATGGTTTATCTTTTTTTTTTTTTTTTTTTCCCCTAGGTATCCCCAGTGGTTATTTCATTTTCTTAAAATTGCAGTTGTCCTTCTTTGCCTTCACTTTGTGCTTGTATTCTTTTTTAAATTGAATTTATGATGGTACTTGGAATATTTGATTTACAGATACTACAGTTTTCTATTTTTGCCAGTAACTGAACTCGTTAAAACAAAATTCTGGAAGAACTGGCAAAGCTTAGGCTTAAAATGTCACTATAAAGCCATTTAATAGTTGGTGTTCAAAATTGACCTGCCTTAGAACGGTCTTCATTGAACAAATGTCTTAGTAAAATTTACTTATGTATTTTAAATTTGAAAATTTGTTAAAATAGTAGAAATTCAAGGAAAAATATTTGCTTTCCTGATTCAATCTGTATTGAGGAGGAAAAATTCAATCCGTATGGAGGGAAAAACCAAACCGAATAAATAAGTTGTATTGTTGGTGGTTACAACAATGCTGAGTTTTAAATTTCTGTAGGATACTGTTTCAGAATTAACTACTGAGTTATTTCTGACTTGCTATGTAATCAGGTAATAGTCTGAGATTGGACCATAGAATAGTACCAAATGTGTTGGGACACTGTATCATTTATCATGCATAAATATATTGCTGAAAAATTTTGGTTTAAGTTTTTTTTTTTTCTTCACCCATGAACAGAGACTTAATCAAAGAGATTTTGTCATTTATCGTATATAATATATATAAAATACATAGTGAATTGAGTTTTATTCAATTCCTCAGACTTGCATTCAGAGAACTCATCCATTTGGCATGTCCTTTGTGTCAGTGAGTATATAGAGATTGTCTGGAGTATTGAAGAAAAAAAAAAATCCCAAACCATGTCTAAAACTAATAGTGAAGCCTCTGTGTTTTAGCTAGTATAGATTCATCCATCTGCACCATATGAATGATCCCTATTAGCTTCCAGAAACACTGGTAGTTTTCGGTATTTTCAGTAGATTGAGGTGATTGATCTGTATCTCTCTAATATATTTTCCTTACAAGGAGATGTACATATGCAGGCTCAAATGCAGTCTCACTATCCCTATGAAAGAAGTTTGAATTTTTTATTAAATTGATAGCAATGCAAAGTTGGTATTAAATAGTCAAAACCAAATGAAGTAAAAAATGTTTCAAGGCATACTGGTTTTTGCCTTTTTTTCTGGTTGCTGCATATGTTTTGAAGCCAACTTCTGATTAACAACAGATGTATGAAATAAATAAAATACTATGGAAGTTGAACACTTGCTATAGGATTTATCTATGTTCACTGTAAATTTCAGTTTGTGAATTGGAGCCAGTTTACAGCAGTCTTACATTACTTTGAGTTTCATTCTTCACTGCAAAATTGTTTAATGAAATCTGTTTTACAGACTAAAGTTCCTATCATGTAGTTATGGAAAGTATTCCTATCCCCTAGAATTGTGACTGTGATGTTTTAGAAGCAATCTTCAGCTAAACTCTACTTACTGTATATTTAGATTAGTTGTAGAATTTAATATTTAACTCTTTAGTGTTAATTTGTCGAGCATGACCTCTGCCAGTAGCGTATTTATAACTTTAGGATTGCTAAGAATAGTATCATATAACCTTGAGATGAGAAGAGATCCTTGTGGGACTTGTTCTAGAAATGTCCCCATGAAATGATTCCCCGTTTACAACTACTACTGGGGAACTTTGTTAACCTATTCAAATCCATGTCAATTTTTATGCAATGTGTTGAATGTGCTTTTCAGAAGTCCTGTGAAAAAAAAGGTGTTGACTTGCAGATGAGTAACTTTAGGGACAATGATCATTTGGCAAGACCTATTTTCTGTATTGCTGTGTTTATCACATTTGAATTTTGAGGGTCCCTGGATTTTCTAAAAAGTATTTCTTATCTGAGCTTTCAATATTTATTATTTATTTATTTATTTATTTATTTATTTATTACTCCTCCTTCTTTCCCCCCTCACCCCCCCTTCCTCCGTCTGCCTTCCTGGAAGATCAGTGTATAATGTTTAATGTTGCTACAGCTGTTCTGATGATAATCTTCTCACTCAGTATAGAGGGTGCTAACTATTTTTGCTAATTGATTTGAAAGCATTCTTGAGGTAAGGCTTCCCTCTGTGTGTGTGTTTTTCCTTTTTTTTTTTTTCTTTTTTTTTCCCTGATAAAAACTGTATTTTAAAATTAATTTTTTGATCTCCAAGTCTGTTCATCTTTTCTTCTTTGGCATTTAAGAAGTCATAGTTTGTAATAATTGATCTGGTTTTACCTTCAGTTGTATACTTTACTATGCTGATTGCTTCTAAGGGCATGGCACATTGTTTTGGCTTTGCTTTGGTGTATGTGTGCAGCATGGTAAATTACTCAGCTTCTGTTTAAAAACGAGTTTTGTGCTTTTTCTGTGAAGCTAAAGGATGATAAACTAATAAAGTATTGTGAGAAGTGCTTTAATTTTTGGCGTACAGCTTGGAAGGTGCTTGATTCCCTAAGTGACAGTGGTCTATGAATAAGACCTTTTTCTTTAAAACAGGTATAAATAGTCCTTGGGTGAATATTTAAATAATAAGAATGATGTAAAACATTGAGCCATTTTACCTTATATTTTTTATAATTTAAGAATTAATGCATTCTCTCCCCTCAATGGTCTTGTTTTCATTCTAACACATAAAACTATTATTAACTAGTGAGCAATAAAACTGGAGACAAAAAAAATGATCCATCTGACTTTTTTAGCATCTCTTTGGAAATACAGGATGATCCCTTTAATGCCCTAATGTGCTTTCTCAGAATGAGTTTTAAATAATGCACTAATCCCAAGACTTTTGATGACTGATGTGTGCCTGTGTGTCCATGATTGCTGATAAAGATCTGGATCAATTGCTAGTGAAAATTTGATCTGTATTAGGTATGAAGTTGTGTTCACACTGGAGATGTATCATTGAGTATGTTATATATTCCAAGGTGTCCTATGTGGGTGTGCTGTTCCAGATGCTGCACTGCACTTCCTATTTGCTTATCTTGTAAACTGTGCAACAGTCTGGATTGTATGTTTCTTGAATCAGTAGCGCTGTTTCTCTCTTACCATGGACCATGTAACATGAATAAAACTAGTTCTAAGTGGTTACATTGTTAGACGTTTTCTTTGGTTAAATGTGAAATTTTGCCTTCCTGGTTTGTGCATTGCCTTGTACTTTGACAGGAGTGATGATTGGTACAAATGCGGAGAGATGATACTGGAAGAAAATCACAGAATAGTTGAGATTAGATATGCTTTCTGGAGGTCTTGTGGTCTAAACCCCCCTGGCGTAAAGCCTCTGCTCAGGCAGAGACAACTGGAGCCAGTTGCTCAGGACTATTTCCAAACAGCTTTTGAGTATCTCCAAGGACGGAGATTCTACAACCTCCATGAGCAACCTGCGCCAGTGCTCTGTCACCTTCACAATTACGAAGTATTTTCTGATGTTCAGGTGAAACCTCTTGTGTTTCAGTTTGTGGCTATTGTCTCTGATCCTATCACTGCTCACCCCTGAAAAGAGCCTGTCCCCGTTGTCTTTGCACCCTCTCTTCATATACATTATGTACATATACATCCACCCTTTATATACATTAATATGATCCCCTTGAGCCTTCTCCAGATTGAACAGTTCCAGCTCTCTCAGCCTTTCATTGTAGGAGAGATGCTCCAATCCGTTTGTCTTCTTCATGCCCCTTTGTTGCACTTTCTCTATTATGTCCATATCTCTGTTAACACTGTGGAGCCCAGAGCTGAACGCAGTACTCCAAATGCAGCTTTACCAGTCCTGAGTGAGGGCTGGGAAGGATTGCCTCACCCTGCTGGCAACATTGTTCCTGATGCAACCCAGGATGCTATCTGCCTTCTTTGCAGCAGTGGCATATTGCTGGCTCATGTTCAACTTTGTGTCCATCAGGACCTCCAAGGCCTTTTCTGACAAGCTGTTTTCCAACATGTACTGATGCATGGGGTGGTTCTTCCTCAGGTGCAGGACTTCGCACTCCTCCTTGTTGAACTTCATGAGGCTCCTTTCAGCCCATTTCTCCAGCCTGTTCGAGTTTCTATGGCATATCAGCTACTTACACCAGTTTTATCTTGTAGATGAACTTTGAGGCTATACTTTGTCCCACCATTCAGGTCACTGATGAAGCTGTTAAACGGTACTGAACCTGGTACTGACCACTTGGGTATGCTGCTAGTCACTGGCCTTATATTCGTTGGGATAGTGCTCTCTTGAGCTGGAAGGAGATGATCCTTGAATATTATCCAGCTTTCTTGTTTCCCTCTTCCTTTGAGGGCCTTATCCTATGTGACCCTTCTGAACAGATCTTTGAAAAGACCAGAGCCTGCTTTCTTGAAGTTCAGGGTTCTGGAGTTGTTTTTCCTCCTCCTTCCTGCCCCTAGGATCCTGAACACCACCATCTCAAGATCACAGCAGCCAAGGCTGTCTTTGATCTTCTCATCTCCAGTGAGCCCCTCCTTGATGAGTAGGAGGTCCAGCAAAGCACCTCCCTCACTGGCTCCTTTATCACTTGTGTCAGGAAGTTACCATGAATGTACTCCAGGAAACTCCTGATCTGCTTTTATCTGTCTGCATTGTCCCTCCAGCTGAGATTGGCGTGGTTGAAGTGCCCCATTGAGGACTTGGCTGTTTTCATATCTGTAGAGGTCGTGCTCCACTTATTTTTCCTGGTCTGGTGGACTATAGCAGACACCCACAATAATGTCACCTTTAATCCTTACTCATAAATTCCGATTTGACTCTTCTTCCATCCCCAGGCAGAGCTCCATAAAGGGTGACTCCCCCTCCTTGTTTTCTCTTCCTGTCCTCTAACCAGCCTGTGTCCCTCTACTGCAATGCTCCAATCATGGGAGCCATCCTACTATGCCTCCCATCCCGATCAGATTGTAGCCCTGGAACTGCATACAGATCTCCAAGTTGTCATGTTTATTCCCCATACTGAGTGCATTAGTATACAGGCACTTGAGGGGTGTCTCAGCATGTTAAGTCATATTCATGACAGCATAAGTACGATGTGTGAAAACTTGTGCCAGGCTTAGGAAGATGGCCAGTGATGACGGCTGAAGAGGGGATTACAGTGGAAGTCATCAAACTCCAACCGTTGGTATTCTGCTGTCAGTTTTCTTCCCTCACCACACTAACAGAAAAGATGTATTTTTGTTATGCTTCTGGCCAATGTGGATTATCTTGAATGCTTTGTTGCTGTCACTGCTGGGTGATGTGACATGTGAACTATGTTATTTTTCACAGGTTTTTGCCGACACACCTGTGCCAGTACATGAGATTTATTTTTAGGACTAAATTAATATCTTCAATTTTTCCTTGATGCTTTTAGCTTAAAAAGTAATTAATTGTCTATTCAAGCATCCACTTGTACCTAAGCAGCTGTTGCATGACAGTAGAATAAACTGATCAGGTCTGTACTCCTTTAACTATACTTGTGTTGGAGACCCAGGTAGCTGGGACAAAGAGTGCACAGAAAGGAAGATGTTTTATTGTGTTTATGTATTTGGGTAGAGCTGGATAGTGAGTTGAGGATCAGCCAAGAGGAGAGAAGGAGGTGTTGGGTTGGGGTAGATAACAAGAATAGCTTGGTGAAAACATGGCAAGGTTAGATCTTCTTGTTTGCAAGAGCAGCTCTTGAATACTTAGGCCAAAGTGGCAGCAGAATTTGCCTGGTGTGTATTTGGTTGGTTGGTTGTTTTTTGTTTGTTTTTTTTTTTTTTTTTTTAATTCTGTCTTTTCACCATGCCTCCTTTTGAGAGAAATGTCTTCTCTAGCTTTGTCTCTCACAAAGCTCTTGTGTGTTCCAATTCTCCTCCTATGTCAGAAAAAGAAAGTTGTCCTTCAGCAAAGGGGAGATGCAGATGCTTTTGCAGAAAATCCATTTTACTGAGTTTGATGTGTGCATTATCTGGACTACAGTAAGGTTTCCCGTAGAAACTTAGAAAACTTATATAGCACTCCTGACTCTTTTGTGGCTTTGATTGAAGTTCTTAGTCTCAGTTCTGTACTGTATCTGGTTCCTAAGACTTCAGCGGTAACATATTTCAGCAGATTTTTTTCTAATATTCCTTGTCGTGGCTTCCAGAACAAATCTTTTGTCTCAGCCATTTCAGGAGCAATGCTAGAGCATATGCTTCTGGCTGCACAGTAGCTTCTGTAACTGGGTGTGTAGTAAGTGATGTCTGTCTAACTGCTGATTTGTTTGCAATCAATGTGATTTAGTAGCAAAAGAAATAAATTCCCAAGGCTGGTGATCATGTAAGTAGAAGAAAAAAGCAGTGATCTTTCTCATTAAGAAAAGTGGTATCAAGTATCATTGATCCAGTTTGAAGGTAGGGGCTTGTAGTGTTCGAGGATGAAAAGGAACAAGGACCATTAATGAAATTATTTATGGGCTACCAAAAAGAGGTCTAGGCATGGGTCTCTGGAGACACATGCTTTGGATTTTTGATCAAAATAGTGTTGATAAGCATAATGTTTTAGCTGTTGCTGCACAGTGCTTGCACAGCATGAAGGTTTTTGTTTCCCAGTCTGTCCCCCACAGTGAGTAGGCTGTGGGTGGGCAAGAGGTTAGGAGGGGACACAGCCGGCACAGGTGACCTGTGGTGACCAGAGAGATTTTTCATACCGTGTAATGTCTTGCTCAGCACTAAAACTGGTGGGTTGGTTTTCCCCAAAGTAGCTGTTGCCTAGGGACTGGCTGGACATCTGTCTCCTGGTGGTGAGTTTGTTTAGGTTGTTTGGTTTTGCCTTTCATCACTTTTTCCCTTCTGGTTGCCTTTCCCCCATTCCACTGTGGGGGAGCGAGCAAGCAACTGGGCTGGGGCTTGCCTGCCAGCCAGGTCAACACACCACACTTTATATATGTGAGTTAAGGTTATGTTTCTAGAAACCTGCTGTTCTACAGTCTTAAAGACTCAGGTGACTTTGGGTTTTGCTATCACATTAAAAAGGAGATATAGAACATAATATTCCAGAGGTTATCTTTGAAATCAGCATTTACTGATTTTTATTAAAAATGAACATTATTTTAGTGCTGGAATATGGTGATTTTGAAGAAAACAGCTGAAGAAAAGAGTAATATGTGGGGAAAAGAGAAGGGAGGATACCAGTTTTTTAAAGTTTGCAGAAAGTCATTCTTTGTTAATTAGGAAAAATTTTTTCCTATTTGAAAGGCAAAAGTCCACCTAGTTTTACTTTTAGGGAAGCCTTGAATTTTGAAAGCATTTGTTTGAAGGTAAATAGTGTTTCTTGAAGATACAGATCAAATTGCTTGAATGTTGATTCCTAAAGGAGAGGGTTTCCTGAGTAGGTAACTTCTTATGTGAACTCAAGAATTGTCCATATGCCCTGAAGCGCTTAATACAGACAACCCTAAAAAGCCGCAGAATTTGAGTGGAAAACTACAAACGTAAGAAAATAATTGGAACCCTGATGTGAATTGGGTTAAAGTTTCAAGAAGTTTTTGTGTAAGCTTTCTGTAAGGGAATCTGAATGTTGTGTGTTGTCTTGTATCTAGTTGTCTTGGATCCTGGTAAAAATCATTCTTGTTGAATTTCCTGCCTCTGTCATCAGGCCAGGTTTATATGTTTTCTGTTTTGTTGTTGTTTTCGTGGCCGTGGGTTGTTGGTACAGCTTCAGAATCCTAGTAGCTGAGTGACATTTATACACATGTAAATTCTTGTTAACCAAAACAGGTATTCATGCTGGCCAGGAGTTGGAGAATTACACACCATGCATAGTAGCTGACATGTTCAGAGCTTGTCTTTTAACTGATAATGTTCCTTGTTTTAATGAGGATTTCTTTGAAAGCTAGGAGGCTTTCTCCATTCATTTTCTTACAAACAAACAAAAAAGTAGCATTTGCAAATAATATTCCTTAAAAGATTATATTGATGATCATGTCTCTGTGGGTATCAGTAGTATTGTTTGCTAATGTGGTAGAATTAGTCACTGCATTTTCCTCTGGTAATGACCCAGTCCTTTATAAACATTTCTCTGTAGCTCTAGTCTCTGTGTTGTGCTGTAGGAAGATGCCAACTGATGTGGAGTTATTTGTGTCATGCCACTAGTGCTGGGTCACCTGATGAAATGGAGTTCCTGAGATAATTTTCTAACTTTCTTTAATCTCTTTAGGCCAGTTTTAGACATCAGTTAGGGTTTTTTTGGCATGTTTAGTTCTTTCCTCCAAAGTCTCAGAGCATTTCTTAGGTTAGGATGGTTACTAGTTACAGTGACCTAAGTATCTGCCAGACAAGTGGGTGCTTAACATAGGTGAAGTGACAGATGATCCCTTTGATCCTCTTTGCTACCCAGAGTAAAAACTGTTCTGTAAATGAAGTTTGTCCTTCCCTTTACTTTTTGAGCTCCTTGGTCCTGGATAGACATTTGCTTATTTGGGCATAAACGCAGCTTCTTTTTCAACTTACTCTCTTCTGTTTAGATCAGAGAATTGTCTTGAGATCAGGTTTGGGGATTTGAGTGCAAGACTGAGACAGAGGAGTATTTCATGCTATTATTGTTAGTGAGTCACTTAATTACTCCGATTGTTGATTTACTCACCTTTGATGCCTATAATAAATATTTCACATATAATTATCAAACATACTTTAAGATTGGCAGTGATTTGTAGGAGTTGTATAATGAAACAGCTGTTAGGAGTGAATGAATAGCAGTTTTCACTGAAAGTTGTATTAACTAATGAGTAAAAAGGGGGACTATATTATGGGACTATTTTTTGTTGTCTAGACATTTTTTGTCATGTATATGTAGACGCATATATGAGGGATGTATCTACATTGCCCATAAAAAAGTTTTCTTAATTCAATTGTTTCTTGGCACTGTCAGTTGCTTTTTGTAAGTTAAAGAAATAAAAGTGTTGTATAAAGCATGTATTAAAGTTTTATAATTTGGGGGTTTTATATAGACCTGTGGTTATTCTTTTGTGCTGCTAGGTTTAACTTCTTGTGGATCTTCATCTTGAAGGATTAATGCTCATTAGCCATGGATTCAGACATAGTAACAAATATTGAACACATTATAAATGGATGTTAATGTAAAATACCTTTTTTTAATTAAAATTCAAAATTTGCTTTTTGTTTTATCAGCAAACACATATCTCTTTATGGTGCAAGCTCGTGGTATAATGTTGAGAGAAAATGTAAAAACAATAGGACACATGATCAGATTATACACTAACAAAAATACTACACTGAATGGCACAGGTAAGAATATTTCTTCTTTAATTTAATTTTTAAAGGAGCTTTATGCAGGGGAAAAAGAAAATGCCAAACCTTTGTGGTGTGTCTTCGCGATGAAATGCTAGACCTAAGTCTTACCTCTCTGTAATAGAAGTGAAAACCAAATAGTTACTATTTATCAATTCGTTTTAATAGGAAATATTTGTCATAGTTGTAACAAAGATATCTTGATTTAATTTTGGTACCTTTAGTGCAGTAATTTTTTTGTTTAGTTCTTTTATTAATCATGCTGCTAGGAATGTTCTTACCTTCATGATGATATGTTACAAATTCTGTGGATAACATAGTTTCTTACAAAAATCAATTCCTCTTTTTAAGATTATCCTGAAGGAAACAATTCTAGTGACTGTGTTGCTCAAACAACAATGTATCTTCCAGAAAACTTCACTTACTCTCCTTACCAGGCTTGTCCAGAGAAGCTGCCTTACATGAGTAAGTTTTAAACTCACCTTAATGTTTATCCAGTTAATCGGATTGTACTAAAACAAAGTACAATAATTTTAACATAAAATATCAATGTGAGGAGTTAAAATATATAGCAGAAAAGAATGAATAAAATGTATCTGAGAATGGTCAATAATGCTTAACAGAATTTTGCATGTAATCATTGCATTACTGAAGCTTTTGACCTCTTTGATAATATCCTAGTATGTTTTAAATTTTATTTACAAATTATTTTACTTTCTACAAATTCATTATTATATTACTTAATTAAAAGTACCCATCAGAGTTACATATTTTGAGGAATATTTAAAAATTTCTGTATTGGAAATGGTAGTCCTAATAGAGTGATTCATGAATCAGAAACTAGCTCTCAAAACTTCATCAGCTAATCAGTGTATGGAATCAATATATGGAAAACTGAGCAAGATGGTGCAGTGAAGTGAGAAGTGATAGAGGTAAGAAAGTGCCAAAGCCTTGTCATAATGAATAAGTAGCACTTACATACTTACATAACAAGTGGAAAGATGTGATCCTTAGGAAATTTTAAAATTAAGCTTTTGAACTCAGATGCTTAAGATCCTAAGCTATTAAATGGAACTTGTTTAAGTAACCCTAATTTTATTTGTGTTTAAGCTTACAATTTACACTTCTATTTGTTTTGTTTGAAAGTGTTTAGTTGCAGCAGTGTCATGCAGAAATAAGAAACTGAATACTTTGGCACCACTGCTGTTTTGGTTTCCTGGGTTTTTATAAAACCTGCCATATTAGAGTTGTAGTAGTAGCAGTATTATCCCAGTGTATGTAGAAGGACTTATAAGCAGGTATTGCACAGTTACAGCAGTTACACAAATTGAGATGGGAAGAGTTCCTTTATGTGAGTCAGTGTCCTAAACCTGATTTAATAATATGGCTGAAATGCTGTTGGCATGTGTTTTGTTTTTTTTTTTATCTTCTTCCTGTAGACAGAGTTTGACTTTCAAAATCATGTGGTTGGTCTTTCCTGTAATATTCCTTATGTAAAAAAATAAAACTAAATTATTCCAATAGTAAATATTTTAGCTACTATGGGTAACATATAAAAAATTTGAAAAATGTCTGCTCTGGATAACCAGAGAAACAAGAATTATGGTTATGATGATTGAAAAATTAATATAAATCAGTATTTTTAATGAAACTTTCAAGGGCTGACTTCTGCCAATTAGTTAGTTCAAAACTGTGTTGGCTTCTGCTACCTTTTTTACTTGTGTATGAGTCTACTGTTCAAGAGTGATGAGGCAAGTTAGAAGGTACTAAGGTACTTAGTAGGTCAGACCTACTCATAGCACACTAAGGTACCTTAGTAGGTCAGCCCGCTTATTGCATGCTATCTTAAATCATTGGTGCAGTTTAGAATTGCCAGAGTAGGAGTGCATTCTACTCTGTCATCCTTGTTGTCAGCTACTTTGGCTATATGTAATTCTACCAGAATTTGCCTTTAGGTTTCCATATTGCTCTCTCTCTCTTTTCTTTCTTTTTTTTTTTTTTTTTTTTAAATAACATCTTTGTACTTATTCTTTCCTGCTTAATTTAATAGAAAAAATGTAATTTTAATACCCTTTGATTTTCATGTATGCTTTTTTAATCATCGTCTGTGTGTTTAATTATAATCTAAATAAAGCTTCTCTGAAGGTTATTTAATGCAATGTAATATTGTAGGTTATTTTGAGATAACAAGGGAAGAAAGCTTTTCAATTGATGTATATTTTGACCTGCTTAATAGCTTAAAGTTATTATAAAAGTCAACTATTCTTTACATCAACTTGATGAATTTGTATCGTGAAAGGAGTGTGGTAAAAGTGTGTTCTGTCCCAGATATATGCACGCTTAAAATAGGACCAACTAGTGCCAGTGCTTTTGTTAGTGACTCAGTCTTTCAGTTTATAACTCACTGGTTGAGTACTGCTGTGCTAGTTCATAAGCAAGATGCCTCTACTTCAAGGTAGAACCAGTACAAAACACCTTTAATCAGCATAATTTTAATACTGACTAGAGAGGTAAATGGAAAGCAGATTAGTTTTTCAATTATATGAATTAAAACCCACCTGTTAGGAATTTTTAAGCAGTCACTTCATGGTTTGTCTAACAACTAGCTCTTAATGAGCTGTAATAAATATAATATCCAGCTATTTTACTTTGATCACTTCAGTACACTGAGGTTGCATATCCCTATACCATTTTTAGTAGATATTAGAAAAATCTATTTTGTATTTCAAAAATAATAAGTCATCAGTGGAGGAAGTTCTGTTGTCTCCAGAAGTAGTATATTCTACTGTTCTGTTCATGGAATAGTTAAGCTTTTCCCAATACTCAACCTGCATTTACTTTTTTCTCTTTTTCCCCTCCTGCAAGTAAGTTGCCCTTCTTGATGCTTTAAAAAAAGTTGATTGCCATCTATGTACCAAATTATTCTGTCTTGAAAAGACTTATATTTTTGCCAGACTCTTCCTTTCTAGATAAACCAGTAATTCCAGCCTTTCTAGACTATGTAGTTTCTAAAGCTCTTGTCATTCTTGATTTTTTGTAATGTAGACTTTCTCTGGATTTCCTCTTGAAGCATCATAACTAGCTAAAACCATGATTACAAAACAAGCTAGTAATTACCTTCTCTGTTTTTCATGTAACAGTGGTTAATGTATTCCAGAATGAGATTTGCCATTTTGTGCAATTGCATTACAGTTTATTGTCTCATATTAATAGGCAATCCATTATAAACCATCAAAATACCTTTCTGCATACTGCAGCATAGCCAGGTATTTCCTGGTTTGTGTGTGTATACTTCATTTCTCCTTCAGTAAAATTACATCTTTTTTTAACAATTTATTTCATTTTGGATTTCAGCATGTGTCTGATTTTTGGAAACTATTTTGTTTTCTGATTCTATTCTTCAAAATCCTTCTGCTTCCTCAGCTTTCCTTTTCTGTGGATTGAATAAATGTTTTACTGCAGCATGCTAGACAGTGATGTAAGTCGTGAATACTAAGCCCAGATATTTACTGAGATGCCTTCTTTCCCCATCAGTGACAGAGAAATACTGCTGGTTTCTATTCACCCATCTCCCGTGTGCTTTTGATATTACCAATTTTTCATTTTACTACAGGTAATTTTTAAACAGTCTGGAGGGAATTTCATCATGTCCCATAAAGTTAGAAGCACCTGCCTTATATAAAGACTGTTTTACCCATCCTCCTGGGTTTTTTTTTGGTTTTGTTTTTTTTTTTTTTTTTTGGGGTTGTTTATTTGATTGGTTTTTTGTTTTCTTTTTGCTTTTGTTTATTATCTTGGGAGACTAAGGCACCTGAGTCATTTGCATCGTCTTATTTGCTTCCTTTTCTGGCGTAGTAATTGACCTTCATTCATCTTTATTTTCCTACTAGAGTCTATAAACTGAAAGGCTCTTGTTGCTTCTCTGTCTCTTGGGAGTGGAAATTGATTTGGTGATCTATTTACTTTTTGCTTAATTTGTGCATGTTTATACCCTATAAACTTGTCCTTTGTTGACTGCCCTTATTTCTACTTTTTGTAACATTTCGTTTTCAGATTATTAAACGGTTTCAAATACAACCATAATGCTAATCCAAGCTTGCTTATTTATTTTATCTGCTCTGTAGGATTAGCTTGTTCTGGTATATATTTATAATCTTTTTTGCAACCACTGCCAAGTTTCCATTTTCTTCTAAAGTAAATTAATGAATATGAGTGTTCAGATCTGTTCTTAGAAGACATTCTCCTTATTGTGCTGTTCTTGATCCTTTTTTTAATATATATATAATTTTCCTTTTTTTTTTTTTATAGTTACTCTCTACATTTAATCAGATCCAAAACTAAAATAGCCTTTTCAGTATTTCTGCCTTCTGAAAACAATAGTTATTCCTAATATGCTCCAAATATGTCAATCTTTCCAAAAGGTTTAAAGAGCTAGTCAATTTGTTGTTACAACATGAGGCAACCTTTGGACACAAATAGAATCTTTTGGGTGCAGGCACAGGGGAGAAAAGTGGAATAATTTCTTTCACTGACTTTAAAATTCCAACCCCTGTAAGTGTGGGTGATGTGGAATTTTTAACAGTGGTGATAGATATAGAATTCAAATTGCTTTTCATGTTCTGTGTCCTCTGAAAGGAGTATTTTGCTGATAAGTTTTATTGAAAGAATGTTTATATTGGGGAATACTGAAATTCATTCTGTAAAACCTGAATGTTAAGAGGATAGTCTAAATGGTTTAATTTTTTATCTGTCGGTAATGTAACTACAAATTTCTCTGTGCTATTTATCTGTGATATACCTTGTAGTGTTAGATCTGATGTCTTAATTCAAATTAATATTATTTTCCTTAGGAGGCCTTATAGATGTCAATATGAGTGAAATTAGTTTTGATGAAATTCAGGAACTGTTTTCGAAAGATTTAGACATTAAACCAGGAGGACACTGGAAACCAAAAGACTGTAAGCCAAGATGGAAGGTGAGATGCTGTTGGGTTATTTTTGTTATTTATTTTTTTTTCTTGTTTTGGTGTGGAATAACAGTTTACCATTGCAAGCACTCAGTCTTCTGCTGTGTATTTTAAACAATATACTGTATATGTATTATGCTATCTGTGTTCAAGAGACTTAAACTTGAAGAAAACTTGAAATGAATTGTCAAGAACTTCTAAAGGCTCATTAACTGTTGCTACTAAACATACTATCATATGAATGCAAACTTGCCCTTTGTGTATGTTGCTTTTTTAACATGCTTTCCTACCAGGGATGAAAGTTTAAGACACAGACATGATTTAAATGTAAAAGCTGAAAAGCCTGTGTATGCCATAGGAAACTTGATCTGTATTGAAACATTGAAATTTAAAAATGCTAATACAATAGCTTAATATACATCTAATTTTTTGAAGGTGGCAATCCTTATTCCTTTTCGGAATCGCCATGAGCATCTTCCAATTTTTTTCCGTCATCTGATACCTATGTTGCAGAAGCAGCGTCTGGAATTTGCCTTCTATGTTGTTGAACAGGTAAGAACATTTTCTTGAAAATTTACTTTTCAAGATTCCTTGCTAAAGGGATTTGATATTTTTAACAAGATTTGTATGAATCCAGAATTAAAAAATTACTCTGCTGTTCTAATTCTTTGAATGAAAAAGGAAAGTTCAGCTCCGTTCCCCAGTTTAAGCAATAGGCCACATACATATTGCTTTTCTTCAAATATGGGCTGATATTTTATAGCTGATAACATGTCGTCTTTGAATCTATTTGTATGTATTCAAGGACAAAAAGATGGGGCTACATCTGACTGGTGACTGGTCACCAATGGTGTTCTTCAGTGCTCAATTATAGGGCCAGTTTTGTTCAGTGTACTTATTAACAATTCGGATGCAGGAGTTGAATGCAACATTAGCAAGTTTGCTGATGATCCCAAACTGGGAGCCGCTGGGACTTTCTCGAGGGGTGGAATGCCTTGCAGAAGGATCTAGATCGGTTGGAGCATTGGGCAATGATTAACACATCAAAATGCTGGATTCTACGCCTAGGATGGAGTAAAGCTGGGCACAAGGATAAACTGGGAGAGGAGTGGCTGGAGTGCAGTGCTGCAGAAAGGGATCTGAGCATGCTCATCAACAGCAGGCTCAGTGGGAGTCAGCAGTGTGCTCTGGGCTGCCAAGAGGTCAAACCACACCCTGGGGTGCGTGAAACGCAGCAGATCTGGTCAGCCAAATGAGGTGATTATCCCACTGTATTCAGCATTGGTGTGGCCTCACCTTGAGTCCTCTGTGCAATTCTGGGCCCCACAGTTCATGAAGGATATGAAAGTCCTTGAAGGCGTCCAGAGGAGGAAAGTAACAAAGCTGGGAACAGGGCTGGAAGCATGTCCTGTGAGGAGCAGCTGAGGACCCTGGGCTTGTCTAGTTTGGAGAAAAGAAGGTTGATGGGTGACTTCATTGCTCTCTACAGCTTCCTGAGGGGGAGAAGGGAAGTGCTGTTCTCTTCTCTCAGGGATCCAGTGAAAGGACACATGGGAATGGCTCAAAGCTGATAGTGGGTTCTTTCCAACTGAAATAGTCTGTTCTATTCTAGTTGACTGTTTCAACAAGAAACAAGGTGTAGTGTTTCTTTCTTAGTTTATATCATTATTTCTTTAACTTGTCATTTCATGCTATGTTTATCCAAACCACACTTTTTGATATTTCAGAGTTACTAGTGCTATAAATTGCTAGTGCTGTTCTGTTTTCTGTAAAAGGAGAGAACAATATAGTTGATGTAGTTGGTTCTAGCCAGACCTATTGCCCTGCTTAGCTAGAGTAATAACAGCTATCTTGGTCAATGTTTTTCCTTTTTTTGTGTGTGTGGTAGAGAATATATTTCTCATAGTAGTGAAATTTTGTCTCTGTCTTCTTGATTCTTGCAATGTCTCCTTTGTTTTCTGTTTGAAGACAGGTACGCAACCTTTTAATCGTGCAATGCTCTTTAATGTTGGATTCAAAGAGGCTATGAAGGATGCTGTCTGGGACTGCATAATATTTCATGATGTGGATCACTTGCCTGAAAATGACCGAAATTATTATGGATGTGGAGAAATGCCACGCCATTTTGCAGCAAAGCTGGACAAATACATGTACATGTAAGTAATTAGCTTTATTCTTGATCCTTAAAGACCCGGAAACATTCTTAAAGTGTGTATGAGTTTTGTGACAGTATACACAGTAGGTGCAACCAATAAAACAGCCTCCTACTATGTATATGAATATGTAGTTATTAAAGGAAGATTTAAGTTTAGTGTCTCCATTTGGTATACAGCGAATTTGAAGATATTTATAATTTTCAGTGTTAAACTTGTTGCAATGAGGTTGACTGTATTTAAGTTCATGTACGTCAAAGGGGAAAAAATTAACTTGCTTATTAGGAATCTTCTCTAGCAGCATGAGTTTTTCAGTAGTTAACAAAAAATAAGGAGATAATCATCAGCAAAATATTACAGGAAAAATGTCTTAATTTTCTTATAAATATACAAGTTATTTCTGCTTTATACTGTTTTTAAACAGGAGATTTTCTTACTGCTAGGACACTTAGTATTTTGTATTCAGTCCTACTGTAATTTGGTGAATATAGTTGGTCCTGCTGTTTTGTTATTTTCTACAATTCTGCCATTTTACATTAATGATGTTTCACTTGCTTTTTAATACTCTGCTATCTCATGACACTCTTTCAGTCACTTCATATAAAGCTGTAGCTTATTGCTTGTTACATGTATGTATGTGCCATCCTGAAAAGTTATTTGTGAAGTTTATCAACTTAACAACTTGATCAACCTGACAGATCAAAAGCAATGCACTGAAAACATGACACTGTTTGGAGTTCAGTTTGTCAGTCAATTGGCAGTCAAACCTGTAAAGATTTTATGTATTGAAAAATAGCTAAATTAAACATAAAAATACGTATTTACATAATAACTTATGCATTGATATATACATTTCTAAAATTTAAAAAATGTCAAAATAAAGATTTACAAAATGTGTTTATGAAAATATATGTATGCAGTAATGCATATTTATAAAATATAAAAATAAATTCATATTTATGTATATATACAAAAAGTGCTTGTGCACCACACACATACATACATACATATGAATATAAAGCTCAAACAGTTCCATTAACTGTCATACTCTGGTTGTTTTTATTTTTGGTTGATTGGTTGGTTTTGGATTGTTGGTGTTTTTTTTTTGTTGGTCGGGGCTTTTTTGGGAGGGGGGTGTATGTTTTGGTTTTAGGGAGGGGGGTGTCTCTGGGATTTTTGAGCACCTGTTATTTCATTTGAGTAGGGTTATACATAGTAACAACCTTCCCCGAAAACTATTAAGATCTGGTTGAATCCTGTGTTTCCACAGAGGTTAGACATTACGTGACTGTGTATTTCTTCTTCTTTCCCCTTGCATTCTGGAGTTATTTGTCCTTCAGTGTGGCAATTGTGTCCTAAGCAATGGTAAATCTTTTTGTAGATAGTCCTGACTTCTTGAAGCTTCCAGGTTTGGAAGTGTCTCCTGAGAAATATGTTTGGTTACTTTTATTTGATGAAATTTTGTGCTTTTTCTGTAAAGAGGAACACACTTTACTGTGGCAGCTTCTAGCTTAAGGATGCAAGTCAATAATGAGCTGAACAGCCCCAACTTTCTCAGCTTATCTTCATACAGGAGGTGCTCCAGTCCCCTGATCATCCTTGTGGCCCTCCTCTGCACTTGTTCCAATAGTTCCATGTCCTTTTCATGTTGAGGACACCAGAACTGCACACAATACTCCAAGTGAGGTCTCATAAGAGCAGAGTAGAGTGGCAGGGTCACCTCCCTTGACCTGCTGTTCATGTTCCTTTTGATGCAACCCAGGATACGGTTGGCTTTCTGGGCTGCAAGCACACACTGAAGCCGGCTCATGTTCATTTTTTCATCAACCAACACCCCCAAGTCCTTCTCCGCAGGGCTGCTCTGAATCTCTCTTCTGCCCAACCTGTAGCTGTGCCTGGGATTGCTCTGGCCCCAGGTGTAGGACCTTGCGCTTGGCATGGTTAAACTTCATCAGGTTGGCATCAGCCCACCTCACAAGCATGTCAAGGTCCCTCTGGATGCCATTCCTTCCCTCCAGCGCATCAGCTGAACCACACAGCTTGGTGTCATCAGCAAAGTTGGTGAGGGTGCACTCCATCCCATTGTCCGTGTCGCTGACAAAGATGTTGAACAAGACCGGTCCCAACACCTGGAATGGGTTGCCCAGGGAAGTTGTGAATGCTCCATCGCTGGCGGTGTTCAAGGCCAGGTTGGCCAGAGCCTTGGGTGGCATGATTTAATGTGAGGTATCCCTGCCCATGGCAGGGGGGTTGGAACTAGATGATCTTAAGGTCCTTTCCAACCCTAACTATTCTATGATTCTATGATTCTATAAGTAAATATAGATACTTTTTTTTTTGTTGGTGATTTTTTTTGTTGGTTTTTTTTTTTTTTTTTTTTTGTATTGTTTTGTTTTCTAGATTGAAAATATGTTTTGAGAACTGGAAGTCACATTGCCTGGGCCTTAGTATGTTATATAGCTATAGTGCCTGTTTGTGTTGGCCAACTGCTTATTACTTAATCATAGAATCATACAGTGGCTTAGGTTGTAAGGGACCTTAAAGATCATCTAGTTCCATGCCCCTTCCATGGGCAAGGACACCTTCCACTAGACCAGGTTTCTCAAAGCCCTGTCCAACCTGGCCTTGAGCACTTGCAGTGATAACACGGCTACAGCTTCTGTGGGAAACCAGTTCCAGTGTCTCACCACCCTTGTAGTGAATAATGTTTTCCTAATGTCAGCTGAAAGCCATTATCCCTTGTCCTATCACTCCATGCCCTTGTAAAAAATCCCTCTCCAGATTTCTTGTAGGTTTAATAATATGTGTTAGGAAATACTGTATGCTTACTGACAAAAAAAAACCCAAAACCCCCACAAACCCAAAACTAAACCAACCTGCCTATCGATCCTTTTGATTCAAAAGTTCTAAAACCTGGAAAATTGTTTCTCAAATAAGTATGCTTATTTGATTCTCAAATAAGTATGTGGTTACATATGTACTGTTAAACTGTTCCCCTTGAGTTTTAACAGTTCTGTAGGATGTAGTTACAAATTAAAATTACTGAATTGATGCATTACTAACTGTAATTTTTTTCAGTTGATCAAAGAGGATGGTTTTGGTTTTTTTTTTCTGTCAAATAGTGTTGAAATACAATAGTTTGAGGGTTTCACTTAACACTTCAGGTATAGGTCTAAATCAGCCATCTGAAATATGTGATAGACTTCTGTTTCATGATACTAATTTGAGCTAGTTTAAGAGTAGCTTATATGCAAATCAGACACTACTGCAAACATTTTGTTCAGCTTCCATGTGTCTTACTTAATGTCAGTGATCTGTGAGCCAGTTTTGCTTAGTAAATGCGTTCATCATCTATTCATGCCCTTAGCTTGGCGTTCTTGTGTTTTTGAAAGGTATTTTTCAAAGAGAGGGTTACCTATCTAAGTTCAGCTAATAAAACAGAATTTGTGTTTTGTTTTCAGTCTTCCATACAATGAGTTCTTCGGTGGTGTAAGTGGCCTGACAGTAGAACAATTCAGGAAGATCAATGGGTTTCCAAATGCCTTTTGGGGATGGGGTGGAGAAGATGATGATCTTTGGAACAGGTGAGTGTTCAGTGTTTATGTCTTTCTCATTGTTCTGTGCAATCCACCCTTTGAGAACTATTAGGTGGTGTTTTTTTTTTTTCTGTCAGATGTTATCTTTTTAAAATTTGTTTTAGATTAACAAATTCTAACACTTCTAAAGAGTTCACTTTAAAAACATCAGAACATACCATTAGAAGAGATAAGTATGATGTTCTTTTTTCTTGGCCTGGGCTTTTAAGAGTGAGATCTTGTAACAAAGAATTAACAATAGATACCAGTATTAAGCATATTTATTCTCATTCCTTCTAGTCTCCTATGCACTGTGTTTTGATTTTAATTTCCATCTCTTGCTGCTGGCATTATGGAATACCATCCCACAGACATGAAGAGTAATCGTGAGGAGCAGTGTTGGGAGACAGAGGCTAATTTGTGACTGTATTAATATTCACAAATTGGACAATGGACAGCAATTATTACTAACTGCTTACAGTAAACAAGTGTAAAATGTTCCAGTTGAGCTGTTGAAACCAAGTGACTGCAAAAGTTTATATGTAAAGAGATATTTTAAAAGAAGAGTTTGTAGGGTTTTAGTCTTTTTTCATGACTGTTGTAATATTTGTATGCAGTTGTGCTTTAAGACCAAAGCAGGAAATACTAAATATGAAATAATAGTTGTAATTACTGCTACTATTATTTCACACTTACCTGGTTTTTGCCAGCTTTTGTAGTTGTTGTGTTAGGAGTGTTTTGGTATTTTAGGGAGAGAATGTCAGTGAATGCAAAGACTAGCTTTAAAAGATTTGATGCACATTTTTCACTTTTGCTATTACTTTTAAAACTGTCTCTTTGATACACTTCAGAAAAATGTTTATGTATTGTACCGCAGGGTTCACTATGCTGGATACAATGTAACAAGACCAGAAGGAGATTTAGGGAAATACAAATCCATTCCTCATCATCACAGAGGTGAAGTCCAGTTTTTAGGACGGTAAGGGAAATGGCAAACTATTCAAATGGTAGAGCTAAAGATGTAAAATTTTTTCTTACACATATAGAAATCTTCCACACATACAAATAGTCAGTGCTTATCAGCGTTATTCCATCTTTAATGCTAAACTTTGTGTTTTCTTAAACACAGTTTGCTGTTCAGATATTTCTTATTTAACCATGAGAGAGACTAAGTTTTGTGTGTCAGAAGATATTATCATCATAATCTTTGATGAAGGATGTTATTGTTCCCTGACAGTTTGGGCATTAGTGCTGGCAAGGCTCCATTTGCTGGTTAATTTGGATATTCTGCAAAAGAAAGCAGTGCATCTAGGGAAATCACTCCTACATGAAAACAGGCTTTAAAACTCCTCAAGGATTGGTTTCTTCTGTCATATTCATTCTTTTCTGAGCTACCTTCTTTTTATTCCCTGCTTATATTGCTATGAACTTTTTCTTTTGGGTTTTCTTTCTTTTGCTACAAAGATGCAAAAGCCACTGTAATTGTCCAGTAGGTTCTGACTGCTCTACCTTGAAATAGTAAATAGAATGCAGCAACTGATCTGCACCTAAAAATTAGTATATCAAAAGCAAAATAAATGGCTTACAATATGTGTTTTCAGATAATTAGAAGTACTGCTCAGTTCTGTTAACAATGGGTGTTTTTTTTTTTCTGGGAGCATCTTTATTTTTGCTTTATTCACGGGTTTTTTTTTTTTAAAAAGACGTGTACAGTAGACATGAGTAAATACCGGATATGGAATTAAAATTATATGTATGTAAGCTGGGGAAGGGGAGCTCTGGGTTTTTTTTAATCACCTCAAATTTGCAAATGCAGGAGTCTCAAAGAAATTAAGAACAATTCCAACTTTTAAGCGTATAATGATGAACAGTGGCGGTTCCTAGATATTCTCTGAGCTCTGTAGTTGAGTTTTATAGTGAAAGAACGTGAAGAAATTGAATGTGCTTTAAAAATCAGTTTTCTTTGGAACCGTAAAAAGTATACATATTGAATTCCTTCTTTGTTATTTAGTCTTAATGTTAACTTGTATATGCGAATATAAAATCTCACTGTATTAAAAAAACAGAAAGTGGCTTCTTTGAAAGCTTAAGTAGGCAATTCTGTAATTTCAAGGGCTGAGAGGTAGTTTCATATTTTAAAGCATATTTCAGAACTAAATGAATGTTACAGTATCATGTCTAACATCAATTGAATTGTCTTGCAAATCTTTCTCATGTTTTCTTCTTCTAACTCCCTCTGCAGATATAAACTTCTGAGGTATTCCAGAGAACGTCAGTATATTGATGGGTTGAACAATTTAATATATACTCCTAAAATACTTGTCAGTAAATTGTATAAAAATATAACTGTTAATCTCATACCAGAGCTTGCTCCTGTTAGAGACTATTGATGAAAGTGGAATGCCAAGCTACCCTACCAGAATAAACTTTTAACACTGGAAGCTACTAACAGACACTGTAAAACAAAACAAAACCAACAAGCAGCATCTTAGAATTAGAGATTTTTGACCATTTGATGATGCATATTGGCAATGAGAAGTAAAGTGATTGTATGTACCAAGCATTTTGTTCAAAAAAGAAAGGCAGCAGCTACCACTCAGATGTTTACAGCATGAGACTACTGTTCAAGCCTTCATTCTGCATATTCTCTATCTTAACTACTCAACTAAATAAACTGCAGAAAACAGACTTGTAGCTTCTCTGGAAGTAGGGACAGAGGCCTCTTCCAGGAATTTTTTTATACTAAACTGCCTCCCCCTCCCCCACCCCCCCATATTTAACTGAATGCTTTTGTTTCTTTTTAAAATGTGTTTTGTAAATATGTGATGTAAATGAATGTGTGTACATTGCTTTTAAATTGCTCAATATTTTATGCTTCAGTATGTGAGTGTGTTCTTGTTTGAATTCTATGGGAATGTTTTTATTAGCATGAAAGAACAAGTGTAAAATGTAAGTATGCTTAAAGAAAGGTTATACCTTACGTGAAATGAAGGAAATATTAATTGTTGGCCAGCTATGACTGTAAACTGTTATACTAGTTTTGAGCTCTAGGCCTCCTGCATATCTGTATAGAAAAATCAATTTCATATATGAACGTGCTAGAAAGAAAGCTTTTAATTTTATTTATTGCCAGCAAAATTGTATGATACCCTGCCTGCCATCTAAATCCTATTTATATGCATATTGCATGTGTATTACAGAAAATCTTGCAGTTGTTGCGTTTTATGATCTACAGGAACTGTTTCCAAGTGTGCCACTAGTGTCAATGTCAGGGATTTTAATGCCTAAAACAGTGTGTCTGGGTGCGTACAGTTTTTTTGGTATTGTTCTTTTTTTTTTAAAGAATCCTAGTAAACAGCACTTTTATTCCTCCAAAATCAGAAGAGCCAAAAATGTGTCTTCATTGGAAGAATATTTAAGTTAGATTTTTAAGAAAATAATAAACATAGTTCTAATAGTTCTAATGCTTGTATTGTGGGATTTTCAGAACCACAGTGTTGGTCACACTGCTCCGCTGATGATGATGTGATGACATAAGCGGAAATAAAAGCTGTCCAATTCCAAGTGCTTTTTAAAATTCCACTCATACTATATTAATCAATATAGCTGTTTAAGGGCCTATTCTGATAGAGTGCTGAGTGCTTCTATGATGCACTGAGTATCCTCAAGTCAATGACTTTCAATGAGATTGAGGTTGCACAGTCCAACTAAGGGTTGGTCCTTTCTGTTTCTCTATTTTTGTGGTGCTGTATGTATAACTAGCCCCTTTCCTTGGCTTATAATGCAAAACATATCTTCTTATTTTCTGTTTCCTTGTAATGTTATGCTACCTAAAAGCATCCCACTGCTAAGCATTATTATCTTTTTTCAATATTTTTTTACATCCCTTGTTAATACTAAGGAAAAGGACTGGATCATTATTTTCTATGTTAATGCAAAGATATTGACCAAGATCTACTAAACTGTTTTGTTTGTCACAGTTACTCAACTCTTTAGGAACCAAAGACTGACTTCTGCTCCCATGAAGAATGGAAAGCAGTATATAATAAGGATTGTTTATCCATAGAGTGTTCTGTAAGAGTGTTGACAAAGAATACTTATTAACTTTAACTCGTTACTATGTGTTGGTTTCCTGAATTGCTACCACAGATGGTGTGGTGCTTTGTATATTTGACTTTGTTTGCCATAAACAACTTTTATTTTTTTGACATCCCAGCAGCAAATTTTGCCCTTAACCATTCTTCAGTAAAGTTATGAGCTTAGTTGTAGGCATCCCAAATATTTAGTAGAAATGTGATGATTTGATATAAGTAGTTGAGAACAATTGTAAGGGATATTTTAAACTGCATTGGAATTACCTTGAAATCTACCAGTTAATCTAATATGCTTTAGGAATGATGTAATGCAATAAAAATAACAAAGAGCATAAAGTGAACAAAACATCCTTCAAAAGCATGCTTAAGTGGTTTTATCACCTCCTGATACATTTTTCTATAACTGAGTGTATAGAATATTCTGAACCATCTAGATAAAGGTGAGATAATGCATTGTATGAACACTTATATCTTCAGAATAAAACTAGTCTTACTTCATAGCAGACTAATACAATTCTTTAAGAACTGTTGAATAAATTTTTAAATCCCTGTTGTAATTTGAAGTGATTTCTGGTTTTCAGTACTAGTTCACCTACAATTTAACACCTATGATTATGAAACATCCTTCGGTACTGTAGGTCTGTACTGTTTTCTGAAGCATGCTTTTGTGCCCATTTGTTAGGCATTCTGTGAAATTACTGTGCAATCTTTAAAAATTCTAATGCATATTTATGTATATACACACACTTATATACATACTATGTTACGCATATGCTGTGGCTGAGCTAATATAACTTTACAGTTCCAAGTGATTAATCATGTATGGTCTCAAAAAAATGTGATTTAAACCAGTATGTGAATGGATTATGACATATAGCTGAGTTCCTAAAATGTTTCCAGTTTTATGCCCCGAAGTGATAAATGTTAAATTATGAATTGTTAACCAATGTTCTCTAAATACCTTTTATCACTTTGCTGGGAACTTCTAAAAGTTGCCATGTTAAATTAGATCAAAACAGTGTTTGTATACTACCTGCTTGAACTCAGTACTATTCTGTAGTGAATTTTAACATAGTGCCTTCAAACAAAATAAATGCGATGCAGAACTATGAGTTGTGCACATTCCTTTTGATATTTTCATGGTTCTTGTAAAATGTAGAGAGAAGCCAATTGCATTGCCTTTTGCATTGCTTTCAACGCAAATTAGGCATGTCTTCCCTTCAAGGAGCAAGCATAGAGGGAGAAAAAAGAGGGAGTATTTTACAAGACCCTGAATATGTTGCAAATTAACAAGTGAAAATGTTACAGAAATATTAACAGTGGAATCTGGTTGATATGCTGTGGTACTCTTTAGCCCATTTGCTGTATTTCAGATTAAAGGAGAATATATAATATAAAATCCATTTTGCAATAGACAGCATATGGAAAAGCAAGTGCAAAATGTCCTTTTTCTCAGATCTTGCCAGTCTATTTTTCTATCATTATGTTTACTAATGACTGTGTTGTAGTGGGTAACTAATGAGCCAGTTATTTAAAAATATTAAAAGGATCCATTGCATATCAGCAAGAGGAAGGTGTACTTAAGATTATTTTATTTGTGGAGGTGTGTAAGATAGTCTTGATGAAAAATGCACTAAAACAAATGCTGGGAATTTCCTGTGTACTATCATAGTTTTGGTTTTTTGTTGTTCATGCAAATGTTTGTACTTTTTTATCATTGTCTTTTATGAAATATAATGTTCTAAAGATTGTGTTGGCTTGTTTATTCTGAGGTTCTGTGGAGAATGTATCTTCTTTGAGTTTTGTTTATAGACAAATAACTCATTTTTCTAGTGCTCAGTCCCTTGAAGTAACAAAAGGAACACCTGGCCAGCAGATACATCAGATTAGGCAGTGATGGGATCAAACCATAGGCTAACAAATTGGTTTCCCTTTACTGGTATTTATATGCTTTCAGCTTCTGGTTTTATTAGGATAAATGACTCGCATCTTTGCGTGCTTTTCCAATGCCTCTCCTAATGCCTCTCTGAGAATTTCTGTTTAGGATTAATCTTCCTTATATATGGATTTCAAGAATGGGAAATAGAAGTATTCATCCCTGTTTCTCCTGGCATTAAATAGGGAGTTGATTTTCTCAGGAATCATCAGTTACCCTTATTTTAATTTGTATCCTATAGCTATTACAAAAGTGTCTGATGGTTAGAGGTATGCAAGTAATTTTGGGAGTACTTCATCTGGAGTCAAAGGTATTTGCAGAATTTTATGAAAATACGCAAACTTATTAAATATGTTTGATGTGTATACTTTTCTGCAACACTGGATATGGTCTCTTGAAAGAGTCACCAGTTATAATATATTGGAAAGGAGGAAAGAAGGCATTTTAAGTATGTGTAGCATCCTTAACTGATGTTCTACCTTGCTGTCTCTTTTAAGCTGCTTTTGCTTCTATATCTTAAAAATCAGAATCTGGTGATTATGTGACATCCTGGGTAGTAGTCCCATGCAACTTCATCTGTTGTGGATTCAGTGATAAAGTGTAGATGATGGTAGGTGATAGACTGCATTTCCTGTGGGCTTAATTTTCATGAGACACCTTTCAGATGTGTTTTGTTCTCTTCCTTTGCAAGAAGGAGTATAGTTTATTAACTTCATGGAAGACCTTGATTTATTCTTAGAATCTCAGTAATGGAGTTTCAGTGCATTTTTGTCTTAGCTTAATGTGTTTTTTCAAACCCTAAATTTTTATTCAGAAGAACAATACTTACAGAATACAGAAGTAAAGAATACTTTTATTCGGAAGAGTATTTGAAAACAAAATCGATACATAATTCTCTTAAAATTAACGAAGTGAAAAAAACAAGTGATTTACTGTTGATACAGTCAGAAACTAAGTTCTTACCATTGATGGAATCTTTAATTTATACCTCTAAATTGTCATCCTTAATATTTGCTTCTATTCCACTGGCTCACTAACTACTGCTGTAGTTGAGTAAGAAAAGGGACTGAGGAGAACAACAATGGAATAATGTCGATAACTATCATCATTAGCTGTGAACACCACCTGGAAAAAGAAAAAAATAAATGCAAGATAAATTGGAAGTGATTTCTAGATATGAGCCTATATGGAACCATTGTAATCATTTTATCTTACCTCCCACAAAACTTTGTAAATACCTTCTCTTGTGGTCATTTGATCACAGTGATCTGTGACTGCTGTCACACAGGTTTTCCACATGTTAAATATCCTTTCCTAAAAGCATCCCTGTCACATATATTTAAAATTTCATGAAATATATTTATTATCCAAATAGGGTTTTTTTTTGTTGGTACTCATAAATGGCTCCTTATTGAACCCATTGACTGTCTTTATTAAAAATGGAAAAATAAAACAGGCATTCTTTCAAGTATTTGAATTATTTGACTATTTTTGTTGCTCTTATGAAGTCCTGAGCTTTGAGGAACAGAATAATACATAGTGCTGCAGTCAATATCATCAGGCTAAAATACGAAGCAATGAGTTTCTTCTTTACATATCTAGTAGATAGAGAAGGACTGCATTAGTCCTTTGGCCACAACATGGTAATAACCTTATATATGAATGATTTATAATAGTCCTTTTAACATGTTTCCCAGCTCATGTCCTGTCCTTTGATTTCTCCTTTTACATAGTAGGTTATTTCTGTGAGATGATGGGTGCCAACTTTTAAAATAGCCTAATAATTCTGTGGTGCATAGCTTCTGCTCCTTTCAACATGAATAAAAAAGATGCATATGAAACAACCAATGAACTGAGCAAAACATGATGTTCTCCACTGAGGCTTATTTTTAAGAAAAGAGCTCTTGCACTCTAGGTTAAATTTATTTCTAGTCTGGAATATAAACTTAAACATTATCTTGATGTGTAATAGATTTGTCGCATGCTGTAAATCTTTCATCTTGCCTCTTTTATTTCAGTTATCACAGAAGGCAAGACTATCCAGTGTTAACCTTCATTGTTGTCTAGAGTAAGAATGTCATTTCTCATCCATTTCAGGGAAGCAGAAACAAAATTTAACCCAGGTGTTTGCTACCTTTTCTTCAAGGAGATGAGGAATGACTGTTTGGGCAGCAGTTGCAAACTATGGCTGGTGGTGTTCACTGGCCCGTCACTGTCCAACAAAGATACAGGACTGCAGCTGCTACTGAAAACTCATATGAAAGGGCTGATGCTGTGGAGGGGAAAGGGAGAGCCCCCATGCAGTTCCTAACCCTATAGCTGGCCTCAATTGGTTTAGACCACCTTCCTCTATCCAATCTATCCCATGCAAACTAAAAACGCCTGTTATACATTTTTTTTTCTGTTGAAAACTGAAGATCCGAGCATCCAGAATGCAGTTCATACTTCCATTATCTTTAAAAATCTAAATTATAAGCTTTGTCTACAGCTGTGAAAATTCTGGATTGGAAAGGCAGAAAAATTATTTTCCCAGGAGTCTTAACAGAATACTCCACGTGTTCTCCCTTAGGTGTCTAGAATAGCCATGGAACGAATCACAGGCATAAGTAGAGGTAGAAGGATGGAAAACCTGTTTGTAAGGAATGCATCTAAGAGCTCATTGAGACTTACCGGGAAGCTAGTAATTGTGTTCTCTCATGAATATGTTAAAAAGATTTGAGGCTATAGATTTAAAGTGTTAATGCAGAAACACTTTAAAGTGAAAAGAAAGCTCAACATTCAGTTAGTAATTGAAGCCTAGGCATGTAACGTATCTGTATTCTTTGCAGCTGAAGTATAATAGAAAATGAATACTCACATCAGCATGATGATGGAAGGGGTTCAAGCCCAAGCTCTTCCAATAAGAGGCTGTGTCAAGCTCAATCTTGTACAACCCTGCTACAAATTGTTCCTTATTAGTGAGTTCATGGAGCCCGCCGTTGTCATCAGTTTGTCTGCGATGGCAGAAGAATGAACTTTTATATTTTGGTTGAAACACTAAGAATGCAGTTCTTAGCAATTGAATTTGAGTGATGTTGTGTAGCTTAAGTAATATAAGGAATACTTCTATTGGTCTAGAATGGCTTATATGCATCTGTATTATGGATGCTTCAGAGCTTGTCTTAACATTTGTTATTTCCATCATTGTCACAGCAGATGGCTGCCTGCCATGTTACTACTCTGTATGGTTTGAGGGTGAGCCAAAAACTGGTATCATTGTTCATAGACTCTTGGCAGTCTTGAAGTTAATTCAATTTAGCCGCTCAAAGGGAAAACTTCACCACTGTTGTAAGCAATGCAGAAGCTTTATGGTGCACTTACTGTGCAAGTAAGTAGGGTCAACTCTTGATTTTTCTGTTCTTATTTAGATGTATTGAGTATAAATTTTTTTTTTTTTACAGTTGGCTATTTGAAATTTGAAGTCTACTACTTGAAATTACTGTAGGTCAGCCAACATAGCCTTACGGAATTCCCTGTTGTCTGTACTGATTGGTTGGCTTTCTGTCCTTAGCAAACAGATAGTTTTATTTGAAGATGCTATCAGTGCTATCCAAGGCCATAGTACTGCCTCGAAATGATGCATCTTTGAACTCCAACCAGTTTAGGGCTCCAGAACCAATATTGAATTCTGTCTCAAACATGTCTCTTGGTTGAAACCTATTTCTGTGAAATAAATTATGTAATACTAGGTTTTTGGTTGGGTAGGTTATCCGTTGCTAGTGCCTGATTTTAGTAGTCACAAACCACTGTTTTGTGTTCTGGATGCTAAGTTTTTTCTGAACATATTTTATTCAAATTGCATGCAGAGAAAAATGAAGAATTTAATGTCTTTTATATGACTGTCCTGTGCATTACTTAAAATCTGTATGAGTGATAGAATAGCACTTGTAACTTCTAAGATCCTCTGTAGTCAGTTATCAGACTTTTTTTATCCATTCAAATGTCTCTATTTTTTCTTTTAGATTGATCATTATTAGATAAATGCTTATTTTGTTAATAAGCTTTTTCAGCTAAACCCAAACATATCTTTAACTGAGAACGGTTATTTCAGAATCTCTTGTTAAAATTCAATTATTTACAAATTAACGAGGCTGGAGAGGTTGATTTAGTATTATCATAATGTTTACGCACCTTATCTTCAGGTTACTTTGTTCTTTGTTTCAAATGTTAAGGATTTTTATGGCTTTAGTCAACATCCAGCTGTTCAGCGCAGTATCTTTATATAAAGCCCCTAAGTTCAGAGTTGAAGATAAACTAAACACCCTCTTAATGGAAAATTTCAGGTATTTCCAGTGACAGAATATGTGTGAATCTGTCTGCTCACTTGGGGGTTGGAAGGTGATTTAAGTAGGGCAACGTGAATAGATTGTTCTTCCCCACCTTGTACCAAATATGTGTGGCCTTCATATCAGTTTTTCAGGGACACATATGAGAGCACTGTTGTTTCTGCCAGCCCACTGCTTTATAACAGCAAAGAGCCATCTGCATACAGTTTCTCATGGACTGTCTAGAAATGCATCTGGGATCCCACTATTAAAATTCCTGCACTATATCAGCTTTAGCCCTTATGAGCCCTATCTCTTTTTTAGGTAAACAGACTGTTAACAGGCCTGGAAAGGTCTAGGGAAAGACCTGGTGACTATCTTGAGGAGGTAAGTGTGGAAGTGGGATGTTGTTTGTTGAATAAAGAATGTTCATTCTATGTACACTCTATGATTTTTTTTGAATTTGATTTCCAATTGTATTTTGAGTAAAAATTGCTTTTGAGTTTTAGAAGTGTTAATATATACTAAAATGTAGGGCAATTAAAAAAAAGTTATCTGCATATGAAATTCTGTGATTTTTTTTTTTTTATTTAATTTTTAAGACATGGCAACATTTAAATATCTGGGAGATTATTTTTCTTGTTTTAAATGTAATTTCTTTTCTGTGGGGAGGAGATGGGGAAGCTTTATCCCCAGATTTTCTCCTTTGGCTGATTCCTTGTTCTTGAATTAAAGGTGACTATCAAATACAAGGTTGTATATGTTCAAAACAGCTTCATGTTTTCTTTCTAAAGCTATGGTGTTGATCAAATGAAAATCCATTTAGAAAGAAGGAAAATAGCCAGCAGAGGTAGGATTCTCGACCAGAGTCTTAGTTTAAAAAAAAATAAGAATTTGCCTGATTCTTCTGGTAACAATGCAGCAGTTCATTGCTGGGTACTAAAAAGCAATATAATCCTTTGTAATGAAACTGAAGAGAAGTGATGATTGAATTAAAGGGTATTTTAAAATCCTTTCTTGGGCTCATAGTAATTATAAAAGCATTATAAACCCATTTTGGTAGTTGAAACTGTAGTACAGTTAAAAGACGGCAGCAAATTCATTCAATAGTATGTTACTTTCCTCTGAATGAAAAAAGACATGTTAGAGAACGTGAAACTGGTTTTTCAGCTATTTGGCCTCTTCCCATTGCCTTTGCCTTCTTTCGCTCACTATTTTGGTATCACTTACTTTGAGTTTAACAGTTTCCAAGATCCATCTGCAGCTTCTTTATATAACTTAACTGGAACATTTGGAGCTGGACTTCCTCGAACTGAATCCAGAATTTTTATAAAAAGAGGATGCTTGGAGTCAGCAGAGTCCTTCAAATGGGAAGAGAGAATTTTTAAATTGTAAGAAGTGTTCTCAATGGTGTGTAATAAAGCAGTAAGCACTGTTATTCTTTAGACCTATAGAGTATACTGTATTTTTCTAAAGAAGAACACTGTGTACTGCACAAATGTAGCCTAAAGCATTCTGGGGGCTGGATAATGGGTGGAACTAGGAAGGAAGATGTCAGGAGCCATCAGGAGTGTAGCTATGTGCACTGGGGAGGCACTGTGGCTGTGTGTGGATACACGCTTCTGTTTTTTATTTGCATGGCTTGAGTACACATCATCTCCAGTATGAAGTTGTAACTAAATTGTGACCTCAACAGGAAATAATTAAATCACAAAAAGCAGAAGGAATGTTTAAAAAATCTGTCAACTCTTTATTTTGGAGTTTTAATTCAACCACAGCTTTCTGGATTTGAGAGCCTGTGATGTCTTGTTGCCATGGAGTTATCTTTATTCTCCTGTAAACTTGAAAAGCCACACATAAGGAGCCTCTCCTTATGTTGGATCAGATTTGTCAGCCCCTGGCAGTTGTGTGGGAATAGGAGAGGAAAACCTTCCCTCAAAGATGGGATGGCAGTAGTTTCACTCCCAGCATGTTCATCGCAAGCAATGGTTATGCCTTTATGTTTTACCTACTCAAAAGTAGAGTTGAATCAGGACATTGACTTTCCATTACCTAAGTCTGTAGATAAAAAGTGAGAAAATAGAGCTTTGTGGAAGGTGCTTATCAGAGATGATCTCAAAATAGCAGTCATTGATCTCCATTTAATCTTTGCAAAATAATTTGTGATGTAGATGGTAAAAACTGTGATGTAGATGGTAAAAACTAAGAGCCTTCTCTTACATTCCCTCTTATAGTCTGTGATCTATTGAGTGACCCACCAGCCAGGAACCCTGCCCTGTATCACACCAATGTATCTGCATGTATCTATACTTCCTGTATGCCCAAACTTTCTTAAATGCAGAGGCTCCTCACTAGTGTTCTAAGGCATTGGCAAGGAGGACCTCTAATGCCACTACTTATTTTCCTGTCTTTTATACCCTGGGAGCTCAATGAAAGTCTCCTTCCTCACAAAGGTTGGTCAGGTATTTATATTCCCAAAGATCAGAGCAGGAGAGGAAGAATGAGTAGGAGGGGAGACAGACAAGTCAATTTTAAAATTTCAGGCTGAAGCGTATGTCTCTCGCTTGCCTTGCTGGAATAAATGAGCCCTCTGGAAGTGTGATCCTGGGTTTGGCTCTGTTCTTTGCTTGCACCGATGAGTGTTGAGATCTCTTCTTGCTTGCTTGGGATAGAACTGTAGTGGGTAGAGCAGAAAGGGAGGGGACTAGAGAAGGCATTTCTCCAGCATGGGTCTCACCAGAAGAAGTTAAATCCCTCACAACAGGATTTTGGTTATTGTGTTATAAGGCTATTAGTTTCTTTGCAACATGCCCAAGGCTTTTGTGTAATGAATATGGTATTTTTTTCAAGTCTCACATTGTTTTTGGCGTAGCTGAGTCTAATGACAAGTGCTGCTTCTGTAACCTCTCACTAGTCACTAGAAAAAGGGAAAGAAGGACCAGAAAAAGAGCAGTAGAACAGAGCCACAGTCGATACATACCACGAAATCAAAAGAATTGCAGTAAAATGGAATAATCTATTTTTCATTTGTATGAATTAAAGTATAGAAAAAAAAAAATCTGGGACTACATAGTATGAAGGACCTCATCCTGAGACACTTACCGGTGGTGCAGCTTCGGAGGTAAATGCCAGGCCAGCTAAGAAAATGAGAAATACAGAATGAAAAGCCATTTTGCCTACCGCTAGGAAGTCTCAGTGTCAGCAAGTAGAAACCGGTGGGATCTCTGATTTTTATATTAAGGCCTCTAAACTGAGGCTACTTATCAGAAACCCATATGACTTTCAACATACTGATTCGTTCTATTTACTTGGTAAACAATGGGAAAATAAGTAACCCATACAAACATGAACCTTGTCTTCAAAAGTAAGTGTCTGCTATCATTGCCTATGGAAGTATTGTGAATATTGCCTAGCTCAACTGCAGTATATCTGTTTTCTTGGAAACAATATTTATTCTGTTTTATTTGTCTCTGTTGAGGAATTAGTGCTGTAAAGACCTCATATAATGAAGAGCAATACGAATTTCTTGTCAACTTGACAAGTTCAGTTTCAGTGAGAATTTCTCTGTGGCTTGGCTTGTTTGACTCACCCATGTTTATCAATTAAGAGATTTCCCTCTGTGGTGGCCTTCTCCCCACCTCTCACAAAAGGTAAGTGGATAATGTGTGGGCTGTGGTTATCTTATGCATTCCCCTCAAGAAAAAATGATACTTTATTTCCAGCATGATAGCCAGATACCTACATACCCATTTCTGAAGCATAGTTATCAGTATTGGATTCAGTATATTGGATTCAGTACAAGTTCAAGTACAACTCAAGTCAGCTCCCACCAGAATCATCTGCTTCATTTTAGGGAAATGTTACTTCTTGAAATTAAACTTTGCTTTTCTGATCTTTGGTTAGGCACATGTGTGTTCACTCTCTTGCTAGGTTTATCCTATTGCCAGATGGATGAATATGTGCAGAGTAGTTTTTGGTTTGGTTTGGGGTTTTTTAATTACTACATGTACATAAACATACTCATGTCCTATTTTGAGGGCTGGGAGTAAGCCGCTGCAAATCAAACCTACTGGTTTTCAAGCCCCAGGAATAGCAGGACCCCATGAAATCTGCATGTCTTAAAATGGGTGCTGTTTTGAAACTGTTTGCACTGCTTACAAGAGTTGTGTAACTATGGTAGTGTCCAGAAATCGGGGAACAAAGTAACCGAACAGTAAAATGTTAAAGGCAAGCTTTTGTAAGTTATGAATTCATTTGGTATGCAGTCATTCCAGAAGGCTGTATGTGTAGAGATAAACTCCAGTGTCAGTGGCAGGTGAAGGCTGATAGTTTCTGAATGGCATGATTTCAGTAGCTATCTCTGTAGTTTCTGTAATCCTGTTAAAAAAATTATTCCTCTGCTTTATGATACTTTAAATACAGTAGGCTATGAATCTGTAGAAATCACTGTGAAAGCCCTCAAAGTCTTCAGTCAGTTTACCAACAACATTATTTGAATCACAGTCACTCTACAGCTTACCTTTTCCTGTTTTGAAAAATATAAAGAGAAATCTAAGATGTTGCTTTTATTTTAGGACTTTTTTAGAATGATAGATGGAGATTTGACTTATTAGAGATTTAACTGAAATGCACCTGAGGAAGAGCCAGCTGGGTTAAAGATCAAAGTTGTTAAAAATGGTGCTAATTGAAATAGCTTCAGAACTTCCTCCATTGACTAAGCAGCAAATTTTCCTCTTGAAAGGACAAAGTACTGGGACTTACCTGAAGTTTTAAGTACAGGTACACAGATTTTTAACTCCTTCAGCTCTCTGCATGTATATATTTCAACAGTCTTTCAGCATTGTTTATTCTGCTGCTAGGTATTCAGAATTTCTCCTATTTACCCTGTGACCTAGTTGATAGCCTGACTGTCTCTTCTGTGTGTAAACTATGAGTAGCATGGATGACTTTCTTATTTTGAGTATGTGTGTTTGGTCAGAATTTTTTAAGGTAATGCAATTTTATATCTTTCTTATTTTGAGCCAATGCATTTGGTGAGATTTTTTTTTTTCTAAGGTAGCAGAGGAAGATAACAGAACCAGTTCCAGCGCCATGCCATAAATGTTTTCCAGATGTCCTTTGCACTTGAACGCAAATCATGACACCCTAGAACACAATAAAACTTCACTGATAGAATCAAAACTGTTTTAAAGAAGTTACAGTTTTATTGACTTGTCTGAAGTTTGCCAGGTTACAAAATGGAAAAAAAACCCTAATGTAGCAAAAAGTTATGCATTAGCAGTAGGAAAAACCTTCCTCCTAAAAGCCTACTGTAGTTCTAGTGGAGGAGGGAGTTTGTGTAGTGACAGTACATGTTTATTCCTTGGGATCAGTGACAACAGCAGTGGTTGAATATGAGTAAGGACTGAGGAGAGCGGCAATGGTATAGTGGCGGTGACCAGAATCGTTAGCAGTGAACACCACCTGGAAAAGAGAAAACTTGTGATCACAATGAGTAATGTATGTTCAAAACTACCTGAGTATGAATAAGGAAGCACGCTGCATTTCCTCTGCAAAATACTTTTCCTGTTCTGTCCAGTCAGTGATTTTACCCTTCTGAAGGGTAATGCTCCCCCTTACTTTGTGGTACTTGCTGAAGACAGAAATATGTGAGATCTGGAGGGAGGATCACAAAGAGCCTTGGCTACAGTGAAGTTAAATGGAGAGACCTACACCCGAGTCGGCCAAAATAGTGATGTGGAATGGGAGGATGAGGGGGAGGTATCTCAAAGAACCAATAAGAAAGGCAGAGAGATGAAATCACGTCTAGTGACCTTAAATGTGACCTCTCTGTGTGAGGTGTCCAAGCAAGGTGGGTGGTTGGAGATCGAAGCTGCTTTCTGTACTTCAGTGCCTCACTCCTGTTTTTAGCACAGCAGGTGATGGGTCAGTTCTTGCATTATGAACTGTGTGGCTAGACTTGCTAGAACAAGGAGAACACTTGTCCTAAGATAATTCAGGTTCGCTGCTTTCCAAATCAGTCCCTGGAACTTGGGATACCTAGTTCCCAGGAAAGTGTCATCACCAGGCTTAAGCTCCCACTTTCTTTGTCTCTCTTTAGTCTAGTATTTGGTCTGTTTTCTGAACCATGACATGCTTTCTACAAGAGGACTAGAGAGTTCCCTCCTGCATCCCAGCCCTGCCAAAGTCTAAGTAGCTGGGACATGAGGACTGTAGGCTCCCTACCTTAGTCATTTGTTTTAGTCTTCACAGACCTTCATAAACTTAGGGTTTAAAATGTTCTATAAGACAAACTGTAGCCATTCCAGACTATGTAATTTGAGGAAGCTTAAATTTAATGGCAGATTAAGCCTGAAAAATTTAAACAAAATTTTTGGAAGTGCTAAGTAAATGGAATAGAATAGAGCACACAATAAATCAATGTAGGGCTGAAAGCAAATGGAGGCACAAGACATGATTATATTGATGGCCTGCTTATTACATTTGAGTGTTGATGAAACAGGCAACTTTCCTGCTCCCACTATGGTTATTTGTTCATATTTTTATGCCCTTATATATTTTTTTCTATAGCATATCTCAGTACTGAACATCTTTTTCCTTTTTCTTTTTTTAAAGGGACATCAGAAAGAATTGTCTTCTTGTAATTACAGGTCACACTAGAATTCAGGGATTGTCAGGGGCTGAAGTAGGCAAAATACATCTGAGTAAAGAATAGCTTATTTCCCATAAAACTGGGGTTTCCAAATCCCTGTATTCCTTCAGCAACAGTAAAGGCAGTCTTTTATTTCCTTTTTTTTCCCCTTTGTTTTTAGACACTGTGTACTTTTGAATAATGTAGCTCTTTTTGAACAAAGGTCCCTACTAGTCTTAATGGGTGAATGGGCACAGCTACATTTGGAAGAGCTGTGTCAGTATTTGGACACAAGTTAGCTACTTCCTTTGGCTTAGACAGCTGTATACTGCCTTCATCTGCCCAATGTTATGTGGCAGGGAACCATTTCACTGAATTATGGCACTCCTGCAGTATTAAAGGACTGCAGTTGTTCTTTCCAACTGATGCCACTACACAATATATAGGTTATTAGGTATATTTGCAGTTACTTACATCAGCATATTCATGGAATGGAGAAAGCCCAAGTCCCTTCCAGTAAGAGCTGGTGTCAAACTCAACCCTGTATACTCCCTCTATAAACTTTTCTTCTGTTGTGAGCTCATGGATCTCCCCATACTCTGTGGTTTTTCTGTAATGGTAAAATATCTACATAAATATTTTATACTGTCATTTAGATGCTAAACAGAAACAGTCAATGTGGAATATTAAATAGCAGAGGTGCTGCACAGCCAAATTCTACACTGTATGGTTTCTAATAATCTGAAATAATTCCCTCCCATGCAGTGTATGTTTCCGTATTGCAGAGCCTGTCCCTGTGACTAACTTGTCCATATACATCACAAATCAAAGCTGGCTGGCTTTTTTGGTCATTTCTATTGCTACAGCAGAGATTATAATTAAGAACCCTTTTTTAATATCATGTTTAACTTGTACCAAGTGTCCTCTGGAACCAAATGTTAGTGCTTAGGAAAAGGATTGGTATGATGAAAGGCAAGATAGCAAATCTCAAATCAGAATTAAAGAGAGAAGAGAGATTTTAGTGGAAAATTATAGTATTAGCACTGAGGTTATAGGTTTTACCCCTGATGCAGTTTTATGTGACCCTGAGTGGTAGCATCTTGGAAAAGCAATTTAGCATCAAGATTTTATTAATTTGAATTACACTGCCTTGGTCAAAGAACAGGGACCACTTCATTGGGTGCCACATAAATGAACAACAGGAATTCCCAGCTGAGAGTATGTACTGAGCTATTAACAAAAATATGTGGATGGATGAATGAAGTCCAGAAGCAAGAAGGAAATATAGCTGGCATTGCACCCTATTTGTTTGAAATGGACCAAGTTTTGCATGACAGCTGTTTAAATATTTACATACTTAGCTGCTAAACCCCATTTATCTCTTTTCCCTCCTTTTATTTATGATTTTTTTTTACCTTTTTTTCCCTGAAAACATGTATTTGATATTTATAGCACTTCATAACCACATGAGGTAGTTTAAGGAAAAATGAAGAGAGTCTTGACTTGAAGAATGAGTGGAGCTTTCCTGTCTTATGGCAAGAGTAGCTGTCCAGGCAGAAAACAGAAAAGCTTGAGGAGGAAGAGAGGAAGGGGAAACAGCAGTGGCACACTGCTTATCAGAGACACAATCCGTTGGGCTATTGCAGCTTTTCTTTTCCAGCTGTTGCCTCCTTCTTCATCTTATTTGTTATCTTTGGTTAATAGTAGTAGATGAAAAAAGTCTGAATGACAGAGCTTTTGCTTAAATTAAGAAGGAACAGGATACGAATTGCCATGCTAATTTTTAGATTTTCTTATATTTCAAGTTTAGCACTTCGAAGACTGACAAAAGTCTCATTGGTCCAATACAGGTGAAATCAACTGGACTCAGGGTAGTCCAAACCTGCAGAGAACCCAAGCCCTATCTGAAACGTGGCTCACAGGCTATTTGTGAAATGTAAGCATCTTTTTTCATTCAAGCAGTATTTCCTGGCCTAGTTCATATTGCTTTAATAAGAGGCAGTAGGTAGAAGGAAGAAGAACTCATTGACAAGACCTCAGAGTATTATGTAAAGTTCTGGTGTCCTCAACATAAAAGGGACTTGGAAATTGGAATAAGTTCAGAGGAGGGCCACGAGGATGATCAGGGGGCTGGAGCGCCTCCCGTATGAAGATAGGCTGAGAAAGTTGGGGCTGTTCATCCTGGAGAAGAGAAGGCTGCGTGGAGACCTCAGAGCAGCCTTCCAATATCTCAAGGGAGCCTGTAAGGATGCTGAGGAGGGACTCTTCATTCTGGGCTATAGTGGTACAACAAGGGGTAACGGGTTCAAACTTCAACAGGGGAAGTTTAGATTGGCTATAAGGAAGAAATTCTTTGCTGTGAGGGTGGTGAGACACAGGAATAGGTTGCCCAGGGAAGCTGTGAATGCTCCATCGCTGGTGGTGTTCAAGACCAGGTTGGACAGAGCCTTGAATGGCATAGTTTAGTGGGAGGTGTCTCTGCCCCTGGCAGGGGGATTGGAACTAGATGATCTTAAGGTCCTTTCCAACCTAAACTATTCTATGATTCTATGACAAATGTTCTAGAAACCATGAAACAGAATTGCTAAGATCCTGCAGAAGTGTTCAGAGTACAGGATAACAATTCATTTATATCTACTTAGAAGTTGAGTAGTTTAGATGCAAACCAATTAAAAGGAAAAATAGTGTCTACGTCAAAATCTTTGTTCATGCAAACACATTAGTTTTAGTTTGAGAAAAGCATGGATGCATCTTGAAGGGTGCTTTCCCTACTAAGTGCTGACCCAGAGCTGCAGATGTTAACTACACAGAGCAGTTGGGAAACTGGAAACAAGAGTTCACTTGAAGACTCTGGCCCACTACCAGGAGTGAATGGCACTTCATTTCAGTTATTAAGCAATAGTCATTCAGTGCAAGTGGTATCACAAGCAAAGCCTTCAGCATTACTGCTGCACTGACAGCCAACAGGACAGTGTGCAATTCAGAGCCTGGATGGGACTAGCACGAGGCAGACGATGCCCTGCATTCAGCCCTGGAAGCAAAAGGCTGCAAACGTTCCCTTCTGAGCAGCACTTGTATCACTGTCTGAGTTGAGGAATAAATATAGTATGGTTGTTTATTCTTAATAGGATGCGGACTGCCAGCATCTGCTGTAAGATGGACAGTCGAGTTAAAGCTGTGCTTTTCTAGCATGAAGTTTGCAAACTACTGGTTAATCTACTATGGTTCCAGCATAGATTGCAATCCTGATGCACATTTTCACTCTGTGGACCTTAGTTATATATTGTGACCAGGTTAAATCTACCCTGCCTATGCAATGTTTTTATGTACTCTTGGGCGACATACTGCACTGAGATAAACTGTGCTAAGATGCAGAATACTGAAGAAATATCTCAGGAACGCTGAATGCTTATTTTGGAGGAGGTTTTTTTTTTTTTTAAAGAAGGATGTTGGGGGAACCACTCAAATATGCTGCAGTCATTTTTTATGACTTACAGCCTAGGTCACATGAGAACTATGTTTGGTGAATGCATCTCTTGATCTATATGATAAGACCTAGATTTTCAAGAACATGTGAGAACTGAGAGGGTCAAAGCTAAGGAGGAGCTAATATAGAACACAAACCACATGTTTCCCAGTCTCTGTGCCCTAAGGCCTTCCTCAGAGTACATCTCAATTCAAGTTATCTCTTCTTGCATATTTTTGGTTAGACTAATTTTGAAATAGGCCTCTTAATAAAGTTAGCTGTTGCTATGCTAACTTCCTGTCTCTCCAATACCATTACACCAAATTCACCAGTTGCTAGATGCATTTGCTTAATTTCCTAAAATGTGTTAGCAAAGTAAAAAGAAACAAACAAAAAAGGAAAAAAAATTTTTATAGACATTGGTACAAAATGTATTTTATCCATATGTATCTGCTAGGTACTGTAACTTACAAATGTTATTAACCTCACCAGAGTAGTTATAGACTGTATTCTTTGATTGCATTCAGATTTTCATCTGCTTTAACACAAAGAAACCCTGGTTTTCCAGAAAAGAAAAAAAAAAAAGAGGAAAAATAATGTGAAAACTCAGTTTAAAAAAGTATCATCAGCTAAAGTCAAGGGTGTCACTGTAAGAAACCTTGGTTAAGATGCAAGTCAAGGGAAAGATCAAAATCTTCACCTGCAATAAAAATTGTGATTTAATGTTCCTCCGCTGCCTTCCCCCTGCGAAGTGGTTCTCACTTGCCTAGGATTTGTCTCAGTTTATGTTTCAGAAGAAGGGATTTGATTTTCTCAGGGGTGTGCTGACCTAAAGTGTCAACAGTGGTTGGCTGAGAACTGCAGGATTTGTCTCCTTGGGCTTGTTGAGACTAGCATTGCAAATTGAACAAGAAAACACTGTTATGCCCCAAAAGTGAGGTCATTTAACACCAATGTTAATTTATCTTGCATTTATCTTACTCATCTGTAAATTGCATTTTGTATTATATATATTCATAGAGCACTTGACAAAGCCTTTGAAATAATCTGGGTTTCCTAATAATGGCAGAAATATTCATTAAGGACAAGACATTATCCTTGTCTCTGCTTTCCTGGAAAGCAATGTATCTTTTTTAGTGGTGTTTCTCTGTTCTTTATGGCATATAAATCCATTCTGAGAGTAATTTGTTCCTGGTTTAACATGCAGTATTTGGGAGGGAAGGTGTTTGTTTCTCCTTCAGTCTCCTGACCTTGTTCCTTTTCAGTGGGGAAAAGTAAGTTTGTTTTGGGTTTTTAGAAAAAGAAACCCTTCGGGGGAGAGAAAGGTACCTCTCTCCTTGTAATCTTCTCTGGTTTGTTTTTTTTTTCTGCAGCTTTTATATAAATAATGCTATAAAAATCCAAGGAAAACACAGTTAGATACTCTGGTGGCTCCTGTCCATGCTTGTGCTTGTCATACTGTGCTTGAATATCCTGCTGTTACTAAAGATTTCTCTTGATTGATTTAAAAATCTGATTATATGAGTTGTTACAATGAAAGCTGAATGCCTGAATATCATTTCAGCTATTTAAATTCTAGTAAAATGTATTCCTCTCTTACCCATACTTTTCCCAAAGACTGAAGAGAACAGAATTATTGCCTTCCCCTCAGTGATGCTTTGTAGGTAGTAAGCTGTCATTCCAGCAAAAGCCATGCAGATATACAGAAATAACCACAAACAAATGCTTCTGTGCTATGTTATCATGGGACTCCTTAAAACTTCCTGGTCAAGGAGTTTCTTCCAACCAGCATGTTTGTTAAAGAGGAAAAGGCAACTAATGTGCTTATTTTATTTGCATGTGTACAGTCAAGTCTTACAGAGAGGATTTTGTATGTGTTTACAGCTGCAAATAAAACTATATCCATCACGTATAAGACAGTAGGTTAGTCTGGACTACTTACAAAATTCTGGTAAATAGTCTTTTAAGTATTTTTTTTTCTTTTTATAGAAATTAAAAATAGTACTGGAGCTAGAAGAATAATTATTAAACCTATTCCCTTTACACAGGTAAGAGAAGCATCTCAATATATTTTTGCAATTAGCATGTATTTCAGTCATGGATAAATTCCACTTGAACCTGACGGATTTTAGACCAGAATTCATGTCCTGTTAACTGTGATAGTGTGACATGTGCTAGAAAGCATACAGCTTTTTTGATCAGAGCTCCATTCCCTTTATTTCTCAATTGTTTGCCCAAGGCACCTTGAAAATGGCTCCATAAGACCACGTAACTTACCCATTAGCGAAGTCCTGCCAGCTTCCATCTGCAGCTTTTTTAAAGACTTTAACAGCTACGTTAGCTGCAGGACTTCCTCTGACTGCATCCAGCACTTTCACCATGAGAGGGCATTTGGAATCAACAGAGCCATGGGAGACCTTGGGAAAGCAGGAGAGGTTGAATAGGAGCTGTTCTGCAGCCCTGCAAAAACCTTCTTTCAATGAAAAGATGAATTCTTATTGCAGAGCTAACGTCGACGTAAAAGCAAGTTTTCTGACAAATGGTATTCAATGCTAGCTCACAAACATTTCTTAAAGCAGACTATCTTAGAGTTTTATACTGAAGGCTTTGTTACATGCACAGACACACGCAAAGAGATTGCTTGATAAATATTTAGAGTTGCATATGGCCCTAGGAAAACGTTATAATGTACACGTTTTTAATGAGGTCACAAATAAGAAAATAGTAAATTAATATAAGTGAAGGCAGAGTATGTTAGCCTAGGAAACCAACAAAGAAACACCTATGACATCCCTGGAACTGAAAGAATATTTATTTCTTGAGCTTCATTATACTATAAAGAATTAGTCATACTTCAACAGTATTTTTCTAGTGCTTTAGAGAAGCACTTGTTTGGTGAAGAGGTAAAGCTACCTCTATATTGGAGATATGGGACGTGAGTAATGGACTGAGAGAAACAGAAATAAAAGGTCAGACCTTCTACATCTGTGACCCTTTCATAATACCCTGAAAAAGATTATAAATGGCAAAAAAGACTTTTTAAGAATCCTGAAGAAGCTGCTTAAAAAATTGGAGTAAAACAACACTCCAGCAATGCCTAATGGTTGAAGAATTTCATGGATAAGAAGGATGCTAGCCATCTAGAAAATCTCAGTTATCATTAATGATTGAGTTTGAATAAAAAGAGACTCACCAGTGGTGCAGCTTCAGAGAGAAATACCAGTCCAGCTAAGAAAACGAAGAGCACAGGGTGAAAGGCCATCCTGTCTGCTGTTAGTGAGCCCTGGTGCCAGCAGCTAGGAGCTGCGGGGATTTGGGATTTTATAGCAAATCCAACAACAAAACAGGCTGCTTATTGGGTGCCCATATGACTCCAGATTTGCTGATTCTGATTATTTGCTTAGTAAACAGTCCAATCCTAAAGTCAGTCCATGAATAGCACTGCCATTACAGTCAATGGAAGGACTGTAGGATCACTAGAGCAAAGAGAATAAGTAACGGACACAAACATGACCCTTGCCTGGGGAGATTAGACTCATAGGAAGCCCTCCAGAAAATAACACAAATGACCTTTGTTTGCCCAGAAATCCAACCAGTTCTAGGAGATCTTCTTTACCTTGTCCTCAGGTTGTGCATGACTATGCCCCAATGCTTCCTCTGTGCCTGCCCCATGCTTCTTCTCAATGTATTCAGTGCTTTCTGAAGACCAGTTCCCATATATAGATAGATGCAGACTCAGTATAAGGGTGATGGAGTTTGTTCATTGTCTGGCTGAAGTAGTGCTAATGGTCCATCCTAGGAGACATTCTGAAGTAGTTCCCCTGCTTGTTGAAAAGGAGCAATGTTTAATTTTGAAACATAATTTAAATAGGATCTGGCAATGTCTGCCTTTCAACCTAAGGATTCATCTTGCCTAATCTTCAGGTAGACACTGAGGTTTCCTCTTAGTCACTGGGAAGAGACCTGGAGAGATCTGTCACTCTGGGAAGACAAAGGTCTCAGAAAAGTGAAATGAGTCCTGTCTTGCTCCATGTAACCCAGAAGGAGCCAAAGGAACTAGGATAGACTGGTAGGTTATGTTAACATATAGGTAATGTTCTTGTTGCCAAACTCTTGTTATGCTGGAAATGTTATTTTGCTCTGAAATATAACTTTAGGTAACATGTTTCTCAGGGGTGAACTAAGCCCCAACCTAAAATGAGAAAAGATGTCAGCTGGGGGTGTAGGCATGATGTAGCTGGATTTCTCCAGCTGCATTACATAAAACTTGCTCATGCTGTACCCTGTGCTAGTTGAGAGACAAAGAAATAGTTTTGTTTGGCATTTCCTTCTCATGTCCTAAACCACCCTGAGCCTACCCTTGTGTTCTCAGGAGTTGGCACACTTACCTTTTATTGATTTCACAGTATTCTAACAAAAAGTAATGTTACCTCTTAACTTGAATAGGATTATGATGAAGGTCCTAGAGAGAAGTCATGGACAGTATTCTCCAGTGGCTTTCATGCCTTTAGGCTGCTTTGTGCACTTGTTCTATTTGGGCAGAGTTGGGTTTTGAAAAAAAGCTATATAACAGTAATCTCCTGAACTGGAATCAAAGTGCCCTTTGTACTTACAGCAAAGCAGGCTGATACGTAGGTAGCATTCTACACTTGCTTCGCATGCACATGAAAGTCAATTCAAGGTGCCCAGCAGTAACAACTCATGCTGTAATCTAGAGCTTGTGGGTTGCATTCAGATCTTGGAAAGGTAAATACTGCACTTAGATCTATGCATTGACATTTTATTTCATTACTTTGCTCTCATTGTTTGTAAATATTTCTCTGAAACAGTAAAGCATTGTATGTGAGGAAGAGAATTATCCGTGCTCTTCTGCAAGTAGGCTATCCTGTTGTTTGCTATCAGCTGTTCTACAAGGAAAGAAGGGAGCTAATAATATCGGCACCTGCCTACATGTGAAATTGCTCTCCTAAGAGAGAATGACTTCAAAAAATTATTATATTTCCTAACTTTTCCTGCAAGGTAACAGTTTCTGAAAGCAGAGGTCTACAGGGATGGTACACTGCAGCTGTCCATATTATCCATTTTACTTTCCTCTTTTATAACATTTATCTTTTGGCAGCTGGTTTTTAAAGTGAATAAGGAGCATGAAAAATTCTAACCCCAAACATGTTTTTTTTTCTTATCCTTCATTTTCTGTTTTTTTTCAGCTTTCATCATCTCTGACATAGCCTAGATAGAGATCATTCGACTATGAGCAGAGGCACAGTTCCAAAGGGAAATTAGACTTTGTGTGTTGGTGAATCTCCATTCACACATTTTCCTGATACTTACATTATTTCTGTACATTCTAAGGGTATAAATTGAATCTATGAGAAGGTAACATAAAAATCTTTGTTATTTCTCTGATCTGGAAGGTCATGGAGCATCTTGAGTTCATACAGAACTGTATTAAAATCCCATGTGAACCTAATTTTAAATTATTACAGCCTAGTGATACCAATGCTCAGATTCAACCTGTTAGCACAATATGCTAATACTTTCCATAAGATGTATGGAAGGGCTCAGGAACTTGGAACAGCTGACTGAGAAGAATGGTTCTCCCTTGGTTGTGGGAGAGAAAAGGAGAAAGGGATGGGTAACTGCTGAGCATCCAACAAATGTTGTCTATTGTTAAACCTTTTCTGTGTAGTGCAAATCTGAAACTTATATACTGAATAACTTAACCCAGGTAAAAAATCTGGGAATGTGAAATAACAAGGGGCTGAACACAGAGGAGTAAGTAGAGCTGCAGAACCCTAGGCCCTCTAAAGCAGTAGGGAAGCTGCCATGAAAAGCAGGAAACAGGGCAGCTCCCAGAGACTGCTAGCAGGATACATGCCACAAGGAAAGTGGTGCAACACAGAGTGGTTAGCATGGAACAATAGCATAAAAGCCCTGCTGCAAGAAAAGAGTAAACAGAGTCACTGAAAACTCCTCAGAAAGAGATATTTAGGAATCATGATGTGGAAGAAACAGTAGGAAACATAGGTAATACAGAGATAGCATCAGACTATCTGGGGGCTAGGGGACACACAACACCAAGAAGAAGGGGTGATCACCCAGCAGACAGGGTGATTAGGGGGCCCAAGAAAAGAATTTCAAAGGGTCCCTGGTGTGCACAGTAAGCTCAGCCTTATGAAAGCCAAGATGTATGAGACCCCCAGTTATGGAAAAATTTATGTAATCCTCAAATATGTGAATGCTTGAAGGCTTATCTGAATTCCAAATCAGTTGAAGTTCATCTCTGAAGAATTAGAATTAATGCCTATTTTTAATGAAAGCATGTTCCCTGCTTGGAAACATTACAGTGTTCAGGTCAAGAACAAACATGTCCTGCTAATACTCTTGTTTATGTCAAGGATTTTTCCAACCGTGCTATGGTATTTTTCTCTCGCTTCCATCAAGTCTCACACACTTATGCTTGTTTTACAGAAATAAGCTCCTTATACTCTGCTTCATTCCCTTCTATTGGAATTTATTTAGAAACTCCACTACTTCTATATGACAAAATTCTCAGACAGGCTTGAATATCTGACTTTGACCATAAAAACCTGTAAGCTTATCCTGTGACATTGGAGTGAAAGAGGCTGATAGATGGTAAACCATTCAGTAATCTGGATAGATTTACACAGTGCTTTCCACAGAATTAATAAATTGCTGAGCCCTGAAAAAATCCTTTCTATATTATAGAGACCTGAATGTGGCGCCTTGGTTCACTTTTCTGGAGTAATATTCCATAGGGACCTATAGGAAAAGACCTTGAACTTACCTCTCAGAGAAGTTTGTCTGAATTTTCTGAACCAGAGTCAAGAACTCTTTGAGTTTTACTGCCAGCTGAGTTGCTGTGGCAGAGCTCTGGCATGTCAGTGAGTGCTCAATACAGTAACTGCTGAAGCCAGTGAGAGATTGTGTTGACTTCACTACTTGCTAATTATGTCACATTTTCCCTCTCTCCAAAGCCAGGGATAATACTATTTCTAATTAAAAAATGTGCTCAGGGAGGTTCATGTTTGAGCTTGAAGTTCAATTCCTACAGGATTGCATTAAAAATCGTGACATTTCAGGTGTGTATGCTGTGTGCATGTTTGTCAGCCTGCTGTCAGCTTTGATTTTCTGTGAGGACTATGTCTGTAGAGTTTTAATGATCATTCTCAGTTTTCCTTGTTCATAGGACTAACACTGGCTGTTTTAATGGGAAGTAAGGAAACACTACTGCTCTTAAACAGAAAAATAAGCAAAACGTCCTTATCTTGTAACCTACATAAAATCCAGTTAATTTGATACATACACTTAAGAAACAATCTAGACAACAGATGGGTTGAGCTTCAGGAAAAAAATCACAGGTTTTGATCATATGTCCAATGAGCATCCTGGGACATAGCCCAAAGACCAAAAAAGAAACATCTAAACAGATGATTGTTGCTTTGGGGCCTTTGTAATGTATGAATTCACTTGACAGCTGCTCATCTCAGCAGGCTTCTGCTCTGAAGTGTTTAAACTCCAAGGTCGCTGGGAACTGATCACTATGAGTCACTACTTAAGTAGCTACCCTTATAGTCCCTATGATCCCTCTGAAACAAACTTCTGTTCTTCAACTTCAATATGTATTCATGTCTACATCTCAATCCATCAGTCTAGACAAGTGATTGCAAAAAGAAAAACAACAAACCAATTTATACATTAAGGGAACTGAATAATCTTGTGCCACCATTGATGCCTTAACCTTTCTTATTGCTGAAAGATGCTTGGAACTTGCCATGAGATCAATGTTTCTAAAGGTCAGTTTGTTTGTCAGCAAAATGATTAGCTGGTTTAGGCTATAAATTTATTTTTGTCCCCTTCTTACAGTAAGAGTTCCACAGTAAATCTACAACATGGTGCAAATGTTTCTGATAGCAAAAAACATTAAGAGAGGCCACTATTTGCATAGGATCTTGGCTAGGCATTTTTGGGGAGTGTATGACATTTTTTTAAGGGAATCTCTATAGATTCTCAATTTATTCTCAGTGGGCTGCATATGTTAAATGAATAATTAGATCAGACATGACAATGAAGATCTTCCTCTAACTATTATGACCATTAAAAAGATTCTGTAGAGTTAAATTATAATCTCTTTTTAGGTTATGTATGTATTTGCTAAAGCTATTGCAGTTATGTACTTTGCTCAGCATCTTGCTGTTCAAGATTGTAAAATGCTGAGTCTAAGGCACTTCTTTCTGGTACCTGAATACAAATAGATGTGTGGAAATGCCTGTTTTTCCAGCATGCAGGGCCACCTGGGTAGTCTCTTCAAAAGCTTCTTCAAATTTACACAGGGACAAATTAGCCATTGGTTAACTGCTAATCACAGAATCATGGAATGGTTAGGGTTGGAAAGGACCTAAGATCATCTAGTTCCAACCCCCCGCCATGGGCAGGGATGCCTCACACTAGGTTTTTCAAAGCCCTGTCCAACCTGGCCTTGAACACTTCCAGGGATGGGGCAGCCACAAATCATCCTGTGATGTCATTTATATTACTCAATTCTTTCTCCAGAGGAGATCAATATGTGTAGATCACCACATGGACTCATCTGGATGCAGCCTGAATGTGAACTGTCGCTGGATTGCCTGTAAGTGTTTTTACACGCTGTCATGCATCCTGGGCTGCCCAGCCCCTATATCCCTCCTGCTGATCTGCCCCTCCTGGGAATAAGGTCCCCATCTGCTCTGGAATGAAATCCACTGAGCATGCTGTTGAGCGGGAAGCTACCAAGTTACAGTGACAGTCACACATCTATGCCTTTCTTTTTATTAACTGAACCAGTGCCTGCTTCCTGCCAAAAGCTCTGTGGAAATGCTGCACTAATCATTTTATCTTATAAACAGTGTTCCTGTATCTACCATGGGCTTCACTGAACTTTTGCATCAGCTTCCAAGTACTTAGCAGTGTCACTGGTCTGGCAAAAGCAAACGTGTACCATATGAAAATGGATTTGAGAGGCCTATGCCTTTTATCCCAGCCCTGTGTCTGTGTATGTTCTTCCGGGGGAGCATATAGCTTCTCTTTCTTGGTCTGCAGAGTATATGAGCCTGCCACATGCAATACGACCTTGTCTTTTGAAGGATAGAAAGAAGACGTTATCATCTCAGAGGACAGATGATGACCCTTACGTACAATACAATAATAACATTTGGATTTTTTTTTTCCATCTTTTTGCTCTTCCTCAACTTTTAAGAGCAGGAATAAAGCATGCTACAACATTTCAAGGAGGGAAACTGTTGAAGAAGGGCTAGGCACTTCTGTGCTGCAGAACTCACAAACGGTGTGATGCATAAGAAGATTTAATATTTACTGTAGACCTGCAGCTGCTCTTAGACTAGTTTACCTGAGCCAAAAGCTGTTGCTGGTTATACCTATAGTAGATGTGAAAGCTAACTCTGTGTAGGAAATACATGGTAAAGGAATACTGTAAAAAAAAATGAGTAGCTGTCGTGGTTTAAGCCTCTCAATAACTCATCCAGTTCTTTCACTCACTCACTCCCCCTCTTACTTCCCCAGTCCCGAGGGCATGGAGAGAAGAATCAAAAGAATGCAACTTCCACAGGTTGAGATAAGAACAGTTTAGTAACTAAGGTATAACACAAATCACTACTGCTACCACCAGGAATAATACAAGAGGAATACAGCGAAAGAGAATACAACTGCTCACCAAGCCTGACCCAGCCAGTGCACCCTCCAGCGGCGAACTCCCCACTGCACCACCACACCCCTCCAGGTCTCTGCTCTCCGTCTTCACATCCTGGACATGACGTGCTGTGGTATGGAATAACCTCTTTGGTCAGTTTGGGTCAGGTGTCCTGTCTCTGCTTCTTCCTGTCTCTGCTTCCTCCCGGCTTCCCCTCCTCCCTGGCATAGCATGAGGCTCAGAAAGTCCTTGGTCAGACCAAACCATTACCAAGCAGTAACTGAAAACACTGGTGTTATCAGCGCTGTTCCCAGGCCCAAAATCAAAAACACAGTGCTGCACCAGCTACCAAGAAGGAGAAAAATGACTGCTGCTGCTGAACCCATGACAGTAGCTCATGAGATTCTTAGTGCTTCTCACCACATTGCTGGTAAATTGAGCTGGGTTTGTACTACGTGAGACAAAAATGATTTGTACACTTTGAAACACTGTGGGCTACATGAGACAACAAGAGATTAACTGGCAGTCATGATAGTATATTGTAAGGGAAGATCTAGCATGTGTATGTTTTCATATATGTAAATAGATGAACTCTCCCGTATGCATTCTGCATGAAGTGCTGCCCACTGTACATAACTGCAAACACAGATTGCTGCTTTAAGTGGATGATAAAGGCAACATGTGTATACCTTTCCCTGATGAAACTTCTGTGGTTAGAATCCCCTTTGTCTACTGCTAGCCAAGCTAGGAGACTGAATTCTGATCATGTAAGAAGTACATGCTCAGGTTTATAAAGTGCAAGCTGTGAATAGTTCAGAGCAACTCTTGCTGAGGATAAAACCAGCAGATTCTTTGCTCGCTATCTCTGAACTAGGTTCAGAATGCCTCTTGTAGCACAAACATAAAGTGTATCAATCAGCTGAGGCTGCAACTTAGCTGTACGCATGGCCATTGTGCCACTGTTGTAGATCTACAATCACAGCTGTTATAAAATGTGCTTTTTGCAGTTGGCCTATGCCTTTTATCCTGGCCCTGTGTCTGTGTATGTTCTTCCTGGGGAGCATATAGCTTCTCTTTCTCGGTCTGCAGAGTATATGACCCTGCCACATACAATTACTGAGAAACTGTTTAGTAACAGGACTGGTCAGGACTTGTTCTGCATCTAGAGATTCTTTATCAATAACAGTAATAAAGCAGAGGCCTTCTGTGTGTTTAGCACAAACTCAAGCAGAACAACAAACACTTTATCCAGCTCTATCACATCCTCTAATATAGCATATAGTTTCCAGGGGTGAAACAGTAGCTGGCTTACAGAAGCCAGTCAGATCTCTGCTATAGTTAGGAAAAGAAAATGTATACCTGCACTCAAGTCAGAGATAGGAAGTCTGATTTTTGACTTGCAACAGCTTGTTTTACAAACCTGGAGTCTACATAGTAACTTTAAATATTGTGTTAAAAAACACTGTGCAGGTGGAGTGAAACACAGTGCTGGATGAGCATGGAGCTATGAGGGAATTATTCCCACTGTTCACTGTTACGGAATTTGGAGGTATTAAACTCATTTGTATGAAGGCTCATTTTCCTTGCTCACAGAAATTCAGGCTAGTAGCAGAGCTGTCCAAAAGATCCTTTGATAGTGGATGTTTGTCCACTGAATGCTGTATACCAATGACTTGACTTAGCTTCAATATAAGCCCACAGATCTTTCAAATTCAGGGAATCAGTTTAAACCCTTCTCCTTGCTAGGCTCTAAAATCTACCAATTTTATAATGCAGATTATGCTGTAGAATGTACCAGTTAAATATGCCCAAATTGTGTTTTACCTTTTAGGACATTTTTTCCCTCCAGAGATTGAGTTTGGGTTTTCAAATCTCTGAGGAATTCAGTGTTGCTCGACTGAAGTAATCGAAGAAAATCTGCAGCCCTTATGGTAAGAACTGTGATTGTTATAGTAGCCCTTCTAAAAGCAGTTCCCAGACTGGAGCTCATGGACCACTCCTGCTCCTCATTACCCCAGTGTTCACACAGACCTGATCTGGTGGCCCCACAAGGCCTCCTGCCCAAAGGCATCTGCCAGGTAGTGCCCTCCCAGTTTGTAAGGGAGCACTACGGTATGGTCACTATGACACGGCATTTGACACAGCGTTTCATGTCTTTCTGAAAAAGTATCACAGCCCATAATATTGGAGCCACTGGAAACCAGCTTAGGGAAATATGTACTGGTAAACTAAATTCCTTTAATCCTCTTCATCTCTGCAATTTTCTCCTCTAAGTGTGTTTCAAAGGAATTCTAATCCTTTTCCATGTAGGCGAGAAGGCACTGTGGCCAGGAGCTTGTCCACACCTAACAGAATAGTTACCGTTCTTTGTGTTCTCATACTGCCTTAAGCTAACTCTCAAGTGTGGCCAAATAGACAAGTGTGTAGGACAGTTTGAATCCCTCAAAAACTTTTGAAATGTCAGATTGAAATGCTTATCCACCCTTACTAATTAGCATTTTTCCCCCAATAGAGGACAAAACACTTATGCACCTTGGATGTTTTTCTTTACTCTGATTTTCTTCACGTGATGTAAAAAATTCTCTCTGTCCTCGTTATTAAGACTTCAGAACACTGTTGGCTATTAGTTTGTGCTGATGATTTTGTGTGAGCTTGACATCATTAGCTATTGGGCTCTGGGTGACGGAGAAAAAGTAAATTTTAGCTTTTTCTTTCAAGATGATACTTGACAAGTAGGTGCTTTAGTCTTCAAAAAAAATGATGAAAGAAGCATAGCCTGATATAGGCAAAACCAGCAAAGAGCTCCAGCCCATGACTATTATCTGGGGAACATTTGACTATAGACGCAACTGTAGATCTTTTATTAGTATCAGCTTGATGAATCTATTGAAGCTCCTCTTCAAAGTATGAAAAGTCACGTAAAAAGAGGAACACATAGTGCTCCTTCTTTGTACCATTGTGTGAGGAAAGCTGTAAATAGCAGAAGTGTATGGCTGCTCATCAAACTTCTTCCTGTTGAGCAATTGGTCTCTTATTTTTCTATTTATTTATTATTTAAACATGGGGTTGGCAAGCAGAAGTTAGGAAAAACTCAGTGCATGAAAGCACAGAGTTATACATGGCTTATGAGACCTTTCCCCCACTCTCTGAAGTGGCATGCACAGCTGCATGCTGCATGCATGCATGTAACTGGCTTGTGGATGGTGGGATAATTTCCTACAGAGGTCCACAAGTGCTCTAGTAACATCCAACACATGTGTAATTGCTTTGAGAAACCACTTCCAGACTTAAATCTTAACATCTTGACAGAAGTCTTAAATCTTGACATCTTAGCCAGAACTCCTCTGGCTGTCCCTTTCACCCAACTGCCCCAAAGAGTAGAGGAGAGGTAGCAGCAGAGTGCCCTGTTCTGCCCTTCCTCTTCACCCGCCTCTCAGCTCCTTCTTGAGGGAACCATGCCCCATGTAGGTCTGCAGCCCCCTTGACCAGACCTGTGCCACCATGGTTGGTTTGGCTTGGGAATAAATGGCACCAGCAGCTCAGAGCAGGGTCATGCCGTGTTATAAAGTGACACTGTTAGACAAGGTTTATGGGTCTAGCATAGGCAGGTCTTGGCTGCTCAGTTTCAGAGCAGAACATCACTGTAAAAATGAAAAAAAAAGCCATGTCCTTGGCTGAGGATAAACAAACCCTGCAAAGCAAAGTTAATCCTTTCAGAATGTAAATATTAAATTAAGCTTTCATTTTAACAGCACCCGTGGGTCTGTTGCCCTTTGGCTCTTTCCCTCTCTCCTCTGCTGAGGTAGGAGGCCACCCCTTCTGCAGAATGGGGAGCAAATTGCTCAAGGTGGGAGGAAGCTGACATCGCTGGAGTCTAGTGTCTGAGGATCACAACATATGGAAAGAAAAAGGCATCCATGCTGGCCTATGGTGGAGAATCTACTGAAAGACGAGGAGGCAGTGCAGACTTACTGGCCTTTCCAAGATGTGGTTGAGCCTGGCTGTCAAGCAGCATATAGCATGCCCTTTAACTGCCTCTCTGCCCCCAGATTCATAGCAACATTGCGAGAGATGATGGCTTGTCTGACTGCTACAGACTCTCTAGTTAAAAAGCACAAAAAAAAAAAAAAAAAGAGGTAAGAGAAGAAGGAAAAAGAGGTAAGAAGGAAATGGAAAAGAGAGGCTGAGATATAAGGAGCATGATGGTAAGCACCTAAAGCTAACACTTTTTGTGATGTTCATGAAAATAACTGAACCTGGGAAAGGGCTGAGATAGGTTGGCACTATCATGTGCAGTGTCTCTCAAAGATAGGACGAGGAAGGCCAGTAGCTTTGGGTAGGGATCATTGCAGTAGGATAACACCCTCCTGCACAATTCTGTGCATGTCTGTGAGATTGTGAACCCCAAAAGCTGTATTGCTTTTATCAGCTAGTTAAGAGTAATTTCCAGTGCAGCAGTTTTGGCCCACCAGTCCATTCTACATTCCTCCTGCTTATCATAGAATCATAGACTCACAGAGTGGTCTGGGTTAGAAAGAACCTTAAAGGTCACCCAGTTCCAACCCCCCTGCCACAGGCAGGGACACCTTCCACTAGACCAGGATGCTCAAAGCCCCATCCTGCCTGGCCTTGAACACTGTGAAGGGTGGGTCATCCACAGCTTCTTGGGCAATGTGTGCCAGTGTCTCACCACCCTCACAGTGAAGAGTTTCTTCCTAATGTCTAATCCAAATGTCCTCTCTGCCAGTTTAAAGTCATTCCCCCTTGTCCTGTCACTCCATGCCCCTGTAAAAAGTCCCTCTTGAGATTTCTTGCAGGCCCCTTTATGTACTGGAAGGCATTTGGGGCTGCTCTCAATCCAGTTTCCTCACAGCCTACATTGGTGCTTGTGACATATGATCTTAATGCAGTTCAGGGATGGATGCATTTGTTTGGTGTAATCCTGTGTTTTTGTGAGTAAAGTTTGCTGATTCTCATAAATAATTTTATTTGCTCACCTGATCTGGACTTCGGGCAACTTGAAATTGAAGTGTCTGCATAACAGTGCTGAAAGGCACAGGCCAGTACCTGGGAAATCTGTTGTGTCTGCCCAGAGAGGTGCCTTTCCTCCTCTCTGCTCAGCAAAAAGAGGAATTTTAAGTCACCCTGGCTTTCCATCCTCACTTTGGAATTCTGTTGCTAAGTGGCGATGAAAGAAGATTATCAGATCGCAGATTAACAGAAACCTCTATTCAGTGCTCCTTTGTAATTTTACCTTTCTGTTACTTACTTGAGAACTGATTTTTAGCTGCTGTGCTCCTACTCCACCCTCACCCATCCACGTATCTGTTATCCTCAGGGGCTGGTCAGGATTCTGTACAGCTTCCCTTCCCTTCCCTCCCCTTCCCTTCCCTTCCCTCCCCCTCCCCCTCCCCTCCCGTTTCCATGCTCAGCCTCTGTGCCCTGGGGGTGGCTCTGCCTTCAAGGGTACCCCGAGGGTCTCTGCTCTTAAGGGGGGTGTCTCAGAAACTGAAGTCCTACCCTAGCCCTCCTGAAGGTTTTATATGGGGAGAAAAGAGGTTATAAAACGGTTTGGAGAGTTCAGATCTTTCAGAGGTCACATATTTGCTTCCTTCATTGAGAAATTCCTTGTTTCTTTTTCTCTTTTCCTAGCTAGTGTGGTTCTACTCTCTCAAGCAAAAGTGATCAAGCAGCTTCAGAAAGTGGATGAAGAAACACACCTGAGTGGCCAAGGTAATTATCAAATGTTAAGGATGAATCTCTGGCACAAATTGCTTACAGTGAGGTTTGGGAGGCAACCAGTGAAAAGGGCACAGAAAAATCAGGAAACAGCATAGCTGGCCAGTGCCAGGGATAGAGACAGAAAGAGGGTCTGGGAAGGACGAGCAATTTGTCAGCTGGGAGGAGGGGATGGTCTTGCACAGCACATGCATTCAAAGAAGCATGGGGAGCAAAGGTCTCTGCATTTGGGAAAGTGGTTTAGATTATTTTAAGTAGAAAAGCTGCACTGAGGAGAACCGTGTAAGGAACAGGAGACAAAAAGAGGGCAGAGCTGTGCAGGGATGTGCCCCTGGCACTGAGCGGGAGGAAGGAATGTGAGCTGAACATTTAATAGAGCAAGGAAGGGGAGGAGGAGAATTGCCCAGCTGAAATGGAAGTAAAAGGTAGGATTGGTAGGGAGGGATTGTGAGAAACAAGAGCTGCAAAAACAACAGAAAGGAAGGATGCATGGAGGCAGAGAGGTAAACAGAAGTATACATGTTCAGGAGGTGATGGACACAGACTGTGATGCAAATAAAGCACAGAAAGTAGTAATATACAATTCTGTGAGCATTTCGATATACCTGATTTCCAGGGAAAATGTCTCATGTGCTTGAGTCTTCCAGGGAAGCAGGAACTCAAAACCAAACAAGACTGAAATAATTTTTTCTGTGACAGTCACTGTGTTTTAATCTGTAGCTGACATTAAACGTGTGCTGCCCGTGTGCCTACGCAAGGCCTTGTGTTTGACTGACATTCTCTTTTGCAGAGCCTCTGGCGAAGGAGGCATGACTCTTCCAGCATAGTGGGATAGAAAGGATGGACCACAAAAGAAAGAAGCACTGACAGAAGAAAAACAGCTTCCTGTGGAAAACCTACAAAGCAAGGAGAGAGAAAAGGGGTGAAAAATGTACTGTGTTGCATAGCACACAATAAGACTTTGATTTTTGAGGTAGATGGCATCTGCTTTTTTGTGTAATTTCTTTTCTCGATCCCTTCCTATTCTTTGCTGTTAAAAAAAACCCCAAACCAAACAACCAAAAACCATACATAACAGTTCCGTTTTCTAAAAGTGTCACTGGTTGGTTGTTCCTTTTTGTGTTAGGGTGATAGCCACACAGAAACCACCACACAGTGACCTGAATGTCTCCTCCTTCCCACTGCTGCTTGACTCATCACCTGTGTAAGTCCAACATCCTGGTAGAGCTGCCTCAGGTTAAAACCATACAAAGTTGAGAGGAAGAAGAATGAAGGAAAGGGGGTGGAGAGGTGCTGCTAGAGACTTTTCTCTGTCATTACTTGATAGTAAGATATAAAAGAAAACTTCCTGCTCCCCCACAGTGCATTTTGTTTGTCGCAGTTCTATTATTCAGGTTTATTGATTTTCTTTTCACTACAAAAAGTGTCAGAACTTCTGAAAGAAAAATGCCATAAGTGCTTCCTAAGGGACCTGTCCTTTGAGAACAGGAAAGTGTTGGTATGCTTACACAGAACATCTTTAAGAGATCAATGACAAAGCCAGACAAATCATTGTTCTTTGGAAGGGATTTGTTACTTGCACAAAAGGAAAGGAACCACTAGAAACAGAGGCTGTGTTGCAGAGAAAGACCTTGTTTATTCCCATGGGCTTAATTGAGCAACTGTTTGCATTTTAATGCCAGTAAGGATGTCTTTCTCGATAAACCAAGTATTTTCAGAGGCAAAGACACTGGAGAGCCCTCGCTGGCTGTTGCATGGCGGTGCTGGGTGAGAAGGCATTTTTGCCAGCGGCTCTGCTCCCCATCCCTTGCAGAGGCGGCTGTAACAGGGGGTTTTCGGGTACCCGCGGCCTGTCTGCGCCTCTCAGCATCCCTCACCCCCTGGGTGGACGCACAGAGGCATCGCTCCTCCACGCCACGGTCGCACGCTGCCCCCTGGCGGTCTCAGGCGCCTGCTCCTCCCTCCCCGGTTTGGGTGGTTTTTCATCAACTTCGGGAAAATCCTCTTTCTTTCCCCCGAGGCGGTGGGGCAGCAGCTTTCCTAACCAGAAGGAAAGATTCAGTGGATCTGCTCCAAGAAATGCGATTCACCCCTGGTGCCTCTAGGGAAGTAGCCGGTCATCTGTTGGTGATAAAGATAATAAACCAATTCTCTTTTCAACAATGACATCAGGGAAATACCTACCGTTCCTCTGTTGCTGTGGTTCATAAGCTTATCTGTTGTCGCAGTTAGAACCAGCCATAAGTAACCTAAGAATCATTCTGTCACCAAAGTAAAGAAGAAAAATGTTGAAAGCAGATTTCCCTTCTCTTTGAAAGACTGGATTTCTTCCCTAATGCCCCACAAACCCCATGCACTCGGATAGGTCAGATATTGTCAAACTCTGACTCCTCTAAATAAAAAATCACCAAGTCTGCTGGACGAGTAGGTAGCACAGTGGAGTATTTTGATTCCGGTTGATCCTTTGATCTGTCTATAGTGCTCAGCAGGAAAAGGTAGATGTGGGAGACAAACAAAGAGGGGTTATCTGAGGGGCAGGGCTTTTCAAAGCAGGCTCTTTCTGAAATGAACCCTGGTGGTACTAACTGCTAATTTATTTGTGGTATGAATTCCTTCCCTCGCAGCAAACATTCCTCATGGATTGTTTATTTCTCTCTAATACAGAGCAGATAATTCTGTATGCTCAGTCTGGGGGGTAAATTCAGCACATTTTCTTCCAGAAACAATTTTAAAAAGAACAGCTTCTCTCCTTCTTCCATGCCTCCACGTATTGTGTCACATTGTCCTTTTCTGTTAATCCAAAACTTCAGCCGATGCAATAAATAAGCTTCCAGGAGCCTAAAACTGTGTTTACAGCAGAACCTAACTACTTGTAGCTTTCTACCTTAAATCATTTTCTTGCTCCTCATACAAGATCACATCACAAATGTTTCTGTTCCAATCATGTGCTTCAGAAGTATTATTCTTCTTTTTTGTTTTGTCATAGGGCAGAATACTCCTTCTCAGTGGAAAACCTGTGTAGGATATTTGAAAAGCATGGGACAGCACCGTGTACTGCTCTTCCTTTCGGGTTTTGCACTGTGGCTGTAGTGACCTGGCTGTGCCCCATCCCAACCCTTTGTGCTCCCCCAGCCTACTCACTGGCACAACAATGTGAGAAGCAGAAAAGGCCTTGACACTCATGCTCAATGATGACCAAAACATCCCTCTGTTATCAACACTGTTTTGGTCACAAATTCAAAGCATAACATCATAGGAGCTACCAGGAAGAAAATTAACTCTATACCAGCCAAACCCTGCACAGTGGAATGCCAGTCTGCCTAGGGGAAAGGGTTCACAATACAGTGGTGTGATCTCTGGTGAGTCATACACTGAAATATCTCTTATAAATGGGTTAGTGGGGGCCTTGAATGCTCAGGATTCTTTTTAGCAGAATACTTGCTTAAATATCTTCTTTAAAAGACTTCCTTAATCCTTGAACAGTTAATTATGCTTCTATAACTGGTCTGGACTAATTTATGAGTCCAATTTTACTTTGTTTACTTTCCCAGCTGCTAATCCTGTGTTATGCTCAACATGTGCAAGATGCTTACGTCTTCTCTTAATCTTAAACAAGCTTGCAGGAATTTTGTTGGATTTGACAGGAGGGGAACAAAACAGGAAGGGGTGAGGATTTAAAGGCAGGTAAGATTTGGCTTTTTTTTTTTTTTTAAAGGAGATTCTGTATGTCTTCCAAGTATTTAGAACTAATCTCATGAAGTAACATGAGCAGAGTGAGACAGAAAATTAAGCAGAGTTTGTAATGGTGGTTGCCTTTATTCAAGCTGTAAGAGAAGTTTTAATGGGAGAGAAGATCAGTTCCACCCTGTTTATCTGCCCTGTCTTTGGTAAGAGCATTCTAACTAACAGCTTCAAAGATGCTATAAGGTCACTTATTAATTAATGCTTATTAATTCAAAGATCAGGTGTATGAGAATGATTCTCCATCCCTTGTTTACAACATGTCCTTGAGATCTACTCTGGCTGCAGTCTGGGCTTTATCTGCCCCAGCTTACAGCCCTTTAGCCAAAGTGCAATAAACTCAACTACTAATTCCACTACCACCACCCATTAGGATGTTATTTAACATGGGAAAGGGTATTTGGGAGAAATTTAGTGCACAACCACACTTTTACCCATCTGACAGTAAGTCTAATTTGCTTGTTTGTTTTAAGAGATGCCTGAAAACCCTCACACAGAACTCTGCATGGATATGGTTTGGTTGGTTTGTGTTAGGGAAAGATATTTTATTCCAGTGAGGCAGAATGTAGGAAGGAGGAATAGCCCCTCTCCAAGTTAGCAGGACCATGGAAAAGTAAGTATTTGCATGGATCTGTATTTCAGCTCTCCTACATCTTGCAGGAACAAAACAAATGTGGAAAGGATGACAAGGAAGCTTTTCTTTAACAGGTCCATTATTTTGACAGTAATTCTCTGGGGTCCCAATTCAAAAGCAGAGTGAGAGACTTTCTGTCTTTCCTGCTGTTGCAAAAGTCAAGCATGCTGGCTGCCGGACAAAAGTATTCTGTGTACTACAGGATGATAAATGGTAAAACAGTGAGTGCCCTTGCATACAGAGCAAATCTCCCGCCAGCACTAGCTGTGTTGTTAGATGTGAGTTACATCAGATGCAATGTGTCATCTGGGAGACGTGATTTGGCTTCATCTAAAAGGTGATGCCGTAAGCACGTAATTCCTTCTACTTGGAAGCTCTGCTTTTGGTTTTTTTTCTCAAGGAAGAGTGGAAGGAATGATTGGTAATGCTTGCAGATTAAAAAAAAAAAAAAAAAGGAAAAAAGAAGTCTGCCTTACATTAGAGAGGCAATTCTGGGAGTTCTTCACGAGGGGAAGGAAGCAAGGAAGGCATCAGCTTGACCAGCATGGGTAGCAAGAGAGGGCAGCAATGGCAACCAGCCATGCTGGAGGTCACCCAGGGGGGCTATTGCAGCACTGCCCCTGGTACTCATCCCAGGGCTCTCCTGCGGTCCAGTGCCATGTCACTGCCACAGAGCCATTCCCAGCAGCTCAGTGTCTGCCACCCTCTGTCCCACAGCTGCTCCTAGATGCCCAATCCCCAGTAGGAGGGTAGTTGGCTCCTTCAGGAGCCTGGATTCAAGGCCTGAGGGAAACCCATCAGTTGGTACCAGCACTGTCCTCCCAAGCTCCTGTCCTGCCCCAGCGTTTAAACCTTAGCCATGCTCCAAAGATCTTGGCTAATGATTACCCAGGGAATCAATGTAGTTTGTTGCTTAATCACTGGGAGGTGATATTTCATCTCTGAGCTTTATTTACTAGAGATAACAGATCTAAGAGAAATAATCTGATGAAACATTTGAATAGGAGGTCAGAAACCAGCTTAGAGCTGAGGCAGGAGGGCTATAAACCCTTCTACCCCCAGTGCCCTGCAGAGCAAACTGCCATGCGGTGTTCCATAAGCATGTCCACAGCACCTTCTGGAGGCATTCCCACTGTTTGGCTGAAAACACTTTAGTTTATATATTTCACAGAAAGGAGTTTCGGGGTAATTTTAAAACCAGTGCTGTCACTTTACACATATTCCAGCAACTAAGAGAAAATAAGGAAGCAGAGGGAACATCTGCACAGTGTGAATCCCTCTCACTTTGGGCTTCCCCAGATAACATACAGTAATGATGGGGGTTTCCCTCAGCAGTTGGCTGCTTAGTATTAAATAAAAATACAATTTTCAGCTATGGCCCCTACCCTCATGCTCCTTTTCATTACCGTCTCAGTGGCTTAATGAATAGGGAGCTGTAAAAATGAGGGTCACCTCCCCATGTTTCACACCCAAGCAATAGGGGAACAAGTACCCAGCCCTGCTCTGCCTCAAAATTATATCTGCAGCTTTGCCTACTTGGGTGGGTTTTCCAGCTGTGGAAATAAAGATGAGGTGCAGTGAGGAGGATGGCATGGACCACTGTTGCTAACTACTGGTACAACTATTTTGGCTGTATCCTCTTCAATTGCAAAACCCAAGACCCTCCAGCACTAAGTACTGCCCAGGGGGTCATCCTTTGTGGTAGCAGAAAGCCATGGACATGGCGATGCTCTGTGTGGCAGCACCTGCAGCTAAGATGCCCATTTTGGGAGCAGCTTTCAGCATCTGTTCTGCATAGACTGTATTGCCATCTATCCCCCTCCTGGGGTATTGGTCTTGAGTTCAACTTTCAGCAGCCAGGGTGCTGAGCAATAGGATGTGCTGGGGAACTTGATCACCTGCAGTGCTGGCTCCTGAGGTGGCGACACCCAGAAAACATGGGAGCTGTAGACTGCAACTGCTTTGTGTGGTTCAAGGGTCACTACAGCTGTTTCTGACAGACTCTCACTAGAGGGTTGGGGCACAGGGCATGGCTTATCTGACAGTCACGGCCCTGCCTTGTGTCAGTTTTTTATTCAGTGCTTGCCTTTTCTGCAGGGAAAACAAAACATCCTGTTTCTCCTCATCCAGTTACCTCCCCAGTCTACTGTCCGTTTGCCTCAGGTGACTGCTGTCCTGTTCTCAATACTGAGCCCCTCCTGGATCACACCAAGAGTCCTTGTCCAGTATCCCATCATCATCACCAGTCACCACAGGGGGAATGCCTATGGAAGAGGGTCTACACACCAGAACTCTCAGCTATCTAGCATTTCCCAGAGCTGAAAGCCACTTCTGTGTATTCAGTAACCCCAACAGCTTGCTTTTCCATACACTGATGCCTTGAATCCATGCAAAGGCTACTATTTGCAGCAGCTTTTGTAGTGTGTGTGCTTTAGCTTCAGAAGCGTGGACTGCGTTGCAGAAGACATTCCCACATGGAGCATCCTGGGCTGGCAGAGCATTGGGTTCAAATCCCTGGAGGAAAGGCCCAAAATCCTGAGTTCTTGGCCATGCTGTGCCCCCCCATGATCCCCAGCTATAACACACAACATAGTTCTGGCCCCCCCACCAGCCTGCAGTCCAGGTTGGTGTGGGCAGGGCAGGGGTATGTGTGCTAGCCAGCTGTGGTGCTATGCTATGTGGATGCTAGCATGCATCTCCATGCATGTCCCCTGGGCCAAAGCCTACACACACCCAGAAGCACAGGAGCCAACAAAACCAAGTCCCATCGTGGCTTGCCCTGCAGCTCAGCGTGTGCTGGCAGATTCTGCATGATGAGCTGAGTAACTACAGGATCGCAGGCACCTGGGGACTGAGCTTCCTAGCTTGTGTGTGAGGATGGGCTCAAAAACTACACCTGACTGGCACTCTGAGCATCCCTGGGAACCCTGTTCAGCCCAACCTTGTGCCTTCACACGTGAAAGGAGCTTGATTCCTCCCCCCTCCCAGTTTTTACCCAAATTAGTTCAGCTGGACAAATGTGTTTGAAAAGGTGCCTTGGTACGAGGCAGAGGCCAACTCTTCTACTCACAAGGCAGGAAAAGCAAATGGTTGTCACTGTGTTTTGAGCTTACAAGGAGATCAAAGGCCACCAGGAGGAAGAAGAGGCCAGTAGAGGAGACAGCCAGAGCCACTAGCTCCCTACTGCAACACACTGATGCATTTTTGGGATGCCTAAAGGCCATAAAACACTTACCATCATTCTCCTGGGAAGAGCAGCTGATTTATTTAACTTTAAACCCCCCTGTTTTACTGCTGATAACCCTGACAAGCTTTAAGCCTTTGACGATGGATGATAGTCAAACTCCAAGGAAAGAACAGAGCCTGGAGGAGATGATCCCATCTTGCAAAGTCTAGCTTGGCTCCAAGTATACTCTGGGGCATGACAAAGGAAATGCTTTCTCATGGGGGCTTGCACCAGGCACTCCAGTTGCCCTGCTGCTGGGAATGGCCACATCCTTGGTGCAGCAGGCTGGTTCATACTTGTGGAGTCTGATGCACTTAATAAGGATTCACAGGAAACATAAATCACAGATGAGCAGCATGGTTACAGTTGCTGTCCTGCTGGTATTTCAACATAACCACGCTCTGTTATTTTTAGATAAGAAAATGACAGACTTTACTTTTACTTTTGAAGTTAGAATGAGGTATCTCTCACAAAGATAAGTGACTAGGGCTAGTCCTGGTCTCAGGGTTATCTTGGGGTCAGATGCTAACCAGGCGTTTCCATTACTTTGGGTCTGTACATTCCTCCCACCAGCCACCATCATTTACAAAAGAGAACTCCATTAGAAGTGACTTATTTAATCTGATGGATGTTCTGCCAGCATTAGCACACACTGACTAGCATCTGAAATCTTGGTAGGAGACTAGGCCAAATAATGGAGATTCACTCTTAATGAATCTATTCAAATACTTTTTATAGCTCTAGCAAATCTGTGATAACAGTTTACATATAAACAATATGCAGGGAACACAGGATTTCTGTCACACAGCCCTGACTCTCACATCTTCTTCTAAATGTTAACAATGTGTTTTAACAACTAAAAACCCGAGACAATAGTTTATGCCATGTTTTTTGGATGTATAAACTGATTAGAAGAGTTCAAGTCAAAGCGCAGTAAATTTGTGGATGGGATGCTGTTGTCTTGCATCAAGTTCTACCATAATTTAATGTGCTTAACCAGCAGGCAGAATTCACTATTTTCAGAATCTCTTAAGTTAGAAGCACACCAACTTCTATTACATCTGCATCTTCCAAATATTCCTTCAGGCTGTTTGGAAAATCCCAATCCTCATTCTACCTTTATACCTTTTATTTGCACTAGAAAAGTTGGTCTTTTCACCAGCATAGCTAGCTTAAAGCTGAATGAAGACAAAAAAACTCGAACAAACCAATAAAAACATACAGCAGAGTTCTTTATTTTAAGATTGCATAAAACCATGAAAGTACCACATTAAAAGGTCAGAGATAATTTCACTCCCTGTAACAACAGGAAAAAGGGGTGACCACTTAAAACTACATGTTTGCTTAAAAGTAAATAAACATACCTTAAAAATGAAGTTTAAGAGATAAATAACCAACCGGTCCACGCAAGGGAGTAGCGTGATTTGCTTGGAAGTACTTATCCATTTAATGTAATGGTGTAATGGTCCATCTGTCAAGGTGCACCCTGTTAAGTATAGCCATGGTTCTTACTTCAAATGCTTGTGGTTTTCAATCAACTTTGACAAACTTTATCAGTAAAATCAAATACTCTGAAAGCACTTCTAGTCAAAGGCAAAGCACATTAGTGGAAAACAACACTGCAGCTGCAGGAAAATTCCAAAGTGATGGAGACAACCAGAAAGTTCTGCAGGTGCAAGGGCTTTGCAGTACAGTATGACCAGCTTGCTGATTTTACAGGTGCAAGATAAACACAGTACCAATCCCTGATCTAAAATACTTCATACTCTGTGAAAACATGAGGTGTGTATGACATTTTTTCCTTAATAAAATACACTTTAAAATGTTTCAGACTGCATATCAATATTTACATGTGCATATATACATATAGTGCGAAATAGTGCAGTACTACCTTCAGTTTTTATCACATAAAGTACATGGAAAGAAAAGTGATCTTAAGTGTTGCAGACATAGGGGGGCTTTCTCTTGCCTTGTCAGAGCTAAGGAAAGCTGCCATTATATGGCACTACACAGGTCACTTTTGCTCTGGTACTGGAGCCAGCAGAACCTCACACACACATCAGACTGCATTTCTGTGCTCTATCTATGAGATCACAAACAGGATTAAAGTCACTTGGTTAACTGCACTTGTAAATCAGATCCTACGCATGTCTAAGGGCCATAAGCTTTGCTAGCAAAGCCACCAGATGAATGTCTAGCTCTAAAGCTAACGTAAGTTTTGGCTGTTTCTCATACCTTGTTAATAGGACAAAAGAACCAGTGAAAAAACTATACAATGCAAAGGCTTACTTGTCATGTCAGCCTAGAGCCAAGTAATGGAATTTTTGCATTGAGGTACCAAAAAAATTGCATTCTCAGCTTTTGTGCTACTTGCTGTCTTTAATCCCTGTGCTAATATGCAAGTATTGACTGCTTAAGTCACACTGATTACCCAAGGTTGTGACATCCAGAAGAGCAACACACCAACTGCCCTGAGGATGTACAGGCTTTGCTGGCCTGTGCTTCTGTGGAAGGAGAAATTTCTCAGAAGGAGCTGCCCCGGCCCACAAGGTAATAGATGACAAAATACAATGAGAAACTGATGCCCCTTAGGGGTGACTTCAACAGATACAGAATCACAGAGTAGTTAGGGTTGGAAAGAACCTTAAGTTCATCTAGTTCTAACCATCTGGTATGGGCAGGGATGCCTCACACTAGAACATGTCACCCAAGGCTCTGTCCAACCTGGCCTTGAACACTGCTGCAGATGGAGCATTTATCATTTCTTTGGGCAGCCTGTTCCAGTGACTCACCACCCTCACAGTAAAGAACTTCCTTACACTCTAAACAACAGCTCAGAAGCCTAGCTTGTGCTTTGCATGCTACTGTCCATCACTAGATTTTAGACTTCTACCCTCCCCTAATTATGCAGCTGTGGTTATGTGGTATAGTTTCACTTAGTAATAAAAAACAATTAGAAAAATAGCAAACAGAGGGGAAAACAAATATATTTCCCCATCTTTCCACTTCAAAAGCATTGCTGCCAATATTGCATAACAGCAGGAGACTTCCTTACTAACTTCCTGGTCATATACCTTATTTATACAAATTACTGCCAAGTGAGTCTGTGTCATTCTGGAAGTGCCAGTAAATTCAGGTCTCAAGAAAAAGCCTGAGGCAAGACACATGTGGACACAAGAGTGCCAGACACAGACTCCCCTGTAAGGGGCCAGGCTAGGAGCGAGTGTACTGCACTGTGCTGTACTTGGTCACCCTGGAAGACTTGCTCAGTGTGGCGCTGGCAGAAGGAGGCCCTTCTACGTTGGAGCCCACCTGGTTAAGTGAGGAGTCTGTGATCAAGACCTGGTCTTGCCTTCCCGGGCCAGCACCTGCTGCCTGTTCAGCTCTGCTCTGCATCCCTGAGGCTGTGACCACCCTTTCATTCACCACCACGCTGCGCCCCCCGGCCCCAGCAGGGAATGGGAGTGAGCCCTGCTCTGCAGCAGGCACGAGCACCCTCTCCCGCTCCCTCACCACAACATACTGATGAGTCAGGGAGATCCTGAACTGTCAGGGCTCCTGGTCCTGGCACCCTCCGATTTCACCATCCTCTCTGTAACCACCACATTACTTTTGTGTGGCAAATCGGGGATTTCCACCATACCCTTCAAGCTTGATGCAGGTGCCAGCACTCTCTCTGTCACCACTATGTTCTCCTTAAACTGAGGGTCTAGAAAGACAGCAGTCGAGCAGGCAGGAGCTCCTGCGGAACAGGACGTTTCTGTCACGGTGAAATTGGTTTCAGAGAGGGCTGTGGGAAAGGGCTGGGTATCCTGCTGCTCAGAGCGGGATGCAAAGTTTGTTTCCGTGACCACCTCCTTGGACAGGGTGTCTTCTGCGTGCACTGGTGTGACAGGCTGGAAGCGGCTGCCTGAGGCAAAGGCTTGTTCCAAGCTGGAAGCATTTTGCTGATCTAAGAACCATGACTTGGAGTCATTAAGACTGAAACCTGACTCACTCTTGGAGCTACTGTCTTTCATGTTGATGTGCCTGCCTATGCATATTTCTGCTAGAGTCTTAAATTTGTCTCCTAAATCATCAAGGAAGTGGTCGTCAAGATCGCCCTCAATAAAACTGCAGCAGCCAATGGAGCCGTGGGGGGAGCCTGACTCTCCCTGGGAATAAACCAGGAGACAGTCATTTGCAGCTTGGGTTTCATCTTCATCCGCAAAAGAGACAGCTTTCTACAGACAGAAAACAAAAGCAAGCAGAAGTTCATTAATGTCAGCTTGAGACTTAATAAATTTGAAGATCAGGAATGCTTGGTCAAATTGGTTACAAAAAAGGGAAATTTAACTGAACATGCAGAAACCACCAACCACGTAAAGGCAGTACCTAAAAGTGCTTTTTGCTTTTCTGAAGTTAGTCTGAACTTGACATTTGATGAGAAGAAAAATCTGAGATTTAATGGAAAACTTAGGGTACTGTCACCATCTGCTACTATTCTTACCAGGAACTGTGTCATTTGTGATACTGCTCCATCTTCGCAAAGAGATTGCTTTTATTTTGGTTCAGTGAGTGAACTTCACCTCTAACTAGGTGTTTGTGGGAGAGTGCCAAAACCATGCCCAAGAGTATCTTAACATTTAAACGCACATATAATGAGTACATGCTGACATGTTATCACCTGCCATGGCCCTTTTCACTAGCATAATCTGCTAGGATCACACCCAAGGAGCCCAAAAGCAAACAAACCACAAAGTTAAATGGCTCAATAAGTATGGGAACATAGTCCAGCACATAAATTTTTAGGCTCTATGCAGGCTACTTTGGAATAAGGACGGCTTACAGGCTCACGCTATAGTTCTTCCAGGGCCAGCTCAGCCAGACAGCAGCATTCACAATGGAGTTGCTGCCAGTGATAGCACAAGTCTCTGTGTACATGCTTGCACAGTTCTAGTTTCAGGAGGGAAGACAGACAAATCCTCTGGGCCTGCTGAACCAGCTCTATCTAATACGGCTGCTGGCTTGTGCTCAGAACCACTTTTCTGCCACATCTGAAGTTTCAGAGTGCATGTCAGCTCAGGCATCTGTGTAATGTGGTATACACCTACACCCAAATTGACTCTGTATGTTTCTCTGCATTCGATCCCTGAAGTAGGCACATTACCCAAGATGCTCCTACAACGATCAGCACACACCTGAAACTATCTGGTTTGTTTGCTTGTCTGGGTTCCCCTCTGAGAATCACAACCTGAGATATTTCAGTCTCCCTGAAGTTTTAAAGACTACTGTAGTAAGACCTTTAGTAAGCTCTCCTGCAGGACTTCAGCAGGCAGCTATGCTTGAAGCATGCCTTAGTATTAGGAAGCACAAAGAACGGAAGGAAAGTAGAATTGCTACTGTTGCATCTGTTCACCCAGAACACCAGTACCTAGAGCACTCAGGAGATAAACAAGAGCCTTAAGCTCAAATCCTTCCTTGGCCTGAGGTGGTGATTCAAACCTACCTACTTCCCTGCAGAACCCCATCATAAGCCAGCTATAGAGTGTGATGTTTTTGTTTGTACAGATGATGGACGATCTGTATGCTCCCTGGCACACAGAAACGAAATTTGCACTATAAGGAGTTCACCAGCATAAGGACTATGGCTATGCAAAGAGAAATAGCTGCAGTGAGTAGGAATAGCCTACTGGTCAATGGTTAGGTCACCAAAAAAAAAGAGGGGGGATTGCAACATGTGCCTCATATGCTTCTAATGAATAGCCCTTTACACATGCTGTTGGGAAAAGACACAAGTCCAGCACCACTGACTGCATCAGCTGCTTTGAAAATGCAGACGCACCCTCTCCTGTATGACATCTGTGGCTTATCTTTCAAAAACCTGCCTCATGGTGAAGTTTGTGGCAGTGACTCATCATGAGTCACAGATGCCTCCCAACAGGCCCGTTTAACACACTTAAATCCCTGAGATTTAGATCACATAGTCTCTCTCACAGCTTCTTCCTGGGCGAGGGGCTGCCTGGTCATTGCTGAATACTCTGAAGCTCATCCCCAAGTACCTCCCTCAAGAGACTGTGAGAGACCTCATAGGCACGCAGTGCTACAAGACTGAGCATTATCATGCTCCAGGTCCCAGGTATCAGCCTAATCCAAAAATCCTTAATACCCCCAACTCCACATGCACACAATATTGGCCACTGTATCAGGACTCCTTATATATACACACATCTACTCATCTGTGTTTGTAATAACATTTCACAATGGTAAGTGTAAATATCAAAATACTGTTATTTTTGGGTCATATGCTTACATCATTGAAGTAGTCTCTTAAAAATTCTTCTTTCATGGCTCCTGTTGCTCCCACTGCGACTCCTCCTCCAGCCACCACTGTCTTGCCTTCTACACCTGCCATGCCTTCAGCCCCTCCAGCTGCCATGGCTCCATACTCAGCACCAGAAAGGAGATGTCTTTGCTCTTCCCATCTTTCCTTGGTAATAGTGTTGCAGTGCTCTCTTACATGAGAGGCAGAGCTGCCTCCTCCCGTTGCACTTTCCTCTCCACTCATTCCTGCTGCTGCTGCTGCTGCTGTTACTGCTCCGCTGGCTGCTCCTCTGGAGTTCCCCAGTCCAGTGGGTGGGATGAAGCTTAGCACTGGCTACATGTATAACACAAATTAGAACGCAACATGAAAGCTGCACTGTCTAGCAAGCACATGGAACTCACCAAACCAGCAGCAGGGCTGGGTGGGACCTGGGAGGATACCGTTTTATGACTTGTTTGAATTCGCACTTAATACATGTTGCTGCAAAGACTAAAAGGCTTCCTGAAACAGGGTGCAGCTTCCACAACTGTGTTCCCAAGGAGGATCATGGAAGTATTTCTATAGATCATTGTTTTCTTGAAAGGGTTGGGAATGAAAGCAGGGAAAAAAAAACCCCAAACAGTAAAAAAAGGCTTACAAAATTCCAGGGAGCTCAGCTTTTCCAAGAAAGACTCTGCCCAGCTTTCCTCAGACACAAAGTGGGGGAGTGGGAGCTGCCCTGCTGCCTCTATGGTGCTCCCAGGCCCTTTCTTCTTTTCTAACAGTTTGGCTTCCCTGTTAATTGTCTTTAACAAGAATTTGGTGCTTGCACTGGCCCCAGGTCTTTTACCTTCTGGTTCTTTGTTATTGTGCAGAAGCATGCCAGTGTCATGCCCTTTTTTTGAAAACAGGATTTTGTAGCATAAAAACAAAGGGCAAACTTCTCTCAGCATTCACTGTTCCCTCTATTGATCTGCACTTTTTTCTGCCTTTTTTTTTTCTTTTGAATTAAGAATTTCCTCTGTTTAAGAAGGCAAACACACAGGGAAATAATTTAAAATGCAGCTCAAAACTTTAAACTGCCGCTTTACCATGCTCCCAAAGGGGTGCAGAACATTCTGGGCTTCCAAATGCAAATGCTTCACTCTTTACAGCATCAATGCTTTTCCCACACTCCTATCTTTTATTAAGATACCATCAAGATTTGCTTGATTGCTTTCCCTTCACTATTTGAAGGCTATAGCTGTTTTCTCTAAAGCTGCTGATGGAATTCACTTTCTACCCATCCTTCACTGAGGCCCACAGGGTTAATTTTAATTAATGTTCATGTGCAGTTAAAATTTGCTGTACAGCTTCGAAACATCAGCCTGTTACATGGAAGAGGTGCTAGGAATGGAACTGAACACTTGGATAGAAATCAAAGAGAAATGCTATTAGGGATACATGCCTTCTCCTCAGGAGCTGCTCCTTCACTGTTCCACTGACGCAACATTGCCTCACTGTAGTCTGGAATTGCAGCAAATCCCTTTGCTCCTGAGCCACAGGGACACAGGAGCAGTAACAGTGGAACAACTACAGGGAAACAGAAGTTTGCCATTAACTATGTGATTACAGGGTCAAAGCATACTAATAGCCAGTACCAAAGTTTGGCCAGCTCCCATACCTAAATGTAATGAGCTAGTGATCAGTATGAGGGCAGATAAAGACTGAAGACAGGTTCTCAAATATTCAAGGTGTTTCCTAGAAACATATGGCAGGCTGGTTTCGTAAAGGGTAAACTGACAATTAACCTGTCATGGCCTCAGTCCTGCAGACGATCACACATGCGCACAGCTATACTTTTATAGATAATCTCATATGCCGAGCCCTAAATATCACTGTACAACCTTCAGCACTTTTAATTCCTCCTTCTAGATAATGACATGGTATGTGAATTCCACCACATCACTCCTATGACCTGTCTAGTGTTATCTGGGAAACTCAAAGCAATCCAGTTTCAAGAGCAGAGTGAATTTGTGTGGCATGAACTTTGTTTTAGCTAGATTTTTTAGCGAGATGTTTTAGCTAGAACTTTTGTTTCAGCTAGATTGCTGCCAGTACAAGCAATAAATTATTGCCATTTTAAACGTATCACTGGCATACATGGCCATACCCTGACTACAAGCATTCTTCTCTTACTTTCAAGCTTCTATTTTGCCTCAAAGAGCAATGTCACATGCTGCCCAGAGCAAGGCACCAGACCGGGGTCTGCAGTGAGGGAGAAGAGAGTGGAGAAAGTGCTGTGGTTTGAGTGGGAAGAGAAAGGCTTCACATGGAGACGTGTGGGAACACCAAAAGGATTCCTTACTGCTTCCGCAACTGTTATTTACAGTGCCATAAACAAACATTAAAGTTGTGCAGATTAATTTTAAAATGCCCAGCTTGAAATCCTTTGAGGGTGAAATGCTGATGCTACCAAAATTGGCTGGGGCTTTGCCATGACTTCACACAGACTAGGAGTTTACACAGAGTATATATCAAGATGATGAAACTCAGGGGCTGGACTGCTTCTTTCCTGATGTCTTGCAGACCATATTTACAGCGCTTGTGTGACAATACGAAAGGATTACTTACGCAGCAAAAGTAAACACGCCAAGATGATCAGCGCAACCGCTCCTGGTCCCAGACCCACTGACTGAGCGCCAATAAACTTCTCTCTGCATACGCCGTCATCCGCACATTTACAAACAGTCAGTTGCAGAGACTGTGTTTGAGCACAGCTCAACCCTTGGTAATCCTTTACTAGGATGGGAACTTTAGTTCTGCCCAGCTTCAGGTTTTGTGGTACCAGCTGTATGCTGGTGCCTGAGGTAGAAGGGGGGAGTTAAAGAAAAAAAAGACAAGAAATGAGTGGAGAAAAAGTTGACTCCTGTAAACTAAGGGAAATAAAACCTCCGCAGCCCCCCAACAAGCCCCCTCTAGGTAAGTCCAGCCAATGCAATGGAATCAAGTTTGATCAGCTGCTGCTACAGCATATGTGCTCTTATCAACTAATTCATACTGGCAACAAAGCAGCTGTCCTCACTTACAGTCTCAGAAAATTGTGAAGAGTTTCACACCACCAGAGTATTCACCATGGAAAACAGCCCAATTGCCTATATATGTCATGTCATATGGATAGGTAGAGGCTGAATTCATAAAAACACAGCTTCAGTCTTCAGGTTAATCTGTTGAGGCCACAAGCAGAGACCAGGAAGAAAACATACTACCTGCTCCTGTGGCCATGTCATGTCAAGGACACAACTAAGCAAGATATGCCCATATGAATGAAAATAATAATTAGAAGTTAGAGCAACTGCAGCCAGTAACACAACCCTATTGCCAAGCTCAGTTTTAACAAAAACCATCCTCAGTCATTGCATGCTTTTTGTGGAATGGCTTGATCCCAGCACTACTCATGAAATCCTGGTTACCACATACGGGTCATCAAGCTAGGCAAAGATGGTCCAATTGAGGGAAGGCAACAGGCTCCAGAAGAAATGACTGCTTTTACAGCCATTAGAAAGAAGGAAGCAGAACACCAAGTTATGTGTCTTCATACCTGACTCTATACATATAGAGCTTTTCGGTCTGGATCAGCCAAACTGTCAGTTTGACTGAAATTAACAAGTTACAACAGTAGGACTCTAAAGAACTAAAAGTAATTAAAAATATATTTGCTTACCGTTGCTGAATCCAATTATCCAGTTATTTGCTGTCCCTTCTGGCTCATCAATGACCGTGAAGCTGAAGGGATCACTATTTGGGTAACCATCCAAATCGTTAGCTGTAACATCAACTGATTTTGCATCTGAAACACACAGTCTGCACAGGGTTCACAATAACTGGGCAGTTATCATTCTCATCTTTAACTTGAATAACGACTGTGCCAGTGACCGTTTTCTTGGAACGATCTAAGATTTTAAAATATGAAAATTTACATTGATTTGAAAAGTGCAAAACTTCAACTTAAAATGAAACAACCTTAATATTTTCCAAAACACAAACACTGCTTAAGTAAGTTGAAAGAACTCTCCCTGGAGCTTACGTATTTCATTCCTAATGTTAATAAACATATTGACAAAGTTTTTCCGAAGGCAAACAGATTTACTATTTTAACTTAAAAGAAAGTATTCCCTGTGTATGGTTACACAGTAACATGCAGATTATAAAGGGATAATTCTGATTAGATACACAAGAAATCCAGGGAATCCTTACTTAGCATTCAAGAAAACTCAGGACTCTGAAGTCTGCTCATTAGTACATAACTGGTAATTTCCACCTTGACAAGGGATGTTCCTATCAGACTTGGTCTTTGCAAAACTTGCTGTAAAAGTTCACCTCCATCTAGTCAAAGGAGAGAAACAGGCACCTTGGGAACCCATTCCAAGGTTCATTCTGCTTCAATGAGTTGCCCTTGTCTTTCCTCCAAATACAGAGCACTAGGCACCTAACTTTTAGGCAATTAAAGACAGGGAGGTTACACCCAGTACAGTTGTAGAAAGGCAAACTAAACCCTAAACAAACCAATTATCATGAAAACAAAACCCTCTCAGCTTACCAGTAGTTACACCCAACATGGTGATAGTGTAGGTACCATTCACTACATGAGGGGATTCATAATCAAGTTCTTTAGCAAGACGGATTTCACCTGTGACTGAGTCTATTGTGATCCAGTTTGCTGTATCTCTTCCCTTCATGTATCTGATTAAAATAACATATAAAGATGTACACATTTATAATGAGGATAACAACCATCAGTGTGAAAGCAGCTTCACAGTATGCTTACTCTTTGTTTATAGCAGAGATCAAATCCCTAGGTTTGAGGTCTGATGCTCCTGCCACTGAAATTGGTTTCAACTATAAACTTAAGGTTATAAACCTATCCTAAATGTTGAAACCTGCTTTTCTATCTAGAGCCAGGATTTAGGTGTGGAGGCATTATAAAAATTAGACTCAACTGAGAAAGACTGGAACAGGGGAAGGGACCTGCACTGCTGGTCATCATCCTCTTGCCCTTCATCCCTGCTCCCAGCAAAAGCTGAGCAGCAGCTGCCTGCGAGAGACTGTATTACAGTCATAGGGGAGAGTGGACCACTGTGGGTATGAACTTCTGCTGGTGTGCACCATTTGTAAAAGCCATGGTGGTGACTTAACTACCGTAGTTGAAGAGCTATGATTCAAAACCTAAGCACACACACACAGACTTACCGACTTTACACCCTTTCTGTCTGATTGCTATATGCGTCTGCTTATTTCTTCCTAATGTTTCTGCAGACGATGAAATCAGATGAGTAAATCTACTCTCAAGAGTAGACAGGCACAGCAAACAGCATGCAAGCACAGACAACTTCAGCCCAAATTCTCAAGACCCACCATATGCAAGAAAACAAGTAGGATTTTCACATCAGCTGTTTTCTGCATAATAGAATACTGAGATGATGATAATATTGTTCTAGATGTGAATTACACATAATAGAAAGCAACTGCCCTGGAGACATTGAAAGCCAGGCTGGATGTGGTTTTGGGCAACCTGATCTAGCTGAAAATGTCCCTGCACATTACACAGGGGGTTGAACTATGTGACATTTGAAGGTTCCTTCCAACCCCAACTATTCTATGACTGCCTTCGAAATTACTGCAGTTCAATATACAAGTTCTTACAGTAAGATATGTTTTCTGACACACTAAGTCATGATGGTTATAAAAAGTTTCTTACATAATTTGCTCACTTGGTTTTCCAGTGTCTTCATCATAGGCTTGATACTGTCCAATAACCTGTTTTATCTGCAGTTTCTCACTTGCTTCAATAATTTTTGTGCCACCAGGGAATACAGGGCCTTCCCGCACATTAATCACATTGATTTTGATTGGAATTGTTTGTGCTTTATAACTGCGTTTAATTGACTTGTGGAATTCTGCTTTGTTTGTAACAACAATGCCCAAGTTCAGGCTTTGCATGGTTTCATAATCCAGCTCCTAAAGCAGTAAAAAAACCAAAAAACAACACACTCTGAATCTGACAGAATGTGATATCTAGACAACATTCATACATTAATATTTAAATAATACTGATGGCTAACATGTTATTCTCAATATATAATGCTTCAAACTACTATAGCAGGAAGATTACTCCTGTTTTAAATGGATAGCACCATAGGTATGTCTTTATATTATTTAACTGATTTAAGGTAGGTGCGATGAGTCTTACCCGTATATTCTGTCTTTACTTCCAGTGCTCCATATTACCCAGCTTTTGCAATTTTAAATTTTTGGGATGTTTTTTACTTGTTGTTTTGTTCTGTGGGCTGTTTGTTTTTGTTTTTTTAACCAATTAATTTACTTAATAATCCTTACCAATTGTTTTTTACAATTATCAATTTTCAGATAAGGGAACAGAGCAAGAAAATAAAGGGCACTATGCTTCAATGCTTGTGGACTAAAGAGGAGTGAAATTCATAAAATGGAAATTTTGATGTATAGAAAATACTTTCATAATTTCAATTTATGGAAATTCATAAAATAACCCGTAGCCCATGAGTCATGGTATAGGTGTTGCCTGCAACATTATCTGTGGCCACTGGAAATACAGAAGTTGAAACTGAGATCATCAAGGAGAGAAAATACATGGGAAAGTTTATAGCATAATTTTTAGTACTGTTGCCTGAACAACACAGAAAGTTTGGGGACTTCTGCCCCACTAGATATATTAGTTGAGATCACATACGATGATGGACAAAAATCATTATTTTGCACAGAAATACTCCATACACCAACACAGAACATGCCAAAGGAGGAGTGTCTACTGTGTAAATTTACAGTTTACATACTGACTGAATAGAAATAATTTTGCATGTCAACTTAAAGGGAATAAGTTGTCCTAATAGTTAAAGATGACTCTCTATAGAATATACTAACCTTCACAACAGTCAAAACGCCTTCATTTGTTTGGGTATCTGTTACTATACGAAAAAAACCACCTTCATTGCCAGAAACAAATGAAAAGTTTGCCAACCAGTTATCAGAAAACTCTTCATCTTTGTCAAATACTTTTATTCGCAGAATTTCCACATTTGCTCTGTTTTCTTCAATGCTTCCTTCAAACTGCAAATGAAAAACACTCTACTTTAGGAAGATATCATTATTTACCTCTTTTCACCCATGCAAGGAAGTTTGCACAGCCCTGTATTAAGCAATGTGATACTGGCAATTCTAGGAACATGCCAAATACCGTGATAAATCTACTTACTGCACTACTTTCAACCACAGGCAGATTGTCATTGACATCCAAAATCTTGATTTCTAAAGAACACGTTGCAGCATTCCCACCTATTTCACCACCACGGTCTTTTGCTTCCACCACCAATGAATAGCTGCTTTGCGTCTGCCACAATAAGAAAATGTGTTTAAACCAGGTAAAAAAAATTTCCTTAGATGTATTATCACTATTACATTTTCATAATCCCTTTCATGGTCAATTATAACTCCTCTCTAGCCAGTAGTAAATCTCAAGCTCAACTACCTTGACAGGCTCTGCTGAGGCTTTGAAAAGGATTTGAGACTACTGTATGTTCCTCACATGCAAGACTGTACTTAGGTGGCAAATCAAAGAAATTCAGGGACAGGACTAATGATACCTGCAGTCAGGGCTAGAGGCAGAGACGCTGTCCTCAGCTACAGAGCTAACGTCCAGATCACCATCTGCTGGCCAGTCAAAATTCATGCAAGCTCAGATGAAGTTGCTCATAATATGTGGCTTTCAATGCTGTCCTCACAGCAGCAACCATCCTAATTCTTTGCACCTTAATTTGCATAGCAGGCTACAAAAACTCTAGATGCAATCAGCAGTTTTGCAGATGATGATCTGGGTTGTCTTTGCCAAAAGCTCTCCAGCAGGAAGAAACAACCCCTCGCTTCATGTAACTGCTGCCCTGGCTGTATGGGAGACAGAAAGCAATGGCCACTGGGCTGGTGATATGCTAGGGAGGTGACAGACGGAATACAACCTCCATTCCATTACACACGCAACCCCCCAGGTCCTGAAAAACACAAATCAGCCAGACAAGGCTGTAATCTAAGGCAGGTGAAAGAAGGCAAGAGGGCCAGTTCTCCAGTTCAGCAGGCAGGGCTGAAGGTGACAACAGAGGCATTTGAAGACTGCTACTATCAGATTAAAAATTGGAGGCTTTTTTTACCTCTCTGTCAAGGTTTATTTTTGCCACTCGAACCACGCCAGTATCCTTATCCATACTGAATGCAGCACTAGGGCTTTGGGAAACAATCCTGAAAGCAATTTTGGAATTTAGGTTATTTGGCTCATCTGCATCTGTGGCATTTATCCTTATTACAATTGTACCTGGAAAAAAACAAACAAAATACAGTATCTGTTTACACTGCCATGCACTGTGAAGTATTTTTATTTTCAAGATGTGCAATTACAAGATTGTCAAGATGCACTGCAGTGATTTTCTCATGCTCTTGCCTTTATTTATTTAATGAATAGAGATGAAGAAGCATTCCTAAAATCCTAACAGTACATATGTTAAAAGTATACCCTTCTAGCAAACAAAAGGATTGTATCCTACACATCTGTAACTCACAAAATTCAGTGCACCAGATTTAAACAGGCTGAATTCTCTCCAAAATTCTGACAGAAAACTGTAGATATACAGAGAATAAAGAAAATGTTTTTGAACAAGCAGCTGTATTTCCCTCACATACTGCTCTGAAGGGAGCACTACTGGCTCCTCTACCTGAGCGTTATTAAAACAATTGCTCTGTATTGATGCCTTCCAGTAACTTCAATCAAAATATGCAGTGTCTCCACAACACAATCCTTTGGGAGAGAGTGCACCTTAGTGTCCAGTGCCCGAGTTTGAACATTACCTGGAATTCAGACAAAGGGCAATTACCATATGGCTGCTACTGACTTGAAGAGAGCTAAGGGAACTCAATACCTCAGCAAAGTGCATGGTCAAGAATTTGTTGGGGGCTTTTTGTTTGTTTTGGTGTTTTTTTTTGTTGTTTTTTTTTTTTTTCAGATTATCATCTCACTGCCTCCATTTCAATGTCAGGTATTTATTAAATCGAGTTATTCCGGTTTTTCCTATCTCCTGGGAAGTAATCTGTTGCTCTTGTATCTACTGACATTAACAGGAAAAGAGCCACTAACTCATTCTTTGAAGGTTAGGTCACTGCCGTTTGCACTTCACAATGAAGTATCTCTCCATACAACAGACAAAGCAGGGCTTTACAGGAGCATGTCAGAGTGGAGTCCCTTTCAAATCAGCTGCAATTGCTAGGCTAAAGGGTAGGCTGCATTTCTCATGAAATTGATGCTGAAGGACTCTGGTTCTTGGACTTGCAGTAGCTTTGATACCAAAGCAAAGGTGTCATAAGAGGAAATCTTCACTGTTGTCTTTATGTGGACGCTTTCCCCTAGTCACACCACCTGGCTTAGCCCTGAATAAAAACTTGCATTCACACATGGATAACCTGGCCTATGCAAGCAAGAGAATGCATCCTTGTCACTGCATATATGCTGCTGAAAAGAGCACATTCAACTTGCACCTTTGCATATGTTGGGAAAAGCTGAATGAAAAAAAACAATTCTTAAAATATTGTTACCTGTTTCACTTAATTCTTCAACTGAACCAACAAAAACTTCATGTGAAAACACTGGAAAATTGTCATTTATATCCACAATCTTAATTGGGAGGTCTATTGGCTCTTCTAGTTTTGCTCCAGTTTTATCTAGTGCATGACCTCTGAGCTGAAATAATACAGATAGAAACAATAAGCAAATCCAGTAGGTGACTGTAATATATATAAATACATATGTGAAATAAATATATATATATCTATAAATCTAAGCATTATATAAGCATATATAATATGCTTATAATGTATCAGCATGTGTACAGAGACAAATATCCAGGAACACTAAAACTAATTGAAGCAAACACGTCCGAACAAAACAAATAAAAATCGATAGGAGGACATCTATAAGGAAAAAGTTACTACCCAACTTACGAGCAGCATTGGAGTCTTTTCTCTGTCAACCCTTCCTGTTATGTTCAGGTCTCCAGTCTTCCCATTAATAACAAATAATCCATAAGGGGGTTCTGTTACTCCTTGACCGGATATAGTATAAGTTACCACTACCCCTGTATCTTCAAGATCAGAATGTATCTAGCAGGAACAGAACAGATTAAATAGCATTCAGTGAATAAAACCACATTTAAAAATTCAAACAAAATATTGTTGCTATTTTTGTAATAAACAAATAAAAATAAGTATTAAACACATTTCTCTGCACATCTTTGAGCATGGAGATGCTGAGATGAATGCAGAAAGAGCTGCATGTTCTGCTTGAGGATCTGCTGCAGGGAGATGAGGAACATGATAGTCAGTGCAGCAGCTGGAAACCATGTAGTGGAGAGGTCTGTGGGACAAGAAAAATGGAACTGCTTGTACAAAGAGAGTGGGATAGGATGCAAGTGCAAGGAAAGATTGGAAAAAACACTGTGATAAGATGAAAATCTGAAGTCAGGGAAGAAGAAGGAAACTTACCAAGTGGATGGGAGTAAATAAAATGTGGAAAAAGACTAAGGCGAAAAAAGAGTCTTCAACAATAAGCTGAGCAGGAGAGACTGAAGCTACTTGAGCAAAACCTGAAAATAATACATAGCAACTTTTAAAGGCAGATAGGACCTAAGCTAGTGAGTGTGCCCAGGACTGGAGGAAGTGATGGTGTAGAGGAAGAAAGGTAAGACCTGGAGAGGAAAAGGTAGGAGAGTCTGCACAGACTAGAGACTATACCCTTCCTCTCCTCTGCTGTCAGCAAGTACCTGAAACATCTGGAAAAGGAGGTGTGCACTGTACCAGCATCACCATCAAGGGGCAGCCCAAGCAGAGAGTAACAGCCTGCTACCATCAGCAGTTACTTTATATGCTGAAGGTGTGGTACTTTATAACAGGCGTGTGAATTCAGCTTCCAACACTAGTGCTGAACGAAATGCATATCACTCCTTGCACAAAGGATAACACCTTGGTTATATTTACCTCTGTTTCCTAAAAAAAAACCTAGGTATACATAATTATGCTCTATTCTGCCTAATCATTACCAGCAGTTTTGGGACCCATTTGGCAAGTTCAACTATTGGGGTGATGGAGTAAAAAAGCCTCAAAGATACTGCACTCCCCTAAGTTTGATAAAAATTGGTGTTTAGGAAAGGACGAGAGACTGAGCCAAATCGGGCTGCAAGAGTAACTCATTTGCTGAAGGAAGGAAACAGAAGGAAATGTGCCAATCTTCACCTGACATTCAATAGACCTTTAAAATTAAATAATCATTTGTGCATATGTTAATGGAAGCCACACCCTTATTTTACTTTTTTGCCTCTATTTTTACGTGTATTCTGTATCTATTTATTTTCTGGTCTTACTCTAGCAATCGGATTCTTATAGGAATTGTCTTCCTCTTCCCGTATGAAAGCAGGAGGGACTGTCCATTCTCGTTTCTGTCTGACTAGGCTGTTGTGATGAGACAACATGCCACTCCTGCCATTTTGATTATAACCTGTGAAGAAACAAGGTTGAATGTCAGCATTACACTTAGCCATTTCAGGTGAATGCTTTATTGCTGCTGTAGCCTAGACTTCTGAATAGCTTTTGCTCTTTCAACAGCTAGTCACTTCAAAATCATGAAGCAGCATTAGCCTTCTGAGCCACAATCTATGAGCTATACACTCCTAAAGTTGTTTGAAGAGGAAAACTATATTAGTCTTTTCATCAAGGCACAATTAGGTAAGACAGGCTTTAAATACATCAGCAAGTTCCCATGACTAGGGGTTGGTGAAAATACACCTGTTCTGGAAGACTTAAATGCTTGTCATCAGATGTGGGAAGATGTTTGGCACTAAGGCTGTTTTGAACACCATTTCTGCCTTAATACCCCGTTTACCATCCCACCGATACTGCTTCTTACTCAATCTTATCTCCAAAACAGAATACATGAAACATCCATTCAACTCATCCACTGTCTGCTTTCTGCTTTCCTTGCTCAACTACCCCTCACTCTTACTCTGTATGACACCCTTCATCCTTTTGTCTAGCTTAGTCCCTGCTGTGCCTGTTGACTTCCAGATTAACATCTGGAAATGTTTCCACTTAACATCTTCCATAAAATGGTAGTCGATTTACAGAGAGTTAAAAAGAGGTATCTGCAAACTTTATATTTTAGGGGAAGTTTCTCAAAGTTGAAGACCACCCAGTTTGATGGGTGTAGGAATCTATTCACTTTACATTTCACCTTTAATTTCATTATTCATTACACAGCTTTCATTGTCGCAGAAAATGGTAAAACTCAATATATTTATCAACTGAAGTAAGTTACACTTTTGTCACTTTGCTCAGAGAACCCTTTTTTAGGCACTGATAAAGAAAAGCAGCTTTCCATTATTTCCTACCTTCACATAGAGTCCATGTCCATAATTCAAACAGATCTGCAATGGAAGTTATGATAATCATTATTAATTCTGTCACTGTAGCAATATTAAAACTTACCTGATGTGACCTCCCTTGTAAGAACAGCAAAGCCACAAGGAAGAGGGCATCTGACCACTATGAATTTTTATTATTTATCCATAATAGCTTCCAAAAAATTCATCCATAATCATTCACATTAAAAGCATGCACTATAATTATATAATTAGGTTTTGCACTTTTTTTCCCAGCAGGAAAAGGTTAATAAGCAATTACTAGCAGGAATCACATAATAAGTAATTAATATTTGTTTTTTTTTTCAATAAATCCAGACTTTATAATAATTTTTAAGGAACCACTTTTTAGTGCTGAATAGTGCTTCACTATTCCAAAACGTCAGGAATTTTTCACTGACTGAAGTAAGCGCAAGTTACTGAAGTTGCCAGCAACACTCTGGAGAAGCTCCCTCTTCTGGGCAAACTGTATTATACAGGCTGCGGTGGGTTACCAACCCCATCAGAGAACAACACTGGTTAAATAATGTTTAAAAACAAGGACTAATTAAAACATTTGCCGTCGTGCTACATGGCAGAAGCAGCTCTCTACTTTGCATCTTGCTGGAAGGATAAACGGCATACATACATCCCTTACTTAAAGACGGCAGAGATGTGCATTCAGCAAGCAAATCATGCTAGCTCTGACAAAATCTTAAACGCCAGCCTTCAATATTGGGACTGCCAATCTCTTAGTGCACCAGGATAGCTCAGGACAGCTATGCATGCCCCTAAACACCCCAGCTAGATGCCTCAAACTGGCTGGAAGGAACTGAAGCCTCAGTTAAATTACCAGAGACCCTATGTTTACCTCTGCCCTCCAGGAGCTGAGAAGATTCTGCAAGTAACAAACCCGAGGGCAAAACTTGCAGTGCAAAATCAAGCAGCGGGAAATAATAACATCAAGAAGTAGGTTATTACAACACTTGAAACCAACAAATAAAACTTGAGCTTTGTATAGGTAAAGAACAGAGTTATCCTTCTCCAAAACTATCACGTCTACCTACATTTCACTACTTTGCTGATTGTTTCTTTCTTAATACTAATGCCTAAGGCAAAGCAAGCTCAGAAAAGTTGAATTCCTACGGAAAAGTCAGGGATTATTTCTGTATATTCTCTTTGACCGGTTTCTGGACTGTTGACTGGGCTCTCTCCCTATTCATCCCTCTGACTCAGCCTTGATTGCTGAATTGATGACGGCTTCTTTTTTTTCTGAGACGCTATCTCTTTCCCCGCACAAAGCAGCAATGCAGTGGACAGGGTTGAGCAATGTAGCAGGCTGTTTCGATTTGCGCAACACAACTCTTTTCCAAATGGTTATTTTCCCAATATGTATATTCTGAAGACAAAATCAGCAAAAATCAGGGCTGCAGGATCTTACACCTTAGATCAAGTTGTTTTCATGAATATTCATAGTCTTATTTGCTTTTATTAGTTATAATAAATTTTAAAACCTTATTTCTATGATTAATTACACTGTACCAGTGAGAGTGACAGGAGAATTCTGTTTCCTAGAACAGGTCTTCCAACAGAAGCTGCATCTCTTTCAGAAGGTGAATAGTTGCCAAGATGTTATTGTAAACATCCTTCCTTCCTTGTTCTTACTGATAAACTGATGGGAAAAGTGTCTCTGACTCAATAGCGAATGGAAACGAGGCACAAAGTAAGAATTTTCCTTATACTGGAAACTTGAGAACTGCAGTATAAGCAAAAGTGTCTGAAGTTCAGGAATAAGCAGGTCTTCCACTGAGATGCATATAAAGCAGAGAAAATCCCATCAGTCATTATAAACAGAAAGTTTTTCATTAAGGTAAGTAAAAGTAAAAATCAGTTTGTCTGCTTAGTAGCAAAGCAGCTGCAAAACATTGTTTTATTGCTAAGACAGTAAAAAATACTATTGCTCTTGTACTTTTTTCATCTATAGTCCACAGGTAATCTCATAAGGGACTTCTAAGGTACCTACAAAAGATGTTTAAGAATGGCGATTTTATTTGAGATGCATAAATACATGTGGAACAAAGACATAAGGGAATCATGCATTTATATTGAAAATTTGTAAAGGTTCCAAAAATTAAAAAGGGAAAAAGCACTTTTCAATGACATTTTCTTCAAGGAAAAGTGAAAAGTCACATATCCAACAGGTGTTGAGTTCTGAATTTTCCCTTTTTTTAATATCCTAGAGCTGCCTTCTACTAACTGGCTTAAATAAGAAAGCCCTGTCATCTGATGTGGATCATAGCCTTGGCACAAAATTTAGACATCTGTTGATGACACCCACTGATGACGCAGAACTGAGAAGGCATTGTCAGAAGTGTCTGACTGGGTGATTACGGAAAACAAGGTGGGAAACCTAAGGCCTGAAGTTATAAAAATGGAATGAGGCACTACAGGAAAGCAACAGGAGTAGGCAAGAGAGAGGAGAAAGAAGGGAGTGACTGCCACATATATCGATGCTGCTCTTGCCCAAATCCATGTCCGTGTATAGTCAGTACGTGACTAAAGGACAGACTTCGAACACACAGCTTAGTTTTATACTTTAATGACTGAGTAAGCAAGAAGGTATGTGTCTGTACTTGCTACACTATGTATAGCACAGGGTGTGATATCCCTGCCCATGGCAGGGCGGTTGGAACTAGATGATCTTAAGGTCCTTTCCAGCCCTAACCATTCTATGATTCTATGAACAGTAAGTCCTAGAAACATGGTCATTCACATACGCTGTGTCAGGAGATTTGGATCTCACACCATCTCTGAGTCACTTTAGTGTTGAAGGCAATGAGCAAGTGAAGATATTCCACACTTAGAGACAAAGGCTGAAGGGACAATCCAAGGTTATCTACTAATCCATCTTCTGGCCCGGAGGCAGGTGAACTGCACCAAAGTGCTTCCTGACAACCGTTTATAACCTGTTCTTAAAACAGGGATGGAGGCACCACAGCCTCACTAGCTAACCTAAGGCAGTGCCTAGATTGTCTTACAGATGGAAAGTCTTTTTCAATTTATAGCCTCATTTTATTATCCTAACTTTTAGCTCTTTACAAGTTGATCATATTGCTGTTTGGATGAGATCCAATTTCAGATTAAGGCATACCAATCTGCACGTCTAAATGAATGCTAAGTGCCTAAACTTCTGTTATAATTAACAGAAATATAGCCAATGCAGACAAACAGCAGTTCGACTTGCCCCAAAGCCAGCCCACATCTATTTCTCTCTGGACTCCACTGACTGTAGCTATGCCCAGCTTGTAAACCAAACACAAGAGGATTTGTAGAGCAAAGCAGTTGCTGCTGAGAACGCAATACTACACGACCTGTGTTTTGCGGTATTTACCTCAGAATAGAATTAGCCTGGTCTCACAGACCAAACACCCACGAGCAGGCAGATGCATCTCTCAGCAGCTTCATGCAGGAGGGATCAGATTCACACACTGAAGATTTGCTTCGAAAGCACAATTTGATCCAACCACATAGGTGCATTCTTCATCCACTGCACCTCCATTTACCATAAAATAAACTCAGACACCTGTACCTAAATGTCTTATCCTCAAACCACACTTTCCTCTTTGCCACATTAATAATGCCCTCATTAAACAGTGTAGTTCACTTTTCTTCACAATTACCGTTCATATATCTGAAAACTTACCATGCATCTTACCCACTTTCTTTTCTCAGTACCCAGTTCATTAATCTCACTTTAGGAATCATAAAACAGGATTACCCAAACTTTTTTTGCCTTTGTCTAATCTCGCCTGGGTGGCTTCACTTTATTCTGAAGTCTGGTGTCCAAAATAATACATCATTTTAGTTCAACAGGATGGATAAAATACTAGACCTTATGTATTTCTAACATGATTTCATATCTGACCATAGTGCTGATTTCCCCTTCCTCCCCCCGTTGTTGGAACAGTATTAAGTTGTTGAATCACTGCATAGATGCTTGCAAATACTTTTACCATGTGTCAACATGTTACTGGCGATAGAAGAGAGGCTTCTTGGAATCATCTCACCTTTGTTCTTTCTAAAACTAAGGTTTATGTTGGCTTTTTGGTCATTTTTTAAATTTAACTTGTTTCTACGAATTTTGAAAGTAAATTGCTACTGGCTCTCACATTACAATAGTGATATAATGGATTCTGGACTGAATTTCATCATACCCTGTCTGACATTCCAAACATCAAGAAAGTACAATCTAACAAGACATTTAGAGAAGAAAAATCAGTTTCGTTACTCGCATAGTAAGATTCATAAATCTTTGCCAACTCTACACTGAAACGCAGGAAGTGTTCTAACATTTCCTCTCTAGAAGACGTGATGTCCATCCCCTTCAGATATGATCAAGAAGCCTCCCAGTCTAATAATCCTCAATAGCCATGCCCATGGCACTGGGAGCGCACCTGGACACACGCCCGGTAAAGCCCAACCCTACGGGTGCACTATCGCCTGGCACGCCCAGACACACCTGGGAAAGGGTTGGAGGCAGGGACCTGGGGAAAGCAGTTCTCGATGCTTCTAAGGTAGCAGATGCCTGGGGAAGACACTGCTTCCCGAGGCTGGTTTTGTCTTTCAGTAGTTCCTTAAGGTTTTGAAGTCATCAGTGCTATCTTGGCATGTAATAAGATACAAATGACCCTAATTTGATGCTGTCAAACAGGCAATCAGACTTTCTGACACAAGAATGGCTTTGTCTAGATTAGGGAAAAAAATACCAAGCAAACCAAAAAGACAAAGTCCAGCAGTGCCTTTCTCCTGACATCAACCACGGCAGCTTTATTTGCTCGAATATTCTACCCAACAACGAGGCATTTAAGCACCAAAACAACTTCATTCTTAGTATACTGTGCCCTGCCCCCCTTTAGCTGAGACTGATGATGATGAGGATTCAGGAAAACAATTTTTCTCTTCAGGCAAAACCAACAGCATCCTGAGTGAGTGCAAGCCCACCAGAACAGGCAATGGTATAGCTTCAGGTATTACAGAAAGAAGTTAGTGGTTAAGTTCTGTACAAGTAGCACTCTGCACGGTTCCATCTGTCTTTTGGGCAAAACGATGGTAAAACATTTTCCAACCAATTCATAACTCCCAACGTGCTGCAAAGAACAGGGTTAACTGCTGCTGAACAACTTGTGGCCAACCTGCAAGTCTACATCCGTTATGGGTCAGCCGGGACAACTGGACTCCAGCTGACAACTCTGATTTTGAAGGACATCAAGCTCCAGAAGCAAGGTCCTGATGCACAGTAGCTGCCAGCCTGACCATGCAATATGCTGTCACTGAAACCCGCCCAGCTTCCCAGAGCAGCCTGTGGCCTGGCCTCCACCCTCACCTTCATCTGAGCCGCAGTAGCCTGACTTCTGCAGGCATTTTGCCAGCCTGGAAAAGTGAAGAACTAAAGAACAACGCCGTGGATGTGAAGGAGAGCTCCCTAGTAAAGCATCTAGAATCAGATAGAAGCCATCAGTCCAAATAAAACCAGGCGTTTTGCTCTTAGTTTGATACGAAATGCACCTTGCTTTCAGCATGAAAAGGTATATCATAGGATGGAAAGTCTGAAGGCTTATGGCTAAAGAGTGAGGACAGGGAAGAACAAAGCCTGCAGTGTCTTGGATTATTAAGAATTTGGTGTAATTTCTCTAAGGCAACAAGGAATTCTATTAAATTCAACTTTACGACCCATTTTGCCTTATGTCACTATTTCTTTGCTAAGGTAATGCAATCCATTAACACAGATAATACGTTCAGCATGAAGATGGAAACAATACAAAATCCTCACTGCCTTTCCGTCCCTCCTGGCGTCTCGAAAAACCCCACCCGTACCAGACCCGTTCGCACCGGGTTTTTCTGCCTTTACCTGCTTTCGGATAGCAAACAACGATCACTTTTCTCTACTTTCCAAAGCATAGGAGAAAACCCATTCCCAGCCCCAAGTAGCCGGCGGCGGGACGGCTGACAACCCCCTACGGGCAAAGCTCTGCCTCGCGGCCCCAGGCAGTGCCGGTGCCGCGCCCTGAGCAGCACCTTCCGTCTGCCCCGAGTCCCCGGGCTCCCCGTCGGGGCCCGGACTCACCAGCAGCGCCAGCAGCGGCGCCGCCACGGCGGGGTCCCGCGACATGGCCGCCGTGTCCTCCGCGTTCTGTCCGGGACGGGGTCAGCTCCGCGGGCGCTCCACGAGTGGAAATGGAGGCGGCCCGTCGAGGGGAGAACAAGAAGCCGCGGGTGGGTGGAGTGTGCCGAGCAGCGCTGCGCCAGGAGGGGGCAGGGGGTGCCTGGCCCGCCCCGGCCCCGCCCGGCTCGACCAGACCGCGGCGGGACTCCCCATCCGCGCCCCGCCGAGCTCCGCCCGCAGGTGCCTTCGCGGGGTGCTAAGGGCAGCTGCGGTGCCGCCAGAGCAGCCCGTAGCGGGGCGGCCGCCGTTCCGGCAGGGCTCTCAGAGTTTGGAGTTTATTTCCCCTCCCCCAAGAAAAGCAAGCTGCAGAGAATAGGAAGCAGGCAAAGCAAATGTGACATCCGATCGATGTAGTAAGGAGTTATTGATGGGGGAGGGGGAGAGGGAATAAAATTGTGAAGTTTTTATCATAACCTTCCCTGTAATCTTTATAATACACTCCGAGCCATATCCTTCCTATCTCTACTTGGCAGAGATCTTTCCTGGATACACCTGATAAACTGGTGCTTATGAAGGCATTACTGATTCTTCATGATGGTGAAACAATTAAATATACTTCCCATACATCCTCTCTTCTTCGAGGCAGTTACCTAATGAATCTTTATGAGATTACACTCGGTGTAAATAATTTCTGAAGCAGCTGGTTATGACTATGTGTGATACTATTAGGGCTTGGAGAGGGAACCAGCTGTTTGGCAATCTTTCCAATTACATTAATTAGGATCATAGAATGGTTTGGGTTGGAAAGGACCTTAAGATCATCTTGTTCCAATCCCCCTGCCATAGACAGAGACATCCCCCCCGTGCTAGACCATGTCAGCCAAGGCCCTGTCCAACCTGGCCTTGAGCAATTATATCCCGTTATTACATGTTGTAACAGTGTATGATAAATAATGTCACATTACGCGTGATGTCAGTTGCAACAATTGTCATTTACATGTGGGTCACAAAGGCAAAAAGCTTTACAGTTATGTGTCTCTATTTGTATTACTGACTTAGAATATCACAATTTACAGAGTTTGCTGATATGCTTGCGTAAGTATAATTTTCTTAATTTAAATAAACCAAAAGCCATAAATAAAGCTGCAAGCATGCATGAAATGCACAGTATTAAAGGTTTCTGTATTATTGTTTTCATCACGGACTCACTGTGCTGGACTGACCACTGTGTAAGTGAACAAAAGCACAATAATACATCCCGAGATCCTCTGAAGATCTTCAGGGTCTCAAGGACAGGGTTGCAGTTTGGTACAGGTTTAACAGACAATGCTGCTAGTACAGCTGATGTTATTAAAAGTACTGTGAAATTTGCCTTTAGTAATTCCTATTTGAGATAAAGGAAGCAGAGCTTGTCTCAGAGAGCCTTCATATTGCACTACTTTTAATTTGGTGATTTGATGATCAGAAGTAGATTCTGATTCTATCGGTATATTACGTTTCCTAGCCTGATGGTTAAGCATAACTTGAAAGTATTTCTTTACATCAAAAGGCTGTAAAAGAGCAACCTTGATTGTCAACTTTCTTCTCAACTAGTACATTGCTTTGTGGAATTCTAAACCAGTTTTTGTTTGCTTATCCAATGAGATGGTAGTAAATATATATATTTACAGCTATTAACCATTTTTTTATTGCTGATATGATAGAGTAAAAATGCAGTTTATTTTCCTTTGAAAAATCGTTAGCATGATTTCCCTTCGAAGTTACTTATGTATTTACAGGAGGAATGAGTAGAATAAACTCTTCTTCACAGAGCTCAATAGCTGCAAAAAAACAGAAGCTCTTCTGCAAATTATTTTGCCAGAACTTAGACATTTGTTCCTACGTGGCTTATAACTGTGGTGTGGGTCAGCTACATGTCCTGCACATCCTACAAGACCCTCGGTCATTACAAAAAGGTTTGGGGATTTTTTTGCTTAGTTCTGTTGTACAGAAAACTTCGTTATTCATATTTTACAGAAATAATTTGCCTTATGTTATGAAATAATTATCGAACAATCAATTTTTTTATAACATAATTGCATCACTGACCACTGAAGCTGAATTTCTTTCTGTTCCTCTGCTTTAACCTGGCAGCTGCTGAACACTCCTCCTCCCACAGCCAAGCTGCAGTTCTGCCACTACAGTCAGTTTGCATGGGAGGATCCATGAAGCATTGTATCTTTGTTTTCCCCTTGAGACAGCAGCAGTTCAGAGTTCACCAAACAGAACAAAGAGGAAGTTCATCTTTGCTTTTCAAACCATAAAAGCAGCTGAACCCTTCTTTGGTGCCTGGTGAGGAAAGGGGCTTCCTCAGGTGGGAGGCATGCACTAGGTTGCTCTTTTCGCAAACATCTATGTCTTAAATTCTTTTGATAAGCTTTTAAGAGCAAATACATCATCCTCTAAATCAACCTGACTATTCTCAGGAGGGAGAGCGTTTGCTTTCAGGGATAACAGTTGACAGCAGGGGTATTCTATTGAGTTACCATTGCACAGTCACCTTGGCTGAAGGGACAGTGACTTGGTGACTCTGAAACCTTGCTTTCCCCCTGCTCTGCCTGCCACTCCCTCCTCATGCCAATGAATGCTTTACAGCAGGGCCAAGCCACTGCCGGCTTCCCTAGGGTAGAGACAAGGACGTGCTTTAGATCAGGGCAGCAGATCAGGCCAGCAGAGTCCATCTCCACTTCTGACAAAAGCAAAGGTAACTTTGCTGCAGCTGTGGGTTTTGGTTTTTGTTGCTGGAAAAGTACAGTTTCTTCCTTTAGACAAGTGATTAAATCAACCGAGACAAGTGCAGTACCTAGCAAACAGTGCTAAGGTGGAAAATCCAGTGCATATATTTAGTAATGAAATGTTGAAATTAGTGTATGATTTATATGAAGCTATCATGCAAATATTTCACATTTTTTAAAATTGTGTCGTTGGTCTTTTCTGCATTGTTTAAAGATTCTTTATTGCAATGTGGCCCCAGCTGCCACTTCATTTTGGGTATAAGTTCCCAGTAGAAAGTCATGTATCAAGGCTGAGCATGAATATATCATAATTACATTTAGTTTTTCAAAATATGTAATGGTTAATGCATATGCTGTGAAAAAAATATGCACATCACAGAAGGGGTTCCTAACCCTCAGACAGCTCTTGTTGCCAGAGTGCTTGTGTTAGGTACAGTTGGCACTTTTAAGTGCTTGCAGGACCAGGGCCCTTGCGAGCAAAAATGACCAGACCGAGGAGTACATTAGCAACCAGGTTTGATTCTTTAAGTAAACAGTTGGCACTTTTTGAACAGAGCAATTGTTTTCCCCCTGCACGTTCACTGTGATTTTGATTCTCCATGCCTCCTGTCACGCTTTTTAGACAAATTCAAGCTGTTTAGTCCCGTATAACTACCAGGAATAACCCTTCCCCGCCCTTCCTTTTGCTTTACTACCTCCTCACTCGCTCAGCTGCTTTCTTCTTATCTGTCTCTCTCCAGCTTTTTTCCCTGTGTCCACTCTCCTGTTTGCTGTCTGCCTGGTTTTTATTTTCTGGAGCGCCTGGATTGTTTAACTTTCTAGGTGCCAGCTGCAGCTGTAGAAATGAGTAAGCCTGCTGAGCTGCGACCTGTGAGATTGGCAGAGCTGTAAAAAAGCCAGACCAGATCCTTGCCCTGAACACAGGCGTTTTGTTACTGTCTGACAGCATGAAATACTGACTTTTATGTGTATGTAACAAGGAGTGGCTGAGCAACTCTTTTGTTATGTTCCTCTGCATAGCAACTGAGGCTGCTCTGAAGTTGTCTGTAGACTGTTTTTTTTCAGGGCAGGGTGACTGTTTCTGGAAAAACATACATGACAGAGAGTGTTCTTGTAGGTACAAACAAATGATTGCTCTGTTATGCAGCTGGTGGAATAGAACAGAACAGAATAGACTATATCAGTTGGAAGGGGCCTGCAACAATTGTCTAGTCCAGCCGCCTGACCACTCCAGGGCTGACCAAAAGTTGAAGCAGGTTTTTACGGGCATTGTCCAAACGTCTCTTGAATACTGACAATCTTGCGACATTGACCACCTTTCTAGAAAGCCTGTTCCAGTGTTTGGCCACCTTCTTGATAGAGAAATACTTCCTGATGTCAAGTCTGAACATCCTCTGGAGCAGCTTTGAGCCATTCCTATGTGTCTTGTCACCTGAATCCCAGAGAGAAGAGATCAACACCTCCCTCGCCACTTCATCCCTCAAGGAAGCCATAGAAAGCAATGAGGTCACCCCTCAACCTGCTTTTCTCCAAACTAGAGAAGCCGAAAGTCTTTAGCCACTCCTCACAAGGACATTCCTTCCAGCTTTGTTCCTTTCCTTCTTTGGAGGCATTCAAGGACCTTCACGCACATCCTCCTTGAACTATGGGACCCAGAACAGCACAGGGTACTCAAGGTGAGGCCGCAGTAGTGCTGAATACAGCAGGATAATCACCTCCTTTGACTGACCGGATCTGCTGTGTTTGATGCACCCCCGGGGTGTGGTTTGCCCTCTTTGCTGCCAGAGCCTACTGCTGGCTCACATGGAGCCTGCTGTCCACCAGCAACCCCAGGATCCCTTTCTGCCTCACTGCTCTCCAGCCACTCCTTTACAGTTGTGTCTGGCATAAACATAAATATTAGCATTTTTTCATCCATGAGTCTTAGTCAGTGCTGGACAACTGAATTGTATTCAACAGGAAGATTATTTTGAAAAGCCACAGCTTGGTCTATGGAATGAATCTGTGCTGTTCTTACTGTAATTAGTCAAGTCCAATATCAGCTGCAATGCTACAGTCCAGTGTAACTTTTCAGGGATAGTAGAATAAGGAATATGGCATTTCTTGTCTCAGAAAAAAAACCCCAAAACTATTATTCTGTGATTTGATTTTATTTTTTCTGTCACAATTTAGGCCCATGAGCTAATATACGTATATGCCTCTCCGCAAAGTCAGTAGGTTGACTGAGCAAGAAAAAGTGTTCTCCATTTTAAAAGAGAAGAACAATGCAGGCACAAAGCCAGATATCAACTGCTCTGAAGTTTAGGCTGGAAATTAGAACAGTGAACTCAGATTGGTGGGCTTTTGGGTGACTTTCAGTTGGAAATGCAGCGGCAGGAGCTCAACTGTTTTTTTGGGCAGATTTCAGTCAGCTTATAAAAGACATTCTGTTTTTGCCAGTTATTAATGAGCTGGGTGTGGCTACAGGGAAAGTTCCTTCAAATTTTCATAGAATCATAGAATTATGAAATCATAGAATGGTTTGGGTTGAATGGACCTTTAAAGGTCATTGTCCTGGTTTCAGCTGGGATATAGTTAATTTTCTTCCTAGTAGCTGGTGCACTGCTGTGTTTTGGTTTTAGTCTGAGAACAGTGCTGATAAGGCACTGATGTTTTAGTTGTTGCTAAGTAATGCTTACCCTGATCAAGGACTTCAGTCTTTCCTGCTCTGCCAGTGAGGAGGGGCACAAGAAGGCAGGAGGAAGAAGAGACAGGACACCTGACCCAAATTAGCCAATACATACCACAGCACATCATGCCTACTATAGAAACTGGGGAGGAGTTACCTGGAAGGCCCAGATCACTGCTTGGGTCAGGCTGGGCATCAGTCAGCAGGTGGTGAGCAACTGTACTATGCATCACTTGTGTTTATTGTTAGGGTTTTTTTTCCCTTTCCCTCTCTGATTTTATGTTTTTTCCCCTTGTTATTTCCCTTAACATTATCATTATTATTAGTAGTGGTAATAGTAGTAGTAGTAGAAGTAGAAGTAGTAGTTGCAGTAGCAGTAGTAGTATATTATACTTTAGTTACTAAACTGTTCCTATCTCAGTCCACAGGTTTTACATTCTTTCAATTCTCCCCATCCTGCCTGGGAAGGGGTAAAGAGTGGGGGGTGAGAGAAGGGCTGCATGATACTTAGTTGTCTGGCTTTAAACCAAATGAGCAGGGACATCCTCAACTACATCAGGCTGCTCAGAGCCTCATCCATCCTGACCTTCAATGTTTCCGGGGATGGGCATCTTCAACCTCTCTGGGCAACTTGTGCCAGCGTTTTTCCCACCCTCATTTTATAACAATTTTTCCTTGTATCTGAACTGAATTTGCCTTCTTTTATCCATTGTCTTATCGCTAAAGACCCTGCTTGACTTCTTGAAGGACTATTTGAAAGTTACCTGTGCAACATATACATCTGAATGCTAACTAAAACCTCACCCTTGATTGGTTTCACCACGGAGTACTTTTTTGAAAAACATACTCTTTGCAAGTGTTGGCTAGCTTGTTAGAGTGCATGTCTGTCATATCAATAAGTGTATAATCTGGCTCAGTGTTAGGTTATGTTTTCACTGCATTTAACTCATGTTCTTAGTTGAGAGTTGCCGCAATAACCATCCATGCATGAAAATCTCTCATTAAATTAATGATGGTATAGCACAAAACTTTGACCTCTGCTTTTAATTGTCCTGGTAATATTTCTGCACTGCAGTGAGGTTACAGACTAAACCTTTTGGAGCTGATACTCATCAGATGCCTACCCTAAGTTCGTTACATGAGTTCACAAGTCAACTCACAGCCCCCCCCAAGAAGAAGTCCTAAAATAACTCAGCTTATGCCAGCAGCAAAGAGCCATCTAGGACCACCTGAGAAGCCTTGGAGCAGAAATAACTGCTGTTTCCTTACACATAGACATTGCCTCACATATATCTATGGTGGTATTCATCATAAAAAAGTAAAATATTTATGAGAGAAAAATCTATTAAAGTGATACAAAATACCCAAGACTGAAAAAAATGTGTGAAATTGAAATTTGTTCTATTATTACTTGCAAGATTTCCTAAAAGACTGTTGTTACGGAACTCATGAATTGGCTTTTATATTAATCATCCTTGTGAAGTTAGCTGGGTTGTTCTTTTCACTGAGGTACTTCGCATAGCTGAACTATGAAAAGAATGGAATAGAGTGCTATTAGCTGTGTTTACACTAAAAAATTACTAGTGTTCTCTAAAAGTTCTATGCAGGATAAGTGAGAATGTGTATTGGGCCAAGCAGATACAAGCAGATAACAATAATAATAATAATAATAATAATATGAATAATTTGAAGTTAACTGCAAAAGCAAAAAATCAGCAAGATAGTGTCTCTATGCATACTCTTAAATTTTCTAAGTCTTTGATTTATAAAGTGAGAAGGGCACTCAGGAGGACTCACATGATTCAAGCTAATAAAGATAAAACAGCCACTCTGAAAATAAAAGAAATCATAGAATAGTTTGGGTTGGAAGGGGCCTTCAAAGTTCATCTCCTCCTACCCCTTGCAATGGGCTGGGACATTTTAAACTAGATCAGGTTACTTACAACCACATCCAGCCTGGCCTTGAATGGCATATCCACCACCTCTCTGGGCAACCTGTGGCAGTATTTTACTACCTTCATTGTCAAGAATTTCTTCCTCATTTCCAGCCTGAATCTCTCCTCTTTTAGTTTAAAAACATTACCCCTCTTTGTGTTGCAACTGGACCTGCTAAAACGCCTGTCCTCATCTTTATTATAGGCCCTTTTTAAGAACTCAAAGGCCACAATAAGGTCTTCCCAAGTCTTCTCCAGGCTGAACAACCCCAACTCTCTCAGCCTTTCCTCATAGGAGAGATGCTCCATCCATCTGATCTTTTTTGTGGCTGTCCTCTGGACCCTCTCCAGCAGGTCCATATCTTTCCTGTACTAAGGACTCCAGAGCTAGGTGCAGTACTCAAAATGGGGTCTCACCAAAGCAGAGTAGAAGAAAGCTTGGTTCCTGTGCCCTCACAGAGTCCAAGAAATTTCAGTAAGGCAGGGGGCTGGATTAGGTAATCTTTGAAAGGCTCTTCCAACCCAACCCATTTTATGATATTTAAAAAGTACATGAAAAGTGCTTAGGTGCTCTGCATTTATGAAAGATGCGAAAATGCAAAAAAATTAGGAAGACTGTAATTTCAACTTTCTAGTAGTAATTAAAGGACTTGTATCAGCTGGGAGGCTGTTGAATCCTCATTACTGAGAGGTGTTATGTTTAGTATGGCCATTTGTCAGGCAAGATAGCTGTAGAGTTGATCCTGTGCTGGGTGCCTTCTGCTCCCTTTTTCATTAACGGAAGCAATGTGATTGGATAATACATAAGTTAGATGAGGCTGCAAGGTCCAGTCCTTTAGATCACTGAGCTTTCCTATTCAGGATCTCTTGGTGATCTGAGAGGGGCTGCTGATGTAGTCAGGCACTGTTCATTTATCACTGGGGATATAGAATCTGACTCTATAACTTTGTGTGCACTTGATTTTTCTTTAATGTCTTGAATAGATGGTTCTAAAGTCTAAAGCACTTTGCAGAATTAGACTTCTCTTTTTTTAACTCTCTTTTTCCCCTCTCATCTCCTCATACCACACCCCCTCTCCACCCTTCAAGGAAAAGGTCTAGTTACAGTTTCACCTTCTCTTTTACTTTTCATCTGCAAATCAAAACATGGAAAAATATATTGCCAAGAATTTGCCATATTGCCTAGTTTTACATGAACTTTTCACCTCAGCCCTGTTCTCTTGAATATTTCTTGTGGGCTTTACTGTGAATCCTAGACTCGCTTGTCACTTCTTCATGTTCATACTCCAGGGGTTCCACATGGCCAACTCCTTTCAAAAGTACTTACTGAGGACAAAAGAAGAAAGAAGTAATGCTGTAAAGAAAATTCATGCCTGTCATCAAATATTGGTGTCAAAGGCCTGTTCCAACTGAAAATATGTTAACTCTAGATAAATTTAATCAAGGAAATAATTTTAAGGATAAATGAGGAAGTAACGAGCTATCGTTTCAGGAGCTTAAAATATCCAGTGAGTCAATCTAGTCACAGGTGATTTCAACAGAGAGCTCAATAGAATGCAAAATTTAAAATTGACTCAGTTAACTTTTTTTGGTACCTCAGCATAAGGGAAATCAGGGCACATTGTGTTTAGATGTTTTATTATTTATATATTTAATATATATTTTTTTATTTATGTATTTACCTATTTTAAAAATTAATTCATTTATTAATTTCTTTATATAATTTATTTAATTAATTTACTTAATTTATATATTATACATTTTTATATATATATATTTAAACTAGATGTTTTGGGGGAGGGGGACATCATTCTATCCTAGCACTCCCAGTCAGTTGGCAGCACCTATAATAAATGCTCGGAGGAATGTAGAGATATTCCAGCCACTCCAGCCAATGAGCTGGCTTCATTTGGAGCTTGGCTCAGATGGCTCTATACAAACGCCTGTAGCATGGGGAACAAACAAGAGGAATTAGAGATGTGTGCACTTCTATGGGGATATGATGTAATAGGTATCACAGAAACATGGTGGGATGGCTCCTAAGACTGGAGTGCTGGAATGGAAGGTTACAGGCTCTTTAGAAAAGGCAGGCCTGGCAGACGGGGTGGGGGAGATGATATTTATATTAGGGATAGGCTGGAGAGTATGGAACTCTATCTGAGGACAGGTGATCAGTCAACAGAGTTTGTGAGTCAGGGTTAAAGGGAGAACAGCGATGGCAGACATTACTGTGGTGATCTGTTACAGACTGCCTGATCAAGAGGACTCTGTGGATGAAGCACTCTATAGACAGATAGGAGCAGCCTCATGCTCGCAGGCCCTTGTTCTCATGGGGGACTTCAACAACCCTGATATATGTTGGAGGGACGGTACAGCCCGGCACAAGCAATCCTGGAGGTTTCTCAATTGCGTGGAAGACAACTTCCTCCTGCAAGTAATAGAGAAGCCAACAAGGAGAGGTGGCATGCCTGACCTCATCCTCACCAGCAGGGAAGGACTGGTTGGAAATGTGACGCTCCAGGGCAGCCTTGGTTTTAGCAATCATGAGATGGTCAAGTTCGAGATCTTCCGGACAGTGAGAAGAGCGTGCAGCAAGCTCACTGCCTTGGACTTCAAGAGAGCAGACTTTCACCTCTTCAGGAACCTGCTCAGTAAGATTCCATGGGATATAGCCCTAGACAGCAGGGGGGCCCGAGCCTCTTTGTTGATATTCAAGGATCGCCTACTACAAGCTCAGGAGCGTTGCTTCGCAACTAGAAGGAAGTGCAGAAGGACAGCCAGGAGACCTCCTTGGATGGATAAGGAGCTGCTGAGGAAAATTTGAAGGATAAAAGAGGCTTATAAAAGGTGGAAGCGAGGACAGGCGGCCTGGGAAGAATACAGGGATGTTGTCCGGGAAGCTATGGACCAGGTTAGGAAAGCTAAGGCCCAGTTAGAATTAAACTTGGCTAGGGATGTGAAAGATAACAGAAAGGGATTCTAGAGGTACATTGAGACTAAAAGACAAGCTAGGGACAATGTGGGCCCTCTCTGGAGGCTCTCAGGAGAACTGGCTACCCTGGATTTGGAGAAGGCTGAGGTTCTGGATGACTTCTTTGCCTCAGTCTTCACCGGCAAATGCTCTGACCACACCACCCAAGTCTTGGGAGGCAGGCACAGGGACTGTGAGAATGAAGACCCTGGGCCCACTGTAGGAGAGGATCTGGTTCGAGACCATCTTAAGAACCTGAACGTACAGAAGTCTATGGGACCTGGTGAAATCCATCCGCGGCTCCTGAAGGAGCTGGCAAATGAAGTTCCTAAGCCACTGTCCATCATATTTGAAGAGTCATGGCAGTCAGGTGAAGTTCTCAATGACTGGAAAAAGGGAAATATAACCCCCATTTTCAAGAAGGGGAAAATGGATGAGCCGGGGAACTGCAGACCAGTCAGTCTCACCTCTGTGCCTGACAATATCTTGGAGCAGATTCTCCTGGAAGGCATGCTATGTCACATGAAAAACAATGAGGTGGTTGGTGACAGCCAGCATGGCTTCACTCAGGGGAAATCCTGCCTGACCAATTTGTTGGCCTTCTATGAGGGGGCTACGGAACTGATGGGCAGGGGTAGAGCAGTTGATGTCATCCACCTCGACCTGTGCAAAGCATTTGACACTGTCCCCCATGACATCCTTGTCTCTAAGTTGGAGAGACATCAATTTTATAGGTGGACCACTCAGTGGATAAAGAACTGGCTAGATGGCTGCACTCAAAGAATTGTGCTCAATGGCTCAATGTCCAGATGGAGACCAGTAACGAGTGGTGTCCCTCAGGGGTTGGTTTTGGGACCGGTCTTGTTCATCATCTTTGTCGGTGACATGGACAGTGGGATTGAGTGTGCCCTCAGCAAGTTTGCCGATGACACCAAGCTGAGTGGTTCAGCTGATGCGCTGGAGGGAAGGAATGCCATCCAGAGGGACCTTGACATGCTTGTGAGGTGGGCTAATGCCAACCTGATGAAGTTTAAGCATGCCAAGTGCAAGGTCCTACAGCTGGGTGGGAGCAATCCCAGGCACAGCTACAGTTTGGGCAGAGGAGAGATTCAGAGCAGCCCTGCGGAGAAGGACTTGGGGGTGTTGGTTGATGAGAAAATGAACATGAGCCGGCTTCAGTGTGCACTTGCAGCCCAGAAAGCCAACCGTATCCTGGGCTGCATCAAAAGGATTGTGACCAGCAGGTCGAAGGAGGTAATCCTGCCCCTCTACTCTGCTCTTGTGAGACTTCACTTGGAGTACTGTGTACAGTTCTGTCTTCCTCAACATCAAAAGGACATGGAACTGTTGGAACAAGTCCAGAGGAGGGCCATGAGGGTGATCAGGGGACTGGAGCACCTCCTGTATGAAGGCAGGCTGAGAAAGTTTAGGCTCTTCTGCCTGGAGAAGAGAAGGCTGCATGGAGACCTCATAGCAGCCTTCCAGTACCTGAAGGGGGCCTATAGGGATGCTGGGGATGGACCCTTCATGAGGGACTGTAGTGCTGAGACAAGGGTTAACGGGTTCAAACTTCAACAGGGGAAGTATAGATAGGATATAAGGAAGAAATTCTTTACTGTGATGGTGGTGAGGCACTGGAATGTGTTGCCCAGGAAAGTTGTGAATGCTCCATTGCTGGCGGTGTTGAAGGCCAGGTTGGACAGAGCCTTGGGTGGCATGGTTTAGTGGGAGGTATCCCTGCCCCTGGCAGGGGGATTGGAACTAGATGATCTTAAGGTCCTTTCCAACCCTAACTATTCTATGATTCTGTGATTTTGTGTGCTAACTTTGTCCTACAATCTCTTAGCTCATGGTGTACGTTATGAAGCTAGTGGAACTTTTGAGATGAAACTTTTGTGGGTGAGTTTGTCTGCAACATTTATGGTATCTGGTATGGCACAGCTTGTGATATATTATGCTGAAATGCACACATATAAAGTATTGTAAGGTGCTGCAAGTCTGTCACATATTAGAACTGTCAATTTTATTCTTCAGTGGATGTATGCACCTGTTAAAAATGTCTACGCAGGCTTTTCTTAGAGAAGTGAAATGTTAAGGATGATGCCAAAGTAGTTTTCACACACACTAGTGATATTTTCCTTTTGAACAAATTGTATTGATAAAAACAACTACAGGGATACTCTGTGAATCACAAATGGTGATAGAACAAAAGAAGAGCTGAGTCTGGTGAGACTTTTGTCAGAGTGGGCCATGGACATGCATGTTTCATTGTGGGATGGTTACAAGATGTGTACTGCATCACTTTGAGGCATTCTGATACTCTGTTGAAGCAAAACGCATTCTGGTTTTGGTGGCAAAAAGCAAAAATCCCCAATGACCCAAGGGCTGCATTCATTTGTTTTCCTAATGGATACACAGCTTTGAATGCAGGAAAGTGCAAACCATAATGGTTAACGTTAGTGTTAAGACTGCCTACTTTATGTTAAGACTTGCCTATTTCAGATGCTTTCAGACGTTTCCTATATAAAAAGTGCAAATCCCATACAATCTCCTAGAACTGAGACTAGGCAACTTCTTGAACATGATAGAGAAAGCTATTTGCATTCACTGGCAATACTCTTGCTCAATTTCCAGATCCGGGCATGATAAAATTGAAAGCACACATCGCATGGCAGTGGAGCATAACTGAGAGGACTTCAAAGGAAAATGGGTGTATTTATTTTCATTCTGCCTCTGACAATGGCAATGGGAGATGCCATTAGAAAGCGTGTTCAAGCCTGGCCATTCTTTACTGTCCATCCCCTAGTACTCACCCAGATGAGGCTACTTAGTTTGTAGTTACAGAACTGTTACGCATGAATTTCTCTAGTTCCTTGATCAGCTTGTTGATGGTGCACCTAGAGCCTACCATGGTAATTTTTATTCAGTAATATATTAACTAAAGAAATCAAGTCAGATATACAAACCCAGAAACAACACAAGAAAAGCTTTACTTTTCTACTATTATTAATAAACTTTGCATGTCCAGTAGCAGTTATTTATATATGAATAATTGATCTAGAGTGGATTTTACAGTCAAAAGGCATTTATTTTAATAGACATTCAGCATCAGAAACTTGAGAACTGTCCTCTGTATGCATGCTGCAGGCACATTGCTCACAGCATGCGTGTATGTATTTCTAAAATGCCTTAACACCTCAGCATCTTATAAGCATGGACAAATTTATCATCATATTCCTGAGAGGAAGAGATTAAATTGCCATTCCACTTTTCAAAGACAATTTATTGAAAACAGAAAAATTAAACAACTTACCAAGGTCTCATAAAATGTACTGAGGAGATCTTTGTTTCTTGAGTCGTAAGGTGATTCACCTCCCTGACAACCTGAGCCTGCATTGACTGGCACATGAACAGACCCTTGCCCAGATCTTTGATACTGGATCAGTGTAAGATCAGAGCCTGTAGATACAAAATTACTATTCAGCTTACCTATATTTTGACTCATTCATTAAGGATTTGAATCAAATATTTACTCTTTCACCGAGTTCAGGTAAACCTTTTTGGAAAATATCTGTACAAAAAAAAAAAAAAAAGATGAAAAAATTATGATCAACATTGGCCTGGAATACTAAAAGGAAATTTGATTCAGGAAAATCAAAATGTTCAGTTTTTACTTTTAGGACCAAAGTGGTTTTCCTTGGTTCAACTTATCTTGACCTCTATGCCCTGAATGTACCTGCAATGCCTGTGCTGCCCAAATACTGTAATTCAAGTGTCTTGTGCTCTCTTCTCTATGGGTTGTGCTCCAGCATAAATCTATAGCTCCTCTGAGGCAATTTGGAGTCTGTATCACAGAGAAGAGTGTCTAAAGAGAGAGAACATCACAGAGAATGATGGATTGAGGAAATTGTACTAGAATTCTTGTGAGACCTGACATAAGTTTCTGCTTCACTACCTAAACCAAAGTATCTTAGTCAATTTGACACATGAAATAGTTTTATCCTGGAATGCCCTGACTTTCTAAATCAAGACCTTCCGTTTAATGATTTTTTTCTTTGCAAAAGAAAACTAAACCCAGAATTTTCTTGTACAAACTAGCAGTTTTTATGGAAACTAAGTTTCCTACTGATAAATGGGGAAAAAAAGTAATCCTGAGCCACTCTACTTAAAACATGACGTTCCAAATTATTATTTATTGTATTTTTTCAGTGCCATTCAGAAATTTTTACAAACAAAGCTCTATTTTTTTTTATTTATGAAAACACTATAACACTGTAATATTAGTGATATTTTAAATAGAACGAAAAATGAAAATAATGCATTTGGTTACTCAATAGTGAGGAGCATTTGAATTACACTGTTATGTCAGTTCAAGCAAAATAATAGTCTTGGTTTTTTGTTTATTTTTGCTTAAATTATGTTTTCTTTTAATATTGCACATAGTAGGTGCTGCTCACAACAGTTTAAATGTGCTATTTAGTACCACTAAATCAGGAAAGAGTAAAAAGTATCAAAACCTGCAGTTCAAATTCAGTGTTCCCAAGATAGAAATCTAATGAGACCCTCACCTTGTGGCTCTATTTTCTTCCATGGCAGTATACTTTTCGTGATGCCAAGATCTCAAAGAGCCCGTATAAAACTGCAGGACCCTACTCCGCAAAACCCAAGTAAAAAACAAGGAAGCTATAGACTTGGTGTTGCATGCTGCCGACACTTTAATAAGAGCTTTTTGCTTGAATGGTTTAGAGCAGGATTGATAGCCACTACTCAAAGTTGTCTTTCTTTCCTGAAAACCACTAATTCTTCTTTATTAAATGCTATGATTAAAGGTAGACAGCTAGTGGGCTTCTAACTTACAACTGAAGGAAAACAAAGAAAACTAGTATCTACTAGTCAGGATAAAACTATTTGCTAATTTTTAATAATAAAACTACAAAAAGAATTCACATAGAATTTTTAATGAACCAAATATTTGTTCACATCTTCATATACTTTTTTCATCCAGAATTTGTTGTAACCTAAAGATATCCACATCTCACTAAGAAAGAAATTTTAAGAAAGTTTTTAAAAATTACACAGCAATAGAAATTAATATGCAGAGATGCACTGGAAATGCACTGAGGGATGATGTGATTGCCGTTCGATGTGAGAAACCAATATTAAAAAATGCTAGAAATATTTCAAGAAATTGCATTAAATAATAAGCTATTGATCTTTAATATGTTGGTAAAAGATAGTGCTAGACATAGACAGTCACTACATAACCAAAATCTGTCCTTTGAAAACTACTTTTTTTCTCTATTAATTTCTACCCTTTGTATTTCTAGACATACAAGAGACCAGTTAGTTCAGACACTCATGCTTCACACAGTATCCCTGTTCAAGAGGGCAACAAAGAATTCAGCATGTGATCCCAAAGTCTACTTTTACTACTTTTGGATCACAATTAGGAAAAATATTTCTGATTTGCATAGATGATTATGGAAATATTTACACAAGACTTTTTTTTTTACGTTAAAAAAGTATCTCTAGCGGGCTTTGACTATATTGTATAGTCTTTCTAAATGTCCAGAGGGTCATAGTTATTTCAAATATTTGCTTTTTTATGTAAATAGGTGGCTAGCAAAATAAAAGAGAGCTTGTTTAGTTTTAGTGAATTTCAGCACAAATTCTCCAGGGTGCAGATTTATGTATTAGTACCTATTTTCCTCTTTAATGAATAGTTCCAGAAACCAAACTTATAGTTGGTGAATAACAACATAACATATGGGAGAGACTAATGGCACTGAAGTCAATGCAAGTTTAGTGATACCTAAGATAATCAGGCTACAGGATGAAATAAAAATAGCAATACTTCAGATACGGGAAAAGCATCTAGCACAACTGACTTATAAAGAACTTGAAGCCCTGGAAGGGACCCTTTCTCGAGGTAGCATTGGATTTGATCATGACTCCTGGGGATTACTAGTGTTAATAGCAGGGGCATTGACTCAAAGTGCACTGCAGGTTGTCTTTGACAGTGGATCTAGTCATATTTCTGAAAGCATCTTTCAAAAAGCCTTTTCCTGGTATCTGACTCAGAAACTTGTCTCCCAGTTCTTCTTAGGTAAGGTAAGCTGGATATGCAACCCAAACTTTCTTTTGCACTTTATAGAGTGGGAAGTTCACAGGCAAGCCTTAACCTTTTCATTAATCCATCCATCAAAGCTGAAGAAGCAAAATTTGAGGGGAAACTATGGATTTGTTGGTGTAGCAAAAAAAACTAGTCCGTATGTATAGCTCTATTGTATTTACACCTAAATGATGTTATGGTTACTTTACATATGATAACTATGATGATAACTATGGTTACTTTACATATGATACACAAGTAAAATGAGATAGATGCTATATTTCAGTACTCCTTCAGATCATATTCTAAGACACTTAAAGGTATTATTAGAATAACAGAGTCTAGTAGAGCTGTTTTTGTGGGAAAATAAAAGCCAGATTTAATTAAGATTGTAGTATCATAAAGACTTTTTCAATTAACACATTGAAATAAACTTTCAAAATATCAATGCAAAATACATTGACATATGTAATAAAAATTCTCCACATGGCTTATTAGCCAATTTATATTGCTCCTAAGTGCTTTTTCTTTTCTGAAGGACTTTAGCTACCAGTGTCAGTGATACAATACTTGCTATTTCCTTCCCCACATCGCAAAGCTTCTAAGACTTTATTTTATTGTCAGTATTTAAAAAGAGGATTGGCATGGTATATTATAGCCCTCTTAATATAACCTGACATTGGAGATTTAAATGGTAGTCGCAGTTTGGCACAAAAATCTGACTAAAAGTTCCTGGTTGTCACTGAAGTCCTTTTAGATTTAAGTAAAGCTGTAACAGTAATGGAGAAAAGGTGAAGCCAACATCTTCCTGGGTGTCAGTGTCAACACAGCAGTGCCAGCTGCAGTGATTTGCTGGTCACACTCCTTTCCATGAGAATAACATCATAGCAGGCCATGGCAGAGTGTTTGTTTTACTGAGAACTTTACAAAGCAATGAAAATGCATTGTGTTTATATGATTATTATTTATAACTATTGTTGGTGATGGGAGAAATAGTTGTAAGTGCCATTTTACACCACTTCTTGAATAACATGCAATGTAAAATGATGCATTTGAAAGTGCTTATTTAGTCTTGAGCTGACTAATTATCAATTACATTCTTTTCCTGTCTTGTCAGTGAGGGGCTATTAACCCAAATCTGCTTATTGTGGGAGATCACTCAGCAGTACAGTATTTTAACATTCTTTTATATCACATAAATTCATACTGATACTGTATACATACAAGGAACCCCTCTCACTGCTCCACTCAGTTAATCAGATCTCCCTCCAAAAACAGAAGTATCTGTTTGTACGCTTGTAGTCTACGTGGAGAGAAGTAAATTTAAAGCTAACTTCAATTTCCCCTTCACTGACAAAGCCCTGTGTTTGACCTTGAGATGGGGCACCCTTCAGAGATCCTTACACAAGTAGGAATCCCTGAAATTTTAGCGCTATTTCCTGGTTATAAATAATAACAATATTCTTGGTGGGTGGCAGCTAATGAGTGTTGGTGCAAATGGTGATTTCAGCAGGAGGGGGTGCTGGCAGAGGCCTTACTGACTGGAGTATTGCATGCTGCTATACTTTGTCACTCTTCTTCGGGAGGTGCTGGGGGATGCTGTGCCCATTGCTTGGCCAAGGTGACAGTCAGCACTGAGCATCTGACTCGTGCTACTCATACTCCCCAGGTTTGCTCCCCCCATGCTGCTCATCCCAGACCCTGATACTACCCTCTCAGTGACCATCATGTTGTGGGCATTTGTTAATTCTGAGGGAATATTAATTAAGCTTCCTGGCATGCCAGAGGCAGGCCTGAACACTCTTTCTGTCACTACCACGTTCGACCCATCTACCAAATCGGGAATGCTCAGAGAGGTCGGGAGCCGGGAGTTAGGTGCGATTAATCTTTCTGTTACGATAACGTTGGACCCATCTGTGAGATCGGGGATATCTAGCATGCCGCGCAAATCAGAAGCAGATGCAGGACCGACCACCCTTTCTGTTACAACAACATTGGATGCACGCAGAGGGTCAATGCAAATTGAGGGGGAGCCGGAGGTGTAGGTCTCAGTCACCGTCATGTTGCCGTGGAGCAAAGGATCTGGCATTGGCCTCGAGTGCTGTATGGTTGACCCAGATGTGTAGGTGTTTTCAGTAACAACCGTTGTAGTGCCAACCGGGGGAGGCATAGGTGCACCTCCATTGACAATGATGGTGGTTCCAGGTGGCGGGAGATTTAGATCACTTTCAGGGTTGGGAAAGGTAACATTAACGCATGGCCAGGGTGGATTCACATCAGGGAAAGGCTCGATCTCTTTGCCCAGACAGATCTCTGCCAAGGTCTTGAATTTTGGTCCTAATGTATCCAAATACGTTTCATCTGTATCTTCTCCAATAAAGCTGCAGCAACCCACAGAGCCAACGGGAGTACCGACTCCTTCATGATCATATATTAATAGGCAGTCATTTGCCGGCCGACCTTCATCTTCATCTGCATACACAAAGGCTTTCTGTAGTTTGCAAGCAAATAAAGAAACAAAAAAGAAGAGTGGCTTTTTATCAGGTTTTTAACCGTGAAGACTCAAACCAGGGTAAGGTTTCCTTAAACACAGTAAGGCCCAGCTGACTTGAAAAATGGGACATCAGCAGAACAGATTATATAATCAACATCTTTGTAACCTTGAAATAAGTTATATTCAAATGTTACTGTTCTATTTGTGTTTCTGCAAACACTTGGAATCTCCAATTTGGTCAGTTTTCAGTGATCTTGACTGTGGGGTGAAGGGAAAAATTGAAAGAGACAGGGGAATAAATCTGCTGTTTGGGCAGCAATATCTGAATGAAGTGGTAGGAAAAGGAGCAAAGCAGGATGGCAAGAGGAGCAGTGGAGAGGCCAGAACAAAGGGGAGGAGATAGAGGGTTGGCCACAGTGGAGAAAGTTTTGTGAGCCTAGAGAGAAAATCCATTTTGATCAGGATAGAAATCACTAATTTAGGATGGCATTGGGGATAGTGGGGTGGTCAGTGCAGAGGGATCAGGCAGAAAAGAGGAGAACTTAAAATGAGTGTGGGGTCAAGTTATAGGAAGTAGGGAAGTACAGAAGGGGTGGCCTGTAAGGGAGAGACAGAGTGTTTGGAGATTGAGATAGTCAGCAGGAATAATCTGTAGAGGCCTATGACTGGCAGACAATTAATATGTAGAGCTCCCAGGCTAGGCAGGTAGACTGTCGTCTGGAAGAAGTCCATGTTTGAGACTTCGAGACAGCAATCCTTATATATTAACTAGATATTTTGGTGACATATGCAATCATAGTATTTATGCATGTTCATGATAATTATGTAAATATATCCCATTAATCTTGTGAACATCATAGCATTTTTTAATCCCATATTTAAAGGCTAATTAATTTGTTGCCAATTACAAAGTTGCATATTTGTGCCACTTGCTGTTAATAAGTATTTTAGGGAACAGAAATGCCAATAAAAATAAGGAAGAAAGTGAATCTGGTGTTCACAGTTCTTTAATGATTAAAGTGACTTTATTAAACAAGCTGTAGAGGAAATGAACAATTTCACAAAGTTATTATCAAACTCTACACCAAAAAAGATGACAAATATATTAATTTGGTGGTCTACTGTGAAGCTGCAATAATTTATTTGCTTGCTACCCATACCTGAAGTGTGTCCATCAGTTTTACAAAAAGGCCATTGAACAATCAAACCTACCATAGCAGCAGCTCAAAAGCAGTACTCCTAAGTGTCATAGTTTTTCCTACTAGTATGCGTCAGCTTTGTTCTCACACTAGTCTCGTATCATGGATAATTTCAATTTGAGTGGAGTTATCTTGGATTTTCACAGTGTGAGTTGGAGAGGAGAATCTAACAGTAGGCTCACATATATTGCAAAGAAGATCAGGCAGTTACCTCAGAGAAGTAGTTGTCTAGGAAGGCCATGTTCACCCCTCCTTCTCGGTACTCTTTAATCGTTCCGCCAGTTGATCCTTTTACTTCACCTGTTCCAGAAATTCCTCCAGCTGTTCCGTAACCAGTACCAGTGCCATAGCCAACCCCTGTAGTTTCTTCAACACCAGAAGCTACTACTCCGCCTCCTCCATATGTGTTTGTGTATATGTCTGAAAACAGAAGAAGTTATCCTTCCTGTGCTCTGTGAAAATTTACACAGAATTTGGCAGCTGTTTTTAAAAACAGTACACTACTGACAGTACTGAATTTCTAAAGGTATATTAGACTAATTTTAGTCACAGATCTGTGCACAGGTGCCAAAAATTGAAACTGCAATTAAAAATTGAATATTAGAAGACATCTAAGACCTTGATTTTATTCCTGAGGTTAGGCAGCATGTGCATATGTGCTTCAGAAAATCAATGATTTACTTGAGTAATTGGCTGGAGATTCCTGTGCCTGATGTATATATATGCTGTCTTGGAATTTGCATTAGACAATCAATTAATGCTTGTGGATATTTATGCAAATACATAAATGTATATTTATGATCACTTTGGGGTTGAAATTGTTTTGCCTTAAACTCTGTTCCAAAAGAAATACCTTCGTAACTCTTCACATTTTCTAGTCAATTTTCTAGTTAAGGAGGATTTGGGAGAACAACGATAGATCATAATAACCACCAGTGTTCATGATGCAGAATGAAAATGATCTTTACAATAAATTATAAAATAGGATTTATCTTTTTCCAATTTTTTTTAATATATGATAACAAGGAATGAGTGGTCTTAAATATCATCATGTAATAAGCCAATTGCATACAGTAGTCTTGGCTATGATTATATGAAGAAACATAGGCTAAATTTTTTGTTTTGTTTTTCATTTAATCTCGTTAGTCTGAGTTTATAGAATTTGAACCAGGGGCTTTCACGATAATGGTACTGGAGAGTGTAAATAAAGTAAATGAGATATCTAAGTCTTAAACTTTTCAATGGCAGCAGAACTTCCCTGAGAACAAAGACTCTTAATTCATGTTTATGCCCCAAATGTTCCCTTTTGATTTTACCTTAAGCATGAGAACATTTTTTAATAATCAATAGCCATTAGAGAAGGTGTTTTGCAGAGTGATGTCTTCCTGTCAGAAGCTAGTGAAAATGGATCTGTGCCAGCATCCTTCCTTCCTGCTGTGAAGTAAGGAATGGGGAAAAAGAGGAAGTGGCACTGCTCAGCTTGTCTTATTCTCTATGGCCATTGAGTCGCTGGGGGAACTTTATCTCAGAAGCATGAATTTATTTTGCTATGTACCAGCTTTCTGTCTAGGCTAGTGCACAAATGGTCAGTAATTAACTGGCTGCTTGTCAGGTCCTATTCTCCTGTGGGAAGCAGAGCCAGAAAACTGAGAGCTGAAGAGCTGAACCTTTCACCACCAAGTTATGAAAGAAAACTTCCTTCTGCTGTCCTCAAGATTGATTTGTACTTGAGTACAAATACTTTAGTACTGCTGCTTTGAGAAGTCCCTCATTCACTAGCTGGAATGATAAATTGCCCAAGATTTGAAAGCCTTGGCAGATATTTCAAAATAAGTGTAGTTTCCAGAAATGAATCTACTCAAAACTCAAACCTCATATTCTTTATTCACACAGGAAGTCCTAGTAGCCTCAGTTTGACTATCTGCAGATGTATGATTAGAAAGGGTGGGTTATACCTGTGAAACCAAAGTGCTCTATGAATCAGAAGATGTGAAGTTCTGAAAGATAGCTTTATGACAGCTCACATAGAAAACTTTAGGATCTGCTTACCAGAGGGTTCACCAAAATCACCTCCTGCAGCAGTTGTTGGGGCAAGAATGTGTGAGACATCCTGGAAAACAATATTTTGATTCCTTGAATGATGACTTTGAAATTTTCATATGAAGACCAAGATGTTGTGAAGCATGTTAAGAAATTAGCAGTCTAAACTGTTAACGGTAGCTGTCAGTTACCATCCCCATTAAAAAAAAAAAGAAAAACAAAAAAGGAAAGAAAGACTTCAAGTTTTTTTTTATTGTTGATGTAAAAGGTGACTAGTGAAGATGGTTTCTATTACCTTGTCCTACTTTACACTGATTAAGATTGCTAGTTATTGTGTTTCAGCTGAGGCAATAGGTATCACCAAACTGTTGGGCCAAGGTAACTGAACTCAAAACACATGAACTCCATCTCCAAATGTTAATTAAGAATCACCTTTCATATCTGCCTGACTTCTTCTAGATGACAACACAGTACTACGATCACTTTCATGCTTCTAATCAAATGCAGTCTTTTCTATAAATACAAGCTACTGTGGGTTTTAAAAACATGGGATGTACTGACCCTGTCTTCAGGCTGTGCACCTTCTATTCCCCATGGATGAATTGCCCCTTCTGTGCATTCGGGTACAGGTTCAAATCCAGTTCCAACTCCACCTGCAGCACCAGGTCCACATCCACAGCAGTCGCTCATTGACATCAAAATTGGAATCACTTAACATGACAGAAACAGGAAACAGGCATTTAGGACATCTCTTCCTCACAGGAATAGCTGCTTTTCCCAGAGGGCAGGTGCTCAAGAACTTTTGAAAATGTATCTTTTAAAATGTTTCAAACCAAGCAGCCTCCAAGTCTGGCGTTCAGAATCATTACTTGCTTTAGGAAATGTATGTATTTGGAAATTCAGAATAATTTCTACCTTCATTTGTAGCAGAGCAATGTGGGGGTGGAGTAGGGCTGTTACCCCAAATTTATGCCTATGCACTGGGAACAGACTTTGATCTGTCTCAGGAGAATGAATATAAGTTGCATGCATACGAAAATTAAACAAACAGAACAAGCTGTGCTCTGTATAGCATTCAATGATATTCATTCTTGATATATAAGCATACAATTGTCTCTTCAGATATTGTAATTGAAAAGAAATACGCATTAGCTATAATAGACATAGAAGAGTCAGTGAAGGTGTGTACATTTGACTGCAGTGATCTTTGGCTATGGATCCAGTTGTACTTTTTGCATCACTTACATATAATACTTGATTTGAAAAAACGGTAGAGGCAAATCTCAAATCCTAGCTTTAAGAAATGATTACATAGACTGAGCCAGTTTTCCCAGTGCACTGTATTATGCTTAGTTGTTTCAAGGACTCTGTGTTGGAAATTGCTGAATGCTTTAAATGCCAACACTGAAAGCATTGCTTATTTTAGAAAGGCACTGCAGTATTAAATCTGTCTGTCTTTAGGTCCTTAACCTAGATAGCTAAGTTAGTAACCTTGTCTTACTGCAGAAGAAGTGGAGGCAATTACCTAAATTAGACTAAGCAGGGCATCTAAAGCTCCCAGTTTAACATCAAAGTGAACTGAAAAGAGGAAAGGGCTACGCTGCATAAAAAGTACTACTCCACACTGCATGACTAAGAACTTATGTCCTCCAGACTACCAGCTACAAGAAATTTCCAAAGGAAGAAAGACAGACTGTCCTGTAACATTAATCACCTGGGAAAGACGAACAAAACAGCCTTTTGCAGCTTCAAAATTTTGTGTTAGTTGATTCCTACTAATCAAACCCCAAAACTCAAACAAACTGCACTGTTCAAAAGATCAGGGGAAAAAAAGTCAACTTTCTCTGGTTTTGTAATCAGTATTTCTGCACTGGGAAATTTTAGATGTTGATTGCTTGATGCCCAGGCCATGAAAGAAAGATGATCACATCTGATTGTGGTGGTCTAAAAAGTAAATTTTTGCATAAGGACTTAACTCGAGTAATCTTATCCCTAAACTTATATTTCTTCAAAAATACTAGGACATATGAATGAATGATCTGTTTTGAATCTGTTGTCACAAATGCCACTCGATTTTAATAGATGCAATGTTTGGTAGCAACAGCAAAAAGTTCAAAATGTAAGATTATTAAATTCATTGTACTATCAATGAAATGCTGGCTCTGAGTTCAAAAGAGGCTTGTTCTTTATATCTTTTCACACCCTACTAGGAGCTGATACTTGTCCATTTCTTTTAGTAATGTAACTGAAGTATGAATTGCAAAGGGTAAGTTGTAAGTTGCAGGGGCAGCTCTTGCCCCAAATCTGTATCTTCAACTAAACATTTTTACCCGGTCTAATGTATCTGAATAACACCTTAGGAATAAAGCCCTAATCCTTAGAAAGGAAATAGTTATGTCTGAATGAATTCTGTATATAGATATACATAATATAAATATGCAGAAATCATAATTTATGAGACAAATTTTTCTCTGTCGAATGGCCCATGGGAGCTAATCGGTTAACAACCAACCAGAAAAGTCACCACATTCCAGGAGAATTATAAAACCAAATATTTTAGAAAATAAAAACAAGCTTTTTTTTTCAATTTTATACTTACGAACAAATATTAATCCACCGAGGAACATCAGGCCAATGGCAGCACCGCTAAGTGTGGTAGAAGATTGGATATCTCTGCCATAGTTTCCATCTCCATCATAACCATCATTGGCAGCTGTAGTATATCCCTCACTATCGTAGTCATCAGTGTAAGCCTGCCAGTTTGTATGGTCCTCAGTATATCCTATGTCAGGTCTCACCTGACCGTTACCACCACCTTGTCCCTGTCCTTCACCTTCCTGGCCTCTTTCATTGTCACTGCCACCGCCGCCACCGCCACCGCCGCCACCGCCGCCACCGCCACCGCCACCACCGATGATAATTATTTTTGTGGCCCCGCTGGTGCAGTAATTGCGACTATCACACTGACAAGCTTGCACAGGAATTACATGTGGTTTAAGGCAGCTTCGGCCTTGGCTATCTCTTACGCTGACATAGATCCTATAAATGTAAAAGTCAATGTTCTGAGTCATTAGTTCTGCAGAGGAAGCTTTGGGGGAAAAAAGAAAGAGACATATATTTAGATTAAGGTATTGACTACAAACACTGTACAATTGAATAATGAATTTTTGGAGTAATGTTCATAGAGCATTATGAAGTGCTGCTATTCTAAGATCTGCTGTTCCTTATGTGTCTACAGTACTCATTCAAAGCTGAAATTTATGATATTCATCTGAGCTAGCTTTTTCTTTTTGAAAACCTGAACCAGGTCAGTCTAGTCATTGCTTTTTAATGTGAGAAGTATAAAAGAGGCAAATGCGCCTTTTTATGTCTCATGCTGCTTTGACTGGTTTTTATTTGCATAAAGGTGAACATAAAAATTGCAATTTTGATACTTTTTTGTGTCTCTTACAAGGAACTTAAATGTGTTTTCCAAAAGTTTTTTTTCAGTACTTTTAAAATATTTAAAGTTACGCATTTGAATCTGTTTAGGACAAATAGGAGACAAAAGTATTTGTAATTGTGATATTTACGATTTAATATAGTCTTCTATGCCTACAGTAAATTATGCAAATTCTGTCATTTAATAATATAGTTCTGTCCTACTGAAGGAAACTGCAAAAGCTTCACTGGGCACTGATTAACATGTTTTTCTTAGAAATAAAAGTTAAGTACAATTTGTACAATAAATTACAAAAGCTGTTGTCTTTATTTGCCATTTTCATATGCCTCTTATAAAAGTAAAGCTCTGCCAATGAATAACTTTAATAAAAAAATTGAGAGTTTTATCATATGCTTAGAATTTTTTGATAATATAGAAATAAAAAGGTATCCAATTACACGATCGTAGAATCACAGAATGTTTTGGTTGGAAGGGACCTTAAAGATCAGTTGCCCCCACCCCGTCATAAGCAGGTTCATCTTCCACTAGACCAGGTGCTCAGAGCCCTATCCAACCTGGCCTTGAACACTGCCAGGGATGGGGCAGCCACAGCTTCTCTGGGCAACCTGTGCCAGTGTCTCACCACCCTCATAGCGAAGAAGTTTTTCCTAATGTCTAATCTAAATTAATCCTTTTGAATTACCTCATTACATTTAGACCAATAGCGGTGCTTATAGCTACACTCAAGTAAAGTACAGTTTTGCTGCTCTATTTTTATCAGTATGTTTTTAGTTTCCTTTAAAAGATGATAGCCATCTAAAACACATGTAATGATTTTGATTCTAGTGCTAATATGAGGTGTATATATGTATGTATATATGTATACACACACATACATATGCAAATCCAGAGTAAATTTGTGAGTCCTGATAAGCTTAAAATCACATTCAAGTGAGTTTAGAATAGATGTTAATAACAGATTGTTTTAATGAAAATATTATCTTAATCTGTTGTTTTAGGAGAGAGCTTTTACTATGGTTTATTCTGTAATAAAATGTGGGTTAGCTTACCATTTATTGATCTGATAATCCATGTAGTTTGAGGTTCACCATGTATGCTGAATGTAAAGGGGGCACCATATACCTCACCATCCATATTCTTTGCTGTGATAATCACTGATGGGGAATGCATACATACTTTCCGTAACTCAGTATTAATAATTGGGCAATTGTCATTCATGTCTTTTATTGAAAGCACAATGGTGCCAGTAGCAGTATATCGAGGAACCCCTGTAAAAAGAAGGTATTCATGGTCAGGAGGGAATACCAATTCTATAAACAATGCAGTTCAGGTGGGAAAACTAGAAACAGAAAAATACAATGAGAGAAATCTGAAACAAAGAGAGTTTAGTTTCAGAGAACTTAATGTTTTTTCTTACCTCTGGTTATAGCCAGAACCTCTGCTCTGTACTGCCCATTGATTACATATATTGATTCCCGGTTAATAACTTTGTTCAGTGTGATTTCACCAGTGTTTTGATTGATTCTGAACCAGGCACCTGGATCACGTCCTATGCTATATCTGTGTTTGGTGAAGTGAAAATAGTCAGCATTATGTTATAAATATATTTATTATATGTTCATTTTGCAAAGAATACTTGTCACTTGGGAATATTTTCCTTTAGGCTGTGCTAGGCCCCATTGCATTTTACTCTATTCAGGCAAAATTCCTGTAGACTTAAAAAAATGTAGACCAGAAAAAATAATTAGGAATAAAGTAAATGCATAGAAGTCTATTATATCTTGAAAGTGATGTCATCGTCTAAAAATAAAATCTTTCTGGACACTGTAAACCTTTATTAGAACCCTGTTGATATCAGTATTTAAATCTACAGCTCTGCCTATAATATTCTGAAGATGTATTTGCTAACTTTTTTCTGTTTTAAGAAAACTTTTCAAACCTTTGTAAATTAGATGTATTTATTTCTACATACATTAAAAAGCAAATTATGGTTCCATTAAATATTAATTTCAGGGGAAATAAATTTCCTTTTTTTTTTTTTTTTATATATAGAGTGAGCTGGTAGTGACCTCTTATATCCTGATTATATAGTATTTTCCATTCTTGGCGGGTTTTTTTGCTTGCTTTTTAGGGATGCTAGCAATTTCTGTGTTTGTAGCAAACGATCCAAGAAAAAATATTTTTAGTTTGGGTTAGAGAAAAAAATCTGTTCTGATTTATTTAACTTAGATCCTGATAGAAAAAAAATGGTATTTTCTTTGTCTTGTGTACAAGGATAAGGAAAGTATGTCAGGAAACAAAAACAATCATAGCATAAAAATGGGCGGAAGAATATGCTATTCTATTGCTATTTTTCTACTGCTAATCTATTAATATTTTTAAAGTTTTTTTTAAAAAACACCCTTTAAAATACCTATTCCTTTTCCCCCTGATATCTCAGAATTATTCCACCCGGGTAGTTAAGCAAGATAGAGCTTACACAACATTTGATGCAATAGCTCCAGTATCCTCATCGATGGCTGTGTATGTTCCCACAACATAATTTGCTCTTGTTCTTTCTGATACAAAAAACACAACTGAAGATGGATTAAATCTTGGTGGTTCAATCACATTTTTTACTTCTATTGTGAGGGGTGTTCCAGAGATTTGGTATTCATGTGCCACAGAGTGATGGAAGGCAGCTACGTTCCTGACACCAATAATCAGGGAGTGAGTCTGGAGATGTTCATAATTCAGTTCCTAAAAGATAAATCACACAGAACTAGATATAAAAGTTCCTTTAATTTTATTTAAATATTTTAAATTTTAGAAGGTTGAGTGACAGTGTTTTTACTGCTCATTTATTTTTTTTAACAATTAATTAAAACTTTTAAAAACAATAATTTCAACAGTTGAATCACAATATTCATCCATACCTTAATTACTCTAAGGATTCCTTGATTCGTAGCTCGATCTGTAACAATTTCAAACCAGTTATCTTCGTTACCAGATATAAAGAAAAATTCTGCTAACCAATTGTCTGTGAACTCTTCATCAGCATCCAGAGCTTGTATTCGTAGCAGTTCTGAACTGAGTGAATTTTCTGAAATACTTGCTGAAAACTGGAATGACAGATGAATATCTATTAGCAAACGCTAAAATATATGTGACGAAAACAAAGCTAAATGCAGAGATTCTCTAAAAGGTTGTCCTGCCCATAGTCCATGCCAATTTAATAAAAATCATGTGTTCTGGGTAAATTATGACTCTGGTTGCAGATCTGAAGAGCTGAATCATCTCAAGTGTTTGTGGAAGTGGCTTAAAGGAAACGGATTTGTGCTTTCTATAAGAAAACATTCAAAGATTGTATTAATGTATGTAATCTGTATTGCAAGGATCTGAATATCTGAATAACTGGATTTCTCTGAATTCTGAGAAGTCAGTGTCAGGACTGACTTCTCTGAATACAAGAACAATCTATATGTATGTTATCAGAATTGGTGTGCAAGCAGTGGATTGGATTTTGAGCACATTTCAAGGAAGCAACCACGCTAATCCAGTGGAGCGTTCAAATGTGGATGAATTCTATGGGTTGGTAAGGGCTCTGTTACCAACTGGGCTTTTGAGCAGGGTTTTGAAACAGTGATGTTGCTTTTGGTAATAAAAACTTACAGAGCTTTGAGCAAGAGTTGGGAAATTGTCATTGACATCAATAACTTTAACATTACAGCTACAGAGGGATGATATTCCATCGGCAGCTCCATCCCGGTCTGATGCTTTCACAACAAGGGTGTAGCTACTATGTTGCTGTCACAGAAAGAGAAATGAGTGTATTAGAAGGACCACCTGTACATCTTAAATGTTATATATACTCATGTCTTGCTACTATTTCCTAATGCAGAATTTGCCTTAAATATTTTATTGTGACATACAGGAAAAAGTGTGTTTCTTCCTTAATTTTTGTAAAACCCCACAACCTTTCTTTTTATCTCTTTATTTTTTCTGCTCTCCCCCTTCTTTCCCTCCCCCAACACATATACACCACAACATCATATTCTTTAACTTTGGAACAGGAAATGTTACCTCTCTGTCAAGATAATTTGCAAGATGGAGTTCTCCAGTATATTTATTCATAATGAACATGGGTGGACCTGCAGGTTCCTGACTCTCTATCTTGAAGGCAATTTTAGAATTTAAGTGATTAGGTTCATCTGCATCTGTTGCAATTATTTTCATCACCAGTGTGTCTAAAAAGAAAAAATAATAATTAAAGAAACAAATCTATTTTGTTCCTGCAAACATCCCATCAAAACAATGCTATAACTTGGTGTATAAAAATGATTGAATGCTATCTATTCACTGACATTTACAGAAAACCCCAGAAGTTTCATTCAGCAGTACTGATTCTGACTGAATTCTGACTTTCAAGTGCATTAAAAATAAAGGTCAGATGGAGCAATGCAGATTTTCACTCAACTTCTTTGAGTCAGTATAGCAGCTATGTAAAAACTGTAAGTACTGAGCTTGTGGATATCCATGTAAGGAATCTCCCTGGTTTTAAATAAGAATTTCTGCAAAGTAGAAAATGAGTGTTAGGCACCATTACCTCAGTGCTACTTGCATGTCTAATGTAGATTGCTGTACTTTTTACAAAAAGAACCATTTTAGTATTTTTAGTAAGGGTTTATTTAATAATCAGCTGCAATAGTCAGGCTGGCAAATGCAAATATTTGAAATAGAAAAAGTGGGGAAAACCATATTTTATATACCCTTAAAAGAAATAAGTGTAGGTGTAATGCTAATTTTTTGTAATGAGAAGGAATGAACTGATTTATTTAAAATTTTCACATGTGAAAAAATTTGCATGGTGGTATGGTTAGAAACCGGTACATTCAGTGTTTGTGTGTGGGAGAAAAGGAAGCATCACTGATTAATTTTATGGTATAAGCTTGGGCTCCCAACTCAAACAGCATATGGAGAAGTATATGCTGCTCCTTCCTCTGCAGTAGCCCTGGCCATTTTATGTCATTATCTAAGAAGCAGTAGAATGAATGCTCCAGGTTTGTATTAACTGTATTCTGGGAGCTTCACTACCTATACTATAATAGGCATAACATAGTTACTTACTGTCCATACTGCATTCTTCAATAGATCCTGTAAAAACAGTTTGTGCAAATATTGGAGGGTTATCATTTATATCCAGAACTCTGACTCGAAGTTCAAGGGGTGGTTCCAAATCTACACCCGTCACTGAGTGTTTAGCAAAGCAGCGTATCTAGGTAAAGAGATTTACTCATTTTAAAACCAAAAGTGAAGTAAGCAAAGTAACAACCTGAAATAGATGAATTTGTCTACTTCTGCTCTCCCTTCCCCACCGTGGATCTATCATTATAAAGGTAAAAGAAAAAGGGGAGTACTTACAACAAATACAGGGGTTATTTCCCTATCCACTATTGATGTTATATTAATTTCTCCTGTTCTTGGGTTGACAACAAATATTCCATAGGGGGCACGATCAATTCCAACTCCAGAGATGCTGTATGTGATTGGATGTTTTTCTTCACAGTCCGATCGGATCTACAATAATAGATAATAATAATTTATTCCAGTTTACTGAGAACACCTGCAGGGCTTTTTATCCTATAGGTAGTTCCTGTAATAAGTGCTATATAATTTCAGCTTTTCAACCACGTATCACAAGGTTCCATTGACAGAACCAATGGAAAGTTCTACAAAACAGTCAGCCTAGAGATCCATCTCCCTTTAAGTGCTGGACAGGATTTCTATTTCTCTTAAATCTTCTGGCAGGAAAGTGAAGAGAGAAACTTCAAAGAGTATCCCCCTCTGGCTGGACCTCTGTAAGGGTATGGTCATGGTGAGAGGTCATCTTCTTTGCACTGTTGCCCACAGAAGTCATGTGCTAACCTTGAACTTCTGCTCAGAAGTTTCTTAGGGTCAGAGAGAAAAGGAAAATAGCGTGATCTAGTACACAGATGCTGTACACGAAGAGACTGTGATTGGAGCAGTCCAGAAAGCAGACTGATGGCAATGTTCTAGAAAGCCTTTGGTCACTCCTCAGCAGCCACATGGGTTCACCTTGTAAGACTCTCAGCAGAGCTGGAAATATTGCATCATCTTTCTTTTATTCTACGTTCCTTGCTTTGACTAATCTAAGCAAATACATTTTAAAATATCTCTGCTATTATCAGCCTGTCTTTAGAAAAACTTCCTTGTCAGTGAAAACTTCTGTTGCACTATCTACTTACTTTGGCGATTGGATTCCTCTTAGAATTATCTTCTCCTTCTCTACAAGCTGCAGCAAATTTGATCCATTCACGTTTTTGTCTTCTGAATGTTTTCCATCTTGCCATTCCATTTTCATCCCATTCTTTTACCTTTGGCAGAGAGTTCCAGTATCATATGACCAGTAACCTCAATCCATTTTAAATTAATACAGACATTTAGAATTCCCAGCAATAAGGAGAAAAGGAATTTTTATAGATCATGTGCTTTTTTGTATGTCCGTGGGTCCCAAACTCTTAAGACTGTATGTCTTTACTTTAAAATTATTCCTGTGTATGAGATACTCATTTGGGCTTAGGAGAACTTCTCTTCACAGGGTAAGCAGGTTATTACCTGCAACTGTTTAATATGTAAATACATTTTCAGTCTTCAAGTTCAGAAATGTTTTAGTTCAGTATTTTCCATTTAGTTTTTGCATTGACTAAAATCCCTTTGATCAGACGAACAGTTTCTAAAGAAATATATATTACCTCTACATGAAATCCTGTGCTGAAATCCAGGAGTACCTGCAAGAACAATAAGAAGATTGGCATATAAAATTGCAGGGCAAAATGCAGTAAGCAAACCCAACGGCCATACATTGCTATACTACAGTGCTGAAGCAGTACTTCTTAAGTCTGTTGCAATAACCCATCTAGGCCAGGTACAGGATTTTTATAAATTACTTTGTGCAATTATTTTTTTTTTTATACCTATCACTTCAGTTCCTCAACTCTTAACACCTTCAAACCCAATTCTGTCTTTCAAGGCAGAACTTTGCGTTTGAATGGATGTGCCATGGCAAATTTCAAGTTTACCTACATCAAAATACCTTTCACCAGATGTGCACGGTCATAACACTTCATCTGAAGAGGGATGTGGTTGCAAGAGTTGATATTAAAAAGTAATTCAAGGAAACTAGAAAAAAAATCATTTCTTTAAAAAAAAATCTTTATTTTTATTGTTTAGAAAGTCTGCAGTAGACCTGAAGTACTTTACTATGTAGTTTAACCAAAAAGAACAAAAACATTTTGTTGAAACTTCCCACTGAGGTTGAAGAGATTCAGTATAAGATGGAAAGCCAGTTGCAGTCGTTAAGACCGATTTCTCTGGAGTGCAGAGGGCTTTGATTTGAGATGTAACTATGCAACCAAAGTCTTGAGTAAATAAAGGTGTCAGGATCACATATAATATGTAATTACTTTAAAATTAAAATAATAGACAATCCTTAATTTCCTGATTAGCATAATTTAAAAGATGGTGCAGTTTAATTAACCTCATTTCTAAATAAGGTGTGAAAATGAAGTTCATTTGGTGGATATACTTCTTCAGTGCATCTCTTTTGGGTTTAGGACCTGCATCTGCTCTCCTCAGATGATAAAGGGTGAAGAATATAGGATTAGCAGGACTGGATGTTTGCTTCATTCATCATTGGGAGAAATAAAATATCCAAGTGACTCAGAAAGCATTGCAGAATTTCTCTTTTTTCACCAAATGTTCTTTCCAGCTGAAGTTATCAAATTTTCAGTTTCCTTATAATTTTCCAGACCTGTTCAATAGTTGGTTGGTTGGCTTTGGTGTTGCTTTTTTTTTTTCCATCTGACATGTTTTGTCTAGTGTGGGGTTTTTTTCCCTGTGCTTTTTTTTTTTTTCAGTTTTACTTGGATAAACTCTGTGACCATCTTTTTCTCTATGGCAGTTTTACCTCATGGGACTTTCCTCGCTTCAGACTTATTGCATTGCTCTGTCAAGGCTGCAAGATGAGCACAGACTTTTTTCCACTTGCTTCCTATTAAAACAACTTACGTGCAACAGATCAGTGAACAGCAGCTTCACAGTTCTTCTTCTCTCTTCCCCCTTTTTCCCACCATATGTCATTTACAAAGCAATGTCTCTAATGATCTGATCTTGCCCAGAACATTCCCTGAGACCTCGACACATAATGGCTGCCCTAATCTGCTTCCGAATTAGGGAATTTAGACTGTGGGTTTGCCCATTTGCTGTTCATATACCTTGAAATTATAGGACTATTCATGGGTTAAGGATTTTTTTATTGTTTAATTGAGCAAGCTGTTGACATAAATGATTAAGAAAAGTACTCTGCAGGAAAATTATTACAATATCTTTGTGTTGTGCTGAAAGCATCATTATAACTTTTAATCTGACTTCATGTCTTGGTCACTAAATCTTCAGTTGAAGAATGGGTCTTAAATTCATGTGCAGCCATTACTCATCTGAGATAAGGGAGAGTATCAGACTTCATTTATATTGTGGGTTTTTTTCACCCAGTAGGAGCTCAGACTTTTAAATCTTTCTTGAAGCTTGGGGAAACATAGGGTGTAGAAGGGACAGATTACCCTAACCAGAGAACCCAGGTGATGAAGTCCGCCAGAAATAGCGCTGGTTTACATCTCTTACCAGTTGATCCAACCAGCAGAGCAGAACCTCATTTGGTAAGTACGGTGAAATCCTCTTCACCCTTAGGCTGAAATCCCTTCTGGCATGCAAGCAATTTTCTTGATCCAAGAAAGTGTGGGTATACACCTCCCAGTGCAATGTTAGTGAATCTTTTCTACTGTCTGCATCCTGTGGCCTGTTCTGTTATTTAACAGTGAAACCAAGATCTCACATCCAGCCACACTGCTCTCTTACTCAGCAAGCCTAACTGAAAAACTGTGTTGAATATCTCTGAAATAAGTATTATGTCTGTAAAGCATTCTGTTCTTTAAGGACACAAATATTCAAACCACACTTGATTTCAGCCTATGGGGAGTTCTGTTTTAAAGCAGTGAAGAATATACATTTTACACTGCAGTTTCATCCTCTGTTTTTGAGCACCAGTAATGGTTGTGTCAGGAATTTGTTCATCAGTAATGCTGAGGATTGTAAATGTAGGACCCGTATTTCCACATTTGTCCTATGCTAACTGGGGAAAACCCCATTCTGCTATGTGTTGCTAATGGAAGATCTTGAAAGAAGTCTTGATGGTTTTGAATCCAGAGTTCTTAGTACAGTTTGTGTTATTATTTGAAAAGGCTGATCCTATGAATCTGATGTCTGCATTTGATATATCCCTCTCTCAGTTGCTGCTGTGTTATAAGAAGGAGGGCAGGCAGACACCAAAGTTGTCTAGTTCACCAGCTAGACCTCATCTATTCTGAAGTGATATTTATCCAACTATACCTCCATGGTTCCTCTACTCCTCCAAGTAATGTTTTCCAGTTCTCCACTATCACCAGCTGTTAGAAGGTTCCCCACACCCCAGTTATCTATTGCTAATATCTCTCTGCAATACAAACAATTTTTTTCTGGTGCAGTTTATAGTAGAGAAGTACTATCTCCTAATAGCAAACACCTGCATACTTCTAGGTAGCGAATAAATTTTCCTTGTAAACTAGTATCTGAGTACAATACTTTCCACAGATTGATTAATGATAATTAAAGCAATAGGAGCCACTGGAATGTGTGGGATGCACCCTGAGAACCTTGGGATAAGCAAGCTGATCAAAATGATACCAAGGTTTGTTGTCCTGTTAGTCTCTGAGAGACTGCGAAAAAATGGAAACTCTGCAGAGAAGCCAGAGGCTTATTGCATAAGCTGTTTCTGGTTTGTGTTGGGACAGGTGCAGGCAGGAAACATATTTATGATGACTGTCATTTGCACAGTGGTCTGTCTGAAAACTTGTCTTTTATTGTGATGATATAGAGCTTCAATCTTGTGCCCAAAATGACGCCTTAGAAGCACATTGGAGTTATTCTGGATTTATTCTGATGTAAATGGGAACAGAATTAGTCCTATAGGATGTATATAGTTTTCTGCACCTTCAAAGCAATTTGCAAACAAGAATTAACTAATCATTAATTGACTGCCAAGCAATATTATACGCAATTATGGAATCCTCCCTCCTCCACCTACTGAAATCTAAATGACTGAACACGCCTTTGACATCTTCCCAGCATTATTCATACTGGATCTTCTTCTCTCTCTTTGAAGTCAACAGCGGTATTGTTACTGGCCTGTATGGGAGGAGTGCTGAGAACTCTCACATATTATGTTAGTCATGAGGGTGCCATGGTAGCTCTGGTTGTGTCAGCGTTTCGGGACTTTTACGTCTGTCTTAGTCAGCCAAAGCTCTGACTACTAAAGGGTTGAAATAATGAGCCCTTCCCTTTATTCATTCTGCATCTCTTTAAAAAATGATAAAACAGTGCACATGAAATAATGAGTAGCATAGACAAAATAACCTCATATTTTTAAAAGTATGCATTTAATCACTTTTAAATCAAAACATGAATGTGGTTTTGCCTATACTTTTCATTTCTGTAGGGTACTCATGAAGGTGCTTCTAAAAAGAGAAGTTTTTCACGATTACTTTTCTGGCATTTTGTTTTCTAATTCTGAGGAAGTCAGGTGTTTCTATTACTTCCTGTGTTAGCAACTGACGTCAACAGTTTTTAGTGCACCCATGATGGAAAATCCATTGCTATTGCTTTGACGATGTTCATCTGAATCAGAAGAATATATTCCAAAGTTTTATTTATTTTAAAATATGCTTATTTGAAAAACTGACCACTTTGGGAGAGTGACCACTGAGATTGTTTCTGTTCTGCTGATTCATGCAGATATGAAGAATTTCCATAAAGTAACTGATCCTAACCATTAAAAAAATGAGCAGAAAAGTGATTTCAATACAGGATCTATGCTATTATCATTCAAATTTGAGTTTTTCAGATTAGTCATGCTATGTCTTCTCAATAAATATCCTCAATAAATCCTGAATTCTATTATGGGTTAGCTGCAAATGCACATTTGCTTTGGGACCGTTTTTGCTTAGGAATATAAAACTGCAGACTTAAGAACTGAATCACAGGTGATAATTCCTGGATGCAGAATTGCTTTAGTTTCTATTTCAACAACAAAAATCTTTGGCAGATGAGCCTGCAAGTTCTTGGCTATGTCCTGACAGATGTTTTGTTGCATATGCAAGGAGAGGATTTAGCCCCTTAATATTTTTATGTGCAACCAAGTTATGAGCAGGAGGTGTAACCACAGCCTAAATGGAAAAAAACCTGGAGCGTAGATAGCACATGGGAAAATGTAGCCAGACAAAAGTGCATATAAGGGATGCGGTGAATTTAAAATTGCTAGCTGTCACATGATAGCTGGCAGGAGAAGAGTCATACCTGATCAAACAGGTTATTTCCATAAAACGTGTCTGTGCAAGCATCACAAACAGAACTCCCTTACTCATGAGAATAACGCCTTTGAAGTCACGTGAACAAGGGTTGCAGAATCAGTCCCACCAATGGCGAAATGCATATAGAAAATTATTACTTTCATGGCTGGGAAGTTTTCTTTTTATAAAAGTGCAGTAGTGTAGTAAAATGCGTATAACTCCACAACAATTTTATTTCATACAGATTATTAATAGTATACTAACCAGACACACCATTCAGACAGGTAATTTTCATGAAAGATTAATCAAGCCTAAAACCAAAACTGTTTCTCAAAATACACTAAAATTGGATGCATAATTTACAATTTATTGAATATCTACAGTTTGTCCGTCAGCTTTCTTTCAGGTGCTGAAATACTATTAAGCTGTACAGGCCATCATGAACATGGCTGTGCAGGATGCATAATAAGAACAACAATTGCTTCCTCTGGGTAGTAAAATTTCAAATATTTGATAGTCATTGAAATATAATAATGGCATAATGGCAGTTTTCGCAGTTGCTTCTTTTCCTGACATCAGTCGCAATTGTAACAATAATATACTGAAAGAATGAAAATGGCTCCAGAGTTGCCATGAGAAGCAGTAAAATCTCTTTTGAATGGACAGCTATTAGATACTGTATAGTCAACATCTGTTTTTGAACTTTGACAAATCAGGACTATGCATCACCAGGTAACTGAGTAAAATGAATCGTCACTACACGAGAAACCAGAAGCGTTAGTGTGATGTACAACAGGCCAATCTCAGTGACCTCTGTGCTGTGTTAAAACAAGCAGCAACTCATCCGCACCTTAACTTGCTTTTGCGAAGTTTTCTCATTGTTTGCTTGGCAGCTGCCCTGTGTTGGTTAGTTCTGCTTTACTGACCGCAGAACTGTCACCCAAAGTTATTTGACTACCTTTTCAAAGTAAGTCTTAGTATTTCATATTCTATAACAAGTACCTTTTCCCTGACTATAACATTTCTAGAGGGGTCAGTAATGAGACATTATCAAACTTTTACCCTTACTGATACATTGTGAAAAATGTAAAATTGTGTCAAAGCCACAGAAGAGCATAACTATAACAGAAATCCTACTCTTTTCAATTTTCAGGGCCTTAAACCTCTACCTAATTTCAGAAGATCAGCACAGACAAGTAAAAATAATCAAAACAAAAATCACATTGCAGGAGCAAAAGTGCCTCCATAAATCTTTTAAGTCCTTCCTGGGTAATTTCTGTGCCTTGATGAACACATTCTACAACTATGCTGCTTGACCATAGCCACAACTTTCCTTCTACAGTAAGAAAAACAAGCCCAAAGAACAGCATTTCCATCATTCATTCACTTGCTCAGCACATGGCGGCTCAGACACTAATGCACTACAAGGCAGAAACTCTTTGCAATGTGAATAATAGGCCAAGTCTTTATTTTTTTTACTCAGCTAAGGCCTTTGCCGAATTTCATATCTTTCTGTTGAATACAGCTGTATGGTCAGTTCTGAAGCATTCTTGCTAAACCATAGAAATGAGATTTGCTTTCCATATTCCCTCAACTTAAAAAAACCCAATAGACATAGAACCAAATCATATTCAGTCAAGTTATTAGGATTTTTCTAATTATAATAATTTTATTAATAACAGTGACTCCTTAAAGAGTAACCAAGGACAACATTGACATAAAAAGTCAAGCATTAAGCATAAAATGTCACAAAATACACATCAACGGACTGCAAAAAGTCAAAGTCAAAAGAAACATTTGTCATCATGCAAAGAAAACCTAAATTACTGTATAGAATTTTCAGAAGTGCAGTTTAAAATAAGCACAGCTTGGTTTTTTTCTGCTAAAATTCACAAGTGTTTTTTGGAGTAGTTTACACTGTCAAATGTCGTGGTCTGCTGAGGAAGACTCAGCTGACATAATCACAGAGTTTACAAATTTTGTTTTAAAATCTGACTTACCAATAAAAGGAACAGAAAAGCAGCCATTCGGTGAGGGAGCCAATCCATGGCATCTGACTTCTCGGATGCAAGTCCAACTGAGTTATGGTTACAAGCTTGTTCCTTTTCCCCTCCCCCCCCCCAACTCTGGTGTCTACTTAAAAAGACACTCGGTAGATGTCCTTATACTCAGCCCTTCAAGGTGTCTCTGCCTCTCTCTGAGGGAAGCACTGAAGATGCTGTATAACAGAGTGTCTTTCCCCACCCCAAAATCCTGGGCTGGTCTCTCCTGAAACGCTTGGCAACATCATTATTGCTTGCAGGTAAAAGCTAAGAGACACACCTTAATTCTTATTGCACTGAAACCCTTTGTTGGATACGAAAGGGTACGTTTTAAAAACAGAAGGCAAGCTTCGCTGAGAAGATACTGAGTGATTTATAAATTACTCACAACATAAGGAATCATTAAAATGGTAACTTATCATTTCTGTCAATGCAATTACCAGTTTTCTCCTTGCACCAAGTATAATAAAAGAGCTTAATGAATATTACCATAAAGAATATGGACTTCAAGAAATGATTAGTTTTAATTAAAATATGTCGATTTATTTACTTCCAGGTGTGAAGAAGTCACATTGTTCACAGAAGGACAGCACTCAGAGCAGAATGGGGTTGTCATTAAAGAGGTAACACATTAATTTGAGGAAAAATATGGTGGTTTATTCATTAAGGCAACAAGAATATCTGAAGCAGAGGAAGGAGATTTTCTGCTTTCACCAACTACAAAGCTTCCTCATGCCGTACCTTTCCCTTCCTATGGGTTGTGCTCTCGCTGACATGGTGGATGGAGAGATGTACCCATGTCCCGTGCCAGAAAAACTGCAGAGCTGCTCAAAACAACACATAGTGGAGTAAAAGGAGGATGTGCTGCACAGCTCACTTCTGGCCTCATTTTGGATGGCACAAGCACAGACATGTGAGGGATGGAGAAATCAAAGAGGATTCCTCACTTTGTTCAGCAGTCGGTCCCTCCATCCTGCAGCTGAGGCTTTGTAAGCCCCTCCTTGTGTTCTTGGGTCAACTGAACCGCCCTTAATGGGCAAGAAAAAGGTAGAGTGAGCTTCTGCTCTGCCACGGAACCTGGGAGAAGGGTGCATGCTTCATCCCTGAAAGTGCAAAACAACTGGTGTGCTTCTGAGTCTGCCAAGCCCACCAGGGTGCTGGATGTCTGCCAGGATGGAACTTGAGCTGGGAAAAGAGGGCTCAGCGCCTCTAGGGTAACTCAGCACCTCCTGGGATGTGGCCCCATGCTCCTGCTACGTAAGCAGCTTTGCAGCACGTCACACACCTCATAGCAAGGGTGATGTGCTGCTTTGCAGCTGGCTGGGATTGCCAAAGCCAGTCATGCATGTGCCTGCTGTCACTCAGCTTTTGGTACTGAGCTCAACGTGCCAAGCAATGAGTCAGTGAGGCAAACTGGGACAGGCAATGTTAAGTGGATCACATCTAGATTTTCCCGTTTCTGGGAAATTGTCAACAATCTGAAATTTGTTTCTGGATTAAGGAAAAAGAAAGTTATTTGTTGTGCATATAAAATCTCCATGTTCTTTTATGAACCAAAGGACCTTATTTCAGAACTTTTGCTTAATCAAATTTTCCAGAAGATGCCCATAGTAATTTTTGTATGTTTTTTAATGTTTCATACCATACTGTTTGATACCATTATTGTACTAACATGTAAAATATCCTTATTACTAATGCAATAATCAGTGATTGAAGTGGGTCATTATTCTGGCATATCAGTTAGTACTATACTTTCTATGCAGGGGAAATACATAGGATAAGGGCAAACATGGCTTCAGAGTGATTTTTTAAACATCTCTACAGAGCTTCAAAGAGTTGTGTCAGTAAACTATTTTTGGAGTATCATTGAAAGAAGTTTGATAAAACTTCTTTAGGTTATTGAGAAATCACTGCATGTGAATGCTGTATAGGAGCCTTGATAAGAAACCAATAAAGGGTGAAAATGTGTGTCATTCAAAACTGCTCCCCGTTCTGAATTTCCATTTTGATCACTGGATAGAAGTTATTTCTTGCAAATATAAAGTATGCACGCTCTTTAGCAGACCAAAAGATCTCTGTTTTCTTCTTCTTCTTTTTTTTTTTTTTTTAAACAACGGCAGATAATTTGATCTACAAAAGATTATAAAATGCCATAAACAACAATAGTTCCAGCAAAAGTGAAACCAAAAGCTACAGCGGTTACAATATATCTCTCTGTGCCCTACTTCATTAGGAAGAAGAGTGCACATGCACTCTTCAGAAAAGATAAATAAGAACAATTTCAAATGGGATTTCAAAACAAATATTCAAGCTTTCAAAAAGATTATTTTCATATTAATAATTAAAAAATAGTTTAGTATAAACGAAAATGACTGGAAAAGATGCAGTAATTGCATCTAGCTCGAAGAGGAAATCCTAAACCACTGACCATTACCCTTTGGGAATACTGGAGTTAATAAGACAGAATTAGTGGCATCTACCTAATAGTAATTCTGTGCTCTTGGAGCTTTTTTCTCCATTACATTTTGTAGTAAGATTTTTGTGGTTTTTAGTTTTACTCCTGTTAGCGCCTTACAAGGCAGCAGAGGAAAGGATCCTTGAAAAAAAAAAGCAGTAGAATTCAAAATATAATTTGGGTATAAGGCAGTTCATCAAAATTTCACTTTTTGTGGAAAGACTAAAACAGTCACCTACGGATATTGCAAAGCCAGCTGAGTCCAGTTCCTAGTGACTTCCATTTGCATGAGGTAACCAACATTGAGTGCTTCAGAAATCACCCTTTTCCTATTGCAGTGGTTTCATTACTTTGAAAACACTGATCTTGAGTCAATTTTTAAAATGGGGTGTAAGTTTTTAAGCCTCCATCATCAGCCCAAACTCACAGCTGATTTCAAACCTGCTTCATCTATATTTGATGCAGTCTGCTTTCACACAATACATATACATATAAACACACACTTCAGTCAACTTTCTGGGCACCTCACAGGAAGAAGTTTGGTCCTGCACCCCTCGTGGCATAGGCCCCTATGTGACTGCTGTGCGGCTTGGAATAGGGGGTTCTTTTGCCCCAGGTGAGTCATTGGACAACCAAGTCTTCCACTTGAGGGTCAGTTGCTGTCTTCACTGGTCAGTGCCCATTCAGTGCCTTTCTGAATTTCAAATAAATGAATCTGCACCGCACTCAGAAAAGCTGCTTTACTTCCTGCCTATATTATTTTTACATTAAAAGACATTGGAGAGATACTATTTTTAAATATATCCAATGGTGCACAATATGCAGGAGCAAAAGAAGTGTCACAGGACCCAGTAAAAAAGACCAGGAAATAACAAAGAATGCCATCATGAAGCAATAATAAATACCTTAATTACAGAAAAGCTAGGGATATTTGGGTATTCCAATAAAATTTTGGTATTCTTCATATTTTGATATTCTGAGAACAATTTAATTGATGTGCCAGGGAAGCCCTTCTATAAAGTGGCCAGGTCTCATGGACACAAAGGTTGCTTTTTCTCAGTGCCTGTAAGATATCCAATGATAGGGAGACATGCAGAAAAGTTAGTGGTGTAAGATACATATAGAAGAAGTAATAACAATAGTACAATTCTGCTCTGTGTACTCAGTTTCAACAGAAACTATCTTAATGTTTAGAGGGTTAAGTACAACTTTTGTGTCTCATCTAGATGGCAAAACATGATAAAATTTTTCACTTGACAAAATTTCTGGCAGTACTCTGTCATTGTTAATTGCACCTCTAAATTAGTGTTCTTCAGTAAACAAAACTGACCAACACATCATCTGTCATTTGCGAAATGCATGAAAATGAAATTAATACCATCTGAAGTTACCCATAAGCTTGTTCTTGCTACAGGTTGAAGAATCAGGATCATCCTATAGTGTCATACGACTACAAAAAAAAAAAAAGGCTATGTGGTTTCTTTGGCTTGTTTGTGCCACAAGTGAAGGAGAAGGTAGCCAGTGTTGATGAAGAGATAACTGAGTTGTGGGTAAGAAATTCCTACTTGCATAAATCCATCTCCAGCACTTGCTTCATTATGGAGGCTGTTGAAAAGCCTTGCTCAAAGAGAGCTAATCCTTGAGAGCAAAACAAACTGCCAAGGCACCTTCCCTTCTGAATGAGTGATGCGGTTACCAAGTGGGAATGCTAAAGGACTCATGGAAACGGGGTGTCAGACCATGTATCTCAATCAGATGTAAGTTGTGCGTATATTCATACATGGGTAACATTAACATTCTTGTAGGTTAAAGCTCACAACCTTAGCTCAAAAGTTATACTGTAAGGGGAAAACACGTGAAATAAACTACTTGTTCCTTTAAAAGTAAGCATGGTGCAGTCTGGGATGATAAACCCAGAACTGACTTATTCTTAAAGTCATCATGATTGTATTACACTGTTATGGAGCAGGCTAATGTGAATGTCTTAATTGATTTTTTAAGTTAAAAGATCTATCACTTCTAATGTTTTCCCTTTAGTTCTTCATTTTCATATTATCAATCACATCTTATGAAGTTTTTCTTTTTTAGTAACGTTAATTTTTCAGTGTAACTTCTTTTTCTTCTTTGCTTTGCTTCAGTTTGCTTTCTTTGGTGGGGGGAATTTTCATTCTGATTTTTTTT